>CM073731.1:18927762-20148596 GCA_037113605.1 Calophaca sinica
AAAGAGTTTAGTTACTCATAGAGAAAGAGAAACCAAACCAGAAAAATAGAGAAAAGATAGAATTCCACTCAATTGGGGACTCAAATCCTTGTTCCCAAGCTCGAATCCTCTTTGGAGATGGAGGAAAGTGAATCCCTAGCACCCCTTGACAAGCCCCACGACGTTTTAGGTCTTTGGAATGGTCAAGAATGATCAAAACATCAAAAATTCGTGTTTTTAACGCTAACAGCGCGACCAGAGCGCTCCGGGTGCGCTTCGCGCGCAACCTGCGTGCTAAGACACAGAATGGCGTCAGATTTGGCGCTCCAGGAGCGCTCAAGCGTGCTCTGCGCGCACGCGATCAATCCTGCACCCGTTTTTCCACGTTGTTTTACATTTTTCACCTCTGTAAAGTCCGAATTAGCTCAAGGTGTCTTCAGGAAAGTTGAAGCTATGGATCTTAGCTTTCCAATGGCACCAGTTTCATCTCATTTGAACACCTACAACTCCAGATATGATTAAAACATTGAACATGTGTCAGGCTGAGACAACATCACCTTATCAACTTGTAGCACAAATTACCCCAACTTAGAGATTGATTTAGGTCTCGGTTCCTTCATCAAAGTTGTAGATAATTCTTATATCTTTCCAACAAGACCAAGATCATCTCATTTGGATTAGTGTGGCTCAAGATATAACTTTTGGAATCTTCTTTGTCAGGAAACAGCGCTTCCAGACGCACTTTCAAGTCAATCATTTGGCTATGCTCCCATTTTTGTGCACTTAGAGATAAAAAAATCATAGAAAACATTAATGCACAAACGTTAGAACAAATCCAAGTGAATACACTAAATCACCCAATTTAAGCAAGTAATCACTTTGAATTCTCTTCAATCACAACACAAATATCCAATTAAGCACTATAAATCTACATGTGATGAAGACTTATCAATTTTATGGTGAGGAATGAGAGTTTCTAGGATGGTTATGGGTTTTTCGGCGAAAGTCATGAATTTCCCAGCAAAAGTTATGAGTTTTTCGGCGAGAGTCATGAGTTTTTTGGTGAGGGTCATGAGTTAGACTGTTGGTTTTAAGTGTCTAAAAGGTCCTTTCTTTCGGCATGTCGGAGATGGGAAAACCAAAGGATCCCAAAGGCAAGAGAGGGTACTCGCTCTTGACCAACCCTGATCGATACTCATGGGTGGCAGATGATGCTTTATGCGCCCAGTCGGTGTTCAGCAATGAGAAAACGTTGGCCGAATTCCTGCCATATTTGGACATCGGTCAAGGCAAAGGAGAGCTGGACAACTGGGAAGTGATATCTCCTGGCGACAACAATCAGATATGTGTGGAACCAGCCGATGACGAGGACTTCTTCTTGCCCATGCATAAGATATATTTCACCGAACTGGGAGTTCGGTTACCGTTTACTGACTTCCAACTAGAAGTTCTAAACCATTTACGGGTTGCCCCTTCTCAACTTCACCCTAACGCGTGGGCATTCATTAGGAGCTTCGAGTTGGTTTGTTCTTACCTCGACATCCCTGTTCTCGTGAGCGTGTTTTTCTACTTCTTTTCCCCTCTTCGATCATTGGAGAAGAGCGACGCACCGTGGGGGTGGTTGTCCTTGAAACCGAAGATAAGGCTCATCGAAGCGTATAGCGACTCCATTCGAGGGTTTAAGCGCAAGTATTTCTTCTTGAAGCCTTTGAATTGGTCGTCCAAGAAGTGTCTCATCAAGAAGAAGAAAGAAGGAGGTATAGAGGAGTTGGTTTGACCTTACTGGAGTCAGGACCATTTCCCCGTTGAGCGTAAAGAGTTCAACACCTCTGAAAATGCTTTGGACGAACAGGATGTCGAATTTGTGAATCGACTGACAGAATTTGTAAAGGGGTTTGCTCCTAAAGTCAGGGAAACCCCATTAGGCCAAAAACTTGTAACCCGTTACATAAGCAGTCGGGTGTTAATGAGCTGCTCTTCGGAAACCAAAGTCAAAGAGTGTTTAGGTAACACATATTTATGCGTGAGTTAGTTTACCTTATGAATGGCTTCTGATCCTTCTGCTTTTCTTTGATTTCAGGTGCAATGGCGGACATTGTAGCCCTGAACGATTTTCTCAACAGGAAGAAGAAGAAGGCTGTTTCAGGAGGTACCTTGTCGGTCGGACCTTTGGGCAGCTCCTCGGCGGGATTGCCCTCGCAGGCCGCGGTTGTCTCTTCATTACCGGCCTCTCACCGTGCTCCAACCCCGACCTCGAATCATACCGAAGCCTCGAAAGTTGAAGAGATTTGGGCTCCTGCTTCCTAGGGCGAGAAAAGGTCGAAAATCGACATTGAGCAGGTTGTCCTTCCCTTGAAGCGGCAAAGGAGGGAGGCTGGGAAGAAACAACTTAACCGTTTGGAGAAGGTTACTGGGAGTGGTGATTTTCTCTGGGAGCGATGGTCCCGCGGTGTGGACGCATCCCTATGCTCTATCTTCGGAGGAATTGCGCCATTACACCTCGACTGAGGACAAAGTCTACTTGTCGAACTTATCCAGCTTGGCTCCTGAAGATTCGGTTCTGGAGTGCTCCAGCTGGATGGTTCGAAGTTTGAACCTCCTAATGTGCACTGTTGAGTGTAATGCCGCGTTGGAGAGGGAGAACTTGGAGTTTAAGAAATCCGCAGACGAGGTAAAGGCTCGTGTTGAGGAGCTGCAAAAGAGGGAAGCCAAAATGACCGACCTCGAAAACATTCTCCAGGACCGGACGAATAAGTTGAATAATGCGAGGAACGAGGTCGTCGAGTTATCGCAAAGGGTCCTTGCTCTCGCTAAAGAGAGCGACCAACTTTTGGCCGACAAGAAATCTCTCGAAACTGAGAAAGACGAGGCAAAAGAGAAGTTTCAGAAGGACCTAGAAGAGGCTAGGACAGCTCTTACTTCGGCCAATGCGAAGAAGGATAGATGGGCAAAGATTGCTGGCGAGTTCGGGGATCAATAGTTTGAGAATGTTGTCGACCAAATTCGCCTGCTCTATCTGTAACACCCCACCGAGACAGAGCTTCACTTTATCCTGACTTCAACAACAATGCATTTTTTATTCCAATATCAGAGTACGCAATAGGACACACTGGTTGTGATGCAACACTGCTTCCCAGGCTTTAAGTACTTAAACTTCTTATTCATCTGCTATCCATCGTTATATAATATAGAAAACACAGAAAATGAAGGGGTAAGACACTCATCAATCACCAACAAGCAGGAAAACAACATAGTAGATAGACTGTCACCATGCACATCAGCATATCACAACAATCATTAACATAACTGTCACCACAGATACACACTCAAAATCTTGAGTATACGGTCACAGACCAAACCATACTGATATGTCATACTGACAATCCTAACCACACGGTCATAAACCACATCATACTCTGATACCACAGACTGGCACATGCCACCGGTCTTTCAGGCTCAATTACCAGCCCTACAGGCCTAGACCACCGGCGTTTCAGGCTCAATTATCAGCCCTACTGTCCCAGAGATTTTAGGCTCATTTCCAGCCCTACTGACCCAGAGCATCGCTGATTATTGCAGGCCATTCACGCCCTCTTCCTTAGACCGATCACCAGTCTCAGGGCACAAGAATAAAACATAAGTTGGTTATCCCAGGAACATATCCTGATACGCTACCCTCTCCGATCATTGGTTACGGCATCACATACTACCATATCCTATTACCGGAGTAAGGCACCATCCCGTGCACTAGGATGGCATCCCCCATACCGGGAATGGCCAAGACTGTCCACCTGTCAAACGTGGAGTCCTGGAGCTCGGTCATATCCATCTCAGGTACACCTACTCCACACTACTCCGTACCATCGATTATATACATCTCAGGTACACCAACCTCGGGTACACTGACCCGGCCATCACCACTATCACAAGGTATCGATGGTAGTACTTGCTACTACCATCTAGGGATTTGCAAACCTCAAACTAGAGGGCGTCACCCTTGACTATACAACCATGCATTAGATTCACACGTATTATAATCCACACATAAATATCAGACACATATCAGAATAACATCAATCAGATTTATCATAATTAACAGCATATAATTTAATCTTAACGTCGCATAAGCGACTGTCTATCAATCTATAATCATAACCTATGTTGGTTAATAGGTCTACGGTAACTATCCTTAGCCACCGTATACCACAACCCCTCTCTTGAGGTGTTGCTACTATCAATTCCTAGTAGGGTTAAGGGACCCCTACTCATGCTAACAGTACTACTCTACTACCTATTTTTCTTAGAGATTAAGGTATCTTCCCCCTTACCTGGCTTAGAAGACCGCTGCTGCCCACGTCGCGCCCTTGGAGCTCCTCCACGCCCTCCACGTTCTCCCAAAGGCCTTTGGAAGAAGTTGGAGTGAATGGAGGGGTTAAGGCCTATTTATAGGCATAAATTGACCCATCGCGTCACAAGACAATTACACGTAAGTCCCGTCGCTTCGCAAGCTGGAACACGTGTCACGCATCAGACGAGCGTGATCACCGACTTAACCACTGACTTATATCGTGTCGCGACAGTTTCCTTTGTTTCCTCCATCGCGTCGCGAGGGACCACTACCAAAAAATTCTAGTTTCGTCCGTCCTAGAGAGTTCTAGGGTATTCTTTACCCTTCTAGGCTATTCTAGGCTACTCTAGAATATTCTAGGCTTTTATAGAGGTTTCTAGATTATTCTTGATGATTTCTATCTCTTTATAGGGTTTATAGGTCTCATTTAAGCTCATTTTATCCTTAATTAAGGTTTTTAACTCCCATTTATCACCTAATTGCTAAGTTAATTATTCTTCTACTGCTGTTTAAAATCCAGGATGTCACACTATCCGACCATCGATGTGGACATTTCCCAGCAGTTCAGTAGGGGTGTTGTTGATGAAACCCTAATTGGAAGTCCTTTATGGCACGACACCTACATCAGAGAGGGACGTGGCGCCCACGTCAGAGGCCATGGAGAAAGATGCCGAGGAGCTTGAATGCAGACCTAGGATGCCAGGGTTTATTGTAACTTGTCTAAATTTTTGAACAATTTGTAATTTTGGACCTCTTGAGAGGCTTATTTTGTAATCGACAATTTGTTTTGTTCTTAACTTATGTCGAGTTTTCTTGCAATGTTGCAATTCTTTATTGTTTGCATGTGCTTGTCAGTTCTGTTCCGATTTCATTCTTCGGAGTTGGTTCCGATTTAGTTTCCCTCGGAGTTAGATCCGATTTGGTTTCTCGGAGAGTCCACCCCGGCCAAGGGATGGTCCTCCTCTGCCCTGATCTTTGGGAGTGTATTCCCTTTGACGGGTGAATGCTATTTCGGCGTGACCTGTCCTTAAAAGACTGGCTAGGTCGATCAGGCTGTCTACCGCGTGCTCCTCGGATGCCACTTTCGAGGTATTCCAGAGCATTATATAACTTCCGAATTCCTTCGAAGTGGGTGCTGGGAGTTGCGAACTCTTGGCGTTGTATGCCGTTTTTCGAGCAATTGGAGCCTGCGATAGGCGACTTCCGTTCGGTACATCGGTCATGGTTAGCTCGTAAGCCTGACCCTACCGCTTACCCCAAATAAAACAGGAAATATTAGAAGTGTAACTTGCATGTGATTTGCATTGAAAACTGATGTCAAATTACAATTTTGATAAAACTGTAAACAACAGAATTTGACATAGGATTGTTAAAACATAATGGCGATAAAGGTAAGTAAAATATGTGGGAGTACTATCAGTGGTTGATCCTGGTCGTAGTAACCGGATTCAACTGTAGTATTTCCAATGTTGTTGCATTCCAAGTTCGGGCGATGGCCCTTCCTTGGAGATCTCCCAGACAATAAGCTCCTGCCCCGGTCTTTGTTTTGACCCGGTAGGGTCCTTCCCAATTTGGAGCCAGCTTCCTCTGTGAGGCATTCTTCAAGCCGACATCTGCTCTTCAAAGAATGAGGTCTCCGATAGCGAATTCTCGCGGAACTACATGCTGGTTGTACCTTGCAGCTATGCGTTGTTTAATGGCGGCTTCATTCAGGGTCATGATCTCACGATTTTCTTCCAATAGGTCCAGCTCTTCCCAGAGATATTTGTAGCTCAGCCTCGGCTCTGGTGGGTGCAAGGTTCTCCAGCTCAACTCACCAACCTTGACCGGAATTACCGCTTTTGACCCGTAAGTTAAGCGAAAAGGTGTTTCTCCTGTCGACGAATGTGGAGTCGTCCTGTAAGCCCACAGAACCTGAGGTAGTTCGTCGACCCATCTGCCCTTTGCTTCGTCAAGGCGTCGTTAGAGACCACGCAAGGCTACACGATTTGCTGCTTCTACCTGCCTGTTCGTCTGAGGGTGTTCGACCGAAGTGAAGTGGTGTTTCACATTGAGGTCGACAAGTGTCTTCCAAAATTGTTGGTTGATGAACTAAGTGCCGTTGTTGGTCACCATGACCTCGGGGATCCCAAACCTAGTTAGGATTTGGGAGTTGAAGAATTTGATAAAGTTTTTTGCATTTATTTTTGCAAGAGGATGAGCTTCTATCCACTTCGTGAAGTAATCTACTGCTACCGCTAAGAACTTGATCTGCCCAGGAGCCAGAGGAAACGGGCCCAGAATGTCGATCTCCCACCAGGCGAATGGCCATGGAGATGTTAGGGTAGTCAGTTCGGCAAGAGGTGCGACGTGGACATCAGCATGCCTCTGGCACTTGTCACATTTTTTTACATACTCCTTGGCATTGAGTTCCACAGTCGGCCAATAGTAACCTGCTCTCAATGTTTTCTTTGCCAAGGCTCTTCCGCCTAGGTGTTGCCCGCATATGCCTTCGTGTATTTCTGCCAACACATATTGGGCCTCTGATGTTTCAAGACACTTCAGCAAGAGCATGGAGAAGCATCTTCGGTATAACCTCCCTTTGATAACGGAAAATGAGCATGCTCTTCTGCTTAGTTTGGATGCTTCTTTCGGTTTGGCTGGTACTTCCCCCAAATAGAGGAGCTTTAAGATCGAAGTCATCCAGGAGTCCCCAAAATCTATGTTGTTTGAAATTGAGAGGCAGTGCAGATAAGTCACAGTGGCGACTTTCGGTGCTTTAATTAAAGCTTCCAGAGAGTTTTCGGGCGTAGATTCTTGGACACTGGGAGTGGTCAGTGTCTCCTGGATTACTGATCGGTGCGAAGTTGGCATCTTCGTGCTTGCGAGCTTAGAAAGGATGTCGGCTCGCACGTTCTGCTCCCTCCGCACGTGTATGAGTTCAGCTTGCACAAACCGACTCATTAGCATTCTGACCTGGGCAAGGTATTTCTGTAGCAGCAGATCCTTAGCTTGGTAATTGCCATTAACTTGTGAGATGACGAGTTGTGAGTCGGAATGGACGACAACATGTGTTGCACCAAGTTCGTGGGCAAAGGTGAGTCCGGCTAGGCACGCCTCATATTCAGCCTTATTGTTTGAAGTCGGAAATGCAAACACCAGTGAGTATTTGACGACCAAACCATCCTCGTTTTTAAGGATTAAACCGGCTCCGCTTCCTTTTAGGTTAAAAGACCCATCAACGAAAACTATCCATTTGCCTGCTGGCAATGATAACGACTTCGGAGTGAGCTCTGCCACGAAGTCTGTGAGCGATTGTGCCTTAACCGCCTTCCTTGGTTCATAACTGACGTTGAACTCGGAAAGCTCAATGGACCACTTAATCATGCGACCTGCGAGATCGGGTTGGTATAGTATGTGCTTTATCGACTGGTCGGTTCTGACCATGATGCGGTGAGACAGGAAGTATTGGTGAAGTCTTCGTGCAGATACGACGAGAGCTAAAGCCACCTTCTCGACTCGCTGGTATCGGAGTTTGGGCCCTTGAAGGGGCTTGCTAATGAAATATACCGGTTTTGTCCGGTGATGTCTTCCCTTACTAGGACAACGCTCAAGGCCTCTTTGGTCACGGACAAATAAAGATAGAGTGTCTCCCCTTCCTGGGGCCTATTCAAGACTGGTGGAACGAAGATTATCTTTTTCAACTGGGTAAAAGCTTCTTGGCAGTCCGGGGTCCAATGGAAAGGGACTTCCTTCTTAAGCAGTTTGAAGAAAGGAAGTGTCACTGTGCCGAGGTTGATATGAATCTGGTTAGCGCTGCCATCATCCCGGTCAATTGTTATATGTCTTTTTTTTGAAGTCGGTTCCTTCATTTCGGTGATTGCTCGGCATTTGTCCGGATTGGCTTCAATTCCTCTTTCGGTCAAATAAAACCCGAGGAACTTCCCTGCCCTCACGCCGAAGGTGCATTTGTCTTGGTTCAAGCGCATGTTGTGTTTGAAAAGCTCTGAGAAAATTTTGATAAGGTGGGTGACGTGGTCTTCGTCTTGGATAGTTTTGACGATCATATCATCCATGTAGATCTCGAGTAATCTCCCGATTTGTTTCTGGAAGATTTTGTTCATCATTCTTTGGTATGTGGCACCTACATTCTTTAGACCAAAAGGCATGACTTTGTAACAGTAGTTTACGCCTTCGGTCATAAAGGTTGTCTTCCCTTGATCGGGTTCATACATCGGTATCTGGTTGTAACCCGAATAGGCATCCATGAATGACAGAAACCTAAAACTAGATGAATTATTGACGAGCTTGTCGATGTTGGGTAGCGGGTATGCGTCTTTCAGGCATGCTTTGTTGAGGTCAGTATAGTCCACGTACATCCTCCACTTCCCGTTCGGCTTTTTTCACGAGCACCACGTTTGATAACCAGGTTGTGCACTTCGCCTCCTTTACAAATTTAGCTTTGATTAGGTCTAACATGGCCTTCTCGGCGGCTTGAGCTTTCTCGGGTGACTGTCGGCGTCATCTCTGCGCAACCCATCGGGCCGATGGGTTTAGTGGCAACTTGTGGCATGCTACATTGGGCTATATTCTGGGTATCTCATCAGCAGTCCAAGCGAAGAGGTCGACATTGTCCCGTAGGAATTTGATCAAACTCGCTCTCATCGTTTCGGGGAGATCGTCCCTTGCTATCGTCGTTCGCGAAGGATCCTTCCCAATCTGGATGTGGGAGAATTCGCTGTCGGGAACTGGTTTTTCAATTTTCTTCGCGAGTTCTTTAGCCATAGGGTCGTCGATATCATTGGTCTTGACCTTGATGTCTTAGGCCCTGAAACGGGGGGCGACATCAGTCAGCATAACGCCGTGTCCGGACGATGAACGTCTCTCGGCTGCAGAGTTCTTTCCAATCCGATCAACCTGGGTCCTCTTGAGACTTATCTCGAAACATCTTCTTGCCGCCTCCAGTCCCTGTTCAATGTGACAACTTCGCCGCTGGAAATATGAAACCTCATCTTCAAATGGATTGTCGAGGTCACAGCTCCGAGAGCAGCCAGGGTAGGTCTGTCGACGATACAGTTATAGTCATAGTTGCATGAGAGGACTAAGAATTGTACCTTGACTGTTTTTGACTTAGGATAAGTGCCAAAGGTCACCACTAACTCGACATAACCACTGGTGTAGTCTTGGCCCCGTTGAAACCTTGCAAGTCCATTCCCTCAAAAGGTATGAGGAGGCCTTTCGAGAGTTTAAGCGTCTCAAACAGTCCCTTGTACATAATGTCGACGGAGCTTCCCTGGTCGACAAGGATCCTCTTAATATCGACGTTCGCCATCATTGCGCGGACTAGGAGGGGAATGTCCTTGTTGGGCTCTCCTCCTATCAGGTCTTCGTCATAAAAGGCAAACGACGGTCTACTTGACTTCGAACGATTGGCAAGAGGGTAAGCGGAGTTAACAGCAGCCACTGCGATGCCCTTGAATTTTCTCTTCTCGGTCTTGATGGATGGGCCTCCCGGCTTGCTAGGCCCTCTGGCAATGACCACGGCAACTGTGGTGGTCTAAGTTTGGTCTTCCTCATCGTCGACCCTATGCCTCGCGTCCCGACTCGTGGAAGCGTCGTGAACGCGTGCCGTGGGAGATCTCGACCACTTACTTCCCGGCTTCCCGCGGGCATATTTCTACAGCTTTTCTCGCCTTATTAGCTGCTCGACAGCATCCTTTAACTGGAAACAATCTTCGGTATTATGACCGTTACTGCGATGCCATCGGCAGTACTTTGTTTTGTCTGTATACGACCTTTGCTTAATCCGGTTCGGGAGTTTGATCCCAACGTCCTTGAACTCCGTGTGTAGACACTCTTCCAAGATGCGGGCCCGCGAGATGTTCAACGGTGTGTATTCGGTGTACTTAATTACCGAACTCTTGGAATCTTTCTCCTTTTTCGATTTGGACTCTTTATGGGCTGATCCCTTTCCTTATGCTACCTCTCTGTGGTCGGTGGGCATGCATTGTTCCTCATAGTCAATGAACCTTTCGGCGCGGCACAAGAGGTCATTGTAATCGCGCGGGCGATTGACTTCGATATGGACGTGGAACAAGCTTTTCTTGACCAACCCCTGCTGGAGTAGGTACATCTTCATGTCTTCTCGGACTTCCCTAGCCAGCATGGCCTCTTGGGTGAACCACTTGATATATTTCCTTAAGGATTCATTTTCCCCCTACCGAATAGCAGCGAGGGTTGCTTCCGACCTGAGCTGAGGCCAAGAAGTGGTTAAATGGTAGGTGAACTTTTTGCTGAGTTCGCCCCACGATCTGATAGAGTTTGGTTTCAGCCATTGAAACTAAGCCAAAGCTATTTTTGACAAAGTCAGAGGGAAAAACTTGCATTTAACTATTCCCTTAGCGTTCCGATATCTGATGATGGTATCGAAGCGTCCGATGTTTTCATTGGGATCCCATGTTCCATCGTACAGCTCGAACGTCGGCGGCTTTTCGAGTAAGTGAGGAATCGGAAACAATGTGATCTCCTCGGTGAACGGTCCAACCTGGAGGAGATCATCGTCATCGTCGTATCTTCTCAAGCGGCGAGGTGACGTGCTTTTATTTAAAGCCAACGACGCGTACGGTGATCGACGCGAGGGTGACCTCCTCTGGGAATATGGCGAAGTGTTACGCCTTATGGTCGGTGACTGGTCCGTGGTTCTGCCAGCACGAGACGATTGGTGGTGCGTCTCCCTCCTCAGGGGAGATCGTTCACCTGACCGCCTATAGCGCGACGACCCAACGGTGCGGTGTCCTCCAGTGGTGGATCAGTGGAATTCTCCAGATCTGGGGTTATCACGGTGCCTTTCGGTTCTGGACTCCCCATATCTGGATGGTGACCTAGATCTGCGACGAGATCCTGGTTGCGTGAGGGCGCGTGCAGAGATCTCAGCCTGTTGAGTCTCCATCCTAGCGATTCTGCGGTTTTGGTCTTCGATCATCTGAGTTTGCCTCTGGATGATCGAGATGATGTTCCCCAGAAGAGATGATTGAGCATCGACAAATGGTTAAGCCACCATAGTGGCGGGCGGAGCTTCGCCGTGCGAAAGCGGTGACATCGGAACTTCCTCGACGGTCATTGGGAGCATGGAGGGTTCCGGCGTGACGGATACCAGCTGTCCGTCAACCTGAGATGACGGAGGACGAGATCCAGGGTTGTTCCTAGTAGATCGACGGACAGGTTGCGACGGGCCAGCCATTGTGATCGGAGAGATCAATAGCAGGAAATAATTCTCTCCCACTGTGGTAGCCAATGTTCCGATCTTAGGGAACGTGAAACTGGTCGGAGTCGCTGAGGTCGCCGCGTACGATGGTTGTGACGACGGAGAACGGTGGTGGGGTACCTGCAAAAGGTACTCCAATGCTCAAGTCAGTATCTGTCTGATGAGGTCAATATGATGTAATAAATGCGTACCTTATTTCGTTGTAGGCCCTCCTTATATATGACTCCATTTTGGGTTTGGAGCAAATGGACGGTGATTGGGCGATTAAGTCCCTCATGATTTGCTGTAGTCTGTTGATTAGATCGACGGTCCCAGTTCGATAGCATAAAGACAACACGAAATAGGGACTGTTGATGAATCGAACGTCTCAAATCGGAAGCCAGTGATCGAATACGATCAGCTAGCGGCATTGGGCCGCAGATGTAAGTTCTCGGAGGAGTGGGCCATGGCCCGGTCCGGAACAATTTCCAATTTAAAATGCTCGGCTATGACTCAAATAATATAAGACTAAAATTATGGGGAGAAAATAAATGCAAGACACCTTTGTCTTGATGTATTATTTTAGTGGTCATGGTGTTGTTTTCATTCGGTTGGAAAAAAGAGTAGTGTTTTTTGTCCACTAATTAACCACCTTTGTACTTTCATTCAAAAATGAATATCCTTACCCCCCGGTCGACAAGAATCACATTAAGCGTATGTTTTGGTTCGCGTGAATCATACTGTAGAAGAAAAGAAATGGACCGATTGAAAACGCGCATTTTGAAATCTGTTCTTTCATTTGATTACCAAAATAACTAGAAAAGAAAAAAAAAATGGCGGGCCCCAGTCTTAAAATGGTTTCCGCCCGTTTTGGCAAGAAAAGAAACGGAAGTGCATCAAAAGCTGCAAGCTTTTAGAAATATTACTAAAATATTCATTGTTTTTTTCTTGGTCTATAAAATTCAAATATCTAGTATACTAATATTTATGTAATTTTACATATATAAAGTTTTCTTTCCTCTCACCCTTTCTTTTTATTTTTTCTCAAACTAAACCACTAAACAATCATATCATTTTTAACTCTTTTTCTCCCTCATTTTCTTTTCTTTTCTTTTTCTCTATCTTTCTTTCATATACCAAACATACCCTAAATCAAGGGCCCCATTATTCTTTTGTAACAAAAAAAAAGGCCCCATTATTCATATTTATATAAGCAAGAATTTCGTCCAAAAAAAATAATATAGATAAAAATTAGAAAAAATAAAAATAAAAAAGGAGAGACAGATTTTCTTCCTCCAACTAATGCCTTTTTAGCCTATGGGAAATAAAAGGAATCTTAATTAATGTTAGTTGTAAAAAATAATGAACCATATAGAAAATAGATACAAAGAACTGTTGGGTTTTTATATTTATATTTTTTTAGATGTAGCAAGAGATATAGACTAAATTTGATCCCAAAACCTTAAGGTGATAGGTTTATGAGTTTAGCATTCTTTAGTTTGTTTTCCCCTCAAGCCCATATGTAACACCTGAGGACGAGATCGACATCAGACAGATCTATCGATCGGCATTCGACCAAGACCTGTGTCGAGATCCCGTGCCAAGATCGCTTCACGAGATCATTTGCCGAGCCGAGGAGCACTAATGCACTAGCCGAGCCGAGGAGGCTCGGGTGTCGAAGTCGATGAAGTCGCATCGAAATGAGAGGAGGCCGTGTTCACCAACTCGCAGTTAGAGCCCGGTGCTGCAGACGAGCACCCTGGTCGACATCGCGGTCGAGATGACACTCGTGATTCTTTCGAACGCTATTCAGCCGCTTATTATATTGTTTGTAATAATTATATTGTCGGGCCACCTCGCTGCGGTGTCTAGACTGCTGACCGCCAGAGTAGAGTAATTATGAGAGGAACGATTAAACGGGTAGATGATTGACGGATTGGCATCTTATAGCCGAGTTACGATTATACCCTCTCTCACCAACAGATTCACGATCGCTTTCCTCAAACACTCATTCTTTCTCTTTTCTTCTTCTTCTTCCTTCCTTCGCTCCGAAGCTCGTTGTTTTCTTCAAAATTCCATCGATCAAACCGTGAGTTCCATCGAGATTCTCGCACAAGCTTTCTTCATCAATCTTGTTCATCATCATCTTTCGACCCATATCTCGCCTCGCCGATCACCGCTGAGGTATGAAGAATGTTTTTTTTCTTTTCATCTGCTTTAGCGCTATTTCTTCCTTCCATTTTTAGCCGCCTTATGCTTCCAAATCATGTCAAATCGATGGGTTTTCTTCACAATATTACCTATCTTTCTAACCGATTAATCTGGGCTTGTAAAACAAATTTCTTTCTCGATTTCGCAAAGTACCGTAAACTCTTCATTTTTGGTTTATTTCGATTTCTTGTTTTCGCTTGTTGCTTCATCGATGTTGTTGTCGATCTATCATTGAAGCATCGATAACCTTTTTCATGAACTTTTGACCAAAACCCTAACTTTGTGTTAGAGGAAAATATATTCGCTCTTGAGTTTTATATTTTCTGGGTTGTGGTTGAGTTTGGGATGAGGGCTAGATGTATTAGAAACCATAGATCGATCTGAGTTGTGTTTGTTTTAGGAAGTCTGATTCCCGAGATCGTGATTTCCAATCAAGGTGTACGGAGAGTAATCCGAGGACGTGGAAGGCGTGGAATCGCGATCGAGAATCAGACGTGTCGAGGTCGACCGAGAAGGATACGGTCGAGGTCGATTGAGGACGGATGCGGTCGAAGTCGTTGTCGAGCTCATTTGAAGACAATCGTGTCGGTGGTCGCTGTCGGAGCAAAGATTAACTTGGAGTTCTGGCGCTTCACATTAATACTTTCATAGTATATAGCGTAAGGCAACTCTTAGACATTATTAAGACTTTATTTTTATTGTTATATTTATGTATGGACTCCTTGATTGGTGTCGAGATTGGAATGTTGTGAATGGTGTATTGTCGTCCGAAGTGCTTCCATGCAGAATGTTTTATTGCTTAAATGTCGACCATGCTTCTTCATGTTAAGCATGCCTCTTTATTTGATATGTGATCAAGTAAGTTGTGTTACTCTTTGACATGCAAGCGAGCTAATCATCGAGTGAGAGAGAGCTAGGAGTCGTGATGACGCTTTTGAGCCGACCCGTATAATCGAGGGTGCTAGTCCCCTTTGTTTATGGTGGATTGGCCTAGCATTATCGGCCGGGGATGGACCGCCGATTAATGTATGGAATTCGGTTTGGGGATGGACTGCTTACCTATTACGCCGCTTGGGGATGGACCCGCCGATATTCCTAATAAGAGTCGAGTCGAAGTCCCAGAGTGAGATGGTCGAGTCAACGCGTGTGGTGATCGAGATATATTATTTGCTTATATCCTTTATGTCGAGCTTATCTTGAATTGTTGAGAAGTTGACCTTTCCCGGTGGTGCCTTCCAATCCATGATTTGCTACCCAAAGCGATGTCGAGGCGCGCAGTGAACTCGACAAAGATGATGCCGAGGAGGAGCTCGACGAGATCTCCGAGTGACGCACCTCTATCCGTCGTGGATTGTTTGTTTGTTGGATGTTTGTTTTTCTCGAGGACCAGACTTCGCTTTTTCTTTTGTGTTCGAGGTCGTGACCAGTTGGCGTGTGTTTTGTTGTTTCAGTAGACCTGTGGTCTTACTTTTGGAGCACTGCGTGGGAGTTTGTTTAAGTACTCCCGTGGTATGATCAGTTTTTAAGTCGATATACCTTAGGTGTATTTTTCTTTAGACTTTGCTACCCAAAGATTTTGTATACATTATTATTTATGATATATATATGTATGTTATGCATGTATGTTTTATTAGAATTTAAGTCTTGTGTCTTAGTTGCACCATGTTTGAAAAGTCAGAATTACTCGATGTGCACGAGTTGGTTTTATAAAAAAATATATATCGATTTTTAAAAGGCACAAGAGTTTTGTTTTTAAAACACATCTCATATAGGTTTATGTTGAGCTTGGTGTGTTGAGTCTAACTCGAGCTCGGTATATCGAGCCCTGTAAATGTCCTAAACCGTCGTTAATCGTTATCGGGCTTGCTCAATGAGCCGTGCATAGAGATTTGACCGTCAACGTGTCGGGTTATGTGTCGGGTACCTAGTTGTATTATGTTGATTGTCGTTGATTAAGTGAAGCACTTATTGCTTGAGAAATTGTTTGAATCAAGCTTGATTGAAGCAAAGGTGTTTTAACACATCCTTGTTCCAGATTCATGTGGTTTTCAACTTGTGGAATCTAATGCCACCCCGTAGAGGAATACGACAATGCAACCGAACGCCTATTACATGGAACGAGCTATTCAAGCTTACGACCGAGATGGCGCAGCCATGGCTCAACAATCACCGCCGCAACTCAACAGTTAACGCGATGGCTCAACGTACGGCAATTAACTGCTAACTCAAATAATCCTGCAAGAATCAAAGAACGAAAGGTAACGAATGTCAAGCGAGAGGATTGGCGTATTTAGGAAGCATGATCCATCAAGTTCTATGGTGAGCCAACCGGATAAAGTCGATCTTTGGATGCAAGAGATCGAGAAGATCTTTGAGGCACTCCATTGCCCTTGACAACGTGAAGGTCGACTATATGCCACCTACTTACCGCTAGGAGACGCAGAGTATTGGTGGAGAGGAGTGAAGCAACGCTTATAGCGTAACATCGTGAGATGACCTGGGAGCTTTTTCGTGAAAGGTTCTTGGACAAGTACTTCCCGTGATATCGCACGTTTGAGAAGGAGCAAGAATTTCTTCAATCGTTAGCAGCAAGGCAACTCACGTTGTCCGAGTATGCGCCAAGTTCGAAGTCGTTGGCGAGGTATTTCACCATTTCGTGATCGAATCGACCAAAGATGGTCAGAGTGAGAGATTCCAACGGATCGTAGATCGACATTCAAGTCAAGCCGTGTCGCTGAGGATCCGAAACCTCCAAGAGTTGATTGATCGCCAGGTTGGTCGAGGTAGAGAAGCCTGACAAGAAGAAGATCATAGGGCTGACCGCGAGACCCTAGTGCAGGCAGATTGCACGTAAAGCGGAAACAACCGCAGGTTAAGCCTTACGACCACCTCAGTGGGAACGAAGGATGACGTCCGGACGCACCCAGGCAATGGAAGCTGAGGAAAGACCGTGTTTGCGGTGACTTGTTTCGCTAGGAAAGACGGGACATTACGCCAATAATCGCTCAGAGGGTGGAGTGTGTTTCAACCCAGTAGAAGCCAGTGACATTTTGTCGGGCGATTGTCGCACCTACACCTAAATCAACCGACGATGTCATGCGTAAAGGCCAAAAAGGCCAGCTAGCTGGCTAAAGCGCGTAGTTTTCTGAGTGGCGCAGAAGCGAAACGAATCCATGATGATCTTATCCAAGGTGAATGTGAGATCGAGGGTAAATCCTTATCCGTTTTTGATTCGTGCAACCCATTCCTTTATTTCTTCCGATTGTGAACCATTTGAACTTTCGTGATCGCTTTACCGCTTAAATTAGTAGTTACAACCTCAAATGTTAAACCTTAGTCACAAACACGCATGTCTTAATTGTGTAGTGATTATTCAGAGTAGAAAGTTTGTGGTCAATTTGCCTTGCTTGCCTCTTAAGGCTTAGATGTCATCTCTGGGATGGATCGTTGTCACACCACCATGTCCTTTTGGACCGTGTCTGTGAAATCGTAATTTTTCCAGACCTTGAGTCTCCAATTATCTTCTACCGTAACGACGGAGTTTCTTTGAAAGAAGGAACTAGGGAATACATGTATCTCAAGGCTAGTTCGAAGTTTTCCACAGATCGACGTGAAGAAGAATGTTCCAGCAGGTGACTTTGAGGACGTTTTTCAAGAAGACGCTGTGGTTACCACCAGACGTAGAGGTCGAGTTCTCCATCGACCGATTCCAGGGGACAGGACCGATTTTCAAAGCGCCATACGATGTCTCCGCCGAGATGAAAGAGTCAAGTCCCCGTGATCGAACACTTGGAGTCGAAGCACATACGACCAGCGGTCACCGCGAGCCGTTGTTAGCTGTTGCCAGTTAAGAAGGATGGACGATCAAGACTGCGTGGGTGATTATCGCGAGCTCAACAAGGTTACCGTGAAGAACCGCTATCCGTTACCACGTATTGACGACTTGATGGATCAACTTCGTGGGAGCTACGATCTTTTCCAAGATGACTTGAAGCTCCGCTACCATCGATTCGCCGGAAGGAGGAAGATGTCGCCAAACAGCTTTTAGGACTAGATACGGCCACTACGAGTACTTGGTGATGCCGCTTGGACGAAAGCGCCCACCGTGTTTATGGACCACATGAACAGATTTTCCATTCGCTTTTGGATCAGCTTCGTTGTAGTGTTCATCGACGACATATTGATCTACTCGAGAACCGAGAAGAGCACGCCAGAACACCTGGTCGTTTAGCATCGCAGATATTACGAGATAAGCAACTCTATGCCAACCTCGTCGTGAATTTTGGTCAAGAGGTGAATTTTTCTTGGTCACGTGATTTCCAAAGAAGGGATAAATGGATCCAACTAAGATTTGGCGGTGTATAGCATGGAAACCAAGACTGCCATCGAGATCGAGTTTTGTCGGCTTAGCAGATATTACTCAAGATTCATCAAGGTTTCTCAAGATTGTCGCGCTTTACGACGACGCAGGAAGGATCAACCTTTGCCTGACCGAGGAGGCGGCCGCCAACGATCAAGGAGCTTTTGACGACAATGGGCCGATTTTGCCTCAACCCGAAGAGCCTTTCGAGGTGTATTGTGATGCGTCACACCAGGGATTGGGATGCGTCGACGCAACATCGAAGGTGGTCGCAGATGCTTCAAGATACCAAGATTCACGAGGAGGAACTACCCTACTCACGACTCGAACTAGCAAAGCAAAGAGTTTTTGCGCAAGATATGGAGGCACTACCTTTACTGGAGCACTTTACTATTTTCACGATCACAAGAGCTGAAGTCAATTGTAAAGAGCTCAACATGCGCCACAACTAAGATGGACGACAATTTCTCAAGGACTACGACTTTACGCTGGAATACCATCCCGTAGCGCTAACGAGTAGCAGGCATGCGCTGAGTAGGAAAGAGCGCTTAACCCTGCGATGATGATCAAGAGTCGAGATGCTCGAGAAGTTCCGAGACTTGAAGTTGAGTGGTCGGGTTTCACCGTGAAGTCGAGATTTGCATGCCACCATTTCTAATGATTGTTGGACGAGATCCGAGACCAGCGAGTTAATGACGAAGCTTCGCAGAGAAGATTCGATTGATAGCGCAGTGAAGCGATGTAATTTCACGCCTGAGCGGGACGACATCTTGAGGTGCAATGGCCGAGTATGTGTACCTAACGTAGATCCGGAATGAGGAAGTTGATTCTCGACGGTTTAGATAAGATAACTTTAGTATTCATCCCGAGTTACGAAGATGTATCAAGACTTGAAGAAGCATTTTTGGTGGTCCGAATGAAGAAGCAAGCGTCGAGCACGTAGCTCGTGTTCGACGGTCGTAAAGTTAAGCGGGTGGAGCACCAACGACCTACGGAATGCTACAACGCTTGATCGCATCAGATGGAAATGGGACAGATTTCCATGGATTTCGCTGTAGGTTCACAAGACGCAGTAAGAAGAATGATTCGATTGGGTGATCGCCTTATCGATCGACCAACCGCCATTTCTTACCAAAGGAGGTCGACATACAACGTGGAAAGCCACCGGAGATCTACATCATGCGAGATAGTACGACTTCATGGAATACCTCTTCGATCGTATCGACCGAGATCCGGTTCACGCCTCATTTTTGGAGGGAATTGCAAGGAGCGATGGGAACCGAGCTCGTGCTTAGCTCGGCATATCATCCACGCATCGCACGACCGAGAGAACGATCCAATCCGGAAGATTTGTTGCGAAGCCAGACGTTAGGATCACCGAGGAAGTGGGACGACGCCTTACCATTGGTGGAGTTCACCCAATCTTTCCATGCGAGTATTGAATGGCACCTTGAAGCCAGACGACGAATGTCGACGCCTCTTTGTTGGTACCAGGACGGCGAATCGTCAGAGGGACCGCATATGATCCAGCAGACCACCGTAGAAGATCCGCTTAATCAGATCGGATGCGTAACATCTCAAAGTCGGCTCAAGAGTTATGCACTAACGACGCTCGACCACTGAGTTCGAGGAAGGAGAACATGTATTTCTTAGAGTCACCCCCACTACCGAGTCGGGTCGAAGCGATCAAATCCAAGAAACTTACCCTAAATTTATTTGGACCTTACCGTGCATTCTTCGTCGTATTGGTCCAAAGGCATATCGTATTGCTGCCAACCGCTCTTGTCGAACATCCACCGACGCCTTCCACGCCTCACAATTACGAGTATGTTTCACCCTCTCATGTCATCAACCGGATGTGATTCAATCAAGGACGACTCTATCTTTTGAAGCATTACCACCCACGATCGTTGATCGCAAAGCCAAACATATGAACAAAGAGATTCAACTCGCCAAAGCAGTGGGATCGTAAGACGGAGATGCGACTGGGAGCCGAGGAGAAGATGAAGACTCGCACTTAACTTTTCCGAGGTAAGATCTTATTTGCAATTTCGAGGACCAAATTTTTTAGGGAGAGATCAACACTGAGGACTAGATCGACATCGTGATAGATCGACGATCGGACCTCGACAAGACCTTGTCGAGATCCCGCGCCAAGATCGTCACGAGATCATTTGCCGAAATGAGGAGACCACGGCACTAGTCAGCCGAGTCGAGGAGGTCAGTGTCGAATGAAGTCGCGCATCGAGGAGGCCGTGGTTCACGAACTCGCGTTGGAGCCTTGCGCTTGCACGAGCACCCTTGTCGGACATCGCGGTCGAGATGACACTCGTGATTCTTTCTCAACGTTATTCACGCTTATTATTATATTGTTTGTAATAATTATATTGCTCGCCATCGCTCGCCTGTGTCTAGACCGCTGACCGACGTAGCAGGAGTAATTATGAGAGGAACGATTAAACGGTAGATGATTGATGGGATTGGCATCTTATAGCCGGAGTTACGATTATACCCCTTCTCTCACCAAACGTATTCACGATCGCTTTTCCTCAAACACTCATTCTTTCTCTTTCTTCTTCTTCCTTCCTTCGCCTGAAGTTTCGCTTGTTTTCTTCAAAATCTCCATCGATTTAAACCGTGAGTTCCATCGAGATTCGCACAAGCTTCTTCATCAATCTTGTTCATCATCATCTTCGACCCATATCTCGCTCGCCGATCACCGTTGAGGTATGAAGAATGATTTTTCTTTCATCCGTGGTACCGCTTAGCGCTATTTCTTCCTTCCATTTTTAGCCAGCTTTATGCTTCCAAATCATGTCAAATCGATGGGTTTTCTTCTTCACAATATTACCTATCTTTCTAACCGACACTGGGCTTGTAAACAAATTTCTTTCTCTGATTTCTCATCGCAGCGTCGTAAAACTCTTCATTTTTTTGGTTTATTTCGATTTCTTGTTTTCGTTGCTTCGATTGATGTTGTTGTCGATCTATCTGCAAAGCATCGGATAACCTTTTTCATGAATCCTTTGACCAAAACCCTAACTTTGTGTTAGAGGAAAATATATTCAGCTTGAGTTTTATATTTTCCGGTCAGGTTAAGTTTGGATCGAGCTAGATGATGTATTAGAAACCATAGATCGATCCGAGTTGTGTTTGTTTTAGGAAGTCCGATTCCCGAGATCGTGATTTCAATCAAGGTGTATCGAGAGCGAATCCGAGGACGTGGAAGCTGAATCCGGAATCGTAGAACTGCACGCGTGTCGAGGTCGACCGAGAAGGATACGGTCGAGGTCGATTGAGGATTCGTGACGTGTCGGGTCGTTGTCGAGCTCATTTGAAGACAAATGTCGAGGTCGCTGTTGTCGAGCAAAGATTAACTTGGAGTTCTTAGTATGCGCTTTCACATTAATACTTTCATAGTATGCTAGCGTAAGGGCAACTCTTAGACATTATTAAGACTTTATTTTTATTGTTATATTTATGTATGGACTCTTGATTGGTGTCGAGATTGAATGTTGTGAATGGTGTATTGCCGGCAAGTGCTTCTTCATGCGTAATGTTTTATTGCTTAAATGTCGAATCATGCTTCTTCATGTTAAGCATGCTCTTTATTTGATATGTGATCAAGTAAGTTGTGTTACTCTTTGACATGCGGCGAGCTAATCATCGAAGGAGAGAGCTGAGTCGATGACGCTTTTTGAGCCGACTCAGTATAACCGAGGGTGCTATGTCCCCTTTTTGTTTATGGTGGATTGGCTGCGCGTAGCATTACTTCGGGCCATGGACCGCCGATTAATGTATGGAATTGTCGGGGATGGACTCGCTTACTATTACGCCATTGGTCAGATGGACTCGACGATATTCCTAATAAATAAGAGTCGAGTCGAGTGCCCAGAGTGAGATGGTCGAGTCACGGTGATTGAGATATATTATGCCGTTGCTTATATCTCTTATGTCGAGCTTATCTTGAATTGTTGAGAAGTCGACCTATTTCCCGTGGTGCCTTCAATCCATGACGGTTACCCAGTGCGCGATATCGAGGGCAGGAACTCCGACAGATGATGCCGAGGAGGAGCCTCGGCGAGGACGAGTGACGACCTTATATCCGCCGTGATTGTTTGTTTGTTGGATGTTTGTTTTTCCGAGGATCATCGCTTTTCTTTGTGTTCGAGGTCGTGACCAGTTGGCGCAGGTGTTTTGTTGTTTGGTAGACTGGTGGTCTTACTTTTTGGAGCAATGAGAGTTTCTTAAGTACTCCCTGTGGTATGATTGCTCTTTGAAGTCGACATACCTTAGGTGTATTTTCTTTAGACTTTGCTACTTTGCTCAAGATTTTGTATACATTATTATTTCTGAGTGATATATATATATATGTATGTTATGCATGATGTTTTATTAGAATTTAAGTCTTGTGTCTTAGTTGCACCATGTTTTAAAAGTCAGAATTACTCGATTTGACGTGTTTTATAAAAAAAAATATATCGTATTTTTAAAAGGCACAAGAGTTTTGTTTTTAAAACACATCTCATATAGGTTTATGTCGAGCTTGGTGTGTTGAGCTCTCGAGCTCTGTGATATTGAGCTCTAAGTATGGGTCCTAAACGGTCGTTACACCATATATACGCATCCCGTTATGAGAGGATCTGTATTGTTATTGGGTCTACGCTAAAATCTTATATATTTTTTATTTTATTTATTATTAGGCAATGTGAGACTATCTCACACTTAGATATCCATCAAGAACTACATATTTCATTGATTTAAACAGTAAACATTACACAAAATACTACAAGGGAGTATTTTATCTATACCAAAAAAAATTACATATAATATAATAATAATATATATTACAAATGTAATACATTAAATGTTACTCACACTAAATGTATCTATTTTACAAATGTATCTATTATCTACCAAACAACATACAACACAAAATGTTGTTCGATAGATCAACGTGTACACACACTAAATGTTACTCACTTTGTCTTATAATAAGTTTCGTTTTAGGTTTTTTTCACACAGATTATTAAGAAAAACTATAAATGAATATCAATCATTTTACAAAACTATCTTTATTAATTATCGATTATTAATCATTGTCATAAATACTTACTAGATTATAATGACTTGAAAGTGATACCCACATTATTAATTTAGGAGTAAAAATAGAAAATAATACTCTCTCTGTCCCTTAATATAAGATCATGTTTTACCATTTCACGCCCCTTAAGAAAGTGAGTTTTGTTAGTTATTAGTATTAAATTTGTACAAAATGTGTGTTATTTTTTCCAAATTACTTTTCTGATCTTCCAAGACTATTAAGAGAAAGAGAGAATTAATGCACCTTAGTATAGGAGTAATTTTGTTAAAAAAAATTAATGCATCTTGGTCTTTAAAAATGATCTTATATTAAGAGATAAAATTTTTTTATCAAAAAGGTCTTATATTTAGGGACTGTAATTAATATTACGTTAAAAACGAGTGTTGGGTTGGATGCATCCTGCATTAACCTTAATAAAAGTTAAAACAAAAACGGTCTCTAATCGTACGAAAAAATAAAGGTCTCTATTTTCCAATTTTTCTAAAGCTAATTTGGAAAACACTTTTTCAGTCCAAAAAAAAATGGAAAACACTTATTATATCTAATCAATACACTGTTTATTAGCAACAAGTGGACTCTGAAATATTATTATACAATTATTTTCCCTTTTTAGTGATTAAACGGCGAAAAAAAACAGTTCTTTCCAACCAATAATAAATACCTGAGTGAGTGTTGTACCAAAGGAGTATATATATATATATATATATATATACACCTGAGCGAGTGAGTCCTTCTCACAATATTATTATTATTATTATTATTATTATAAAATTGGTCCTCTAAGTTTATTTTAGGTTTCAATTTGGTCCTCTACATTTTATTTGTTTTGTTTTGGTCCTCTACGTTTTATTTTAGTTTTGATTTGGTCATTTCAAATCATTTAAAGTCGATTGTCAGTAGAAATCCATTTTTCAAAATGTTATTTGGCTTTTAGCTACGGACAATTGACTTTTAGTGACGGAAATGACCAACCTGTTGTAACTTTTAAAACGTAAGGGACAAAAACAAAACAAATAAAACATAGAGGACCAAATTAAAACCTAAAATAAATATAAAGGACTAATTTTGTAATTTAGCCTATAACTACCGAATATTTTTGCCTGCAGTGTACACATGAATACGAAGCGTCTTTTCCAGCAGGCGTTTGTACAGACATAACTTCCTTGTAAGAAAGTTTTCATGTCATTATTAAAAAAACCTCTGCTCTGCTGTGCAGTAACAAAACCTCAACTCTTCATCTCTAATGCTTAGTGTTGACGACCCATTTATGAAAAAACCATAAAGATCTTTAATTTGATTGATTCACGAAATGGGTTCTCAAAAAAGGCTTCTGGGTATGTGTTTATGGATGTGCTTGGTAAGCTTCAGCTTCAGCTTCAGCTTCATTGGAGTGAATGGAATAGGAGGTGGAGCTGTGAAAGGGGTTGTTGTGATTCATGGGAAATCTGCTATTGGAAGGATTGATAACGATTTTGTCTGTGCAACACTGGATTGGTGGCCGCCTCAGAAATGCGACTACGGAAAATGCAGTTGGGGTCATGCTTCTCTGCTCAATCTGGTATTGTTGCTTTCTTTTTTGTCTTATGGTAACTGAATCTGTGAAAAAAAAAATGATTTTTTTTTTTTTAATGTTTCATTGCTGCAAATAATTCCAACATCATACATAACCAGAGAGATGTTTTTTTCTGCTGTTTTCTTTTTGTTTTTAAATATCATTCTCTGCATGATGATGTTCTTTTCCTTCCTGGAATGATGCTTGAATCTATCTAGAATGCCTCTGTTTAGGTTGTCTTAGCTCGGCTGCAAAATAATTTCTCTAAAAACAACTTTTTTGTTGCCTTTTCTTTCCAAACAACGTCATTATCTACTAACAATTTGCGGAGAACAAGTTTATAATTTTCTGGCCATATAATGATGAGATTATAGTGATTGATATCACAAACTTTTCATTTACGCCTTTGGAATCTTATACAGTTGGTAAAGGTAAGAGAGAATTTACATCTTGTAATTTCCATCTCATGCAGGACCTGAACAACAAAATTTTGTTAAATGCAGTAAGAGGTAAGAGAAATTTCACATGTCTGTTATTTTCACAGCAATTTACTTCATTTTTCATTACCTTTTTCTTAGACAATTCACTATTGTTTTGGGAGTTTATTAATTGCCTCTCTGAATGTTCTGTTCCGCAGCCTTTTCGCCATTGAAAATTAGATTGGGTGGCACCTTGCAAGATAAGGTCACATATGGGACTGAGGTTAATCGACAACCTTGTACTCCTTTTGTTTGGAACCCTAATGCAATGTTTGGTTTCACTCAAGGGTGCTTACCGATGCATAGGTGGGATGAGCTAAACAGCTTTTTCCAAAAAGCAGGGTAAAAAGCAGTTCTCCCTTTTGAGTTGCTACCTGTTGTTGTGTGTGTGTGTGTTTCTGTGTGATTTAGGATCAAACAGATTCATCTTGTTGATTTGGCAACTTTTTTTTAACAAGTTTAACATTAATGATAGGTATATTTCAGGGCTAAGGTTATATTTGGATTAAATGCTCTTGCTGGAAGGTTTGTAAATTCTAGTTCTGCTGTTGGACCTTGGAACTACACCAATGCTGAGTCTTTTATACGTTACACTGTTGGAAAGAAGTACACTATTCATGGTTGGGAACTCGGTAAGTGAATGTTTCCCTCATTACAGATGCCAAATTAGTATGTGCTACTTGCGCAATAAGACTCAAATTGAAAATGGTGATCTTAAGGCTCTCATTACCAATTACAAGGAGCCATTTTTACATGCAGGTAATGAATTGTGTGGAAATGGAGTTGGAACAAGAGTTGCTGCAGATCAATATGCTTCTGATGTAGCTGCTTTACGAAACATAGTTCAAAATGTATATAAGGAGGTTGAGCCAAAGCCACTGGTCATTGCACCTGGAGGCTTCTTTGATGCAAATTGGTTTAAGGACTTTCTAAGCAAATCGGGCAAATTAGTAGATGTGGTCACCCACCACATTTATAACCTTGGACCAGGTATCTTCCACAAAAACAGGATTAAAATTTCTCAATGTTTTTCCAATTTCCATGGATTTGATTATAGCTGAAAGCTACTTACATACAGGAGTTGATGACCACATAACCGAAAGAATTCTCGATGCTTCTTATCTCGATGGAGAGGTTAGCACATTCAGCAGCCTTAAAAATATACTTCAAAGTTCAGCAACCTCAGCAAAAGCATGGGTTGGTGAGGCAGGGGGGGCTTACAATAGTGGCCATCATCTCGTGTCTGATGCATTTGTCAACAGCTTCTGGTTAGTTTAACTCCCCGCGATTTGTCAATATATCATTAGGAATTCCTTACAAGTGTTTTCTACTTTTCTCTGATGTAATGTTATCACATACAGGTATTTGGATCAGCTTGGCATGTCAGCTACTTATGGCACCAGAACATACTGCAGACAGACTTTGATAGGAGGAAACTATGGTTTGCTGAGTACTACCACTTTCATGCCAAATCCAGACTATTATAGGTACTAGAAATTGAATTTCATAGTTGAGGAATGTGCATCATAATTATGGACTGATTCGGTTCAGCATTACTGTGTCATTCTTCATTTTGTGTTCCCATGTGTTTGATGTTAGCTTCATTAATTGCCTGCCATTTTGTCAAAGCTCTTATTTCTAATGGAACAAGACCTTTTATTTAGGGGGTCCCATTTGAAGTAAATTCATAAATCATAATACTATTTCATGACATTTCTTTGGTTATGGGCTTTCTTTCTTACAGTTCTCTTCTTTGGCACCGACTCATGGGAGAACGTGTCCTAGCAGCTACCTTCTATGGGACAAAGAAGATAAGAGCTTATGCACACTGTGCAAAGGAATCTGTGAGTGAAGTTTGGTATTAGTACTATGATTGTTATCTAGTAGATATATTGTTTTGTGGAATCTGATTTGATACTCTTACAGAAAGGAATCACAATACTATTGCTCAACTTGGACAACAGCACCACTGTTAAAGCCCAAGTGGCATTGACATTTACTAAGAAACCTTCCCCTCATGTGGGTGAACTACCACTCAGAAGAGAGTACCATTTAACAGCAAAGGATGGGAATTTACATAGCCAAATCATGTTACTAAATGGAAACATTCTAAGTGTAAACTCAGCTGGCGAAATTCCTCCCTTGAATCCTCTATATGTTGACTCATCAAAGCCAATAACAGTTGGTCCTCTCTCTGTTGTATTTGCTCATATACCAGATGCTGTTGTTTCAGCTTGCAGCTAAGCTCATTGGCACTAGGTGAAACCAAAAATTGGTTTCACTTGGTGGTTGATAAAATAAGAGATAGAATACATGGGGAAAAAAAATCTGTTTTAAATTTCTTGATTATAGTTGTTCATGTTTTTTGGAGGGTCAAGGATTAGGATTTTGATTGGTTTTGCATATTCCCAATGCGTACCATTCAGTTCATTATGACAATTTTAAATTTTATAAAGTGAAAGTGGCATTCAATTTCTTGCCATAGGTAGTGAGTCATTTTCTCCTGCACATTTATTGCTTGATTCCTTAATGCTCATAGCAATTCAGCTGCAATAAGTTATTCAAGCGGGTATTTTTTTAAAAACAAAAAAGCCTCAACAAATGGGAATTTCAAGGACACTCTATGATTCTTCATTGACAAATGAGCCATAGAGACCAATCAGGGGCATGTGTACGTTATCCATGACCAGTTGATCTCACAACTAACACTAGAGAAAAGTGAAAGGAAAAAAAAAAAACGAAAGACAGAAAAATTATTGCATCGCCTATTAATTATTCAAATTGTCTTCATGGTTGAAACCGAAGCATCAAAAGTTAGTAGTATAACAAATTCTTGACTTTCCAAGATTACAACACGTCACTACATTTTTTTGGTGACCAACCAGTATCATCTATTAAAAATATACAACTGCTATAATAAAATAAGCTACAAATTATATACATATAGTAATATATCTATGCTATCATTTGTGTACTCAAGTAAACGATCTTGCTTTGTAGATCAAGCAGATATACATCCCCTCGGTCAAAAATAAGTTTATCATATGGTTTTCTCAAACTTCTAGGCTGTCTTCAGAATAATGAATGGTTGCAACATGGATCAGTTTTTCTCTGAAAAACTTTGAGGCTTACTGCTGGCAAACACCAACCATACCGCGGTACCAGTCAAATAGAAGAAGATTGATGGCGCATATAGTGAAATCTACATGGTATAAAAGATCAACTTTAAGTCAAATACCGAATGATATGCATCATATTATGAGAAAACATCTATCATTAGGAGCAACTTACACTCCATGAATGAGTTAAATCAAGAAGATAACCAGTGAGGGCTACACCTACAATTCCAGGTACAGCCCCAATAGTATTAGTTATACCCTGAAAGAAAGTAGAGAATAAAAAAGGTTACATGAAGCTAAGCGTATTTCTTTTACTTTAAAAAGTCATTGAATTGGCTCCAACCACTCAGATAAAAAAAAGATTATGATTTAGGACTATGTAAAAGGATTAAAAAAAGGATTAATCTAGGACTATGTAGCAATCTTGAGCTAGATAACTTAGGCAAAGAGGATTTTTTTTTTTTTTTTGAGTTGGGAAATTTGGACACCCTTCAAACTTAGGATTTGGGAAAATAGGATCTCTTTTTTTGGTCTAGATCATTGGTAAAATCCGAGTCGAGCCGGATGAACCCATATAAGGAGACAAAGCTCTCTCAACGACCATTTCTTCAAACTTAGAATTGGAGCTGAAGTCCATCTTGAAGTTAATTACAAACTACATCTCGCGATAAATATGGCCTTAACATGAATTAGCTAGCTGAAAGATTGAAATTCTTGAATCGGAAAAATTAAACTAATTGTGTCCCTTTTCTGAATTTGATAGGAAAAACATGCTGCTTCTTTAAGGTTGTTTAAGGCTGTATGTGGGATGATAAAAAATAATGATGATTATGCAGCAACTACAAAATGAAGTTGTTGCAGTTTGAGACTGGCAATAGCCAGCCAGGAATTTTGTTCTTCAGGACATTTCACCAAAATACCTTCTCACAACCTTCCATTGTATGATATAAGAAGTGTAAGTAAGCACACATACCAGAAGAATACTTGCATATTCCGGTGACATGTCTTGATGGGTACAATAAAGTCCTGCAAAAGCAAATAAATGCATAGACAGTCAAGGCAAAAAAAAAGAGCATATGATTTGATTATTTATTATATAAAAAATCAGATAGAGCATATTTACAGGATTATCTAGTACCTGACAAGGCAAAGCTTGAGAGGGCTAAACCACTTGTGAGAAGGCCCACAGTCTCCCAAGGCGGTAATCCTAGATCCAGTGATGAAAGAGTCATGCAGAATGCAGGAGATAAAAATGCAATTGATTGACAGATCTTTCGAACCTATATTTAAGAGAAATTCAGGCAGTAAAGAAATTAAGAATAAAAGTCAAGACATGTATGTGTATGTTCAAATAATTTGTAAGTTGTCAGCGACATTTTTGAATTGTGTCTACAGCCAAAACATGTACTATGGCTACATCCAGTTAGGTGAAGTCTGTCTTTACAATAACATGTACTGTGTCCACACTCCACAGCTAATTTGGGTGCAATATTTAGCAATAGAGATGGTAATGGCAACAAAACATGAAATTCCATTTCTTTACAATGTTGTCAACTACATCATAAGGAAATATATTTGATATCATAAGCATTACACAGTTAAGTATTCATATAATAAACAACAAATATTTGATTTAATGATGTTTCAGTGCCGCTTCTTACCGTAGTGGTTTCAACTCCTCTTGAAATCAAGTTGTCTGCTAACTGTGCTGCAATACTTGTCACAAATATTGAAGCCAGAGGTGGAAGAATAGACACCTGAAATGATTAGGAACTCACAATTGTTGGTATGGATCTGGCGTCGGTGCAGTTTACTCATAAAAGAATAACTTTAAGCAATGTTTTAAAAAATGACAAAACTGGTTAGCTTAGTTTTTACCCCCGTCACCCTTATTATAATGAAACATGGTCAAGAACTGGCCAAAACCATGGAAAACTGAGTTTAACTGGTGAGAAAAATCCACGTTGAACCGGAAAAAAGTAGTGACAAGAGTACGCAGGGTTGTCGATAACATTTTTCATTGACATTTTGTTCTACACAGTAACTCCTTAATAATTTCATCAGAGATGATATGCCAGTTTTGAGGTCCACTGCAGCATTAAGCAACATGAGGTAAAATTATAATACAAATTACAAAGCATGTCATTTTGCTTATCATCTATTGAACGAATAAAAAAAAGCCGGTATAAGCATAACTTCAAGGCCTGTATACTAAGGAAATTACTAGTGAATAATGATGGGTGTATACTACTATTCGTGGCCCTAAAATAAAACTCCACCACATCCCTACCGCTGTTACTGACACGAGATAACCACCCAAGAACTGGACCACTATTAAGAACAAATTCTAATTACTGTATGTTTGGGAAATTCTATGTCGGAATATATTTATTCCAACATAATAAAATGGTAGGAATCAAACATCTTCTCAAAGAATAGAACTCCAACGAATTGCCCACATATCAAAATATAAGACCAATAGAAAAACCTGATTCTCTTTCATTTCATCTTTATTTTAAAAGTAACGTAATATCATGTTAAGACAGGTCTGTTCCTTTAATAAAATCATTAGAATACATATCCAACCAGTTGCATGAAGTATAAGACATGCCAATTTATATGTGAATTTCGTTTTGATCTGCTTTCCATGTAATGAGTTTTGAACCATATAGTGCCACTTATTTACAACAAACAACTACTAAAATATACGGCTTATTGCATATTTTTTCTGTCGAAGTCAAACATAAAGTTCGAAAACAATTAACTTTCAGTCCTCAAGGAATGAAGAAACTGGGTTAGCTAAAACAAAAAAGAAAAATAACTATTTTTCTTACCCATGCAGCTTCTGTCAGATTTAGGTCCAGCTCCTCGCTGCATAGCAAATGGATGGACGAATTAGATTCTCCATTGGGTCAAAACTCAAAACTGTAAATAATGCTAGAACTAATGTTCTGTACAATTTTAAAATAAAATACTTAAGAGCTGGTGATCATGATTCATGTAATTGACAGAACTGTAGTCTCTCACAATAATTTTTCATACATAACTAAGCTTAATGTATGACTAAAATGGTTGTCAGTGGTCATCATTATACATCAGTACAGTATCTACAAAGTAATGCTTAGCAGTCATAACGTAGCTTTGTGTTCTTCCAAGGCATGATAGAGATTTTCCAAGGTTCAGGCAGTTGTAACTACAAGAAGCTCAAATTTTATGCATAAATCTGTTAAAACTATTGCCAAGGCACCATAAAATTATTAACTCAACTCCTTTCATATTAGAAAATTCTTTAGCTGAAATCTGTTCATTCTAAGCAATGAAGGAGAGGCGAGAAGCCATAAAGAACTTAATAACTTCAGAAATTCCAGAACACTGCCGGAACCGTAAGCGAAAAAACTATAGAATCTACTATTCTTTATTCACAAGACTTGATGGTCAAAACTTATTTATAAATTATTTGTAATTATTTTAACAGTTCCTTTCCAAAATTAATAAATATTAAACGTGGAGGATATGACACAAAAAAGAAGCAGTCAAGGATACAAATATTGTATTGCATAAGCAACAGGGCTCAACCGCTCAACATCTAAGTCAAACAAATTTCATATTGAAATTTACTCAGAATGTAAAATTCTAAAATGCAATAAAATAAGTTTAACTCCAGCTTATGTATATATAGCTTATGTAAAGAAAAGTTGAATCCAGCTTCTTTATATCATATTTATGATATGATACTTAAATTAAATTTCTGTACCAAAAAGTATGTTATCAACAAGTATATGTTAAAAAGAAAAAGAAAAAAAATTGAAAGAATCAAATTATTAGTGCAAAAAGTCTCAGTTAACTCCCTGATAACTAGGCTGCAACGAAAGATAGCAAAAAGTAGAAACAGGTAAAGTATTAAATGCTCACAGGGTACCTAAAAAATGTGGGAAGCCATGAGAGACAGGTATAGTGACCCCAGCTACCACAGAAATGAGCATAAATCATTGCCCATACAGCACGACTTTGGAAAAAGGCCTTCCATGGTACATCCTATATTTTAAGAAAAGGACATGAGACAAAGTTCCATTGCATATATTGTAAGTATTCACTAAACAAAAAGTATCTAACCCAGTGCAAGTCTTTACACACAGGCACACTAAAACATACATAGGCAAAAAATATTCCTGCTATTTTTTAAGCTAAAAATACGAGATATTAGGGTAACATCATGCCAAACGAAATGGTATCTAGCACTTAAATTCTTTAGAATACTCGGAATTACTTTAGAAAACTCATCTCAGGTCCTAGATATTTATATTTAAATCCGATTACAATTTGAATCCCTAATAAAAGATAAATTCTAAATAAGAGATAGGGATGTTATCTATTATAAAGAACACTCCCAGCCATAAGCAGAACAGCCAAGTATTGCCCTCCCAAGAAGACACAAAGGAATAAGCTCCAAAACTGTCATGAAGCTTTTACCCATACCTTCAAAGAGCCATTCAATTCTTCTAGAGAAGTTTTCCATGATTGTTTCATGTTACCCTTGGCTGCAGTGGACAACCAAAGTCAAAAGTGAAAAACAACAATGAAACCACAAGGCTCAAAATAAGAATGAAAGCCAGGAACTGAACAGCACAGGCAACTTATTTATAAACATGCAGGCAACCTTCAAGACATAACATACGAAAAATGGCATAGTAACAGATACCATCTTCATTTATAATTTATCAATTCCTAAATAAATGTACAAAACACGAGGACTAGTCAACTAATATGCTGAAAAAACATCAGAGTGCTGAACATTAATTATTGCAACATGCATAACCACAGAAACATACATGATTGTGTAGGTGATCCCATCAAGTGGCAAAGGTAACCACGAAGATATATTAAATCGTTATTATGGTAAACATCCAACAACAATAGGTGTAAGTGTTACAAACAAGGCTACAAGATGGTGCATGAACTATCATTTTGCGGAAATGGTGGTGGGGATGAATGTTAAGGTGTGACACCTTTACTGACACCAAGTCAGATTAAGCAGGTGGATAGTATGGTCCAAACTAAGTACTTTTCAAACGAAAAAAAAATGCTTCCAACAAATTGGATTATAAACCCGACATCAATTCGAAAATTTTCAAATCCAGCACCCCATGAGGCCTAAAAGATTGTAAAACTTTTCCAATTAGAAGGAGTGTTGGATCAACCGCTTACCACTTGGTCAAAAGCTATAACTGTTAGCAAGGGCGCAACTTTATTTCCTTAAGAATACTCAGAACCGCATCAAGCTTAAGGGGCTATTGCGCCCATTATAGGCGTCATGGGTTGGGATGTTAAGCCCATCGAATCCTAAGGGTGATATTGACCAATAAAGTGGGGGATTGGAACCCATGACCTTGCTCTTATACCACTTGTTGGATCAAGCGCTTACCACTCGGCCAAAAGCTATAGCTGTTAGCAAGGGCGCAACTTTATTTCCTTAAGGATACTCAGAACCGCATCAAGCTTAAGGGCTGCGCCCATTATAGGCGTCATGGGTTGGGATGTTAAGCCCATCGAATCCTAAGGGTGACGCTGACAAATAAAGCCAACAAAGAGGGCATCATTTATCACCATTCATTCAATAATAATCTATTTTATTGCACAAAGTAATAAAGCGCAAAAAAGTATAAACAGATTAAGTGCTTACATGAAAGAGATTCCACAGCAACCTGTGTTTCACCTCCTTCGAGAAGTTGAAACCCCAAAAACCTTCAAAGTTCATGGCAATAACACGAGTCATAAACAAATTACCGTATTTGCAGCTCAAAATGCTTTCTGGAGAAACTTCACTATTTGAACTAATAAACATGTAGAAACCATAAGAGATTAGTAATTTGTACTTACCAAGCAATCCCAAAAATACCAAATATATAGAATACTGATTCCCAACCAAGATTTTGGATGAGGGGAGGAGCCAAAAGAAGTCTGCCAGATATTACAGTGTTGAGATTAAGGTTAGATGATGAAAAAATAAATTACAACTCCATGCCCATTTATATCCAACTACATACTAGAAAATGCATACCCCATAACACTTCCAACACTCAAGCCACCAAATACAAATGCTACTGCCCGTGAGCGCTCTTCCAATGGTATTGACCTACACATGGTGATGAACATTATCAATCAAAAGGGTGAAAAATATAATAATCAGAAGAACAAACATATGGTATTTATCAAAAATTTAGAATTGAATATAAACACAAATACACAAACTTAAGTTACAGTTAGAAGTTGGATTTTACCAAAACATGAATTTTCTCCACTCATAGTCACAGTTAGCATAAAGACTTCATTTTGATTAAAAATAGCCTTAATAAGGAGAAAACAGTGTGCTCACCTAGGAACTAACCCTAAACTCCTAAAGCAAGATATCCTTATCAATTTTGGGAGGGAGATGGATGGATCATGAGTGAAATGGCTAAAACATTTTTGTCCGGCTCCAAACAATTCTTCCTAGTGTTCTGCATCTTTATTTTGCTTTGGATTATTATAAAATAATAATACAAATCAACAAAAACATCAAATTGAACCAAATACGTATTTGGGTGTTTACATGCCTGGCAATGAGATCAGTAGCAGCAGATGGTGAAACACCTTCACCTATCCCAACCTAGAAATGCAATGGAAGGAAAGTGCTTAATAGTGTTGAAAAAAATATCAAATGCTACTGGGATTAATGTTAATTAGCAATAAGTGCACATAAAGAAAACCTGAATAGCACTAACTGTAGTAGATAGAACATCTAGTGGAAAGATAAATGCAATAAAACCATGACATCCTGTGAGACCAGTCAAGGATCCATGCACATAAGTCGAAAATGTTACAATTTCACTCGACCTTATCATGTGAAATTTTTATCCATCTTCATAAACATTAAATAGGTGGGGTCCTACTAAAATTTGTAAACATTTATGAAGAGAGAGATATTAGATCTGCAAGTTAAGAACAAAAAGTATAAATTAAAGGGACAAAAGTTAAAAGGAAACTACTGACCAAAATCCTTGTCAATAGTAAGCCGGGCATATATCCAGCAAGAAAAGGAACAAGAGCTGTAGCCACTGACCATACCAGTACTCCAACCTCAAGAACTTTTCTGAAACAAAATGATAACAGTGTAACATCATAAACCCAAAAGCCAAACTGAAATTTTTAGTGCCAACTCTGAATGAGATAATTGTTTGATTACTTTCTTTAAGACTTCAACATAAGTTTTATATGGATATATTTGTGCCAACTCTCAATTGACTTTGACTCTTATTTCTAAAAGGAAGTTATATATGGATATATTTGTCAGCAATAAAGAATGTTTAGACAATGTTTTGTTAATAATATAGTAGGATAAATGCCATCTTTTAGATATCTCAGTTTAATCTTGCATCTCTCCAAAGAACATAATTATAATTTCATCAGGAAGCTAAATGTGAGAAAAAGTGCATCAAACAAAAGTATTATTTGAGATGGCTTAAAGGACAAAGAAGACAGACTTTGACAATGTTTCGAGTGATTCGGAAACATATCATGAAGAGAATGTTTCATATTGACAAATGACAGTTCAAGTTCTGCCTCCATTTCATAAAAATAAGGATTCATGCATTTGGTACAGAAAGAGACATATCCATCCTAAGCCTTAATTACAAAGAAATTGCATGGTGAGATATCTGTTGCAAAGCATTTCAACTATTTGGTTCATTTCAAAGTTGGTCCAACCATTGACTCATCCTTTCATATCAATTCAAAGTTATAATGGATAGTAACCAAAGTCTCAAATCACTTACCAGCATTTCCTTCTCAAAGAATAAACAGAAATTGATGCTGCTCCTAATTTAATAAATTTTCTCACTTCTACTTATCAAAACTTGATATCAATTTTTTTGAAACCTTGGCGCAGCATGGAGAAGAGTACATAATTGGTGTCTGGAAAGACATTCAATCTTGAAAATTTTAATTTGGAACTGTGGGAGCAAATATGGAACTTCACTACCTTCCTGTGCAGTAAATTTGTAACGCGTTAACTTACGACCCCCTCCTCAATCCCAACACGATTCTTATACTTATCCTTTCTAAAGAAAATCTATCCTCAAAATATATCAGTATTCTTGATCCACAAATCCTGAACAATGTATTGCCAGACACCCAAATTTCATTCAGGAACAAAACTCAATAATCTTCCCGAATTTTACACGTACCATGTATGCATCATATTCATTATGAGTAGGAGACAAGATTAAAGTCGACAATTGTTAAAAGAGGTGCATCAAAATGGAAAAGTTTATTTTGTACAGTGAATATATGCCAAAATTTGGTTTCAATTGCTCTGTTCCTTCAAGAATATAAACACAGACAGGACACCGTTTTCTGAGTAGAAAAGAAATAATTTAAGAAAAAATAGACCCAAAGCAGAAATAAGTGCAATATTCTTTTACCAATTCTACATTGTTAAAATTAAACCGGCCAGCTCGGTTATGATTATTTGTTCTTTTTAAATTCCACACTAATTTTTCAAATAGTTTTCATTTTATTTTGCAAAGAGAACCAACAATACTTCAATAAGGCATTTAAAGCCCTCAGTGCAGCTATACCTTTACTTTATATAAATACACATTTGGTAATGTTTGTAAATAAGCCCTGCCCTCCTTAAAATTGTAGACATAAAATAGAGAAATCCTAAGAGTATAGAACAACATAGAAGAAACTTGTATTGCAGCTGGTAACTAACCTGCCACCAAAAGTCTTGGCAAGCCAACCCCCAGGCAATTGACTCAATGCATAACCCCAGAAGAATGAGGACTGAACCAATCCTGCCGTTGACGAGTTCCACCCAAATTGATGCGATAGTGGAATTATTGCAACACTCAAGTTCACCTGCGCTGCGCCCAATTAAATTAAATAAAGCAGAATGCTAACTAACATAACAGCAGTGCCCTTCAAGTTGGAAAAAAAATAATAATAATAATAATAATAAATATTTTTTAGGCAAATGCTAGGTAAAACAACCAAAATTGGGAAGTTTTAATTGAAAATTAAATGTTGTGAAAAGAGATAAAAAGAAAAATGACCTTGTCCATGTTGCAGATAACGAAGGCGAGCGATGTGGTGGCGATGAGTTTGTATCTTAGGGGAAGATTCTTCCAAGGTGGCCACTTCCCAGACAAGTTCTCCAGTTGTTGCCCTACATCGGTGAGAGCCTTGGCCTTGGCCTTCGACACTCTCTGGCTTTCTTTCACATTTTTTTGAGTGCTACATATTATTATTCTGTGTCTGGTTCTATGACTGTCGGTGAGTTTGGAAGGTGAGAGGTGGAAGTGAAAGCGGTGAAACGAGGTTTTGATAAAAGGGGTGTGGGAGTGTGAGTGTGAGTGTGATCGTGTTCTGTGAGTTTGAGGAAAGAGGCATGAGGAGTTATCTGGTTTGAGCGTGAATTTGGCCATTTTGATTTTTGAGCAAAATAATCAAGTTGGCAGTTGCAGATGAAAATGGTAAAACGGAACTGTATGGTTGTGATGTGTTTAGGAGTGCCACTGCCATAACATGACGACATCACATAACGCATGCTTATGTATATTGATGCTTTTTTTGTAAGAAAAAATGTATATTGATGTTTTACGAGGTGGCCACGGAGGAGGTGGTGCTTGTGGCTCACATCAATTTGGAAATGCCACAACACACAGAGACAAACACAAATTGGTTTTTGGACTCACACATACCACATTTTTTTGGTCAAGACAAGAGAGTATGCTTTAATTGATGGACAATGTGAAGGGAATTAAAACCGACGTTGAACCACATCAACTGCAGAGAGGCAGGTTGCGCTTTTTAGGGTGACGCAACCGAATAAAATATTATTTTTAAATATTTCATACAATATATATATAAATAATAAACAAAAATAATCGATATTCATAATTTCACGCAATAAAAATTATACTTCACTTAACAATAACAACTATAAATAGAGGCTAAGTTCAACAAGACAACAACACATTCAACCAATTCCAACAAGTTCAAACTAAAAATTTTAAAATTACAATTAAAAATTGACCATTTTTAAAAATAAAAAAAAAACAAGTTTATGAACCGGCCGGGTTGAACCCGGTTTTGCTTTACCCGATCGGTCCGATTTTTACGGTTCTTAAACCGACCGTCAGGCTTTTCACAGTGTCTAATTGCAAGACTGACGGCCGTAGGTCCTGCTTCGTCCAGTCCAAGCCGTACGGTCCGGTCCGGTTTTTGTAACCTTGGTTATTAACCCCTCCCTTTTTAATTTTGACACCTCTCTTCCCTTTAAACTGACTAAAATACCCATATTCCTAAAAAACCCTCAAACAAATCACCTTCTCCTTCCCAATGGTTTTTGGGTTTTTAGGAGTAGGGGTATTTAGATAATTTTGTTTAAAATTGGGATGTGGCAAAATTAAAATGGGGAGGGGTTAATAACATTTGCCTTGATTAGTAGTAAAGTCCAGGGCTAAGCAGCCTAAATCCACATAATGAGCAGCCCAATACATTGGCCCAGTCAGAATATGTGACGTCCTAGTAAATTTTTCCAATATATTAGTTTATAGATAATAGTGGAAGTAATTTTATTTCACTATGGCAGGCGGAAGAGTACAAATGTACCTAAAGGTACCAACCTTAGGGCCCTTAATTGTACATAGTATTTAATAACTGAGACTCCTTTAGATACCGACTTCAATTCACTGGCTATGGATCAACAGTCTATATCTTGCTTTTGGACTCATCTGATATTTGCTAATATCCGAAGGCAGATATATGCAAAACAAGAAATAGAATGAGAGACTTAGAACACACTATAGGTACTATCAAATGGGAAAGCAGGAATTAGAATTCATGTATAAAAAGGCAGCACACATAAGCAAAGCAGAATAGTAGAACATGTGAAAGATTAAATCACACATCTCCCGATAATGATTTGGATCATTGCCTAGCTACCCTTGTTCATGCAACCTACGACTATATGCCTACGTGGCCACACAGATTAATATAGCATAAGCAGCCCCACCTCAGCCAACTTAGCCTTTGTAGGTAGCAGCATAACGACCTCCCACCAACGTGTGGGTAGGCCAAGCCAGTTGTCCATCCCCTATCCCGCTCATTGTACCCCTAAGAGTGCATCCCTGCTCCCCATCTTCGACGATAGGAACATGAATCGTATGCACTCGGGATCGACTATGGGACAAGGATGCAACAAGACCGTCAGATGACCAGGCTACCCGACGTCCCGACAGGATGGTAGCTAGCCATCCGTCACCTGTAGACTTGTCGGAACCAGACTATCCTCAAGGACCGACGTGTCCTATACCAACTGCATCGTGCCCGCACTCTGGCACCTGGTCTCGTACACAGCCTATGTGCACGGCGGTGGATTACAACACATGCATATGATTATTTTTTAATCAGCACCTTTAACAGTTTGCCATTCTTTATTCTTCAGCTCAACACATCAGCTCATTATCTCGGCACTTATCAATCTATTAGCTCAACCAGCTTTATTGTCTTATTCCAGCACTTATCAAATCTTTATAACTAAATAGCTCATCCATATTCCCACACACAGCACTATAATAACTTAATCATCAAATCAGCATAAGCAGAACAACTATCCTATACAACACAACTATCTATATATAACATAACATCATTTATCAACCATCCTTGATCATCATATAGGTCAACCAATCACATTATCAAGCATCAACCATCCTCGATCCACACATGAGTCAACCCTAGTGTCACTCAGGCGATCTACTACTGACATGTTATCAATCCACACACCAGTAATTACACACATAATAATAATCAATCATAAGGAACCAGCATCACATCAATCAACATCCATAAATATCAATAGATCTTTCCTATGGTTGATAGACCTCTAATAACTGTCCTCAGCTATCACAGGTCACAACCCCTCTCCTAAGGTGCTGCTACTATCAACCTCTAGTAGGGCTTGGGCCACCCTACGCCTAGTTATACACTTATTCTAATCCTACAATCCCTAGTGGATAGGGCTCAGATCTCCCATGTCTGGCTTAGAAGACCGCTACAGTTCCTGACACTCTCTGCTCCCTCACCGCTCCTGCTACTTGTACTTCTACCTCTAAACACTCCTATCTAGCCTACTAGGCCATTCTCATCCTCCCCTATTAAAGGATTACCTACTAAGGGCTTTCTGATGCACAAGATCCTCACTTGAGGCAAGTGCAGAGCATACTTGCTCCTTAGTGGCCCTTTAAGTCTCACTCCTTTTCTCAATCTCAAGGATTACTTACTAAGGGTTTTCTGATGTGCCAGATCCTCATTAGATGCAAGCACAGAGCATACTCACTCCTTAGAAGTTCCAAGAGAGAGAAAGCTAAAAAGAGATGAGGATTTGGGGCGAGTTGGAATGGAGGGGTGAAAGTCCATCGCGTCGCGATGGGAAATACACATAAATCCCGTCGCATCGCGAGCTGGGACACGTGGCACGCATCGGACGAGCGTGATCACCGACTTACCCACCGCCATTCATCGCGTCGCGATGAGCCATAAACTCAAGGCCATCGCGTCGCGACGGCACATATCAGTAAGGTTCGGTTCAGAGTTCTACAGGCTTCCAGAAACTTCCCCTCATCGCGATGCGATGCCTTCTAGTATAATCTGGTCGCGTCGCGACCGAAGCTAAGGAGGCATTCGTAATTTCTTCCATTCTAGATATTACTAGGGATTTCTAGACCCTTTTAAGTGTTCCTATAACACATCTAAGCCTATTTTATCCCAAATTAAGGTTCTTAGCACACGTTTATTACTTAACCACAATCTAATTATATTTAGAATATTATTTCTGATTATCCGAAAAATCAAGATGTTACATAATACCCTAACTTAACACAATCTACGAGTTGCACCCGACAGATAACTAACTAAAGAGACTAAAGCAAGTATGAACGAATCTAACCCACAAACCCTATATCTCCTTCTCTCTAACTTCCAAACCCCGCATTAAAATCTCTCATCTCAACCAAATACAATATCTCATTGAATCCTTCCCCTCTCTTTTCTTCACCTCCATTAAAATATCTCCTCTCTCCTAGTTTGAACCAAACACACCCTTAAGACTTAAAATAGGTCCCATAATTGAACCCTTAAAAAATTGTTCCTATTGAAGAATCGTTCTCACATGTGGTGTCCATGTCATTAGCCCCAATAGTGTAATGAGTAATAATCGTTTCTTGCATATAAAAATCCACATGCATGCATTGGAATAGTCTTAATTTGATCTCAATCAAATATTTTAACTTATAAGGTGACTTTAGATTCAATCCTAACTTGTTGATGACTCAATCAATAACTGAATTGAAATTGAGCTAACCAAGATTTAGGCATAGTAAATAAATTAGTACAATACTTGTAGTTAAGTCATAATTAGTAAGTACAAAAATAAAAGTACAAGGTAAATGCCGAAATTCACAGATTTAATATAATTAAGCATGCTAATAAAAAAATGAGTTTTTCTTGTCGTTGTTACAAATGGTCAGGGGTGGGGGATAGGGAGGGAGAAGTGGAGCGTTGCGAGTTCGAACCCGCGCTCCCAATGTCCCACAAATGAGTTTAATAGTTATCCATTTACAATATAGATAAGTTTTATACAAATCAATCATCATTAAGATATAGTAAAATGGTAAAATATAATTGAATATCTAAGTAAAACTTGTTTATACGGTCAGTGTATAGTCTTAACTAGAAAAAAAATAATGTTCTTAACCATAAAAAAATACGGTCAATATATAGTAATTATATTCTAAAAAAATTATTTTTAATTCCTTAACAAACAATAACTAATTTAAAATGTGTTTTGCAATATATTTTTAAACATATTGTATCAATATAACACTAGTATATCATGCATGAAATATTAAGTCAAATAAAAAATGTTGTAATTTATATTTATTTTTAAAAATATCTTTAAATATCATGTAAACTATACCAATCAAAAATTCGAATCAATACTAATAAAAAATACACATACAATCTCAGTCTAATTAGCTTAGGTGTGTGTTGCAAAGCAACTTGATTTTGATTATATAATTGGTCTAATTTAGAAAATAAGAGTTAGGATAGGTTATACTCCCTCCGTCCCTTAATATAAGACCCTTTTGATCATTTTACGTCTTTTAAGAAAGTGAATTTTACTAGTTATTAGTATTAAATTTGTATAAAATGTGTGCTATTTTTGTAAGTTATTCTTCTTATCTTCCAAAACTATTAAGAGAGAGAATTAATGCACCTTAGTATAAAAGATAATTTTGTAAAAAGAAATTTTAATGTTTTTTGGTCTTTAAAAATGATTTTATATTAAGAGACAATTTTTTTCTCGAAATTATCTTATATTAAGTGACGAAAAGAGTATTATTTTGCGGGGGAAATGGAAGATTAGTAGCGTGTTTGATTTTGTATCCCAAAATAAAAATACTCAGACTTACGTTTTCTCTAAGCTGCGACCAAGACACGTGCTTCTCCCGGTTGTGTTACATCCGTAAACGAAACCCACACAAACATTGCACGTTGTATACGGCAAATTGTATCCCAAAATAAAAAAACTCAGACTTACGTTTTCTCTAAGCTGCCACCAAGACACGTGCTTCTCCCGGTTGTGTTACATCCGTAAACGAAACCCACACAAACATTGCACGTTGCATACGGCAAATATATATATATATATATATATATATATATATATATATATATATTCAGAGTTTTATTTTTTAGCTGTTATTATATTCTCGTTATAGAGTCAAAAGCAAATAAAATTTTCCATGAGAAAGGTACTGACTACTGACTCCAGGTCCAAGAATTATAATCAAAAGCGAGTTTAGCTAGTATTTATTTGATTTGATTTGATTTCATGTTTTAAGTATTTATGTATAAAAATAGTTTATAAATTATTGTTAGCTTATTTCCCATTAATTCCCAAAACAACCAATCATTAATGTTAAACTTGTTAAAAACAGAGTTGCCAAATTAACATGCATGTTTTATTATTATGTTTACTCATAAAACACACTCAGAGACACACAGGCGAAATAGGGAGAAGTGATTTTTACCATGCTTTTTTGCAAAAGCCGTTTTGCTCATCCAATTAACCTATGCATAGGTAAAGCACCTCGACTGAGAGTTTAAATCCTGTCGCGAAAAATAGGAATACTACGGGGTTGTTAATTACTCTCTCTAGAATGAATTATAAGTACAAAAAAAAAATTATGTATCTGATCTGTAAGTACTTTTTTTTCTTATAATTTATTCCAGAGCGAGTATATATCTTCGGTCCAAATAAACTCTCTCTCAACTTTTACCATTTGTATAATGACATAGCTGTTCATCTCATTGGCAAATCAGAGACAGGAAGACATGGCCGGCAATCTGCTCGTTTCTGAGGAGAAATTAGTCCCCAAGAGCGTCCAAGAATTGTCTGTGAATGGTGATGAACCACCATCAGAATATGTAGTTAAAGGAAACAGCTTTGGATCTAAAGATTCTTCAACACTGATTCCAATTCCCATCATTGATGTAAGACTCCTCTCATCAGAAGGGGAGCTAGAGAAGCTAAGATCTGCTCTAAGTTCAGCCGGATGCTTCCAGGTGCGGATTTATAAAAACTTACAACAACTTTGTCAAGTATTAAGTACCATAGGTTATTTAAAATGATGTTATGAGGTTTTGTAGAGAAGAAAAGATGAGAGAGAAAGCAAGAAATGTGACAAATGGTGTCATAGCAAAATAAGAGAGAAATAGAAAGAAAAAGTGAGTGAAAAAGTGATTCAAGAGAAAGGGAATGTGAGAATATAAGATTATTTGCTGCATAAATGGATTTACTAGAGTGCTTATTGAGAGTTATTAAGCTGCAAAAGTGATGAGCTTTATGTGATGCTGCACTTCTAAATTTGAGGGCAAAATAGCCACTTCCATTTGATCTTAATTAAATCATTGCATATTCCCATCCCTTTACCATATTGACTGTGTAGACTCCTGAATCCTGAAGCAACTGTTTTCAAGATGGATATCAGATACTATCCGTGTCACTTTTCTCCTTTGAAGACTAAACTAGCCAATCATATAATATGTTCTCAGATAAGATTATAATTAACAAACCTTGATAAACTGCTGCATACTACAATTGCATATCTAATAGTATTGTGTTCCCAGTTATCAACAAATGAAGCGATCATTTTAACATGACTTCGCATATATTATCCATTGCTGTCTCATTCATTGAAGAAGAAGACTAAGAGAGTCTTCAGGTACCATTTTCCAAGTGTCAAATATCAGTCTCTTAATGGGTGCTTCAAAGTTTCTACTTTCTACACATAGGCATATGTAGCTCTTGATCTTCCCCTTACAGCTACAAGACAAGATTTTGCAGTTCATCGTCTTGATACTTGATAAGTGAGAAATATTATCTTTTAAAGTAACCTCTTAATTTCGTCTCTGAACTTCCTACTTCGCCACTCAAGTGGATGAAAATAATAAGTAGTCTTTAATGTTTCATTAGTCCCTAATGTTTTATCCATCACTTTAATCCTTTAGAAGGACTAATGGGATGCATGTGACAAAACATCAGAGACTACTTATAAAACTTTCATTTAACAAGGGTCGAAAAAAGGAGAGAGAGTGTAAGTTTAGGGATAAAATTGAGGATTTACTCTATCTTTTATGATATTTGATGACTCTTCTTTTAACCAAAGATCAGTTTTTGTAGTTAAGTTGATAAATCTAGTCTAGTCTTGACATGCTGCTGATTCTTAGTTATGTAATGAGCATGTCCACAATCTGATTAGTGATAGTTGATAAGGCCAATTTTACTATGTAAGCCATCTCCCAGGTCAGGATGCAAAAAAAGTGCTTGGGATATTAATGCTTTCTTCCTCCTTGTCCTTGGTCTTGTAAACGTTACTGATCACTATGTTTGACATACTCATACCAATAGGCAATTGGTCATGGCATGTCAACTTCATTTCTTGACAAAGTACGTGAAGTTACGAAACAATTTTTTGCACTTCCAGTGGAGGAAAAGCAGAAGTATGCCAGAGCTGTAAATGAATCTGAAGGGTATGGAAATGACAGAATAGTTTCAGACAAGCAAGTCCTTGACTGGTCTTATCGCCTAACCCTTCGAGTTTTTCCAAAAGAAAAACGAAGGCTTTCTCTTTGGCCAGAAAATCCTAGTGATTTCAGGTACTATCCTTTTCTCATGGTGGAATTTAAATGTGTATAAATCATCTTTTCAGGCTTAATTTTCTTAATATAATATATGCAGTGAGACATTAGAGGAGTTTTCTACCAAAGTGAAATCAATGATGGATTACCTCTTGGGTAGCATGGCAAGGTCACTGAATTTGGAAGAAGGTAGCTTCATGGACCAGTTTGGGAAGCAATCATTACTGCAAGCAAGGATCAACTTCTATCCACCTTGTTCTAGACCAGATTTGGTTCTTGGTGTCAAACCTCACACAGATAGATCGGGAATCACAGTTCTTTTGCAAGACAAAGAAGTGGAAGGTCTTCAAGTTCTGATAGATGACAAATGGATCAATGTCCCCACAATTCCTGATGCTCTTGTTGTCAATCTTGGCGACCAAATGCAGGTAAACAAACAAGGTTCTATCTCAAGCATAAAAGTACTAATTTGTGTACTTTACTTCCTTGTTGACATATAAACAAGCAAGGTTTTAAATCATGGTAACAGTCGTGGTCATGTCGCGATCCTTAATATTGTAGATAATCGCAATTAATACGGCTTTAATAGCGGTTTCGTTGCAGTCGCGGCGACATAAAAAAATTATGATGTCACGAACCTTTTTTAAAAACATTCTAAAGGAATGTCGTAAACTAGATTGTGAGGAGGAATTAGTGTTAAGTTGGGAGAGTACTTAATGTAGTTGGGTATTATTTTGCAGATCATGAGTAATGGAATATTCAAGAGCCCAATGCATAGGGTTGTGACAAACACAGAAAAGTTGAGGATGTCTGTGGCAATGTTTAATGAGCCAGAACTAGAGAACGAAATTGGACCAGTTGAAGGCCTAATAAACGAGGCACGGCCAAGGTTGTATAGAAACGTCAAAAATTACGGTGAAATCAACTACAGGAGCTATCAAGAGGGGAAAATAGCACTTGAGACTGTCAAAGTTGCAGATAACTATGACCACCAGTGAGACTATTTCACATTTGAATTCCCAGTAACCAGCTGTTGGATTGGAATGAATAGATTAATGCTCTGGTTATTAAGTGTCTGTTTGGTTTAGATTCCAAAATTCCGTTTGCTTTGCAAATTGCCGATTGCGTTTCGAAAACCCAGTTTGCTTTTTTGCTTGACTGTTTGGTTAATTTTTCCGGTGGAGAGAATGCAGTTTGAAAGACCTAAAATGTCGTTTACCAATCGCTGGTGTGAGGAAGCTTTTCGGTTTGCCTTTTCCAGTAGGAATTACGATTTTACCAAACTGCCCTCAATTAAATTAATCCAACGGTCATGACCTACCACTATAGAACAGGAAATATGGAAAAAATAGAGCCGGAAATATGGAAAAGAAAAGATATTTACGGTTCATAAAGGTTGGAAATATGAAAAGAAAAAAAAAAGAACTGGAAATATATAGATATTTACGATTCATAATAAAAGTTAATAATATTGGTTATTTCATCTTTTTTTTTTTGTTGAATGTTGGTTATTTCAATTGTGCGTATGTCTGAGAACCGGAAATATGCTCACAGCTCATTTACAGTTCATAATATGAAAAAGGTTGGTTTTATCAAACATGCTCATTTACGCCTATGTTGAAGCATCCGTGAATATATATCGCTTACACGTCAAAAAAAAAAATGAACCATCCGCTTTTGTCTTGACCTGATGTTAAAAGGACCAATCAGTGATATACAGTTGGTTAGGTCCTTTTTGATAAAATTAACACTAAAAGTGATTCTACTTTATTCTATCCAAACAAAATCAATTCTTCTAAACTCGGTTTTAAAATATCAATACCAAACACAATTCTATTTTTTCAACCTCCATTTCTTAAAATCAATTCTTTTAACATTGATTTTTTTTTAAATCACTTCTGTCAGAATCTAAAACAAACTGATCTAAGTCAAAATAAGTTATGGAAACATAGAGATGAACGATTCAGTTGTTGTGAGACAATGGCTAGCCATGTATTTCAATTTCAATTTCAATTAAGGTTGTTAGAGTGGACATGATCTACTCATAAACTATTGCTCATTACAGTTGGATTAATAGTATATTACACAGTTATGAGTACTGATCCAGATCCACCAATAGATCATGGTCCACAGCAGAAAAAACATTCAATTAAAACGGTATATTACCTTGCTTGTAAGTTATACTCTTTTTTTGGTACAAAAAGAGGGCCAAAGGCCCAAAAGAAAAACAAACTAACAACCTAAATCGCTAGATCTGGGTATTGAAACCCCAGAATGGTCCTCAAACAGCAGCTTGCACAGCTCCCTGGGAGGTTGCACATATATTTGAGTCTCCATGGAAGGAAGATTAATACTGTAATTAGCTAGCCAGTCTGCACATCTATTGCCCTCCCGCAACGTGTGACAAAACCGAATTTGCAAATCCTGACAAGCAATTCTTCTAATTCAGCGAACCAGAGTTGGAAGGTCTTCCAGCCGCGCATCCCTGTTTGGTTAAATTCGTCTTACATTTATTCTTAAAAGTGAGAACAAAAAAAAGCAACACATTGCCATTCATCATAACCTAAAAAGGTTAACCTAGTGATTAAGGTGGGCTCTCAGATCCGAACTTTGAACCAACACCTACAAAAAATTAATTCAAAATGCACCATTCTAATATAAAAGATGGGTCTTTTATATCACCCTTAAAATGTACTGGACGCATACAATACATGTCTTCAACCCAAAAAAAAAAAATTATATATATTGTCATGATTTTGGCATCACGTTGCAAGCAATATGAACTTTCTGTCCATATAGATCAGAATCACATGCTCAGTAGCCTCGTTCATGTCAAAGATCACAAGATGGAAACATGTACAAGCTGGAATCTTACTCAAAAAGAAATCCAAGATCAATATCTATTTAATTCATGCCTCCAGCAGTTAGATCTGAATTTTTTCTTATATTCAGCTGGATCAAAATCTTCTTACCAATCAGCACGAAGAGGCCTTTTTGCTGGATAAAATAAGCTGCCATGTGTTCTCCATTTGCCCCAGCCGATAGTGACCCGCCTTTTGTGCAATCGCTTAGTAAGGGGCCCACAGCTCTGCTAAGAGTTCAAACAAAATATATTTAAACCATCTCCCTTACCAACTTAAAATTCTCCATTTTTTTCTCTTCTTGGACAAATTATAAGGGCAAGGGAAGGTGAATTACATTGACACCACAAACAATGTGCTCTGGACACTTCAAGGTGCAGTTCAGTACTTCAGTAGAGAAAACTGAACTGAACCGAATACCAGTTTGGTTGAACCAAACCAAACCAGTTGTGTGTAACACTGAACCGAACCAAACCAGTTCCTTGTCCGGTGCACCGGTTTTGAAATCACGAACCGAACTAGTTTTTTGAATTGGTCTCACTTTTATGAACAGAATTGGCAAGGTTTTAAATGGCATTCACGTCCTTGATATTGTGATCAAATGCAACCTCAATCACGGTTGTAGAGACGTCAAAAACCTTGACTTCTTGGTCTAGATTGCAGTTGAGAACTTTTTTTAAAACCCTGGGAACTGGTTTGCTGGTCTTGAACTGATTTCAGTTTTAAGAACTGACATGTTTGCTGGTTTGTTATAAAAGAGCTTGATGTAGTATGTATGTTATAAAGGAGTTTTCTTAAAAATTATACATATGCATTACAATGTCAAACATATGCCACTAATAGTTATCCATTATATTAATCAATGTTACTAGAGGTTATGATACTTTTTTTTTGACAGAAGGTTATGATAATTTGCGAAACACTAAAACTGACATCAAAGTAAAATGAAAATCCATAAAGAAAACCACTGCAGAAAAGTGCAAACAATGTCAATCACTCAAGTACAATAACAAAGGAACTTAAACCATAAACCCAGTGACTTAAACCGTACCAACCAATGAACACTGACATGTGGAATTCATTGAGCAAATAAATCGATGTTGTTACCCAACAAAGTTCCAAATGAATGATTTAAAACACACAAAAATACAAGCAAATAAAATGTACAACGAAGCACAAACTATGCCCATTACTTGAAAAGGCTTTCAATTTTCAATATATAAACAGAGAGAGTAATCACTCCAACTACATGTGATGCACATACTTGAAAATATTCCAAAAATACCCAGAGAAGCAACAGAGACTCAGAGAAGCAGCCATACACAGATTTGAAAATATAATAAATAAACCTAAAAGCATCTATATACACAGAATTGAAAATTCTACTTGAAAATACCTGAAATGACACCTCTGTTTACTTGAAGACATCATAAATCTGTTGGTACCTACACAAAAAATTTGACAACAATATTTGAAAATGCAAGGAAGTGAATCTGTTATAGATCTGAGAAGAGTGAGAATTAACCACGTTGATCGAGTTTGGGAGAGGGCAGAACTTGCAAGTTCGAGATGATTCTTCAACTAAATACTTGAACCATAGGGGAATGATTCATATAAGTACCAAATACTATAATTTGTAATAAAACCACCAAGCTACCTTATTGTTATCTTGTTATGCATATTACAATTATGGATTGGTTTCTTCAGGAATGAGGATACAACTAGAAACAAGAAAACTAGTGGTTCACCTTGATAAAAGAAAAAATGGGAGAAGCATCTCCAAGAACCAACAAACAAGTGAGGAATAATTCCAAAAAAGAGAAACAATGAACACGTGTAGAAATAACACACGCACACAAGATTAAGCAAATGGAGTTAGAGATATCATGTCCTTCACACTTTGGGTTCTCAAATAGTTTAGCTTTTCTAAACTCCAGACAAAGACTGCACATAAAATGAAAGGACACACACACACACAAAGAAACAAGAATAAGCAAATGGAGTTAGATATCATATGCTGCACACTTGGGGTTCTCAAATAGATTAGTTTTGCCAAACTCCAGATAATACAAATGCTGCACATAGAATGGAAGGACAACTGGCCATATACACAAGAATAAATAGTAGCCTTTAATCAATGAAAAGAAAAAGAAAAAAAATGCTCGAATTGAATATTTCGTGATGTTTCCCAAGTCTTCTGCAGTTCTGCTTCAATTGTACCAAGGCATTCCCTGTCGGCATTATACATGATTGCACAAGTTTGAATGATGTTATCCAACTTTCAGATGGACAACTAAGTGAATATTTTCATTTTTAAATCATTCCTAAAGATATCAAACAAATCTTGAGTTCCAAATATTCGTAACTCTGTTGCACTCATTGAATATCTCTCTCCAGATTAAGAATTCTGAAGTCTACATTCAATGCCATAAATAACAATGGGACACAAAATATGGATGTGTGAGCGCCTGTAAAGCTAGCTAGAAATGGAAAGAAAGCAAAAATAATTGGAAAGTTAAGATATCTGAGAATTAACTTCAGAATCATTTTTTGTTTTCATTTCAATCAAGAACTTTTAGAAAGACTGGATGTGAAACTTTAGAAATAACAAACTTATTCGAAACACACTAATAGAATAAGCAGGGCCTGCAACAATCACCAATTAGATGGAAATTCTGGTAATCAATTTTATTTAGTGTCCACAGTATTTGAAAAAGATGATACCACATTACAATCTTCAGATATCTCAGACAACATAGACCTCTCTGGCAAATCATGGACCTTTTCTTCATTTTTAAATACTTGCTTTCGATAGATACCATGCAAACGGTCAAAAAGCCGCTTCTTCAATGACTCAATAGCCATATCAAATCTTTGTAGTTGCTCCATAGCATTTATATTATACAAGAACAAACCATAGTACAGATCAAAACTATCCCCAGCAGTATTCTCCACCAAACTCAATAAAGTCTCGTAGCCCTTTGTGTCTATTGGAGTTCCCTCCAACTTCAACTTCTCTAAAAATCTTCCTGTAGTATGCGTGATAAACTGTGAACCAGCTGCATGCCAATCATGTTCAGCACATGACATTTCAACCATTCGGCACCCTTCTTTGGAGAAAATATCAAGAAACCGATCACACCGTGATATTCTTGATTCTTCTCTTCCTAATCTGACTTTATCGAATACAAAAGGAAGACCCTTCCACCCATTTTTCCCACTCTCTGGCCCAAACATAGGGTGAGTACAGAGAACATCGAAATAAGGTGGCAAATGTTGAAGAAACAAGGTTCTAGGAAATTCTTTGACAGAAAGTACATCAACAAACAAAGTACTTCTCTTCAACCTTTGCACAGGTAATGATTTAAGAACTTTCTCTGTGGAAAGGATTGAAGTGCAAAGTAAAATAACTTCCGGATGCTGTTCACAAAGATCATCTGCGTCACTGAAAAAAGAAACTCCCAATTCCTGAGCCACGTGAGAGTAGTCTGATCTAGAGTATGCCAACACCTTATGCCCATGACGTACCATAGTTTTTGCAAGGAACTGACCAAAGTTGCCAAAACCAATTATCGCGATCTTGAGCTTTGAGTTGTCATCAGACTGGCCGGAATCGTTTGACTTGTATTTAGCATCATGGGATCTGAACATTAGCATAAAATGCAACCACAAATTAGACCAGGTTTGAAAGACCAACCCCAAAGAAATCGAAAACAAAAACAGTAGTGGTCTTAATGCTCCCCGCAATTGATCATTAATCACTACTCGTTAGTCATTGGATTGCAATAACAGTCTTTAGCCTTGTTCCATCACATGTAGATAAAGCCAATTCATATGAGAAAACAGCAGAAATCAGAACAACAAAGTTATGTTGCTCTCAACATACAATCCCACTTCCCCCATCATACCCACACAAGAACAATAGAACAGAACTCACATAAATCTAAATATAATGTCCTAAATATAGTTGAAATCGTAGCAAGTTTTTTTATTAAAAAAATGAAAAAGAAAAGAATACCTTTGATTTTTGGAGGATAGTACAATTGCAGATCCATTTTGGGCCTGCTTGGGCACTGCAAAGTTGTTATCTTGTAAAATTTGCACTTTTGCAGCACTCTCAAACAACTGTTTCCTCACAACGTCATGCAAACGACCAATGAGCTGTTTCCTCAAGTCCTCAAAAGCGAAATCCAACCTCTCCAACATCTCCAAGGAATTCTTGTTAAACATAAAAAGACCATAATAGAGATCAAAACTATCCCCAGCAGTGTTTTCAACCAAATTCAACAAAGACTCATACCCTTTTGTGTTAATAGGAGTAGACTCCAAAGTCAACATATCCAAAACCCTCCCAACAGTATGCGTTATGAACTGTGACCCCGCCGCATACCTATCATGATCAGCACAACTCATCTCCACCATTCTACACCCTTCTCTCCCAAACACATCAAGCAACTTCTCACACCTCAAAACCCTATCCTCCTCGTTCCCAATTCGAACCTTCTCGTACACAAAGGGAAGGCCACTCCACCCACGGCTCCCGCTCTCGGGTCCAAACATAGGGTGCGAGCAAACAATGTCGAAATCGGTGGGCAACACTTCGAGGAGAAGGTTTTTGGGGAACTCTTTAACGGAAAGCACGTCGACGAACAATGTGCTGCGCTTGAGGCGCTGAAGGGGGAGGGAGAGGAGGACCTGTTGGGTGGAGATTATGGAGGTGCAGAGGAGGATGACTTCGGGGTGTTCCTCGCAGAGATCGTCGGCGTTGGGGAAGAACGTGACGCCGAGTTCCCGGGCGGCGGCGGAGTAGTCGGAGCGGGAGTGAGCGAAGACGGTGTGGCCTTGACGGACGAGGGTTTTGGCGAGAAACTGACCGAAGTTGCCGAAGCCGACAATGGCGATCTTGAGCTTCTGGGCGTTGTGGAACTGAAGGGCTACTTTGGATTCGTAGTCGAAGAGTTGGGCTGCGTCGATGGCGCGAATAGTGAGGGGTCTGGTGGAAGTGGAAGGGGAGAGATTCCAAGAGGGGTAGAAGGAGAATGAAAAGGGACACGGGGGTTTCAGACGCGTGGTAGTGGAATGCGACGGCGGCGGTTTCAACGGTGGTTGCTGGAAGGTTGAAACGCCGAACATGGTGACACGGTGGCGCTGCGAGTTGTCGAATGCGGACAGGTGTACAGCTCAGGTACCCGAAAATAAAAATGATTTGGAAATTGTTTTCGTGGTAGGTAGTCGCCGCAACGGAGAATGATAGCACTAAATACTCAATTTGGGCGCTTAGAGCACTTTTAATCAGGGGTAATTAAATGATTTGTTTAACTTTTTTTTTTTTGGACCAAATTGTCACGTTTAAATAATTCATAAGCAATTTAACTAGGCTTTTTTTCGATAGTAATTGTATATAAACAACTCATACTTGATCTCACATATTTTTATTTTTTTATTTGTACTTAATTTTAATTTAAATTTAAATATTAATTCAATTATTTTAACTAATATGTATAAAAATATTAAATATTAAAAATGTAGAAATTTTATTTTAATTAATTTTTAGCATAATAAATTTAAAATAATAAGAAATATATAATATTATATAATTAAAAAAGATGTGAAATACATAGCTTAATTTTTTCCCATTATTTTAACGATATTTCTGCTAAGAATGAGAGAGAGAGAAAATGATTTTAAAGTGTTTAGTGAACGTCAATTATATAGTGGACGACAACTAAATTTAAGAGGTCAAACCTACCACGTAGATCAGCTCCAATGCTGGATAACAGCAGGCAATAAGACCTTAACTATAAGAGACCCATAAGGTCTCTCTGCTAAAGCTGCTCTTAGGACTTACTACCTCCGCTTCTATTTATAAGAACTTAAATGACTTATTTTTTCGATCATAAATATATTTACCAAGTTTGTGGTCAATCTTGTAATAATTAAATATAATATAAAGCTTTATATGATGTATTAAATGATAACAAAATACTAATAAATATATGTACATCTACGATCAAGGAATATATTAAAGTTCAAGATTAAATATAATATTTATATATTTATAAATATTTTTTTAAGTATATATATTTTTATTTAAATGTACTTTCATACCAGTATTACATATTTTTTTAGTTGTTAAAAGAATAAGGGGGTGTATTGGATTAGGATTTTAAAAGATTTTAAGAGACTTTTTTTTTGATAAAAAAGTCGTGTGGTATTCAATCAAGATTATTAAGACTTTTTAAATAGGTTAATAAAATCTTGTGGTATTTAATTGAGATTTTTTACAACTTAAAAAAAGTCTCCTGGCATTCAAAATATACCGGTTTCGATTGATTGTTTTCTAAAACAGATTTTGTTGAACTTTTTAGTTACTTTTTTCTAATAGAAAGTATTTTCCTCTCACGTGAGATTTCTTAGGATTCTTTTTTTCACCCTGTGTCTTTTCATCTCTCTCCTTCCTCCATCTCTTCACCTTCTCCCTCTCTCCTCCTTTCTCTCTCCCTCTCCCTCCTCTCTATATGTGTCTGTTAGAAACATAAACATACCAACAATTTATAACAAATCGTAACTTTTTTTTTCACCGGAACAAGATGTTAGGACATTAACAACACGTGTGTGTGTATATATATATATATATATATATATATATATATCATAAATAAAATATTTTATATATATCTATATATAACATACATATTATATACTATATAAAATTACATAATATATATTATTGTGTATATCATATAGTATAACATATATCATAGATTTTATAAATGCGTAATATAGATATAATTACATATATTATATATAAAAATATATAATATTATATGTTGTATTCATTGTCCACCAAACAATAGATGAGATAAAGAGTTGTGATGTGACTCAAGTATCTGTCATGTGTTGTTTTCTTTGTCTTATACTACAATGTGTATCAAACCAACCCAGAGTGTCTACAATTGGCAATCTGTGCAGTCACGCAGTCAGTATAATCTAGACTATTTATGTGAGATCGGACGACTCATATTATAAAATTAGCAAATCATCCTTAACTGTTTATTTTTTTTTATCAATGATCAGGATTGCAACTACAGTCATAATAACTTCAGTGAATCCATTTATGTATCAAATGCACCCTTGGCTATTAAAGAATTGAGAAAATATATATATTCTTTATCCAAACCTTGTTATTTCTTTAATATCTTTTACATAGGCTCTCATAACTTTGAATGTTTGCTAAAAATCTCTGGAATCCTTTCAAATCTTATAAATCTATAAAGTCATTTCAAATCTTATAAATTCTTATGATATAAATCCATTAAAATCAAAACTACAAAATCTTGATTGTAAAAGTCTTTTAAAAAATCATTATAAGTCATCATATTCATACACAGTCTTTTAAAATCCATAAGACATTTTTATACCAAAATAGTCTTTCAACAACTGTATACCGATAAAGTAATCAAATTTTACATAGGTGCCCTATCATAATTCACCATCTTGGAACTATATAAACCAGTTTTAGGGCTTCAATTTGTGAGAACCCTTCCCAGGATTGTATTTCTTTATTGTTAAGGAATGGCCTTAGTGCTTGCCTCCCTACGAACATTCTTGTGTAACTGGCCCTTTGGCCTCTTTTGAATCAAAAATACATAAACAAGTTTTGAAAAGATACAATAGGATATAACAAAATTTAAAGTATGACTTCACATTTGTGTAAAGATGAATTTTGAAAGTAAATATGAGAGTGAGAGAGAGAGAGAGAGAGAGAGAGAGTCCATGGTGGGATATAATTAATTTTAAAAATAGATACAATAATTTTTCAAACAAAATTACAAATACTTTTTTTTCTGTCTCGAAAATTACAAATACTATATAGCACTTTAAAAATATAACACCCTACTAACAAATATTGTCAAAGTAATATTAAAATACTATTTATCAGTACATGCTAAATTAATCACATAATTTTAATATATTCATTTTCTTATATCTTTTTCATTTATTTTAGTATGAATCACGTGATTAGTTTAGTATGATCCATTGTTGATAGGCATGTTAAGAAAGAAAATTGCCAGAAGTAGTTTTCTGCTGAGAGAAAGAAATGTTGGGTTTGCAAGATTCTCAATTCTTAAGTCAAAATAGCTGGGAAAAAAAAGAGAGAGAAACCAACGCTAAAAAAAAGAGAGTAAAAAGCTGTATCATTTCTTTTGTTGATTGTACATTCTTCTTCTTACCAACTATGTTGTCTATATTATCACAATTTAGTGCGGTAAGGTAATCGTAAGGAAATTCTTATGTTTTGCCAGAGCAAAGATGCAAAAGTGATGTTGAACCTTGGGAGCAGGGAAGACAAACGTGAGCAATATCGATTAACGAGTTATGCAGGATTGATTAGTTGGAGGGGTACATCTTGAACGCTTTGATTGGTTGGGGATGATATCTGACGAGAGAGCAAGCAGAGAGAGAGAGCGCGAAGAGAGAGCGTCTTTCAATCGTTTGATTGCGGTGAGAAGTTGAGACGAGAGAGAGAGGAGAGATCAATTTTTTACTTTTTGAGTTCTTCGCAACTTTGCGAAGAAAGGGTGCTGTGCAGCTTTTTTTTTTACTTTTCCAATTCTACCCCTATTCTCTTATTATATCTCAAATTATTTAAATTTTTAGTCAAGGATATTGACGTCTTTTCAAAAATAATCAACACTTCTATCTTCTCTTTTTCTCTTCTCTTTCTCATAAACCAAACAATACCACAAATCTACTCTATTTCTCACCTATTTCTCTCTTTTTACACTCTTTCTCACTTATTTCTCTCTTTACAACTTCTCTTCGAAACCAAATACACCATAAATGTTCTCCGATGCATTTTATGGCACTCATAATCTGCTTGCAGAGAAGCTAGGTGAGCATATTTTTTTTGGGTATTGACATCATGTTTTTAATATTGGTGGAGCTGGACTTTCCAATTTGAAAGTTTACTCGGCCAGTGTCCACAACTCATAAAAACTTTGAAGGGAATTGTTAAATTCACCCAACATTTATACAAGATGACAAAAATACCCATGATAAAATTATCAAAAGTGAAAACATTTTTTTTTCTTTTATTCGTCTCCCTCGCAGAGAAGGTATCTGCGAATTCTCATCGCAAATATGCTATTTGCGTGTGAAGGAGTTCCAGAAATTCCAACACGTGTAAATAGCATATTTACACGTAGTTGTAATTTTAGAAAACCAACTCGCAAATATGTTATTTGAGCGTAAAAGAATTCCAGAAATTCCAACACGCACAAATAGCATGTTTGCGAGTGTCTTTTTTTTTTAAAAAAAAAAAGCTACTCGCGAATAGCATATTTGCGAGGGAAGGAATTCCAGAAATTCCAACACGCGCAAATATGCTATTTGCTAGTTTGCGTGTGTACAAAATGATGTGTCTTTTCAAATAAAATTTGTGCGTGTACATAGTTTGCGCGTGTACATAATTCGTTTGCGCGTGTACATAATTATTTGCGCAGGAATTCTACTGATTTGCGCAGGAAATTCAACCAATGATTTGCGCAGGAATTCCAATATTTGCACAGGAATTTGTCATATATTAAAAAAATTTGTATACCACGCGCAAATAAGTTATTTGTGAGTGTACAAAATTTACAAATTTGTACCCGTGCAAATAGCTTATTTCCGCTTGTGATATACATTTTTGTATACCACGCGCAGATAAGCTATTTGCGCGTGGACAAAATTTAAAAAAAAAAAACTCGCGCATTGCGCGGGTTATACATTTCTGTTTACCTCACCCAAATAGCTATTTGCGCGTGTTATTTTTTTTTAATTTTGTACACACGTAAATAGATTATTTGTGTGAATTTTTCTTATTTGTGCACCTTAATTTCTTATTTGCGAATTCCAGAAAATTTTTGATAAAAACTATGAGGAGATTGCGTAAAATTGAGGTAAAAACTAAGTGCAAGGGGTATTTTTGTCCAATGCTGGGTCCATTTAACAACAGCCAACTTTGAATTCTATTACTATGTGAGGCCCATTACCATGTTGCACGTGAGAAGGAAATATCCATACCATTGTCATGTTTGTAGTCCAAAAAATATGCCTTTGTCATTGTGAAAAAGACATATTGTTGAGCTGAAATTTTATATTTTTAATGCGTAATTCTTACTTAAGTTTCTAATTATTTTTTATAATCTTTAATATAAATTGTAATTTTTTTATGGTATGAGTTGCACATTTTAAATTATTATTGAAAAAATTAAGAGAAATAATCTTGATAACTATGACAGAGATAACCAAGAAAAATATTACAGGATAACCATGGAAACTATTAAACTATGAACATAAATATAAAGGTATACGCAATAAAAATTTTAAATGAACATAAATTTAAATGTCAAGAATTATTGAACTTTTTCGAAAGATCTAAATATATAAATCACAACAATATATTAAAAATTGAAAGTGGTGTAATATATTTTGTATTAATTTTACAAAAACTATTCAAAAGAACTTCATATGTAAATACTAAACCCGTCGTTAATATCAAAACTAATCCTCACTATATAATTTTAAATGTGAATTTACACACGTAATCTTTTGTTTTTATAATAATGGTAGATTTAAAAAATTTAAAAAAATATATGTACTATTAATTAAAAATGACCATGATTGTGGTTAGCCTGGTCTACTTGATAAAAAACTAAGCCGAAAATTTTGCTCATCCGAAGGGAATATTGAAAAATGACCACGCCAAAAAGATGGTAAATATGATCGTCATCGTCACCAACCTCCTCTTTACAAGAAAAATTTATCTTTGCAGATTCAGCCTAATTAAGTATCTCAAATCTAAGGGAGGGGAGGGGAGGGGATGAGGGAAAATATTACGTTGCTACGGGACCGGGGGAGAGGGATAAGATTTTAAAAAACAATAGAATTTGGCATCACACTAACAAAGAGAAGGCATGGTATGGTGGAAGGACGGTTTTCCTCACGTGAAGGAAATTGATGGACGATGCTATGCTCTTCTCTATCAAATCTTAGATTTTGAAGAGTAGGCCACCGTGGGTTGCAAAGAAGGGAGCAAACACGAGAGACTCGACCGCCATCAGCTTGATCAGGATGTTAAGGGACGGTCCAGATGTATCCTTGAGAGGGTCCCCAATGGTGTCACCAATAACAGCTGCCTTATGAGGATCTGACCCTTTAGGTCCAAGGCTTCTTGCATGCTCAGAAGCACCAGCCTATTACACCAAACAAATATTTACCATAAATAAAACATCCGCATCATATAATTGACGCATCGGACAATAGACAATACATAATCAATTAATCATACAGCTCAGACCATCCAATCAAATATTTACCTCAATGTACTTCTTGGCATTATCCCAAGCACCACCAGTGTTGGATGCAGAGATAGCAATCTGTATGAAAAGGTGCAGAAATGTGTTTTAGAAGCAAACAATATAAGGAAGTAGGGAATAGCTGACTAAATAAATAAAGGGTGTGCCTAACATTACCTGTACACCAGACACCAGAGATCCAGCTAGCACACCAGAAAGTGTTTCTACACCAAAAAAGATCCCTACAATAAGGGGTGTGAGCATGACGAGTGCGCCAGGTGGAATCATTTCCTTGATAGAAGCATCGGTGGAGATCTTAACACACATAGCATAGTCAGGCTTGCCAGTTCCCTCCATCAAGCCTGGAATGGTATTGAATTGCCTGCGCACTTCCTCAACCATCTTCAGAGCAGCACTTCCCACACTCTTCATGGTCATGGCAGAAAACCAGTAAGGAAGCATAGCACCGACGATCAAACCAATGAAAACCTTCGGAGTCAGCACATCAACTGTTGTAATTGCAGCTCGGCTCACAAAGGCGCCAAAGAGGGCCAGAGACACAAGGGCAGCAGAACCAATTGCAAACCCCTAAAACAGGATAACAACATATCAGGGACCTGGCAGGAAAAGTGATGTTTCCATGATCATAGAGAATAAGATTGAAAGAGAATTAAAAGAACAGAAAAACCAAACCTTCCCAATAGCCGCAGTTGTGTTTCCTGCAGCATCAAGGGCATCGGTTCTCTCTCGGATTCTGTGACTCATCCCAGCCATCTCAGCAATACCTCCGGCATTGTCACTGATTGGACCGTATGCATCAATGGCCAATCCAGTGGCTATGGTACTCAGCATCCCAAGTGCAGCAACAGCAATACCATACATTGCAGCAAAGCTGAAACTAACAAAAATACTAATTGCTATAGCAAAAATTGGAATGATAACAGACTTGTATCCCAAGGCAAGGCCAAATATAACATTGGTAGCAGCACCAGTCCTACAGGAGTCTGCAACATCTTGCACAGGACTGCAAAACAAGACAGAAACAAGTAAAGTCCAGTTAACATCTAATCAATTAGATACACAAAGGTGAAAATGCAAAGTGTGACCCATAATCGCTTACCTATATGCATTGCTAGTATAGTACTCAGTTACAAATCCAATGATAAGCCCTGCCCAAAGACCAACGGCAACACACAAGAATAGCTGCCTGCAAACCCAAATCAATCACATGAGTACTCAGATATTAAGATTCATTACTCAAATCAAGTATTTGTTTAATAGACTAGAACTCATCCTCTAATCCTTATTGATTCCCAACAGAAGTTGTGAACCTTACCAGTTCTTGACAACTTTCTGCACTCCAAAATTGAAGATAGTAAAGGAAGATGGCAGTGCAATCCAACTAACAATTGCAATCCCAACAGTCATCAGTGCTGTTGAAATAATAAGCTGTCTTTTCAGTGCTGGCTCAATTTCCTTTACAACCTTGATCTCAAAAAAGTCAGTTGCAAATAAGGTGGTGAGCAAACAAACAAGGATACCCACAGAACTGATGATGAGAGGGTATAACATGGCAGTGAACTCATGATTCACCCCAAAAGAAGAGATGGAGGCAACAACAAGAGCAGCACAGGATGACTCGGCATATGAACCAAAAAGATCGGATCCCATACCGGCAATATCCCCAACATTATCACCAACATTATCAGCAATCACCTGAGTACACAAGAATTTACACAGATATAAGGCAAAGGAATAAATAAAAAATGTTTAAAAACCAAATAAAGGAACCAGTTTTGGGTGTAATAATTTCTTACAGCTGGATTTCTTGGGTCATCCTCGGGTATGTTTCTTTCAACCTTGCCAACAAGATCAGCACCAACATCAGCAGCCTTAGTATAGATACCTCCACCAACTCTTCCAAACAAAGCCATAGAAGACCCACCAAGACCATAACCAGTGATGGCCTCAAAAAGACCACCCCAGTCATCACCATAGTAAATCTTGAACAAGTTGATGGTAATGTAAAGAACCAAAAGACCATTTGCAGCAAGAAGGAATCCCATGACTGCACCTGATCTAAATGCGGTAATGAAAGCCTTCCCAACGCCCTTTCTTGCCTCAAGGGTGGTTCTTGCATTAGCATAAGTTGCAATTTTCATTCCAAGAAAACCAGAAATAACTGATGTGATGCCACCAAGCACGAAAGATATGGTGCTGAAAAGGGCAGTGGCAAGAGCTGGCTTACACATCTTAGTTTGATCATAGGTGCAAGGCTGGTGGCTTGTGCTGAATCCTTCCACAGAGCCAAGGAAAACGAATATCAAAACGGCAAAAGCCACCATGAAGATTCCTACATACTTATATTCAGTAAACAGGAAAGAGGTTGCTCCTGTTATGGTTCAAACAGCAATAAATAAGTGAAACATTCTTTAGAAAATATCCAAAAACTTAAAGATCGGAAGAAAAAAACAAAACGCTGAGCTCTAGCAAGCAATGGTAGTAACGCATTCTGATTCCATAAACATTAAACATAAACCAACTAATGCCAACAGCCTTTGGTAAATAAAATGTTATTCAGTAATAAAGGCCAAACTTTAAGAAACAATTTAAAAATCACTATAGAGAAAATCTTGCAAATTTATTAATCTCAAAATGCACTCACCTATAATCTATTATTATTTCAAAAGCATCAAATTCAAATACAGGAAATCTCTGAAAATAAAAGGGTCATAGAACCTAAAGTCTAACACACAGCATCGAATACCTCACGTCCATTTTCTATAAAGCCACCAACCGGATAAATAAGCAGCACACATAATGCTCAAAACGAAAGACCACAGCCGACTACATATAGAATTTTAAAAAAAGCACAAAACTTCCCGACCAAAAACACCATATTCTAATCAAACAATATGTATTAAGTCTCCTGTGTGATTTTCCACGCTAAAGGAGAAATTATGTGAGGTAAAAAAAAAGTAAAACAAAAGCAAGAACAAAAAAAACTAATTTTGATTGCGAATTATTAGTTTACTACAAGAGTGGGACGTGTGGGTCCGAGTTCCAAAACCAACAACACCATCTTCTAATCTAATAATTAATAAATTATATAGTGTTCAAATCATGTTCAAGGCTATCTAGCTAGCTCAAGAATATCTCAAATTTCATGAGAAGAACCCAAAACAACATAGCATATTTGAAAAAACAACACTGCTTTCTGAACTGGTAAGAAACCACTTAAAATATAAAATTGAAATCAACAGCTTTCACAACCAAAACACAAACAAACCATGCAGATCCACAACAATTAGGTCACAAGATCTACCCAACGATTCCCTTTTTCAAAATTATTTTTCGAAAAAATAGAGGGAAAGACAAAGGACGGAGCTCGAAGGCAGATCTCAGAATCCAAAAAAAAAAAATACAAACTTTCTGAAGACAACAGAAGGGGATAGAAAGAGAGAGAGAGAGAGAGACCTTCGGAAATAGCGTTCTGGATTTCAGCGCATTTTTGGACGACGTTGTGGTCGTTGATACCCTCCTCTTCTTCGATGAGGTAATCGTTGAAGCCATTCTTGCCAGCGGCGTCAGAAGAAGCGTCTCTTGCAGCAGAGAGCTTAACCTTAGAGACGAGCAGCCACTGGAAAAGGGCGAAGGCGATTCCAATGACAGCGCAAACGGGAATGAAAATCTCGGTTGCGAGATCTGGGAGAAGCGTCGCTCCCATGGTGCTCAACGGAAGAGGGAGCGAAGGGGAATAACAAAAAAAAAAAGATCGTAAGGGAACGAAGAAGGAGGAGAAGAAGAATGAACGAGTGAGAAATGGTTTGAGGGGCAGAGAGGGTTTTATATGTGGGGGAGAGAGAAGATAGGGGTGGGAATGGGAGTGATGACGGGAGAGAGAGAGAGAGGGAGGGGTGTGTGTGGTTGAGAATATAAAAATAAAATTTTTACTACCAAATGGGATGGGGCATGGACGATGGGAATGTGTGTAGTGATTTGTCAATTTCCTAATGCCAGATCTGATTTTTAGGCAATTCTTATTTCTACACCTTCATACGCTTTCCATCGTTAATCATCATTAATTAATTAATTCTATTAAACGCGTTGCACGGGTTAAGTAGGAAAGTATGTACTCCCACCAATCCTCATTATGGGGGAAAAAATACTAATTATACTCAAGAATTGTATTGAAAACAATTTTTTCTAATCAATACTCTAAAAAATTAAGTTTATTTTCAAAATTACATCTTTTATGAAATCTTTCATGAAATGATGTATAATTAATGAATCATCTCACTTGTATAGGAAATAGGCGTATCATTAATATAAGTTTTACCTTAAATACATTAGAAAATAGATGTATGTCTTACATAAGGACAAAAAAAGACTTTTTTATTTCTTATAAAAATGATCGGACAAAGTAATTAATAAGAAAAAAGTGTGGATAATTAATAGATTTTAACTTTCGCAAGGTTGCACACGTTAAAAAACTGTTGATCAGTTGATATTTGTTTATATTTAAGTCCACCAAATTTAGACATTTTTTTGCTTATAATTGAATCCAAATGGAGTACCATAATAAATAAGAGTAAATATGGAATTGAGCAATTAATATGTTTGAAAATAAGACTTTGTTTCTTATATTTAGAACCAAGAAAATAAGTCATTTTGTTTTTTATAAATAATGCCAGAGGTAGCATTATAAATTTCCATTGTTTTTAGTCCGTTCCTTTTTACATGTCGATTTTTTAGATAAATTTTGTTCCTAATTACTTGTCATTCCCAAAGTTTAAGTAACATTAATTACTTATTTGTCAATTATACCCTTAACTATTTATTACAAAGAGAGAAATATGTTCTATAGAGTAATGAATAGTCAATGGTATCATAAAAAAGACTAATAATTTCATTAAAAACAATAAAATTTATTAATTTTCTTGGTTAGTAACCATAAACGACAAGTAAAAATAAACGGGGGAATATAAATTTTGTTGTCATCAATATCAACAAATTTATTACTAGTATCATATAATTCTAAAATTAAATTCATGTATGTCTCTTTGAATTTATTAATTATTACCCACACATTTCTCATTTTTATTTACTATATTTTAAATTTTAAGAATACTTTTTTTTACTATAAATTTTAATAATACTATGTAATGTAAGGAATTTTTATTTATTAGTTCAAACACATTTTTAAGGTAATTTTTTAGTATTTAATTAAATTATAATTAGTAAATGTAATTTCTTTTCGTAAGTGCTAAAAGAGCCCCAATGTTTTTCTTGCATTGGACTGGGCGTTATTTCCCCACCTTAAATTTTTCCTTATTGAAAACATTTGTTGGCAGTTTTTTTTTGTCAGCTAGTAGAAATGGTAAACAACAAATACACACACGTCTAAACGGTAATACCCGGGTTCGAACCCCGGTCCCAACGTCTCCATGTCGCTGAAATTGCTAAAACAACCGGCAGTAGGAGACATTTGTTGGTGGTTTAGACAACTTAAACATGTATTTTGTTTTTATTTATACTTTTTTCTGTTTAAATTAAAAAAAAAAGTTGCCTTACTTTCTCATTATTTTCTATTTTAAAGTTTTGTACTGGAAAAAGTGAAAATAATATAAAATTGGGAAACAGAAAATAAAAGAAAAATAAGATGATAATTTATAATTAAATCTGGAAATAAAGACTTTTTAAAAGCCAAACATACCTACAGTTTCATCACTATTTTCAAAATAGAGTATCTCACCTATCACACAAGAGAATATTCTTGAAAACCAAAAATATTATTTAATATGTCAATATAGATATTATTAGGAAGCATTGAATTATAAATAAACAACTAGTTACGGGTTTTTTTAGTAACCCAATAAAAAAAAAATTTAAATCCCATATACCCCACTTTCCAATATCTATTTAGATAAACAACTTATTTAAACGCTTATGTATAAGTGCTTATTATATAAGAGCTTATGTCATAAGCGCTTAAACTGAATAAACTATTTGTGTTTGGACACGTACGTGAAAAAAGTGTTTTTAAAAAAAATTGAACTGTTTGGATGTATAATTAAATAAACACTTATAAGATGTTATAATTTTTAAAAATTTAAAAAATTTAAGAATCAAACCGTAATTAAAAATTATTAAAACATCATAATATTGGTTATTATAAATTAAAAATCCACCAATCACAATTGGATAAATTTTTTTTTTCAAAAATGAAGAATCTAACCATGATTAGAAAAAGTTAAAAAACAGTGTCATATATATTTTAAAATCATGACTAAAATTAAAAAATTCTATCATTCATCTGTTGGTAATTTTTGTATTTAAGAAAATTAATAATAAAAACATGACTAAAGTTGTTATTAATTTTTTTTATAAATTACTGTTCATAATTCACAATTCAATGCAATCGGTATTTCAATGCAATCAATATTCAAATGAACCAGTTTATCAAAAAAAACATGTATTCAAATGAACCAATATTCCTAATTTATTGAATTATTTGAAGCACTTTTATGCTTATACAAAAAAACACCCGAAGAGCAGATTTTTTTTGATAGGCAAATGTTAGTTGTTAGTAATTGTTAGAAATATTAGTTTTCTGTGTTTGAAGTCAGGATCTCCAATTTGCACTCCTTTAGCGCCTCAAATGAAAATGAAAATAAAATATTGGGGAAAAAGAGATGGACGAATTCGAAGACTAGTCACAGACTGTTCCACAATTATGATGCCATAGGCTCCGTATAAGCCAAACAGCCTTACAAGTACTTGGGAGAGTAAATAAGCCCAAATAAGCTAAAAATAAGTCAATCCAAACGGGTCTTATTATATACCTAAATGCCTCCAACTTTTTTCCGAAGTGGGAAGTCGTTTTTGCTAAACTCGCTTTCTCGCTTATTTTATTTTACTAGTGTATTGACCCGTGCTTTACACGGGTTATCAATATTGATTTTGAACGTATTTAATGTGTAAATATAAGTTCGAAAATATATTATGAAGCAGTGTGTGTGTACACACACACATATGCTACTAAGTTTTAAAATAAAATAAAAAAAGTTTTGTATAACACCATTAATAGTTATAAACATATCCTATTAAAATAATATAAATCACCCTTAAGAATTACAATATAAACATAAAAAAAGTTGAGTATAATAAGAGTAGAAAGTAATAAAAATAAAAACATGTGCAATATATTTCAGAAAAGTATAGATTTAAAAATTATATTAATGTATTTCTAATAAAATAGTCATCAATGGTAGTTTATATACTAATATTCATTCATATAAATATTTAATTTCCTAACAATATATTTTTTACTCTTTAGATTTATTATTAATAAATCTTTACATAGTGATTAATATGTTTTTGTTTAAAATAATTCATCTTCTTATGATATATTTTTATCCTTAGTGTATCTTATTTTTATGTATAATTAATTTTATGACTCACATATCAATATCGTAAGTATTTGCCTTCAAATCTTAATTCGCTTTGAAAAAATATTTTATGTGATAAAATTTTATATTTCGCAACATATATTGTAAACATATATGAATTTATAATAAGTTTACCAATAAAGAAGGTAATAATGATGGGATGATCATGATTAATATATAATTATTCTTAGAGTTGCAGTAAAATAAATAAATTAGACAAAATAAATGGAACTATAATATACCAAATAAAGAAGAGAAAATCCATTGAAAACTGGAAAAAAAAATTAATACATATCGTAGGAATTAATTCGTCGAAAAAACTATAGTAGGAATTAAGAATAAAAAAAGTTAAATTATATGATGATATAAAATTTTAAATAATATAAGACTTCATTAATATAATTTTATTTAGTGTAGTAAATAAATGAGAAAGAATATTAATAAGTCATTTTTAAAATTGTAAATAAATACAATTTAACTTTCTCTTTACATAAAAATATCTGAAAAATTATCATTAGATTAGTTTATGTAGAAAATTACTTTTTAATATTATATGAGAACACAATGTGGTTTTCAAAAGATATCACGTAAATGATTATTAATATTTTTTATATAACACTTGAATGATAATTTTGTGAATTTGAATTCTTGCACACCTAAATTTATAAACATTTTTGCATATATTTTATACTATGTGCTAATATTAAATAAAAATAGTGGAATAATTATATTTACTCAATTTTTCTTCATAATCTATATATGTCAAGTCATTAAGTAATACGGTAAAAAATAAGATTAATTTGAATGAGTCTATACTTTAAATCTGTGATTGATCAGAATCAGATTATCAAGATATCATTATTCTTGGTATAAAAAAGATGTCATTAGTTGTAATATTTTCTCAATAATGCTCAACCAAAACAATCTCTTCAATTTTAAGTTTTATTTTTTTATTTTATTCTCAAGACAAGCTTATATTTATCTTATAAAAGTATTTTTTATTTTTTTATTATATATGACATTTGAAATTTGTTTTTTTTTTTGCAGCTTATATGTTTTTAGATAGTACAAAAGACTTAAAAGAGAAATTTCTAGAAAGAAAAAATGAATTAAACTACAGAGAAAATTATAAAGTAATCTAAGAGGTTATCAAACTTACCTCCATAGTTGAATAACATCATATTGAATTGAAATTGCAATCGAAAAGAGAGAAGACATGCACTTGATACAAGAAAGTTCGGATAATAAAAAAAAGGGAGAGAGGGAGGAGTTAAAATTCATTAATTCATTAGTAATATAATAAAAGGCATTAAAAATATTAATTCAAATTTAAAATTAAAAGATTTAAAGTAATATCAACACCATTATGGAAATTATTCATTTCTTACCATATCAATTGAAATGAATAATCAATAACTCAAAATCATGATTGATATGCTTTAATAATGACTGATTAAAATAATAATAAAAAAGTAAAATAAGTAGCTTGAGGTGGAAAAATAATGTCTGTGGTTTTGACACGTGACATAGTCATACGTGGCAAAACTCTATTTTATATAATATAGTAAATTTCTTGTTTTGACACTAAAGTAGCGGTCTGCAATGTCTTAAAACCAATATAGCATGGCACAATAGTGAGTAGTCACATCAATGACTTTTGCAATACTAGTATTTAAAGTTTTCGATCAGATGTGGGTATCGTTGGATTCAACTTCCCGCATCCAAACCCGCCTCGATAGAAACCGTCACAGACTGAAAGAGAGATCCGATAACCCGTAAACCCGCTCCACACCCGCCCATATGTCTGATTCTATTATCGGATGGGTCGGATTTCGGACGGTAGCGAGATTTTGTCCACCCCTACTTGCATATAAGCCGCAACCAATTGTTAGTATACAGAATAAAAATAACAATAGTTTCAAAACATGTCATTCCTATTCAATCAAAAAAAAAAGATGTCATTCCTAACAATTAAGTGTCTGTTTTATTACACTTTTTAAAAATAGCTTTTTGTTTTAAAAAAAAATTAACAAGAATAAAATTTGTTTTTCTGTCTATTTTTAAAAATAAAAAAACTATTTTTTAAAAGTGTATCAAATAGACTCTTAATAAGTAATTTTTTATTTGTTTATCCAGAGCCTCATAAAAAGAAGGTTGTAATTGTATACAGTTTTTACATTGAATTTTTATATTGAAAGAATAACTTAATGTCAGTCACATTTACACGTCTTTCAGATTCCTCAAAAAAAAGGAATTTTAGGTTTGTCGTTGATTGAGAAAGTAAAACATAATTTTTTAGACAGTGAGAGGGAGAAGGAGATTTTCTAGTCTAGGCAAAGCGACAATGTATGGAGGATCTTCTGGGGTAGTGTCTATGCGAGGTGTAATTCTCAATCGCTAATTTATTTGGATATATTTGTAAGTGTTAAATATGTTTTTAATTCTTATAAAATTTACGAATTTATTTTTAGTTTCTATAAAAAAAATTGCGAACATTAATCTCTACATATTATTCGTTAGCAATATTAGTCCCTGTTATCTAATTTTTGCTGACTCAGCTAATGGTTATATAGTCAGTAACTGCCACGTGGACATTTTAATTGATGTGACATCCATTTGACAGATGAGTCATAAAAAATAATATTTTTAATGCATACGTGGCTGTCATGTCATGTGACACGTGGTAGGTGTTGTCTGTGTCATTTTAAATATGTTTTTCGTTCATATAAAATTTTCAAATTTTTATTTTAGTCCCTATAAAATTTAAGTTTTGATTTTAGTTCCAAAAAATCCAAATTTTGATTTTGGTTCTTAATAATTTTTTACCCAATTTTAGTGCTTACATTATTAACTAAAATTTTGGTACTTGATTTTTTATAAATATAAAATATGGTTATGTATGAATAAAAAAAAATATAGTTATATAATAATTTGCCTCAAATCGATGGAAAGCAATGTATGTGTTTCCGTCACATACTTAATTACGTGTCTTTGATTGCGTTTGTCATAGACTCAATTAAATCATATTTTTATCGGTGTTTTATTGGATTCACTTCAAAGACTCAAAATTTGAGTGATTGCATTTCGAATAAGTTTGTTTTGTAACACAGTACTACTTTTGGACACACTTTAAATTTGTCAACTTGGTAAGTCCTTTGAGAACCTAATTTAATTCACAAATTGATCTTTCGAATTCTATTTGTTGCGACAATTCAGTGTCAACAAAACTCGAAATGTATTACGTGTTAAATCAAATATTTTTTTGATAAAAAATTTTCAAGTTAAATCAAATGTTTTCTCGATAAAAAAATGACAAATTAAATGTTGTTACCTAAATTATCGTGAAAGATGATTGTACTTAGAAAAATTGGTATTACATTACTACCTACACAATGGTTTTTTAGTGTGCATCATGAAATTTCCTTCACTCCAGCGAGTGTATAAAAATATTTGCATTTTTATGTCATTGATTTTAGACAAATTATTACATAATCATATTTTATACTTATAAAAAGTCAAGTACCAAAATTTTAGTTGATAATGTAAGCACTAAAATTGGGTAAAAAAATAATTAAAGACCAAAATCAAGATTTGAATTTTTAATGGACTAAAATCAAAACTTAAATTTTATAGGGACCAAATAAAAATTTGAAAATTTTATAGGGACAAAAAACATATTTAAAATGGCACATACAACACATGCCATGTAGACATTAAAAATATTATTTTTGATGATTCACTTGCCATGTGGATGTCACATCAATTAAAATTTCTACGTGGCAGTTACTGACTAGACAACTGTTTGCTGAGTCAGCAAAAATTAGACGGTAGGATCAATATTGCTAACGAATAATATTTGAGGGCTAAAGTTCGAAGAAAATTTTTGTAGGGACTAAAAACAAAATTCGTGAATTTTATAGGGACTAAAAACATATTTAACCCTACTTATAATAATACAAAGGCTAAATTATACATTTGGTCCTCTATGTTTATTCTAGTTTTCAATTTGGTCCTCTACGTTTTATTTGTTTCGTTTTGGTCCTCTACGTTTTATTTTAGTTTTCAATTTGGTCCTTTCCGTCACTAAAAGCCAACTGTACGAAGCTAAAAGCTAATTAACATTTTAGAAAATAGATTTCTAGCTACGGATAATTAGCTTTTAGAGACGGAAAGGACCAAATTGAAAACTAAAATAAAATGTAGAGGACCAAAACGAAACAAATAAAACGTAGAGGACCAAATTGAAAACTAAAATAAACATACAGGACCAAATGTATAATTTAACCTAATACAAATATACTAATATTTTGCCAAGAGTTGAGAATTTGAGCTTTCACTCTTTCAACATGTGTGAATTTGAATTCCCATAACGCCACTAAAACTTCACTTAATTGGCAACCCTCTTAGGGAGATCCCAGGGCACCTAGCGACTAGTTGAGTAGCTGCAACTTTGTGAGACCATTTGCGATCTGTGTTTGTGTAGCAATATCTTAGATTGGGCCTCTACCAGCAGCTCAGTATTTTATTGGCGACATGTCGGGTAGCATTGAGAGTGCCTTATCTAAGTCTAACTGTTAAATGAATTATTAACGAGAGAGTATTACCAATTACCATATGTATCTAACATGAGTGAGTGAGTATTACCAATTACCATTATTTTTGGGAGGCCTTTTTTCAAACATATAAAACCCATGTTTTAGTAGCTTCACCGTGCCACCGCCCGGACTAAAATTATTTGCAGGATTCACTATTTTTGTTCACCATCACGCAAAGACGCGTACAAATAAATAATATTTATTACTTTAATTGAATCCCTTTCATTTTCATGTTAGTTTGTACTGTGCAGTGCGACATACTCCAAACCATATGTAACTAATATTATTCAATCAGTTTTAAAAACAAAGCTTTCAAATTTCAAAATCATTAGCAACTCAATACCTGGAATATGAAAACATATGGTTGAGTGAGTGAAGTTGAGTGTGCGCTGTCATGGGTGGTGGAGGGTCAGAATGGGACCATAGGTAGCCATCGAGGCCCATATATGGGTGTAGCTCAAGTTGGCAGCATTTGTAATTGGAAGGGTAGATCCAAAGTCCTCAATTGTGGGATTATTGTCGCCATTTTAAGGTTTGGTTGGAGGAGGCTTCGATGGGATCGGATCAGTTGTTGTTTTATTGCATGTGCTATTGTGCGAATCTACTTCCTTGGACTCGGGTCGGAGCATTATTTAGTTAATTACGTATTAATTATAGTTTGCCAACCGTGTAACTTACAGAAAAAGGTTTTTTTTTTTGGTTGGTTACAGAAAAAGGATTTTGTTTCGGCATATTATTGTTTGTGCTTTATAATCTATAACTATATATAAAGGGGATATCCTTTTTTGGTATAGATATTTTTCCTTCCAATTTTACTCTTTATTTCTCTTTTATCTATACTTATCCATAAATTAACTTCTCCCTACTTTTGTGTATATCAACCGTTTTTAACTTATGCATTTCTTCTCCCTGATAGCGGTTAACATATACACACGTAAATTCATAGTGAAATCAAATATCTTAAATCAATTTCTAAAAGTTAAATCCAAATCCAAATTCTTTTTATTAAAAGAAAGTAACATATATGTGTACATATCAATAGGCGTTAAATACTGTTAATTAATAATAATATGTCATTTTCAAAATTAGTGTAATAAAACACAAGGAATGCTTAATCAAATTTCTTAAAACCAACATTAAACAATAAAATGCGATAAAAGAAACACACGAACGGGTATTTGACCCATAAAAAAACTGCTAACCATACATGATTAGGTATTTAGAGGAAAAAAGGGAGGTACGAGGGGAAAAAATAACCAATTAGAAATATTGTTTATTTTCGTTGTACTTCACCTCAGGTATCTTGCGTTTATTTGTTTGGATGTCGGAGATCTGTAAATGAAATAGAGCAAATTAGATGATCCAACGTGCATGATTAGAAATATATAAGGTACATAAGTATGATAATTGCCTTAGATGAGAGCTTAAAGCTTTAACACCAAGAATCACAAGAGGAGGAAGTGGTGAGGATACCAGTGGAAATTAATAATAATGATGCTGAAAGTGAAGAAAACACCCAATATCAGTATTTCGTCATTACCTAATCAATGTACTGGATGACTTGGTTGAGATCCCTGTTGAAGTTGAGTGTCCAATAATAGTCGTTTCAAGAGAAGAATCTGGCCACATTGTTTATCCCCAACTAGGATGAGGCGAGTTACATGATGGAGATCAGAGAGAAAAATAGGTTATGAGACTCAGAAAATATGAACGATTTTCTTGGTAATTTTCTATCAAGATCATTAAATCAAGAGGTAAGAACGCAAAACCAAGGAGTAGCATATGAGAGATGAATGATTGTTTTTTTTTGAGGGTTACAAAAGTAACAGCAAAAGAAAAGAAAAAACACAATCAAGGGGTACATCCTAATTCGTCCCTAAGTAAGAGGGAACCTAATCCTGCTGGTGGCATCTGCCAATGCTGATAGCCCGAAGAATTAACTCCTAGCTTTGCTAAGAAGTCAGCACAAGAGTTCTGCTCCCGAAAAATATGGACAATGGACACTTCCCAGTCTTCATCCACCAGGTGCCTAATGTGAGCCAATAAGGACGCATGATGATGGACATCATGACTGTCTCTCTTGTGGATTAGCTCCACTGCCTCATGACAACTGTTTCGCAAACAACTTTTAAGAGACCTTGTTGTCTAGCTAGAGCGAGTCCATGGTAAACACCCATTAGCTCAACTAGAAGCACATCCCCAGAACCATCAAAACTAGAGAATCCCGCCATCCACTCGCCCATATGGTTCCTAACAAGCCCCCCAGAGCCATTATAACCAGAGGAGTTCACAAAGCTACCATTTGTGTTGATTTTACCAAACCCTTTCGGCGGAGGAAACCATTTGGTGAGCAACTGAGAGGCTTGCCTCTCTGGGTCCTTTGAGGGAAAATTTGTAACAAAGTCATCATTTGAGAGATGAATCTTACCAACAACCTCTTGAATTCTCCAATGCTCATCAGAGAACATCATGTTATTTCTCCACATCCAAACCCACCAAAGCCCTGCCAAGAATAGAGGGGAAAGTCTACCACAAGCCAGACATTGGATCCAAGCACCCACCTCTTCATTAGCCTGAGAGCACAGTAGCAGCCACATGCCCAATTTTCCCCAGATTTCTTTGGAGTGAGGACAATCACGAAGTGTATGGAGGATCGATTCCACTGGAGCAGAGCAGCGATGGCAGCTGGGTGAGTCCGACAAGCCACGGGTGTAGCGAAGCTCATTTGTGGGCAGAGCTTTATGCATGCACAACCAGATCAGATGCTTTACTTTCATTGGGGCACCCAAATGCCAAATCCAATTCTAATTTCTATTTTTATCCCAAGTTCTCTGCTGGGTGAGTAACCAGTTATATCCCGAAGCACTTGAGTAACGGCCTTTGTTCGAGCCATTCCAAATCCACAAATCTGGAACATTGCCATCAAAAAAAATTGGGGGATGTGGGTCTGTTGAAACACCGTGAGGACATGCAGTGGGAGCATGGTATAAAGGCACTACATACACCACGAGCCTGAATCACAAATATCTCTAACTTGAAGCGCTGTGTTAGAGATATTCACAAATGGAACCTGATGACAAAGACGACCTAATTTGGACCAATCCCCATACCACATCGAGGTCAAGCCCGACCCAAACCGAAAAGAATAACATGACCCAAACCGAAAAGAATAACCATCCTGTAGTACCCTAATTTTGTCCGGCTTTTTTAATTTAATTTTATTATTTATTTTAATTAGTAGTAGTAATAATAAACAAAATAATATTTTTGGTTTTATAATAAAAGAGATTAAAAAGGAGAAGAAAAGAATGGATAAGAAAAATGAGATTTTTATTTGAGAAGGGGTGTGTAAAAAATAAAATTAGGTGGTGCAAACAAAGAATAAACCAAGTCGATCCAAATTTCAAGCGCAGCAAAGCAGCCTCAACGCTCGTTTCTACGCCAAGACCCTTTTATTTTTGGACTGCACCTCCCAGGTGCCCTTGCTCCCTTGCTGCTTCCTGCACCCCGCTTCCTTCACTTGCACACCCCAAATTTCAAAGACCCACGCAGCCCAATCTCGACGCACTACCAGATCCAAATTCCCAAAGATCATAACCCTAAAAATCTCACCCCACGCAGTGCCTCCCTTCATTTTCCTCTTCTCCGCGGCGCACAGTGCCTTGTTGTACAAAATCGCAAGTGTACGATTTCGTCGTTAAGTAATAAAAGATCGAATCCACAGGGATTGTGACCAATTATTAACTAAACAAAAGTTGTAACTAATTGAACTATTGACGAATACGAATGTGTTTGAAAAGTTTGTTTAGCAACAAAAATAGTACTAACGAGACAATGTATTTGGATACTAAGGAGAATAAAATGACTAGGGCTCGAATCCCTTTGTTTCAACTTTTACGCTCTTGAATTCTTTTCCAATGCAAGCAATGATAACATATTTGAAGTTCAAATCCACAAGTTTAGATTAAAGAAAATCCCTTCTCTAATAACCCCTTTGATTAAATAAAGGAGTCCTAATTCCTTAGATCCAAATTAATTTAATCAAGCATAACGAATAAGGATTCATGCAAACTCATACCACAAGAATTATATTCCTATAACTTTATTAAGCATGTCAAATTATCCCAAATCAAGCTTAAAACCTCAATTTTCCAATTGATGCTAAAACCCTAGTTCAACTCAATGGTGATCAAGCATCGAATCGCATTAAGAAAAGAGATAAATGATCAAATAACATAAATCATACTTGCATTGAAATTCTGAATTCGATTATATAAAAGTATCCACAAAGTTCATCTTACCCTAGTACAAGAGGTTTAGTTCCTCATAGAAGAGAAGAAACCCATCAATTGAGATGAAGAAATAGCCAAAGACTCCATTGATTCCTCAAATTTGCCTTTGATCCTTGTTCTTGATTCAATCTCTAGCCAACAAGAACTCTCCCTAGGTTAATGTTTTCTCCCTCTATTTATAGTTCTGGACCAAAAGGGTTGAAAAATATCTCAAAATTAAGTCAAAACGCGCAAAATACAAGTCTGGACCGAGTCGCGACGGCCAGTAGTGGAGCACTACGGCCTGGCCGTGCTGCTCTTAAAACACAAAATAGCAGAAGCGCAGCCCGACACGGGCGTGGTGGAGGACACAGCTAGGTCGTGTTGTTCTCTGAACATACAGGCACGGCCGTGGTGGAAAACACGGCCTGGCCGTGCTTTTCACTGTTTGCTCAATCTTGAATTTCTTCATGTCCCCCAAGGCACGGCCGTGGACAGCAACACGGGTAGGCCGTGTCTTCTTAAATCTTGCCATATTTTGTTATTTTGGCCTCCTAGTTGGTTGCAACATCCGTCTAAGTGATCTAGCTCCGCTTTCCTAGGCCAATAACCTTCTTTTCTGCACAATTGAACTCAAACCAAGTGCATTATCTAAATCAAGCAAAAATGCATGAGAACTATGGGTAAAAACCACTAAAATGACAACTATGCAATGCAAAACTAACAACAAACCATATGCTATAATGAACGCATCATTCCTCTCTCAGCTCTCACCCTCATCCTCATCCTCACGCCGCGTCTTCCCCCTCGTCTTTCCCTTCTCTCGAGCCAAAACCCTAATATCCATATCCCTGATTCTCCTCCACCATTCTCGCTTTCTCTTCCACCATTTCCTCATCCAAACCCTCTAACCCTAAAACACAAAACTCACACACTTTCCCCATCCGCGGCGCCTTCCCCGTTCGTCTCCTCTTCGAATCTCTCTTCTCTCCTTCCTTCCATAACCCTAGCAGCGCCGTTCCAAGCTCCCCACCTCCTCTTCCTTTCTTCCTTCTTCACCGAAACCAAACCCTAATTTCCATTCGCCCAGCCGCGGCCACACCAAAACCTAGTCCCAATATTCCTCTCATCCTCTTAAACCCTAAACCTAGAAAATGGTCGCAGCCCTAACCTCTCCTCAAATCTCTCTCAATTAGAGATCCATACCTCCAAAAGGGAAGTTTCTGTTTTATTTCTTTCTTTTAAATATTTATGTTTTAAAATCACCATTGATTTCTTTCCTTTTTGATTCGCAGGTCTTGAAGAGGAACCGGAAGGCTATAAAAGAGGGGAGAAGGACGCATGGAAGGGAAGAGAAAAAATCCGAGGGACAGAGACCTAGAGACAGAAAGTAAGAAGGAGAAGCAGAGTCAAGGAGAGAGGAGAAAATCTGTGAGGCCACCCAAATACAAAAGCCTTAAACACTCCCTAGTTTTAAGTTTTTTTTTCTCTCTTCCACCTTCTGTTTGTAATTTTCTGGGAAGTTGTAGAATCCAGGTTCCCCCCTTCTTCTTCGTTTTCTCATTTTTTTTTGCCATGATTTGTATAATGGATTGATATATATGATTGTGTTGCTATTATTGTTGTTATTATATCATTGTTGATTGCTGCAGTTGTTGTTGTGGTCGTTGTTGTGATTGTTATCGTTGTTATTACTGTTGGTATCCACGGTTGGGATTGTAATTAGGCTTAGGGTTTGGCCTTCCAATGGGGCCAAACCCTAAATAGGGACTGAACTGTAAATATAAGATAAAAGGGACCTGAAAGTAAAAAGAGAAAAAAGTTTTCTTTTTAAATTTCTGTCCACACACGTTTTAAATTTTGGTCTTTCAATGGGGCTAAATCCTTTGTAGGGACCAATTTGCAATTATCATATTAAAATAGGGCTTAAAAGTAAAAAATTAAAATTTTTGGATTTGGTTTGGTCTTTCAATGGGGCTAAACCCAATTCAGGGACTAATTTGCAATTTGCTTCCCTTTTATTTCATAAATAGCCAGAATAAAAATAATTTTTTTTGATAAAGGATATAAAGGCAAATAAAAAGAATTTTCCCTTATTATCTATATTTTCTATTAACATAATTATTTCATTTACTCTTTTTTTTAATTTTTTTTATATATATTTATTGTTTCTGTTATATTAAAAGGAAATAAATAACGATTTTTTAGAATGGTTGAGTTTTCTTTTTACTAAGCTCCTTTTTATTATTTTTGTAACATGGTGATTGATAAACCTATATATATTTAGAAAATTCATTTGGGAATAATTTATTTAATGATAAGCAAGTTTTTCCTTCTAAACAACTAAAAGGGTACCAATTTATGGGCGTCTTAGGGGTGCTAACACCTTCCTTAAGCGTAAATAACTCCCGGACTCGAAATCTGATTCCAAGACTATTTTTTTTATCCTCATAAAAAGGGTTTTTCCTATCGTTTTTCCTTAAAAAAAAACTTTAGGTGACGGCTCCATTTTATTTTAAGGGTGGTTACCATAGCTGGCGACTCCACTGGGGAATTTAGAGAGTTAGGCCCTATGATTGTTTATATGATTTGTTTGCTTTATTAAAAGAATTATTCCCTCTTTGTTTTTTTTGTTTTTATTCGTTCATTTGTATATATGTTTGTATACGTGAATCCTAGGATATAAAACATGCGTTAAAAATATATATTTGTTATTATTTTATTTTATTTTTGTTTATGATTCATTCTCTTTCATTTGTTTTTTTTCTTCTTATATATATTATGTGTATTTATGCATTTGAAACCTTAGGGTAGAAGATATGCATATATATTATAATTTTATTTATTTTGCAGCGGGTAGTTTTAAGTTTGCTCCTTCACACACATCACTTTATACACTTTGTTTACACACACTACGAGTGGGTGCCCTATGCCCGGGCCCGAGTGAACCTTAAGTTAGGAGAGGCTGTGTAATGGGTGATATGCTGGACGTACGGCCAGTGGGTTCCTATGAAGGCCTCACCCAGAGTTTGGCTTCGTTTGAAAAAAAAACCATCCTTTAATAATATACTTATTATTGGTGGTAACATTTTCAGATAGGACCCTTGGCTCTGGGAACCTTTTAGATTAGTATCTTGAATCCACCAAATGGAAAGGCACTTGGCATAATCCTTAGACCCCTTTTAGGAATCACCGACCTCAGTCACAAAATGAGCTTGCCCTACCACTTTTATTTGTCTATTTATTTTTGCAAACTTATTTCAAAAATAATATTTCCGAAAAATAGTTTTTCAAGGTACATACCTTTATTTAGAAACCTAATCTATTATTCCAAAAAATAGATGCTAAGTTTTTACTCCACGTAGGATGTGAACTTCGTACAAAAAGTATAAGAGTATATTCCTTTATATCTTCATAAATAAAATAAATATGGTGCTTTCTTTCTTTATTTTTCTTTTCTTTTTCTTTCCATTCATGAAATGACAAAAATAAAAATGATCATACCCATTCATATACATGCATTAACACTAATTACCCTGTTTCGTTAGGCTTGTTGGAAATTTCAAATTTTTTTTTGCAAATGTCTTCGGAAAGCGCAGTTGTGGGTTTAGAGAGGAGAAATACTTTGAAATTCAAAATCGAACCCCCCCGTTTGATGCACCTGAGAACATTGGTTGACTTCATAGCTGAGAATTGGATACAAGTGGATCGAATTAGTTTCGTGGGGAAATTTGGAAACATTTTGGAATTACTGAATGTGGACGTGCAAGTAGGAGCCTTAACAGCATTGGCCCAATTTTATGATCCTCCATTAAGATGCTTCACGTTCAAGAATTTCCAAATGGCGCCAACCTGGGAGGAATACCAAAATTTTGGGCTTTCCAGAAAAGAAAAATGGTCCGTATCGCCATGCAAAGCATCCGCCAGCTATGAGTACCATTGCTGATGTTTTAGGCATCCCTAAAGAAGACTTGACGCTCGCGGTGAAGATAGAAGAAGATTTCAAAGGCTTCCCCAGGAGCTTCCTGGAAGGAAAGGTTAAGGATCTTCATGATGCAGGGAAATTAAAGGAGTGCATGGATGTGGTAGCCCTTATTATCTTTGGTGTGGTCTTATTTCCTCATGTTGATCATTTTGTGGATGAAACAGCTATTGACGCTTTCATAGCATTTAAGACTCAAGGTATGGACCCCACCACTGCCATCCTCGCAGATTTATACTATGAGCTTCATATGCGCCACGAGAAAAAGGGAGGTCGAATTCGTTGTTGTGTCCCTGTCTTGTACTTATGGCTGAAAAATCATTTGGTAAAAAGAGGGCATCCCTTTGGACCTAGGAGCAATGCAGGGTGGGCTACTTATTTATTGAGTCTCGGCGAGGAGTCTATAATATGGTATTCCAGAGAACAGGAAATCAAGGAGGTAATCTATCGGTGTAGAGATTTTCCCAATGTACCCCTCATTGGGACCATAGGCTGCATCAACTACAATCCTACTCTGGCTTTAAGACAACTCGGTGCCCCGATGCTGGGTGAACCTGCTGAAGAAGAGCTAGCCGCTTTCATTATACATGATCGAGGCTCCTCGGATTTGGCATTGTTCACAAGGGTGTGTCGAGCTTGGAAGAAAACGATCAAAAGAATACTAGGGCGCATGAGTACTCATGCAGATGAAAAATACCGCCAATGGGTTATAGCAAGAGTTCAGCAAGTCAAGCTGCCTTTCCAGAACACATTTTTGGTTCCCGAAGTGCCACCTCCACCTCCTGCTGAAAATGAAGAAGTGGAAGAGCTATAGCTAGCCTTAGAAAGGGTGGAAGAGGAAAGGAAAGTTCTCCAGGAGAATTTGAAAAGGGCATATCTAGATATAGAGGTCCTACAAGATGAATGTGATAGAAAAACTGAATCTTTGGAAGGATCCCAGAAGAAGGCCAAGGCTGAGAAAGCAAGCCGGCTCCAAACTCAAGGTTGCCTGAAGGCTGCAAATCAACAATTGGACTTGATAAAAAAGGAGTTAGACCTGGTTCTCTGCGAAAAGGGAAACTTGAGGAAAATGTGGGCTGATTCTCAAAAGGCTAGCATGGCTTTGCAAAGACGGATTGAAGACTCAATACAACAATTGAAAAATACCATGCAATCGCACGAAGCCCAACTTGAGGAAGAAAGAAGAATTGCTGAAGAAAAGTTCATAGGCTACCACATAGATCTTGAGGAAGAACGTGAGAAAGTCCTCGACATGCAAGAGAAGATTGACAACCAAGGAGAAGTCATTACCTGGTTTGATAAGGAAACTAGATACTGGATGGATCGTTGCTCCAAACTGGTCTGGCTTGCAAATAGAGGTATCCAAGATATGCCAGAACTCTTGGAAGAAGCGGAATCAGCAATAGGATTCCGACCTTTACCAAGAAAAGTGATGAGTTTCCTAGAGTATTGCAAGGTTTTGGTGGAGGAGTTGGAGAAACAGATCCAACGAGATCGTTGAAGACCATGTTTCTTGTGTTTTTATGTGTTATCACCAAGGTTACAAAAACCGGACCGGACCGGCCGGTCGGACCGGTTGGACCGAGAACCGGACCCCCGGCCGGTCCGAGTCGTGCAATTAGATCGCCTGCGAAAAAACCGGACGGTCCAGTTTAAGAACCGGTAAAAAACCGGACCGAACCGGGTAAAAACCGGGAAAACCGGGTTCAACCCGGCTGGTTCGTAAACTTTTTTTTTTTTTACAAACGGCCAAAACGGCATCGTTTAGGCTTTTTTTTGAACTTAGCCTCTATTTATAGTTGTTACTGTTAAGTGAAGTATAATTTTTATGGTGTGAAGTTATGAATAGAATATCAGTTATTTTTTGTTTATTATTTATATATATATTGTATTAAATATTTAACAAATAATATTTTATTCGAACCCGGTTCGACCCCGGTCCGACCCAAAAACCCTGAACCCTGGCCCTCTCCGGTTCAATGCCCGGTCCGATTTTAATTACCTTGGTTATCCCAATTTCCATTTCTTTCTCAAGTCTGTAAGCCCCTTAGGGCAATTTGAATTATGATATTTCCGTTTAAAACAAAAGTATGTTTTCGCAATATGCAGCAAACCGATAAGGCATTTGCAAAGTTTTGTGATTCTCCAATAAGCCGACAAAAGTAAAACGAATAAAGTAAAATAAATGAGCATCTTACATGGCATGCATAACCATGGCATAAATCATTCATCCATACTCACCATATCCTTCATAACCCAGAAAAATAAACACGAAGAAATTGCATCCTTACAGAACGAGATCCCAAGCCAGACTCATGGACGCGTTAGAACAAAACCAACAGGCCATTAGAGGGGAGCTTGATCGAATGAGTACGCGGATAGATCAGTTATGCAATTTGTTGGAAGCCCTGCATGCAAAGAGGGCATCGGAAACGGAGCGGTCCGAAGAGGATCAAGACGAAAGTCAGCCAAGAGAAAATGAGACGCACGCCCATACCACACAAGGGCATGCGCCTCTAAATAATGGGACCTCGCAGAACACAAACACTCAAAATTTTGTACCTATCATCACCCCCCAGGAGGGTGCTCAAGCCAAAGAAAAGTTTCAAATACTTGAAGACAGGCTAAAGGCAATTGAAGGGGAAAATCACATAGGTTTCGAAGCTTCAGACATGTGCTTAGTCCCCGATGTAGTTATTCCTGCAAAGTTCAAAGTACCCGAGTTTGACAAGTATAAAGGAGAAACATGCCCAAAAAGCCACCTGGTCATGTATTGCTGAAATATGGCTTTCTGTTCTAATGATGACAGACTCTTAATTTATTTCTTCCAAGAAAGCTTAACGGGGGCACCGCTGCGATAGTATATGCAGTTAGAGCGGTCTAAAATCGGCTCGTGGAAGGATTTAGCTAATGCTTTTGTCAGACAATACAAATACAATATGGACATGGCTCCTAGTCGTAATCAGTTGCAAAGCATGAAAAAGAAAGACAGTGAGAGCTACAAGGAATATGCTCAGAGATGGAGAAGCATGGCTGCTCAAGTGGAGCCACCCTTGTCAGACAAAGAAATGATTGACACGTTCATAGACACGCTCCAATCGCCCTTTTATGATATGATGATTGGAAGTATGTTCTCAAGCTTCTCTGACCTGATTGTCATAGGGGAGCGTGTGGAAATGGGGATGCAAAGTGGGAAGATCCATAATAATAATACTTCATCATCCCACGCGCAAAAGCCCTTCGTCAAGAGAAAGAAAGAAGGAGAGACTAACGCAGTGAGTAGTGCCCCCTCTATACGTTGCGGTAACTATCACACCTAAGCCTTCTGCTCAAATGACACCCTTTGCTTCTGATAGTCAAGGAGGTCAGAACCCCAATCAACCGAGAGCTCACAACCCTTAAGGAAGAAAGTCGGTCCAGTTTGATCCAATCCCCATGACTTACAAAGATCTCTATCAGCATTTACTCAAAAACTCATTGGTGGTCCCTTGCCCGAAAAAGCCTATGGAACCACCTTACCCAAAATGGTATAACCCGGATGCCACCTGTGAATACCATGCTAGGGCAGCAGGCCACTCTATAGAAGAATGTCGGGCTATGAAGTTCAAAGTCCAAGATCTGATAAATGCCAAGTGGTTAAGTTTCCAAGAGAATAATCCCAATGTGGGGAACAACCCGTTACCTAACCACGGGAATGCATCGGTAAATATGATAGACAATGAGCACGAAGGAAAGATAATAAAGGATGTCGCTGAAATACGAACCCCTATCAGAGAAGTGTTCATCGAACTTTGCAAGGTCGGCTTGATAGAAAGAACAGATGTCAGCAGGACCTGTGATGAAGATCTTTTGTCTAATGAAGAATGTGGGGAATTTAAAAGTATCCTCCAAAAACTGCTTGATACAAACATAGTTCAAGTTATCTCTCAGAGAGAAGAAGAAGTATCTATGGTCCAAGCTGCGCAGGGTTCGGGAACCACCGTCCCAAAGCCCTTGGTGGTTCAATTCTCCAAGAACACGTCACCCATAATGCCTAATGCTCCCAAAGCTATTACTGTACAAGTACCGTCTCCTTTTCCGTACAAGGACGATAAGGCAGTTCCTTGGATATACGATGCCAAAGTCCAAGTCGAGGGGAGTAATACACAACCAAGCGTTCCGACTGTTACCAACATCGTGGGAATAGGCGGGATGACTCGGAGTTGGCGGATTTATGCCCCTGAGAAAGAACCAATAAAAGTAGCCACAAAGGGACAAGTAAAAGACCAAAACAAAGGAAAAGGAGTTGCGATAGATGAAGGAGACATAGGGAAGAAAGACGAGAAAGAAGCCTCCCGTGAAGAAGTGGCTGAATTCCTCAAATTCATTCAGTAGAGTGAATATAAGGTGATAGATCAACTGAACCGCACACCAGCGAGAGTTTCTCTACTTTCCCTATTAATGCACTCTGAGAGTCACAGGAAAATATTGATGAAAATCCTGAATGAAGCCCATGTGTCTCAAAATATCACCTTGAATCAGTTCGGCGACCTAGTTGGCAATATCGCCGCATGCAACTACCTCTATTTTAATGATGAAGAGATGTCTGCAGAAGGTAGAGGACACAACAAAGCACTACATATCTCGGTTCAGTGTAAAGAGCATCTTATAGGTAAAGTCCTTGTAGACAATGGATCCTCCCTGAATGTGATGCCTAAATCTACCTTGGATAAGTTATCCATTGACAAGACCCATATGAAGCCCAGCTCGGTGCTCGTGAGAGCCTTTGATGGTTCAAGAAGAGAAGTAATGGGTGAGATTGAGCTGCCGATTCAGATTGGCCCTTTCACTTTTGCCGTTAATTTCCAAGTGATGGACATCAGGCACAACTATAGTTGCTTGTTAGGAAGGCCTTGGATTCATTCTGCCGGGGTAGTACCATCAACTCTGCATCAAAAATTGAAGTTTGTGGTGGATGATAAGTTGATCATCGTATCCGGAGAAGAGGACTTGCTGGTAAGCAAGCCAACATCGACGAGTTACATTGAAGCTGCTGAAGAAGCCCTTGGGACATCATTTCAGGCACTAGAAATTGTCGATAGCGCTTACGTAGGGTTTACAACTAAAGAACCCTGCCTATCCAACAATGCCCTAATGGTGGGCGGAGTCATGCTAAAAGGAGGATATCAGCCAGGAAAAGGACTAGGGAAAAGTCAGGAAGGTATTGCCTCAATCCTAAGGATTCATGAAAACAAAGACCGATACGGCTTGGGATTTGTCCCCACTCGAGAGGACAGGGAAAGAGCAATCGAGGCCAGGAAAGAAAAGAGGAAGGCGCGGCTTGAAAATCGGGAACCCAAGTTTGGGAAAATGCATATCTGCGATCTCCGTCAGACTTTTCGTAGCGCTGGATGGATCTACGCAGATCAAGTAACTGCTGTAGAAGAGGATCTTGCTGCTCTTGAAGAGGAATGGGTTCGCCCATGTTCCTCAATGCCTTGCAATTGGGAGATCGTGGAAAATCCTAGGATCCTTAATGCATTTTCAATGTAATCCATTTAATGCTCACCTCTCCGCCCAGCCCGAGGAGGTAGAGGAAATGTTAAAGGGCCCCGCATGTTTTTCAAAAGCCTATTTCGAATATTAATAAAATGCATTTTGATTTCATCCCAAGCGTCTCTTTTTCTTTTCCTTCCTACTTCCTTTCCTTACTCTCTACTTTTTGCTAACCTTGATAATGCAGGCTCATGGATAATACTTTTGAAAACGATTGTGCTGAAATTTCGTTACCAGATTTTGATTGCCTAATTAATCACACTGATGAAGGTTGTGAAGAAGACCATCCCGATGAAGATCTTCCCCCTGAATTAATGAGACTTATAGAGGGGGAATCCAGAAAGATTGAACCTCACGAAGAACCAACTGAGTTGATTAATTTGGGAACTGAAGAAGACAAAAAAGAAGTCAAGGTTGGTGTTACCATGTCACAAGGAGTAAAAGCTAAATTGATTCAACTCCTCCGAGATTATAAAGACGTATTTGCCTGGTCTTACCAAGATATGCCAGGGTTGGATACCGATATTGTCGAACACAAACTACCTCTTAAACCCGATTGCCCTCCTGTCAAACAGAAATTGAGACGCATGAGACCTGATATGTCCTTAAAAATTAGGGAAGAAGTTAAGAAACAATTTGATGCTGGATTTTTTGCCGTGGCTAAATACCCCCAATGGGTTGCTAATATTGTCCCTGTTCCAAAAAAGGGTGGAAAGGTCCGAATGTGCGTTGATTACCGGGACCTTAATAAAGCAAGTCCCAAAGACAATTTCCCTCTACCTCACATTGATGTTCTGGTGGATAATACCGCTCATTACGCTGTTGTCTCTTTCATGGATGGTTTCTCCGGGTATAATCAGATTAAAATGGCCAGAGAAGACATGGAGAAAAAACTACGTTTATTACAGCTTGGGGAACTTTCTGCTACAAAGTGATGCCGTTTGGGTTGAAGAACGCCGGGGCAACATATCAAAGGGCAATGGTGACTCTATTTCATGATATGATCCATAAGGAGAAGGAAGTCTACGTGGACGATATGATTGCTAAGTCGCAAACTGAAGAAAGCCATATAATTGATTTACGGAAACTTTTTGAGCGATTGAGAAAGTTTCGCCTATGACTCAATCCTGCCAAATGTAACTTTGGTGTCCGGTCAGGTAGGGTGCTGGGATTCATTGTGAGTCAGAAAGGAATAGAAGTCGATCCGGAAAAAGTCAAAGCCATCTTAGAAATGCCAGCTCCTCGCACAAAAAAAGAAGTTCGTGGTTTTCTAGGGAGGTTAAACTATATTTCCCGGTTTATATCGCAACTCACTGACACCTGTGAGCCAATGTTCAAATTACTGCGTAAGGACCAAACTATTGAATGGAATGAGAAATGCCAAGAGGCTTTCGACAAAATCAAGCAATACTTACAAAAACCCCCTGTGTTAGTACCTCCAGTACCAGGCAGGCCATTAATCCTCTATTTGACAGTGTTAGACGGATCTATGGGGTGTGTACTTGGACAACATGACGAAACGGGTAAAAAGGAACGTGCCATTTACTACTTGAGTAAGAAGTTTACCAGCTATGAAGCTAATTATTCGATATTGGAGCGTACCTGTTGCGCCCTAGCATGGGCCGCCCACCGCCTAAGACAATATATGCTTTCCCACACAACTTGGTTGGTGTAAAAAATGGACCCGGTCAAATATGTATTTGAGAAACCTGCTCTCACTGGAAGGATTGCCCGGTGGCAAATGTTGTTATCCGAGTATGATATTCAATACGTCTCTCAGAAAGCCGTCAAAAGGTAGTGCCTTAGCTGAGCACTTAGCCAATCAACCGGTAGACGACCATTCACCTGTCCACTATGAATTTCCTGATGAGAGTGTAATGTCTGCCGAAAAAGAAGAATCAAGAAACAAAGAGTGGACCATGATGTTTGATGGGGCTTCTAATGCATTGGGGCACAGAATCGGGGCAGTACTAATTTCTCCAGAAAAGCAGTACACTCCTGTTACGGCTCGCTTGTGTTTCAGTTGCACCAATAATATAGCAGAATATGAGGCGTGTGTTATGGGAATCAGAGTTGCCATAGAAACTAAGGTCAGAATCCTAAAAGTACATGGGGATTATGCCCTAGTCATCAACCAATTGAATGGAGAATGGGAGACTCGAGATCCTAAGTTAATACCTTACTACGAGTATATCCAAGAACTCGTCGAATCCTTTGATAGGATCACGTTTCAACATGTCCCACGAGAAGATAATCAGTTGGCTGATGCATTAGCCACGTTGTCATCTATGTTCCGAATAAACAGTGACAAGGAAATGCCTCTCATCCTGATGGAAAGTTGTGCCAATCCCGCTTATTGCCAGGCAATAGAAGAAGAATCCGACGGAAAACCATGGTACCATGACATCAAGTGCTACCTCAAAAACAAGGAATACCCTTCGGGCGCCTCAGAGAACGACAAGCGAACTTTGAGGAGGCTTGCTATGAGTTTCTTTTTGAACGGCGACGTACTCTACAAAAGAAATCACGACATGATACTCCTTCGATGTGTGGACTCTGTAGAAGCAAGACAAATTCTTGACGACGTCCACGAAGGTTCCTTTGGGACCAATGCCAACGGCTACGCAATGGCTCGGAAGATTCTCAGAGCTGGGTATTATTGGCTTACAATGGAAAGTGACTGCATCAAGCATGTGAGGAAATGTCATAAGTGTCAGACTTATGCTGATAATATTTATGTACCTCCGACTTCCCTAAACGTCCTCAGTGCACCCTTGCCGTTCTCCATGTGGGGTTTGGATGTCATAGGAATGATTGAACCAAAAGCCTCTAACGGGCATCGATTCATCCTCGTGGCTATTGATTACTTCACAAAATGGGTCGAAGCAGTCTCCTATACCAATGTGACTCGCAGCGTTGTGGTCAAATTCATAAAAAAGGAAATAATTTGTCTGTACGGTTTACCAAGAAAGATCATCACAGACAATGGGACTTATTTAAACAATAAGATGATGAAGGAGTTGTGCGATTATTTCAAAATTCAACATCACAATTCTTCTCCATATCGTCCAAAGATGAATGGGGTAGTAGAAGCAGCCAACAAAAAAAAAAGATCATTCAGAAAATGGTGGTAACTTACAAGGATTGGCACGAGATGCTCCCTTTTGCTTTACACGGGTACTAAACTTCCGTACGCACTTCAACGGGGGCAACACCTTTTTCTCTAGTATACGGGATGGAAGCAGTACTCCCCATAGAGATAGAAATCCCGTCTTTGAGGGTAATTATGGAAACTAAGCTTGACGAAGCCGAATGGGTCCAGGCACGATATGACCAGTTGAATCTCATAGAAGAAAAAAGGTTAGAAGCAATTTGCCATGGCCAGTTATACCAAAAGAGACTCAAGAGAGCATACGAGGAAAAGGTACGCCATCGAGAATTCTTAGAAGGGGAATTGGTATTAAAGAAGATTCTACCTATTCAGAAAGACCAACGCGGAAAATGGACTCCAAATTATGAAGGTCCATATATAGTGAAAAAGGCATTCTCAAGGGGAGGCCTCATTCTTACAGATATGGAAGGGCATGGCCTACCGCTGCCAATAAACTCAGACGCAGTCAAGAAGTACTACATCTAGAATGACACAATACACAAAAAAAAAGAGAAAGCTCGCTAGACCGAAAACCTGAAAGGGCGACCTAGGCAAAAGTTAGAGCGACCTGGTAGGTTGAAAACCCAAAAGGGCAACCTAGGCAAAAATTAAGGTCAAATAAAAGCACTAAGTTGAAAACCCGCGAGGGCGATTTAGAGCAACCAGCTAGGTCAAAAACTCGCAAAGAGCGGCCTGAGCAAAAACCAACCAGAAGGCGTCAAAAGTAGACAGAAGTGAACCCTGACCAACCGGGGCAGAGGTGATCAAAACTAATCACAGATACAAGTCTTTGAAGTTGATCAAGAAGGCGATCGGGGTCTGAATCACGAAAGGGCAGCACGATTTGTTTTCAAAGGGATTATATGTGTAGCTGATATTTCTCACCAGTTTCTAATTTAGCAAACACGAACTTATTCTGTTTGTAATATTTTATCTCCCCCACCATAGTGGAAATCCATTCTTACCCATGTTGCCATTTATTAATCGGCACAATAGAATGCTTATTTCAGCCTCTCCAAATTCAATTCGGGATTTTGTCAATTTGCATTCTCTTTCTAGAGAAATCTGTGCTAAAAGACAAAACATGTGCAAATCAAAACATAAGAGCATTGTGGAGTTACTGAAAATTCTAAAAAGATTTAAGGAATTTGACGTCCTCACATTAAGGAAAAGAGTTAGTAAGGCACCCCACCTAATGCAAAATCGTCAATGTTGAATACGCTACGAAAAGGCCAATTAGCCTGTTCAGAACTCGCCAACTAAAGAGATCTGGAACTAACCTACCAAGGAAAGTTTCAAAAGTAGTCAAAAGGATACCACTTATCCCTGATAAAGCAAATAATACTCATGCATGACATGCTATCATTACATCTCGCATAATCACCAATACTTTTGGGTTCACGACCCACCCTAAAAAATCATCATTTGCTCGAAAAGCAAAACAACGTTCATGCACGGCATATCATTCATTGCATCCCGCATGACCATCAAAGTTTTGGGTCCATTGACCCACCTTCTCAAATATTACATACGGTTGGTCTGCTGCTACTCAGTAAGAACTAGCACTCAGCCTACCCAATCCACTTATTAGCAAGAATTAGGAGCCTGTCCTACACTTTGCTGGGGAATCTGACCCACCACCTTGGGAATCTGGCCCAAATCTTTAGCCGGGAACCTGGCCCGCGTCTCGGATCTTCCTCAATTATGGAAATCGATCCACACCTTTTAACAAAGGTTAGGAATCTGACCTACAGCTTGACGGGAATCTGACCCGAACCTACACTGAGTGACAGAGAAACTCATATCACGGACATTCCTTAAAGTAAGGTAGTCAATCCGTACCTTTTAGCAAGAGTTAAGAACCTGACTTACCCTTGTTGGGAATCTGACCCAAACTTGTGTCGAGCGACAGAGGAGCTGACACCCTAAACTTTCCCTAAGTAGGGGAATAATCAATACCAATGATATGAGGGTTAGGAATCAGACCTACGCCTCATCAGAAATTCACCAGGAATCAAACCTATAATCCCTCACTAATTTTGTAAGAGCTAGGAACCAAACCTATGCCTTACCGAGAATTCGCTAGGAATCAGACCTAGGGTCTCAAAGCAAAGTCGGGAGCCGATCTCGCATCCTCAAACAACTTCGTTCTAGACAAAATTAGAGTCCTTTATCCTTAATTATCTTTTACAACGAATGCACGAAGACCTTCGAGTAAAATATAATTAAGGAGGGGCAGCTGTAGTACCCTAATTTTGTCCGGCCTTTTTAATTTAATTTTATTATTTATTTTAATTAGTTGTAGTAATAATAAACAAAATAATATTTTTGGTTTTATAATAAAAGAGATTAAAAAGGAGAAGAAAAGAATGGATAAGAAAAATGGGATTTTTATTTGAGAAGGGGTGTGTAAAAAATAAAATTAGGTGGTGCAAACAGCAATAAACCAAGCTGGATCCAGCCCAGGCGTGCAGCAGCCCAACGCCCTGTTCTACGCGCACCCCTTTTATTTTTGGACTGCACCTCCCAGGTGCCCTTGCTCCCTTGCTGCTTCCTGCACCCCGCTTCCTTCACTTGCACACCCCAGCCCAGCACCCACGCAGCCCAACTTCCACGCACGGCCCGTATCCAGCCCAAAGATCATAACCCTAAAAATCTCACCCCACGCAGTGCCTCCCTTCATTTTCCTCTTCTCCCTCTTCTCCGCAGCGCACAACGCTGTCATGGGTGGTGGAGGGTCAGAATGGGACCATAGGTAGCCATCGAAGCCCATATATGGGTGTATCTCAAGTTGGCAGCATTTGTAATTGGAAGGGTAGATCCAAAGTCCTCAATTGTGGGATTATTGTCGCCATTTTAAGGTTTGGTTGGAGGAGGCTTCGATGGGATCAGATCAGTTGTTGTTTTATTACATGTGCTATTGTGCGAATCTACTTCCTTGGACTCGGGTCGGAGCATTATTTAGTTAATTACATATTAATTATAGTTTGCCAACAGTGTAACTTACAGAAAAAGTTTTTTTTTTGGTTGGTTACAGAAAAAGGATTTTGTTTCGGCATATTATTGTTTGTGCTTTATAATATACTACTAACAGCAATGCTATTTAGTACGAAAGAAACACACGAACGGGTATTTGACCCATAAAAAAACTGCTAACCATACATGATTAGGTATTTAGAGGAAAAAAGGGAGGTACGAGGGGAAAAAATAACCAATCAGAAATATTGTTTATTTTCGCTGTACTCCACCTCAGGTATCTTGCGTTTATTTGTTTGGATGTCGGAGATCTGTAAATGAAATAGAGCAAATTAGATGATCCAACGTGCATGATTAGAAATATATAAGGTACATAAGTATGATTATTGCCTTAGATGAGAGCTTAAAGCTTTAACACCAAGAATCACAAGAGGAGGAAGTGGTGAGGATACCAGTGGAAACTAATAATAATGATGCTGAAAGTGAAGAAGACACCCAATATCAGTATTTCGTCATTACCTAATCAATGTATTGGATGACTTGGTTGAGATCCCTGTTGAAGTTGAGTGTCCAAGAATAGTTGTTTCAAGGGAAGAATCTGGCCACATTGTTTATCCCGAACTAGGATGAGGCGAGTTACATGATGGAGATCAGAGAGAAAAATAGTTTATGAGACTCAGAAAGTATGAACGATTTTCTTGGTAATTTTCTATCAAGATCATTAAATCAAGAGGTAAGAACGCAAAACCAAGGAGTAGCATATGAGAGATGAATGATTTTTTTTTTGGAGGGTTACAAAAGTAACAGCAAAAGAAAAGAAAAAACACAATCAAGGGGTACATCCTAATTCGTCCCTAAGTAAGAGGGAACCTAATCCTGCTGGTGGCATCTGCCAATGCTGATAGCCTGAAGAATTAACTCCTAGCTTTGTTAAGAAGTCAGCACAAGAGTTCTGCTCCCGAAAAATATGGACAATGGACATTTCCCAGTCTTCATCCACCAGGTGCCTAATGTGAGCCAATAAGGACGCATGATGATGGACATCATGACTGTCTCTCTTGTGGATCAGCTCCACTGCCTCATGACAATCTGTTTCGCAAACAACTTTCAAGAGACCTTGTTGTCTAGCTAGAGTGAGTCCATGGTAAACACCCATTAGCTCAACTAGAAGCACATCCCCAAAACCATCAAAACTAGAGAATCCCGCCATCCACTCGCCCATATGGTTCCTAACAAGCCCCCCAAAGCCATTATAACCAGAGGAGTTCACAAAGCTACCATTTGTGTTGATTTTACCAAAACATTTCGGCGGAGGAAACCATTTGGTAAGCAACTGAGAGGCTTGCCTCTCTGGGTCCTTTGAGGGAAAATTTGTAACAAAGTCTTCATTTGAGAGATGAATCTTACCAACAACCTCTTGAATTCTCCAATGCTCATCAGAGAACACCATGTTATTTCTCCACATCCAAACCCACCAAAGCCCTGCCAAGAATAGAGGGGAAAGTCTACCACAAGCCAGACATTGGATCCAAGCACCCACCTCTTCATTAGCCTGAGAGAACAATTGCAGCCACATGCCCAATTTTCCCCAGATTTCTTTGGAGTGAGGACAATCACGAAGTGTATGGAGGATCGATTCCACTGGAGCAGAGCAGCGATGGCAGCTGGGTGAGTCCGACAAGCCACGGGTGTAGCGAAGCTCATTTGTGGGCAGAGCTTTATGCATGCACAACCAGATCAGATGCTTTACTTTCATTGGGGCACCCAAATGCCAAATCCAATTCCAATTTCTATTTTTATCCCAAGTTCTCTACTGGGTGAGTAACCAGTTATATCCCGAAGCACTTGAGTAACGGCCTTTGTTCGAGCCATTCCAAATCCACAAATCTGGAACATTGTCATCAAAAAAATTGGGGGATGTGGGTCTGTTGAAACACCGTGAGGACATGCAGTGGGAGCATGGTATAAAGGCACTACATACACCACGAGCCTGAATCACAAATATCTCTAACTTAAAGCGCTGTGTTAGAGATATTCACAAATGGAACCTGATGACAAAGATGACCTAATTTGGACCAATCCCCATACCACATCGAGGTCAAGCCCGACCCAAACCGAAAAGAATAACCCGGCCCAAACCGAAAAGAATAACCATCCTGTAGTACCCTAATTTTGTCCGGCCTTTTAAATTTAATTTTATTATTTATTTTAATTAGTAGTAGTAATAATAAACAAAATAATATTTTTGGTTTTATAATAAAAGAGATTAAAAAGGAGAAGAAAAGAATGGATAAGAAAAATGGGATTTTTATTTGAGAAGGGGTGTGTAAAAAATAAAATTAGGTGGTGCAAACAGCAATAAACCAAGTCGATCCACCCAAAGGCGTGCAAAGCCCCAACGCCTGTTCTACGCAGCACCCTTTTATTTTTGGACTGCACCTCCCAGTGCCCTTGCTCTCGCCGCTTCCTCGCACCCCGCCTTCCTTCACTTGCACACCCCGACTCCACGCAGCCCCAATCTCCATGCACTACTCAGATTCCACCAAAGATCATAACCCTAAAAATCTCACCCCATGCAAGGTGCCTCCCTTCATTTTCCTCTTCTCCCTCTTCTCATGGCGCCTGACGCCTCTCTCAGCTCTCACCTCATCCTCGTCATCCTCACGCCGCGTCTTCCCCCTCGTCCTTCCCTTCTCTCGAGCCAAAACCCTAATATCCATATCCCTGATTTTCCTCCACCATTCTCACTTTCTCTTCCACCATTTCCTCATCCAAACCCTCTAACCCTAAAACACAAAACTCACACACTTTCCCCATCATGGCGCCTTCCCAGTTAAATCTCCTCTTCGACTCTCTCTTCTCTTCTTCCTTCCATAACCCTAGCAGCGCCGTTCCAAGCTCCCCACCTCCTCTTCCTTTCTTCCCTCTTCACTGAAACCAAATCCTAATTTCCATTCGCCCAGCCGCGGCCACACCAAAACCTAGTCCCAATATTCCTCTCATCCTCTCAAACCCTAAACCTAGAAAATGGCCGCAGCCCCAACCTCTCCTCAAATCTCTCTCAATCAGAGATCCATACCTCCAAAAGGGAAGTTTCTGTTTTATTTATTTCTTTTTATTATTTATGTTTTAAAATCACCATTGATTTCTTTCCCTTTTGATTCGCAGGTCTTGAAGAGGAACCGGAAGGCTATAAAAGAGGGGAGAAGGACGCATGGAAGGGAGGAGAAAAAATCCGAGGGACAGAGACCTAGAGACAGAAAGTAAGAAGGAGAAGCAGAGTCAAGGAGGGAGGAGAAAATCCGCGAGGCCACCCAAATACAAAAGCCTTAAACACTCCCTAGTTTTAAGTTTTTTTTTCTCTCTTCCACCTTCTGTTTGTAATTTTCTGGGAAGCTGTAGAATCCAGGTTCCCCCCTTCTTCTTCGTTTTCTCATTTTTTTGCCATGATTTGTAAACTGGATTGATATATATGATTGTGTTGCTATTATTGTTGTTATTATATCATTGTTGATTGCTGCAGTTGTTGTTGTGGTCGTTGCTGTGATTGTTATCGTTGTTATTACTGTTGGTATCCACGGTTGGGATTGTAATTAGGCTTAGGGTTTGGCCTTCCAGTGGGGCCAAACCCTAAATAGGGACTGAACTGTAAATATAAGATAAAAGGGACCTGAAAGTAAAAAGAGAAAAAAGTTTTCTTTTTAAATTTCTGTCCACACACGTTTTAAAATTTGGTCTTTCAATGGGGCTAAATCTTTTGTAGGGACCAATTTGCAATTATCATATTAAAATAGGGCTTAAAAGTAAAAAATTAAAATTTCTGGATTTGGTTTGGTCTTCCAATGGAGCTAAACCCAATTCAGGGACTAATTTGCAATTTGCTTCCCTTTTATTTCATAAATAGCCAGAATAAAAATAAAAATTTTTGATAAAGGATATAAAGGCAAATAAAAAGAATTTTCCCTTATTATCTATATTTCCTATTAACATAATTATTTCTTTTACTCTTTTTTTTAATTTTTTTTATATATATTTATTGTTTCTGTTATATTAAAAGGAAATAAATAACGATTTTTTAGAATGGTTGAGTTTTCTTTTTACTAAGCTCCTTTTATTATTTTTGTAACATGGTGGTTGATAAACCTATATATATTTAGAAAATTCATTTGGGAATAATTTATTTAATGATAAGCAAGTTTTTCCTTCTAAACAACTAAAAGGGTACCAATTTATGGGCGTCTTAGGGGTGCTAACACTTTCCTTAAGCGTAAATAACTCCCGGACTCGAAATCTGGTTCCAAGACTATTTTTTTTTATCCTCATAAAAAGGGTTTTTCCTATCGTTTTTCCTTAAGAAAAAACTTTAGGTGGCGGCTCCATTTAATTTTAAGGGTGGTTACCACACATCCTTGAAGGCCTCTAGCGCTTTGGTCACCCCTCTCCAGATTAGCGATCCATTGGACCGAGGCTTACAGTTCCACAAAGATTGGTGGCCTAAATATTTATGAGATAAAACTTTGACCCACAGCTTTCCTTTATTATGAAGAATGCTCCAAACTAGCTTACCAAGTAGAGAAATATTTGTAAGTCTAGCCTCACAGATCCCCAAGGTTGTGACTGTTTTCCAGTTAACCAGGCTCCAACTTCGGGAATCTCCATCACCACCCCAAAGGAAACTACGAGCCATCTTATCCATCCGGTTACAAATGCTTAGGGGGAGATAATCTGCTTGATTTAGAAGTTTCCCTTTCCAAGACGCCAAACGTCTATGGAGCTTGTCAAGAAGGCAATCATACACAGTTTTGGTCACTCTCCCTCGCACCAAAGGGGAGCCCAAGTAGTGGCCCAAATCCGCCACAAAGCTAATAGAAGAGATGTCCTTAGAAGCCTGTTTCCTATCACCAGAGACCATTCTAGAACACATGGCTTTGGATTTAAGGAGGTTAACTCTCAACCCAAAAGCTTTGCAGAAATCTTCTAAAGTATCCATCACCACTTGCACCTGTTGAACATTGGCCTCACAAAATAAAAGCACATCATCGGCAAAAAGAAGGTGGGACAAACCAAGGCCACCCTTGGAAACTTGCACTGGTTTCCAAATACCAGAATTCACTTTTTGCTGAATACTCAAGGCAAGTTTCTCCATGCATAACACAAAAAGGTAGGGCGACAAGGTATCCCATTGTCTCAGACCTTTAGAAGGTTTAAAGTATCTAGTTTTCACCCCATTCCAAAGGATCGCAAGGTTGCTCGACCTCACACAGCTCATAATAAGGGAAATAGTAATAGGAGAGAAACCAAAATCTTTGAGGGTTAATTCAAGGAAATCCCAATTATGGCGGTCATAAGCTTTCTCCAAATCAATCTTGAAAGCAGTTGTACCTTTCTTCGCCCGGGAATGGTGCATGTAGTGAACAACTTCCTGGGCCAGAATTGCATTATCTGATGTACCTCTCCCGGGAATAAAGCTACTTTGGAGGGGACTGATCAACTCATCTAGGAACGGACAGAGCCGGCGCACAAGAACCTTCGTCACCACCTTGAAAATGACATTACAAAGACTAATGGGATGGAAGTTTTTTAGTCTCGTAGAACGTGCTTCTTTTGGGATGAACACCAATAAGGTTTCTGCCATAGACTGCTCAATGAAACCTCTATTGAAAGTCGTGCTGACTAGTAACCACAGGTCATCTCCCACTATGTCCCAGAAATGCTTGAAGAACAAAGGTTGGAAACCATCCAACCCTGGAGCCTTATAAGATTTCATAGAGAAAACAGCGGCTCGAACATCTTCCTTCAGAACTGGCACCGAGAGAGTATCTCGGCAAACATCACTCAAACAAGGCAATAAATCAACAGAAAGCATAGGATTAGTGTCGGGATCTACCATAAAGAGGTGCTGAAAATATGTGATAGCATGCTCCTAAAGAACAGCTGCATCGGTGCACCACTCCCCCGTCTCTAGGAAGAGACCTTCAATTCTGTTTCACTTCCGACGGATCACCGTTTGAGTGTGAAAGAATTTAGTGTTACGGTCTCCAAATTTCACCCACTGCTCCCGAGATTTCTAGAACCAAATAATCTCTTCTTGTTTTAGAACTTCATTGTACTCCTTTTGAAGCTCTTCTTCAAGTTAAACAAGCCTGGCGGAGTCAATTTTCTCCAGCTTCGTTTGGATATCACGCAAATGCTTTTCCAGGACACCGTTCCTCCGAAAGATATTACCAAAAGTCTTCTCATTAAACTCTTTGGCATTTTCTTTGACTTGATGAAGACTGTTGGGTACTATGTGATTCCCTTTTTCCCAAGCAGTTGACACCACCCCAGGGAAATCCTTGTGGGTTAGCCAAGCCGCCTGAAACCAAAAAGGTCTTACACTTCTATCCGGAACAAAACCAGTACCCCTAAGCAAGATGGGGTGGTGATCGGACTAGGAGCGAATGAGATTTTTCACATAAGCTTCTGGGAAGAGAGTGCGCCAAGTACAGTCACCTAAGGCTCTATCCAACCGCTTTAACACTTCGAAAGTGCCTTTAGTCTTACGGTACCAAGTATAAAAGCTACCAGTCGCCCCTAAATCAATAAGGCCACAATCTTCAAGTAGAGACGCAAATTTCATAGCTTGATTTGCGGGAACTGCTCCACCATGCACTTCAGAAGGGAGGAGTACCTCATTAAAGTCTCCCATGAGAAGCCATGGTCCTGGTATATCAGCTCGAAGAGTTTTCAGGTAGTGCCAAAGAGGGTCTCTATTAATACTTTGAGGGCTGGCATATACAGTGGTGAGATGCCACATCCTATTATCCTTTTTGAGAGATATAGTTATGGCCTGGTAGTATATATCCACCACTGAGGCATCATATATTGCTTCAAGAGCCAGAGACCTCCAGAGTGACCTGTAGCCTCAGATATCGCACATGCTTTATACCCTAACCTATCCCAGAAAGTGGATACTTTGGAAAACGGGCAATGTTTCTCCATAAGAATAACAAAATTCAGACTATATTTACGAGCAAAAGTACGGGTGTGTCGCCTACGCTCCTTGTTTATGGCACCTGTTAGGTTCCAGCTAAGAATAACAATGTCGTTATCCATAAAACAAATAATGCAAAGGGGTAACCAGAGGGCCCATGTCTACGTTGTGCCTTCATCATCACAATCCTCCAACATACCATCCATCTCATTTGCGTGGTCAACATTGACTGAGTTAACTTCTCGTTGTGCCGCATGTTGAGCTGAAGATTCACCCTCTGCCAGGGTATTTATAACTGCGGAACCCACTCCTCCCAGGCCAGACTTGGGATGGCAATTATTTGCTGGGTCAAGGACCAGCTCTTCGTCTTCATACAGCCGGTAACGATTACCCGTAACATGTACAAAGTTTAAGGTTGATTTGGCACCGTTTCCCAGGTTATATATTCGTGTCCCATTGATGGTCGTGAACTTAAAAGTGCTGCCTTTCCCACGAACCTCGGACTCACAATTGGGTTGAGAGATAATTGGTGTCTCTATTCTTTTCTCTGGGCCCATAATGCACTTAATAGGCTGCTCCTCTCGCCTCGGTCTTTTTTTTTGAAATTGCTTCTTAGCAGGCTGACTGGGCTTCTTGCTCTCAGCCAACATAGAAGAAGTTGAGCCCGAGTCCACTCCCCCTTTGACCGCAATTTGTTTTCTCTTCTCAATAATTCCAAGCGAATTAAAACGGTTCTGAATCTGCGCCACATGATTTCCGTGCTCACCAATTTTCTTGATATTACTTCCTTTGACTTGCCTTTTTTCTCTTTTCAACCCAAATCCAATCACTATGCACTCTTTCCGTAAAAGTTGCCTTTTCCATATTTCCCGAAATTGGCCCATTCTGCACGGATGACGATCCGTGCTTTCCTATTTCGGCCTCAACCCTAGTTTTGTTTACCTCAGCCGTCGTCGCTTCCTGGTGGTTCGCTGGAGCAGGGCAGTTATGTGCAACATGACCAAAGCACCCACAGTTGGTGCAAATAATATGTAATCCTTCATAAGCTACTTTATGCCAAACACCGCGTACCCAAATTTTCCCTACCACTGGCTTATCTAGGTCTATCTCCACACACACACGTGCAAACCTTCCCCGGGCCACCGTGAGAGTATGCTTGTCCACCTTAACTGGATGACCTACCACCGATGCCGTAGCCATGAGAAGACCTTCATCGTAATACACAAGACTCATACCTGGAAATCGCACCCACACTAGCGTCTTTACGATTTTAGCCGATGATGACACGAAGTCTGCGCTTCAAGTAGCTACCGCTAGGCAGTGATCAAATATCATCCATGATCCTCCGCCAATGACCTTCTCACGGTCTTCTTCCATATCAAACTTGATCATGAAAAACTCGTTATCCACATCCATCATATCAAACCCCCTACTAGCTTCCAAGTAGCAGCCAGTTTTTGTTGCATGACCTTGAACCCTATCTTCCTTCCTAACAACGTGACGATCAACGCTTCTTTCCAGGGTTCACAGAGCTCAGTGAATATCATATCGTTTATGCGAATCTTCGAAAAAAGTCTATTTCCCCCCTCAGATTCAATTCTCACCAGCCCTTCCTTAACCAGATCTGTTTTTTCTCGCGGAGGAGCTGTTGTTTTGTTGCCCATCAATTTATCTCTAAAGGAACATGGTTTTTTGATGCCTGTTCTGCCACCTCTGCCGTCATCAGGGGGTTTGTCTGCCGCTAGTGGCTGTCATTGTGCCGAGAAGACGAGCTCTGAAGCAAGCATTCTTTTTTCCTCTTTCGGGTAATTCACTATTCAGATTAGCAGTAGTTGAGCATCCCCAAAATGCATCTCAGGTGAATGATTGTTTGCTTACATACATAGAGAGAGATATTTTTATAGTATTTACAACAGAAAAACCATACAACATTTTCTAAATATGAAAATGCATAGAGAGCAAACATAATTTGTAGAAGTTTAGATATTTTGATTTTTTTTTGTCGAGAGATTACGTATTTTGTAAAAGCTTATAATATTTTTCTTTTATAAAAATAGGCAAAATTATAACAGAGGTCCTTTATCTTAACTTAAAGTTTCAATTTAGTCATTTATCCTTTTTTTGTCAAGTTAGTCCTTTAAAGTTAATATTAGTTTCAATTTAGTCTTACATGTTCTAAAATGTTGACAATTTGGCCAAATTGATCTATTTTGGCTTTTTAAAACAGTTTTTTTAGGTTCTGATTTGTGGCACAACTGATACAACAGATTATTCTTGTGCACACATGCATTTATCGTTATAGATCACCCAACAGTTTGTCTTGAACTTAACGTTTTGAAACATGCGGGACTAAATTGACAAAAAAATAAATGACTAACTTGAAACTTTGTTAATACTCAGAGCACACATGAAGAAGGAGAGAAAATATGATTCTCTTTGATCTGAATAGAAAGATTACAGAGTAAAATATATATACAAGAAAAGGAAAAACTAACTAGCTGTAACAAACTCTAACCGTATAACTACCTGCTAACTAATTTAACAGTAAGTTAACAGCTGCAACTAATTACAATTAACTTATCTTTCTAACCAGTAATATCCCCCTTCAAGCTAGACTAAGTAGGTCACATAGGCCTAGCTTGAACACCAAAGAACCAAAGGATGGAGATAATAGCGGTTTAGTTAGCAAGTCTGCCAACTGGGCAGAAGATGGCACGGGCAGCAGATGAATGAGGCCACTCTGGATTTTTTCACGAACAACATGACAATCTATTTCTATATGCTTTGTGCGCTCATGAAATGTAGGGTTGTGGGCTAAATAAATGGCGGACTTATTGTCACAATATACAGAGGCCGATTGAGTGAAATTGACATGAAAATCTTTGAACAAATAAGAGAGTCATTGCAATTCATAAGTGAGACTAGCTAATGCTCTATATTCTACCTCAGAACTGGACCTAGAAACAGTTGATTGCTTCTTTGACTTCCAAGAAATGAGGGAAGAAACAAGAAACACACAATATCCTGAAACTGATCTTCTAGTAGTAGGACAACTGGCCCAGTCCGAATCCGCAAAAGCAGAGAGTTTGATAGGAGAAGATGTAGAATAGAGTAACCCCTTTGCTGGAGAACTCTTAAGGTACTTAAGAATTTTTGTGGCAGCCTGGAAGTGAACCTCTCATGGGTGAGAAACAAATTGACTAAGCTATTGGACAACAAAGGCAATATCAGGCCATGTAATTGTCAGATATAAAAGCCTGCCAATTAATCTTCTAAAGGTAGATTCATCATGATATGGAGGAGAATCAGAATTATGCAACTTCAAGGAGGAATCATAAGGAGTAGAAGTAGGCTTAATAACCATATGCCCACTATCTTCAAGTAATTCAAGAGTATATTTGCGTTCATTCATTAAAATACCACTCTTGGATCTGGCTATTTCCAAGCCTCACTAGTGTAGAAGGAGGATTTTACACAAGTTAAAATTGACATTTTACACCGGTATTGGTGCCGGTGTAGATGCTCCTGGTATTGTGTGTTGGGGTTTTTACACCAGTTATTTAACCGGCGTAAAATGTCATTGTTTTACACCGTTTATTTGTTATTTTTTGAAGGACCTTTTACACCGGTTATTTAGATAACCGGCGTAAAAGGTTAACTTTTTTTCCTTATTATTTTTATCCATTCCTACCCAGAGGCTTTCTAAAATGACAATAATGTAGGAAATTTGACAAGAATTGGTAGCAGAATATATTGACACCAAATTTGCCCAAAATTCAAACAATAATCTAATTTAGCAATCAATTTTATACATAAATAAAAAAGCAACAACATATCTACATTATTACTAAACTTTTCAAAACAAGGAAAGATCTACATTACTACATTATTTACACATAAATAAAAAAGCAATGTCGTTTGGAATTGAGGAATCTACTGCCCAATTTTGTCCTAGTTGCTTCTTTAGGACTGGCCAAAACTAGACTCAAGATGGACACTCGTCATCGCTGTTGTCGTTTGCGTCACTTTCCTCTACTGATTCTTCAAATTCAACATGTTGCCGTTTAGGAGACAGAACCTTCCGAAGGCTTCATGATTCTTCTCCACATAATGCAAGAATTCTAGGGTTGATGCATTAGTTGAAAAGATATAATGAAGAGCAACCTAATGCATTTTGTCCACCAGATGATGGCGGAAACAATGAGTTCTTCTCTGGATCCTATAATGGTGTCAAGAAAATAACTCCTTAGTTTTCCCATCATCTTGGGACAAATTTATTCAGGGAGGAGGAAAACCAGGGAGTTATTTTCATGACACCATTATAGAATCTAGAGAAGAACTCATAGTTTTCGCCACCATCTGGTGGACAACATGCATCGGCATGATCTTCATTGTATCTTTTCAACTAATGCAGCAACCTTATAAAATATGCATTATGTGGAGAAGAATCATGAAGCCTTCGGAAGGTTCCGTCTCCTAATCGGCAACATGTTGAAGTTGAAGAATCAGTAGAGGGAACTGACGCAAACGACAACATCGATGACGAGTGTCCATCTTGAGGCTAGTTTTGGCCAGTACTAGAGGAGTAACTAGGACAAAATCGGGTAGTAGATTCCTCCGAAGGAGTCGATGGATTGTACTCGGGTACGATGGGAGAATACTCCGGTGTGGATGGACTATACTCTCTGATCTCATCCTCATCGCTAGGGATCTGAACAACGTCAGGGCCTTGATGAACCTCCCTGGCAACTACGGGCCTCCTGGTAGAGGGTGGTCTCCTCTGAAACATGTGCATACGAAAGCCTAGGCCTCAACGGTCAGCGTCGGCATGGGGATCAGCATACTGGTTCATCAAATCGCGATCCTCATCACGATAAGCATCGCGGAGACGAGCATCACGTTCCTCATTCCTCACAAAGATAGCTCAATACTCCCTTGCAGTCATCATCGGCTTGCTAATAGAGAGACATGACCTCCTAGAAGCCATGCGAGTACGACGCCCCCCACGACCACTGTTTTCATCTAAAGACATCGTCTGTTGTCAACAGTAGTCAATCATGAGCAAACCAAACTAAAGTTTAATAGAATGACAACAAAAAGCATAATAGGGAAGCAGCAATTTAATTACTATTCGTGGAATACAGGAGCTGCATCAGAATATATCCACAGTCACACCAACCCTTTTCGAAAATATTTCCTTTTAAAAAAATTAATAAAAACCAGAGCTTGCTAAGGAATCTGAACGAATAACAGAGAAATTAAAAAATGAAAGATAAAAAAGACAGAAACAAAAAAGCACAACACATTTCTATCTAAAAAACATAAACACATTCGGAAACCCAGCGAAAGCAAAATAGCTAAACAAAAAAGAAGAAGGAAAATGAAAAAAAAAGTGAAGCAGTGACGCATGTATGGAAATGGAAGGTTGGTTGAGCAGAAGAGAGAGTGAAGACGAGAGATTATTCTTCTTCTTCTATTTTTCAAGCTTTGGTCAAAGGGAACAGAAGAGCGTGAGTGAAACCTAGAGAGATTATCAAACGATTAAAACAAAAAATGGCCAAAGCTATAAGGTAAAAGAACAAACCTATAAGCAAGGAGAAGGAAACTTAACCAGATCTGCGACAGGGCTTCAAAGGAGAACGACGGTGAGAACCACAAGAAGGAGAACGACGGCAAGAACCACGTGAAGTAGAGGTATTCAAATGGCTACGAGGATGAGAACGACGATAGTGCAGCGGCGAGAGAGAGGGCTCAAACGGCGGAGATAACAAGGAGAGTGCAGCGGCGAAAGAGAAAGAGAGAACAAGGAGAGTGAAGTAAGGTTATCTCATAGAAATGCTTCGCGCGTATCTGAGAATGAGAGGGAGAAAGTTATTTAGTCAAAAGAAAGACTTTTAACACCGGTTCTTGAAATAACTGGTGTAATATATTATATTTTTAACACCAGTTATATACAAACCCGGTGTAAAATCTCTTCAGTTTTTAAATCGCAATCCTTTTACACCGATTGGTTATATAGTCGGTGTAAAAGTGACTCGATAATTTCAAAATTGCCACCATGTCACTTTTTACACCAGTTAAACCTAAAACCGGTGTAAAAGACCTAATTTTTTTCCGTTTTGCGCACTAGTGCCTAGAAAGAATATGAGAGAACCAAGGTCCTTAATGCGAAATTGCTGTTCCAGAAACTGTTTGACATGTTGGATTTCAGCATAATCATTGCCTGATAAGACTATGTTATCCACATAGACTAGTAAAGCAGTAAATTTAGTGCCATTTGGTTTAGTGAACTGTTAACACACCAATTTGTCTATTTTTATAGGATATTTTTAGTATCTAAATATACTATTTTGCACTAATTAAAGCACAAAGGTACTTATTTATATTCTATTTTGTAGCATTATCATGAAAACACCACTCAGAGCAAAAGATGTAAAAAAAAGATCAAAAATTGGCAAGTTTTGGAGAGATTTAGCACTACTGGACTAGCAGTATAGCCTGACCTATATCCGGTATGGCCATACCCAGATCAGAATCTCAGTAAGGGCATACCCCCTCAGTCTGTACCACCAAGCGCCGATGAAAAAGTCCAGTACGGTCATGCCCAAGGCAGTACGACCGTACACAATGATGCCAGGGATGCGGCGCGCATGGGTACGAGCCAACGTCACAAGGAAAGCTCGGTACAGCCATGTATATATTCTGTACGGCCATACCTCGTCTCAGATTGTGCAGATTTTAAAGTCAGATGACCTAGTTCGCAACCAACATTATAAATAGGGGCTCTTAACATTTTCTAAAGACCTTTTGACGAATTCCCAAGTCAATAGCCCCTTTTGAGAGTTCATATCAATTCCTTGCATTTTCCATTGATTTATGTGTTTCCTTGGAGCTTGGTGCCATCCTGAATCGCTACCGGAGCTCGTGAGGATGTGAAGAACGTGCTTAAGGACCGTCATCATACCGCAAGGGTGTCCCGGTTTAGATTTATTCTCTTGTTATGAATTATTCTGGTTTTATGATGAAGTTTATGTTATTATCATTTATAATGAGTAGCTAAACCCATCATTAGGGGTGATGGGGGATCCTTTACAATACTCTTGATGCTTTATCTATTTAATTATATGAGTTTCTATTGAATGTTTGATTGTTTTATGCCTATTGTGCTTAATCCTATAAGGCTTGATCAACCTTTAATTAGTTAACTTAATTGTGGTAACATGATCATGATTAGTTAATGGAACCATAGGAATAAAATGACTCGCTTTATACGCCGGATAGGTTATTGCTTGTTTCTAATCGGTTATTAGATTAATAAACACATCTGTGCTTAATGCTCTTTCCTTTAATTACCTTCTAGGACCAAACAAAGTAATTAGTTAGGAGGAAGAATATTGAAAGCTAGGTAGCCCTTAGTAATTTAGAGTGGGTGATTAGCTCTCTTTCATGATAGATAACTCATAGTAATTATTTAGTGAATTCAAGAGTAGAGTATTGGTGAACCCGGTTCCCTAGACCTCCCATAACATAGTTAAACCATTCTTGCATTTAGTTTAATTATTGCTTTGATACGTGACAACTTTCTCTACTTTCGCAATTACAACTTTTGTTTGCCTAATAGAACAGAATCATAATAAGTCATTAGTACTCGCTCATTCCCTGTGGGTTCGACATTCGGAGTCCTAACTATACTCTACTATTATTACGAGTTATGATCAGGTGTACTTGCCCGAGTCGCAACATGAACAAAGAATAATCTGCAGAAGAATGATGATAACCAAGAGAGACTAAGGCTGCAGAAAGTTTAGCATACCACTGCCTACTAGCCTGTTTGAGGCCATAAAGACTCTTATGCAATCGGTAGACCTTAGGAGGGCCGATTGTGATTAAAGCATAATCTTGAGCCTTAAGACCAGGTGGTAACATCATGTAAACCTCCTCATTAAGGTCTCCATGTAGAAAGACATTGTTGACATCAAGTTTCTCAAGGAACCAACCTTTTATTGTTGTCAGGGAAAGCAATGTTCTGACAATGGTTATTTTAGCAACCGGTGAAAAAGTGTCAAAGTAATCAACCCCTTCCATTTGAGTGTAGCCCTTTGTAACTAACCGGGTCTTATACCTCTCAAGGGAACCATCAACATGGTATTTAGTCTTATAAACCCACTTGCATCCAATAGGAGTTTTTCCTAGTGGTAAATCAACAATTGACCAAGTGTTGGTGGCAACTAGAGCCTGTAACTCAGCTTTCATAGCTTCTTTCCAACAGTCAAATTTACAAGCTTGATTATAGGTTTTAGGTTCAGAAATAGAAGAAACAGCTAGACAAAAAATTTTGTAAGATGGAGTGCATCGATCATATGTTAAAACTGATGACAAAGGATATGCATAATTACCTGAAACCGAGTGTGGTTGAGGTGCAGAAGAAGTAAAGAGACTGCAGTGATATTCCTCAAGATATTTTGGTTTAGATTTGACTCTTCTAGACTATCTGAGAGGAACAAGTGGGGCCAGAAAAGCAGGAACAGGAGCTATAGAAACAGATTTTGTAGGTGCAGGGGTTGCAGAAACAGAAGTGCTACCAGAATCAGCACTTAAATTGTTAGAATCAGGATGTATAGAAACAGGATTTGGGTTAATAGATGATTGAGATGGTTCAATAAAAGGAGATAGATGAGAATTGTCAATGGAAACATGAGGTGTAGGGTAGGTAGAAGGGTTTTTTGAAGAAAATGGAAAAGAGGATTCATAAAAGATGACATTTCTGGATAGGAAAAATTCATGTGTATGAAGATCATAGAGGAAATAACCCTTGGTGTCCTCTCTATAGCCAAGAAAAACTGATTTTCTGGCTCTAAGATCAAATTTAGTTCTATGACTTTGTCTGGTCGAAGCAAATGCAAGACAACCAAACACTCTTAGGTGGATTAAAGAAGGTGGCTTCTTATGGAGGAATTCATATGGAGATTTGTTCTGTAAAAGAGGAGTAGGTAATCTGTTGATAATGTGGACAACTTGTTGAATGGAAAAATGCCAAAAATTGGTAGGAATATGAGATTGGAAAGAAAGGGCTCGGGCCATATTAAGAATGTGTTGATGTTTCCTCTCAACTATGCCATTTTGTTGAGGAGTCTCAACACAAGACCTTTGATGAATAATTTCTTTAAAGAGATAAAAGTTAGGCATTGAGAATTCAACTCTATTATCACTTCTCAAACATTTGTTTTTTTGTGAAATTTAGTATCAATGAAAGAGATGAGATTAATGAGATGATTTCTGGTTTCACTCTTGGCTTTCATGAAAATGACCCAAGTAAAAATCGACTAAAGTTATCAATCAAAGTTAAAAAAAATCTAAAACCAGAAATAGAAGGAGTTGCATAAGGTCCCCAAATGTTAGCATGAAGTAAATCAAACATTTGAGTAGAATTAGTAAAGCCATTTGGAAAAGACAATTTCTTTTGTTTGGCATAATGGCATATATCACAAGGAGGATGAGTGTTAGTGTATGTTAAAAAGGAAATTGAATTGAGATACATTTGTGTATGAAATCAGAATTATGACCTAGCCTATGATGCCAAATGGAGGCAGAATTATTGGTCTTAGGTGGTGAAATGTGAGAAACAGAATTACAAGTAAAAGCGGAAACTAAACCAGAATCTTAAGGTTGATTCAGCAGTGCAGAATCCAACACATACAGTCCTCCAAACTTCTTAGCTGTACCAATCACTCTCTGGCTGGAAATCTGCATAATAAAACAGTGATCAATAGAAAACAAAAAATGAATATTAGGGGTTTTCAAAAGTTGAGACACATAAAGCAAATTGATATTAAAACCAGGAATATAATAGACATTGTGAAGAATGAGGGAATTGGATAGGAATACTGTGCCTGCTATGGTAGTAACAATCTTATTACCATTTGGTAAAGACATGGAAATAGGTGGAATGTTGTGAAAAGAGGTAAAATTCTATAAAGAATAAGTAATGTGGTCTGTTGCCCCTAAGTTTATGACCCAATGAGCAGAGTTCTTACCAATTGTAGGATTGGAGGTGGAATTGAAAGCTACAAGGAGTGATATAACAAAATTAACAGCTGGCTGAGGCACAGTGGAAGTGGTATTGGATGGTGTAGCTTGTAGATTTGAATGCTGCAAAAGCTGTAAAATCTGATTATACTGCTCTTGAATGGAATTCAATGAAGGAGGGACATGAGTAGCAGAATTAGTGGCAGTAGCTCCTTGGTTTTGTACTGAATCAGTAGCCTGTTGCTCAGAAACAGCAAGATTGACTGATTTAGAACCTTTGTTTTGATAACCAGGTGGATAACCATTGAGAATGAAGCAAGTTTCAATTGTGTGATTGTGCTGCCACAATGCCTATAAGTCCTGGTAAAACCTTGATTTTGTCCTCTTCCTCCATTATAGTAACCTCTACCCCTATCTCTATAGTTGGATGAACCACGGCCAGAACCTTTATTAGAAGACTGAGAAGTTTACTGAGCTTGCATAACAGCAGAATGCTGATCAATAGGAGTATCACTGAGAGTAGGAGTGATCGTTTGTCGCTCTTGTTGAAGAACAAGAGAAAAAGTTTTGCCCAAGTCCGGTAGAGGATCAATCAACATGATCTGCGAGCGCACAGGAGCATATTGCTCGTTCAAACCTTTCAAGAATTTGATGACCTTGTCTTGTTCATTATACTTTTTGATATCAGAAACAGCACCACAAGTACAGGGAATGGCGCAAATACAATCACGAATCAGTCAAAAATTCTGAATTTCTTCCCACAGAGTAGTCAATTGAGTAAAATAGGAAGAAATGTTATGAGTACCTTGTTGAAATTTGGCCAATTCCTCCAGAATGTCAGTAACTCTGAAAATATCACCTTGTGCGAATTATTTCTCCAATCACTTCCAAACCACAAAAGCGCGATCGCACTAGATAATTGATTTCACGATGTTCTCAAAGATGGATCGTTGAAGCCATGAAAGAACCATGTTGTTGCACCTTAACCAAGGTTCATGAAGAAGATCGGAAACAGGAGGAGGATTTAGGGTTCCATCAACTAATTTCAATTTGTTTTTGGAGATTAAAGCAACACACATAGAGTGTGACCAAGTCTAATAATTCTTATTATCCAGCGATTGAGTAACAAGAACAAGTGATGGATTTTCATTAGGATGCAAGTAGTAAGGGTTTGATGGATTGGTAGCAAAATCAGAAAGAGATGAATTCACCATTGAAACAAGAAATCGAAGAAGCAGAACGAACAAATCAGAAGAAGACAATCAACGAGAATACCAGAAAATTGAGGATCAAGAAGACGAAGTAAAGAGAATTTGCAATCTGATACCATGTTAATACTCAAAGCACGCATGAAAAAGGAGAGAAAATCTGATTATCATTGATCTGAATAGAAAGATTACAGAGTGCAGTATATATACAAGAGAAGGAAAAACTAATTAGATGTAACAAACTCTAACCGTATAACTACCTGCTAACTAATCTAACAGTAAGTTAACAGCTGGCAACTAATTACAATTAACTTATCTTTCTAACCGGTAATAAACTTTAAATTAAGATAAATGACCTACAGAGTAATTTTGCCATAAAAATATTATAAATTATTTTATTGCTCCCACTAAAAAAAATTTCTAAATCCGTCATTGGGTAAGACCTCGACCTATAAAGACAAATACATAAGGCATCTAGGTCAACCCCCTATAAAAAGAGTATCATAGCACCATGCAAATGTATGTTTTTATGTTCCATTCTCATAGCCAAGACTAAGACATATACTTACTTGAACATTGGAGTTGCTTTGTAGGTATATCCACCTCTGTCACACTCATCAAAGATTGGACGGAGGAGCCACTTATTGAATTATCCAAGGATGACCCAATCCATTTTTTAAACTTACTAGAGAGACGAGACATGACATTTTTGTTGATAAAATCGAGACAAGACATTAAGTGTATTGACAAGGTCAGCCCAACATATTTTGATGCATGAAACAAACTATGATGTGAGGTCTGACGTGATATCTATAAATTATTTGTTACACAGATAACTATAGAAACGTTCGAATTAGTTTAAAATTTGCTTTTGATAAACCCTAAGACTCTATGTTGATCCTCCTAATAATGTTTTTGCATGTATTCAATTCTATTTTCTAACAGTTTGGGTCTCTTTTTATTTGGGGGTGAGCTGTAGTTTGAGCCTATTATTTATTGGAGCATAAAACCTAGCTTTAGGGCCGAAAACCTAACTTTAGGGCCGACCTCTTTATAGAAATTAAATTTTTATTATATTCTTATATCTCTAAAAAATAAGACCTCTTTGAGACATTCACCTGCCCTAGGTATTTTTTGCTGGTCGTCGAGATATTAAATGATGGTGGACTAAATTTAACCTTAAGAACTAAAACAATTTACTTGTACGGTCCATATTCAAATCCGGTATATAATATAAAATGTTTTAAAATATTTGAAATAGAATATCACATATTGCCTTGTACCGAAAAAAAAATATCATATCTTGCCTAAAATTTTGTTAAAAAATGTGGTATGAAGGTCATTTTCCATAACGATGAATTCCATAATAAAGAAAAAGGAAATATGCAGATTGATCAGGAAAAGAGACTGAATCCTCTCCAGTAACTGAAGAGTCCAGTTTAATCTTGCTCGTGGTGGCTTCTAGGGTGAAGAATTGTGTCAAATGGTTTATGGGCGGACCATTATTAATAACCATTAGATTAGATAAATCTATATGACTTCACTAGTCTTTACGACGCCAGATTCGATCTCTCCCTCCCTCCACCCATCGTCTTTCTCTCTTCTCCAACAGATGTCTCCCTCAGTCCCTCTATCAACCACCTCTTCCACATCATTCGCATTATTGTCTCTGCTATTTGGAGCAAAATAAGCACCGCAAAATTGAAACGATGTAGAGCATATTCCCAAAGCCCATGTTGCACATGGGTCGGGTGGGGATTTTCTCATAACAAAACAAAAACACTTTTTAAGGCCTCGTTCGGGGTGGTTGTGAGTTTTTAGTTTTTAGTTTTCAAATACAATTTTAAAAACAAAACACGTTTGGCTAAAATGGAGTTGAAATGGTTTTTTACTCAATTTCAAAACACTTTTACATTCATTTTCAAAACCAAGAAAAAAGGATTTGTAAACTTGGTTCTTGGTTTAAAAAAAACACATTCTCACTACATTTAACAATAGCTCTTTCCATCGTCACCGTCACAACCATTGACATCGCCACCAGCCTACCACCACCACCACCACTGTTGTTGTCACTGCTACCACCACCACTGTCATCGTCACAACAACCACCACCACTGAAACCATCGTTGCCACCATCACTTAACACCACCACCACCAACATCGCCATCACCATCGGCACTGCTGCCACCGCCAACAACACTGACACTGCCGCCGCCACCACCACCATTAACATCGCCACCGCCACCATCACTGACACTACCACCGCAACCATCACCACCAAAGGGGTGGCAAATTGGGGTCCTTTTAAAATGGGCGGGTTGGACTAAGTTTTATCAACTCACTAACCCATCTAGTCCAACCTGTTTAGCCGCCAACCCTTTGGGCTACGGGTCACAAGTGGGCCAGGCCGGGCCAACCCGTTGGGCCAACACATATAATTTTTTATTTGTTTCTATTTTTAAACGATTGTTTCTTTTGTTCTTTTAAATATTTTTTGTGGGCTGTTGTGGCCCATTTTGGCCTGTTTTGGGCGGGTTGTCCCATTTTGGCTCGTTTTATTCAATTTTTTATTTTTTTTGTTTTGTTTTTGTTTTGTTATTTTTGTTTTTTGACGGGACAACCCGCCAGCCTGCCCAACTCGTGGAGGGTCGGGTCGGGTTTAACATCTTAACCCATAACCCTTTGATGGGTCGGGACGGGCTGACCCCTTTTTATGCAGGCTCACGCCGGGCCGACCGGATTGGGCGGAGCTGACCCGTTTTGCCCATGCTTTATATCGGGTTAATCGGGTCTAACCCATTTTTACAGCTCTCGTTATTCTTGTATCTCCTTCTCCTCCATCGTGACTTCTCAGTTCTTACCCTAACCCCACTCTCTCGCTCTCAAGTCTTTGCCATCAACCAGAAAGATTGAAAGATTCTATCATCCTTCTTCTCGATAGACAGATGCGCTGGAAGCGGCATCACAATTTATCTATTATTATTATTATTATTATTATTTACAATTGTTATTATTTTTTGGAAGAATTGTTATTGTTAATAATTTTTAAATGAGAAATTATAATGTCGATAACAATTTTTTAAAAATGAAAGCCACAAAAAACTGAAACCCAAAACTAAAAACATAAAACCTGTTTTGGATTTTTAAAATTTAAAAACTTAAAACTAAAAACTACCCCGAACGGGGCCTTAGTTTTTTGGTTCGTATTTGTTGAGATCCCAACTGCAGAGGTGAGGAGAAAATAAATTTGTGGAGAGAGAAACTTTTTGGCCTTTTTTGTGTTCCGTGGTTCAACTGGGAACCCAGAGTGAAAATAAATTTTGTCATTTTAGGTGGGTCTTTCTAAATCTATGATCTTGTGAAAACCCATAAAGTAACCGTGTTTCTAGTTTATGCTTGTGTTGTAGCCACTTCTGTTGTTGAAAATTGGTTCCTTTAGTCTGCCAGTCAATGTGTGAGTGTTTGAGTGAGTTTGCTTGAGTACCATGGGTTGGATCTTAATGTTGTGTTGTGTAGTTTGATGAGACTGACTGATGGGGTCTAGGTCTTAATTTGTTGCTCTGAGATTGCAAAAGCGTATGGTTTTGGCTTATTTTGCTAGGTTGGAGTGCGAGTAACGATGATGGTGGTGCCATTATTGCCGTAGGACCGTGGCAACTCACTGCATTTCAACAGTAAAGGAGGAGGGAGAGGAAGAAAAAATTATTTGGTGTAAAGGGTACATCATAAGATCTGGTATATCTGCACGATCCAACGTCTCTCTATTATGGTCCACAATGAACCACTTAAATACTAGTTCACCTTAAATGCCACCCTTTTGGTGATACGAAAATAGAAGGTAAGAAGGAGTTTTAAAAATCAGAAATGTAAAAATAAACATTTAAGGGTGAGGATTTTGCAACATAAAGGGAACATGAGAGAAATAAAAACGAGGGGATCTATTCCCAAAGGAAAGAGCAGCCGTGATCGCCATTTACACTACAAATATACTAACGGCTTAAATGAAATTTACAAATATTTTCAATTATATTTATTATTTTATCATAGCATGACATTATATTACTTCTTACAACTTTTTACTTTATAATAAAATATAGTGAAATACATGTTTAATAATAATAATAATAATAATGACGCCTTTGCGATAACTATCATCATTGATGGCTTTGTGATGATATATTAATATATATGTTTTTGATGAAAAATATATTAATATATTGATACACTTTAAATAAAAATTATAGATATTCCACGTGTTATAAATTATAATCCATGGGAGCGAACATACGAAAGATGTGAATTGGAATTGACAACACCAACTTGATGGTCAATTCAAGCAAAAATATCTCCAAAGTGCCTAGCGTGAACACAATTTAAAATATGCTGTTTTTTTTATTAAAAAAATATTTATTTATTCAAATTGGTAAAATAGTTCAAAAATAACACAAATTCAACATCGCTAAAATCTGAAAAGGATGAATCTGCGAACAAACTCACAGCACCCAAGTTAATAGCATAAAACGGCAAAATACTTACAAATTTGACAAAATCAAAGTGATTGGAATACTCATCCCTCCGGATCTGTAACGTTAACGTCCAAATCTTGATTGAATCTGTAATGAATCGAATGTCAATCTGAACCAAACGAACACCGCAACAAGACGAAAAACTAGACAACGCCGCACCAAAACGACGAACAAAACAAGACCGCATTCAGACGACGAAATCACGAAAAAACACGAAAGAAAAACCAGATCTATGTGAAAAAACCATTTATTTAAATAAAAGGAGAGAAAAACGATGTAGAGGGGTGATTCCAGACCAAAAAATGGTTAAGAACCACTCCTTCCGGTAAATGAGAAAGAAGGAAGAGAAAAGTAGAGGGAAGGCTGAGAGAGAGAGAGAGACGGCCCAGGAAAAAAGGTTTTTTTTGTAAATATGCTGTTTGTATCAACAACAAAAAAAAGTTTAAAATATGCTGTATGTATTTATAATCGTAGAAATATCATTCACGCAAGCTTATAATATGCTAGTTTTGCTTTTAAAATATAAACGTGAGAATGCGTCAAGAAGACATATCGTATACTTGCACAAGATTTGATAGAAGATTGATGTTTATTTACTTTTCTTCTCTAAAGAAAATGTATAGTTGTAAACGATATAAGTGAATCATATCATATGTGATGAACACGTAATTAAATAGATGCTGGCACTTACGCTACTTTGGTACCTAACGAGATTTCAGGATAAGATCTGGTTTTCCCAAAGATTTTCACTACCTCATAATTATATATTCATTCATTCTAAAAAAATAATATGTTTTCTATTCAAAAAAATTTATTAAAAAGAAAACTGTGAGATAGGGACTAGTTATTATACAAAGAAATAGAATATATTATAACGCGGTAAGTACTGCAACTTTTTTCCTGGTTTTCTCATAACCAACCACGCAGTTTGCGTCCGGAAACTGCTTCTTTTTTAAAGTTTTAACATAGGAGTATAAGAAATTTAAAAATCTACTACACAGGGTCATTAATCTTTTTGAGATTGCGAAAGGGTCGTTGCTTGTCAGTATGTTATTACATACTGAGTGGCGAATGATGAGTTTGAAGACTTTGTGCGGACTTAATTCGTTTGATGTAAAGTCCCTGGTTTGAGTTTGAGACTTTGAGGTGATCAAATGGAGTGGACAGGAAGGGCTTTGAATTTGTGCACCTAATTCTAACCCTTATCCACTCATGATAATTCAATTCACATGTCGATTAGTACTCATTGCAGGCTTGTATTAAGTATAATAATTTATAAATGTTTAACATCATCGAAAAAAATTTATAAATGTCTAACTAATCAAAGGTGATTAAAGAATGATGTTCGTATTGTAGTGATCAAACTTTGACAAATGAAAATAAATAAATAATGAACGGTTCTTACACGCTTGCTTTACACAACTTTTTTTTTTTTTGGTTACACACAATTTTCTTTTATTACATAAAAAATTTGATCCGTGTGAGAATAATAACATTATTCAATTAAAGACATTGTATAGTAGTAGCAGTGTAAATTTTTAAACGTGTCAACGTTTATATATGGAAAGTTTATTTTATTTTATTTATTCGTGTCATAGTATTTTTTTTTTGTCCTTAGTACAAATGGTCATGAGGCGGGGAAAGTGGAGTGTTCGGGTTCGAACACGATCTCATAATGTCCCGTAACACTTTACCACTCGACTGTCTTTTTTAGGATTATCGTGTCATAGTATATTAAGCTAAACCAATGAATTCTGTGAGTTGAATATATTAACTGGTTCTAGAAGTTTGCTATTAACAAAACTGTAATTGATTTCATTCTCTCTTATAACTAGTACGATACCCGTGCATTTGCACGAGGCGCGCGTTGTTTGTTACGCTTAATATTTTAAGACGGTGGTTGTTTATAGTAAATAATATTTTTTTATTCAATATATTAAAAATTAACTAATTTTATAGTGAATGTGAAAGAAATATTAAATGTGTATGAAATATTATTATTTATGTAATTGTGTGACTTGTGTACCATATATGGCTAAGATAAAACAAAGATGGTTAGGGTTTCCTTGATTAGATAGATAGATAAAATAGATAATTGAGATACATGCATAAAATTGATATATGCTTAAAGACAAAGAAATTTTACCGACAATATGTAATGTTTTTCCGTCACGAAGGAACAACATGTAATATTTTCCTACCAATACTTGAAAGTAAGATAATATTTATAAATAATAAAAATATTTATGAAAATTAATATGTACTTAAGTAGTATTTTCCCATCAGAACTCAAAAACAAAACAATCATTTATAAAAATTAAATACATTTATAAAAAATAAAAAGCAATTATACCGACATGTAATGTCTCCCGTTACGACTCAAAGACAAAATAATCATTTATAAATAACTTAAAACATTTATAAAATTGATTTGTGTCAAAGACGATAAAATTATACCAACAACATGTAATATTTCTCCCGTCGAGACTTAAAAGTAAAATAATCATTTATAAATAATAAAAATATTTATAAAAATTGATATGTGCTCAAAGATAACGAAATTATAGCGACAACATGTTATTTTCACCCGTCAGGGCTCAAAAACAAACTAATCATTTATAAAAAATAATAGCATTCATAAAAACAGAACATAAAAAGTAATTATACTGACAACATACGATGCGTCATTAGAATAAGAGGTCTAAAATTAGTATGTAATGTTCCCACCATTAAGAGTCAAAAGTAAAATAATCATTTATAAATAATATATAATAAAGATATTTATAAATTTTGATGTCATGTCGATAATATTTTATGTTCTTTCGTCTGGACCCAAAAGAAAAATAATCATTTATACTGATAGTATGTAATGTTTCCTCCCGTTAAGAATCAAAAGTAAAATAATCATCTATAAATAATATAAATATAAATAAAATAGGAAAATTAAAATGTAAAAAACAAAACTCTATTGGGACTCAAAATTAAAATAATTATTTATAAATAGTAAAATAATTATAAAATTTGATATATTCTAAAAGACGATGGAATTATACCGATAATATTTTATGTTTCTCTGTCTGGACCAAAAAAATAATAATAATTTATACCGATAGTATGTAATGTTTCCCCATTAAGAATTAAAAGTAAAATAATTATCTATAAATAACATATAATAAAGATATTTATAAATTTTGATACGTGGTTAAAGACGATAAAATTATATTGACAATATGTAATGTTTTCTTAAGAGAGAAAGAAAGAGTGACAGAGGGTGTGAGAGAAGAAAGACGTGAGAGAGAGAAGAAAGAGAAGAGAGATAAAAAAAAGTGAAATGTGTGATAGAGAAAAAGTTAAAAGTAGAAAGAAAAAATATATTTTTTATGTGAATTTAATTTTTATTTTGATTTATTTTTATTTGTATTGACATATTTGCCCCTTAAAAGTACATGTGCCATTAGAATAAGAGGTCTAAAATTATATTTGTGTTAGTAGTTTGTTTATAAATATTAAATACATTTATAAAAAAATATAAAAAGTAATTATACCGACATGTAATGTCTCCCGTTACGACTCAAAAGCAAAATAATCATTTATAAATAACTTAAATATTTATAAAATTGATTTATGTCAAAGACGATAAAATTATACCGGCAACATGTCATGTTCCCCCGTCGAGACTTAAAAGTAAAATAATCATTCATAAATAATAAAAACATTTATAAAAATTGATATGTGCTAAAAGATAATGAAATTATAGCGACAATATATTATTTTCCCCCGTTGGAACTCAAAAGTAAAATAATCATTTATAAAAAATAATAGCATTCATAAAAACAGAATATAAAAAGTAATTATACTGACAACATACGATGCGTCATTAGAATAAGAGGTCTAAAATTAATATGTAATGTTTCCCTCGTTAAAAGTCAAAAGTAAAATAATCATTTATAAATAATATATAATATAGATATTTATAAAATTTGATATATTCTAAAAGACGATGAAATTATACCGATAACATTTTATGTTTCTCCATCTGGACCCAAAAAATAATCATTTATACCGATAGTATGTCATGTTTCCCCCCGTTAAGAATCACAAGTAAAATAATCATCTATAAATTATATATGATAAAGATATTTATAAATTTTGATACGTGATTAAAGACGATAAAATTATATTGACAATATGTAATGTTTTCTGATTGAGACTTTAAACAAAAATAATTATTTATAAATAAAAAATAATAATAAAATATAAAAATATAAAAAATGAAATTAAAAAATGTAAATAAAAAAAGAAAGAGAGATGAAAAAAAAGAGAGAGAAAGAGAGAAAGAGAAACAAAAAAATAAATAAAAAGAATGAGAGACAAAAAAGAGACGTGAGAAAGAGAAAGAGAAGGAGCGACGTGAGAAAGAGAGAGAGAGAAAAAAAGAGAGAATCAGGTGAGAGAGAGCGAGAAAAGAAAGAGAAGAGAGAAAAAAAATTAAAAGTGAGAAGAAAAAATAATTTTTTAAATAAATTTAATTTTTATTTTGATATATTTTTATTTAGATTGACATATTCGTTCTTAAAAAGTATAAGTATCATAAGTATAAGATGTCTAAAATTGTATTTGTGTTAGTAGTTTGTATTATTATATAGTTGGTAGATATACCCACAGTAGAGGCGTAAGCTGTTTATTGCTGTACAGAGTGTCGCGGATTAATACATATGCAGGAAATTTCCTTCAAACTATGTTGTGTAAGGTATAGGGGATAACATAACCTATATTACTTGATATACGTACTTTTTTGTTGCATATCGTAATTATTTTTTTAAAGTTTAATCTGACTTAAAATTTCACATCCTCGTCAAAAAATTTCATATCTAAAGGCTTTTTATAATAGAGTATTTTAAATAAATCAATAAAATTACTTTATTTAGACATGTTTTTCAGTTTTTCATATATGATGATGTGTTTTTTAAAAAATTACTATAGATTTGAATTTATTCTGTTTTAGCATTTATATTTAACAAAAATAATATTTTTTTTAGTCCTATTTGGATCAAATTATCAACAAAATGTGTCAGGAACGTAAAACGCATCTTTTAGGAACCGAAAGTATATTACTTTTGTTAAATATAGATATTAAAAATAAAATAAAATTTAAATACGGACTAATTTTAAAAGAGTCATATTTTCATTTCATTAGAGTAAAAATATTTTTAAATTAATTTTCTTCTGAATAAAAATGAGACTCAGATTTTAAATAGGCTGTCAAATTAGCGGCATCGCTATTTAGTAGGAAAGATTTCATTAAAAAATGTCACCTAAGAATGGACAGCCAATCAAGTATTGACAACCATACATAGCAAGATAGGGGAAAAAAACAGTTATAAAACCCCAGCCAAAAGCCAGGTTTTTATTTTTTTACTAGACCAAAAGCCAGGTTATCTCTAGGTCACTTCATATACAAAAGTTAATCATGCTGTTTGGCATTTTATTGATGAAATATATGGTTTAAATATATTAAAATAAAAATTAATAAAATCATAACGATGATGATGATGATCATAATAATATGTTATTCATATTTACTTTTTTTTTTTGTAAATGTTATTCATATTTATTTGAATAGTCTGACTCAGTATTTTTTTTTTGTGATTCACGGATCGAACCTGGTATAAGTGCCTAAGGAACTTATTAAGCCTAGGGATGCAACCGCTGCACCAACCTCTTGTTGGCCTGACTCAGTATTTAAAAATATTAATAGTAGATTTAGATATATATAAGTAAACGTTATAGTTAAATACTTATTCAGTAAGAGCTTATGCATAAATTATTTCTAAACTGTAGATGAAATAGGAATAAACTCTCTCTCTCTCTCTCTCATATTTAGAAGTTTAGTTGAGTTGGGTCTTGGTGGCTCACCAGAGTTAGAGAAATCCTCAAAGCTCAAAGAGTTGTGATTAGAAATCACGTCTTTATTGGATACGGGTCGTATCCTTACCAACTAGATCAACTTTCATTGAAGGAAATAGAAATAAACTCCACATAAACTTTGTATGACTTGTGTTTATAAGTTATCTTGATAAGTTTACGAAAATAAGTTGAAATCAATTTATGAGAATATCGTAAAATAATTTTATAAATTTTTTCAAACACTTACGCAAATACTTATATAATAAGACAAGTCTAAATAACATTAAATTAGTAAGTATTTCTTTCATTATATAAGTAATTTTGTAGAAATATAAAAAAGTTAATTAGAAACAAATTTTAAAATTAAATTCAATTGATAGAAAACATTTCAATGATACAAGTATTCAAGCTCTGTAGCCCATGTCGCACATATACGTATGTACATACATACTTTTCAATGGGCTCGTTTATGTCTAAACGAAAATATTTCAATGACAATAGAAAGCAACTGGGCTCGTTTAGGCTTACTCTGTATGTACATTGCGACCAACCCCATCATGACGAGTATTCAAGCTCTGTAGCCCATGTCGCACGTCCAATTGCACCTCCTTATCGACCTTCTACCCTAGTCCTGCCCCTTCCCTCTTTCCCCAGCCTGCCCCTCCCCCTCCTCCGCCCCACTCTCCTTTCCCCTGGTCCCGCCCCCTCCAGCGAGCACCTCCCAGATGCAACCCTCCCTCCCTTTATCCCCTTATTTTGTTGCGCATCCCCCTTCCCGTCTCTCGGTCATGCCTGCATATAAAATCCTTCCTCCATCATTTCTGCTACTACATGCAACATTTTGAAGCTTAGGCTCAAATGATGTTGTCTCTCTGCTTTCCCTCATAGGCATAGAACTATTGTAATTTCTAGAAAACATGACGAAATTTAATATCATGTAATTATAACATTCTGAAAATTAAATTTTGAAACATAATAAAATTCAAAAATAAAAAAGAATACCATGATTTAATTTTCGAAACACATGAAAATTTATTCTAATATTTTAAATTGTGAAATTGATTTTTTTTCCAACAGATCTGTTCCAAAAGCTAATTTTCAAAACGTGTTGCGTAAATTAATTTTCGAGTTGGGTGTTTTAGAAGAAAAAAATACATAAAATATAAGAGGTGTGGGAAGTAAAAAGGGGAGGTGTATTTTGGCAATCCTCCTGTATTTTTCTATGAGGATATTGAATCTTTTTTTTTTTTTTGGTCAAATGAGGATATTGAATCCAATATGGTAATTTGGTAAGCACTGGGTCGAGCTCTAAAGCTTTGATCTGGGCCATATCGGTAGTACCACTTAAGAAACATTTTCTTCTTGTTGGTTTAACTTGATTGAATCATTTAAAAATAAACTGCAAAGAAAACTTACAGGATGTTAAGTACCCAATCCTAAGCTTGCTTATGTTGAGCATCTAGTCTAGTTTTTTTAGCTCTTTCTGAATACGCTAGGCTAGGCTGTGTAATTTTTTTTCCCTCCATTAAAGTTGGGCTGTAAGCCTAGATTAGACCAGAAGCTGGACTTGTTCATGAGTTCATCCTCAGGACCATTCTTTGTATGCCATTTTTTTTTTCCTTTTTTCCATGGGGATCAATAGTGGTTCTTCACTTTACCCTATATGACTAGAACAAGGGACAAAGCCAAGGAGTGGCAACCATGGGCTATAGCCCTCCCTCAGCTCCAAATTGTGGGAATAAATTTTATGTGAATTGATTTGTTAATGTGTGTTTGGGTGCGTTTTATTCGATGAACCCTATCTCAATGCTAACATATTTACATATACTCAACAATGTTTTTTGATGTTAATGCATTTTGATGTCAATGCATGGACGTGAAGTGGGATTCGTGTTCCCTGTTAATATTTTCAATGCTTTAGCCCACCATTCTCCATGGTTTTGAATTTACCTTTCTTTTTCAATACCCATTACATAATGTTTATTTTTTTAAGATGTTAAATTTTTGTAAGAAGTTTTATGATTCGATTTGTCAGGGGTGATATTAGGGAATGAATTTTATGTGAATAATTTTATGGTATAATTAAAAAATTGTTAGAATATGTAGATAATCAATATAATATCTTTTATTATTAGAATGTAAATGTGCTACCTTAATTATAGCCTGATATCTCTCACTGATATCTCTCATGTACTGTGTATATATATTTGTCAATATCAACAAGAATTACACGGATGATTTCCTTCATGGTATCAGAAGACTAGTTGCGAGCCTAGCCATCACAAGCCCTAGGCGCCGTACCAACAACCTCTCGATCCTTTCCTCCTCCAGCAACCTCTCGATCCTTTCCTCCTCCTTACACTCCCTTCTCTCCCATATTCTCAATGGCAGACAAAGGCAAGTTCCATCCTGCTCTTGCTGTCAACAATGTCAAGAATTTCATCCCCATCACTCTTGAGATGGAACGAGGACACTATTCCTCATGGGCTGAGTTGTTTAAAATCCATTGCCGCGCATACCAGGTGATCGATCATATTATCCCATCCAAATCGAAGCCAACTGAGAAGGAAAAAGACCCTGCTGTCGAGGAAGACACAGCATCATGGTCTCGCCTGGATGTCATCGTCCTTCAATGGATTTATGGTACCATATCTAATGATCTTTTGCACACCATCTTGGAACCAGATTCCACTGCCCAGCAAGCATGGGAGCGACTGCAGAACATTTTCCAGGACAACAAAAATTCACGTGTTGTCTACCTGGAGAATCAGTTCACTCAGGTTCATATGAATGACTTTCCCAACATCTCTGCATATTGCCAAGAACTCAAAATGCTTGCTGACCAACTGTCTAACGTTGGTGCACCGGTTCCAAATCTAACGTTGGTGCACCGGTTCCAAATCAAAGGTTAGTTCTCCAATTAATTGCCGGCTTAAATGAGAATTACGATGGTGTTGCTACATTCATTCAACAGAGTGATCCTTTGCCACCTTTCTATGAGGCGCGATCGAGGTTAATCCTTGAAGAAACCCGCAAGGCAAAACAGGCAACCTCCACCGCCAGCGCCGCTGCAACAGCTCTCCTCACCACCAACGGTTCAACCGATGATGCATCTGGGTTTGGACAAAACCGCAATCAGAGTTCAGGTTCTGGCAATTCTTCGGACCGCGGAAATAATGGCCCGAAGCGTGGTCAAAACCGCAACATCAATAAGGGAAGAAATGGTGGCGGCAGAGGGAGAGGTCGTGGTGGCAACAACCACGGCGGTGGACAACAGCAGCAACACCGTTCGCAGCAGCAACAAAACCAGTCATACAATTGGGTACCATACCCACCGCGGGGGTCTTGGGGACAACAACCATGGGCTGCCCCGCCTTGTCCTTACTCCACCTCATCATGGACTCGCCCACCTCCTGCTCGTCAGCCCGAGATTCTAGGCAATCGTCCACAACAGGCATACACTACCCACATGCCACCTTCGAGCCATGCCCCCACTGATATTGAGGAAGCAATGCACACCTTGTCTCTCAATGTTCCTGATGACAACTGGTACATGGATACCGGTGCAACATCCCACACGACTGCATCACAAGGTACTCTCTCGTCTTATTTTAATATGAGCAATAACAAAAATATTACTGTTGGCAGTGGCCAGGAAATTCCAATTCGTGGTTATGGACAAACATTCCTATCCTCACTTCACCCACCTTTAACTTTAAACAATGTCCTCCATGCCCCTAAACTCATTAAAAACTTGATTTCTGTATGTCGGACATTCAGACGGGGATGCCACTCATGAGATGTAATAGCACCGGAGACCTATATCCTATCACCACCACCAACAGACATCAAGCCATTCTACCATCAACCTTTGCAGCTATTTCTCCTATTTTATGGCATAATCGTTTGGGACACCCGGGAGCACCTGTTTTATGCTCTCTTAGGAATAATAAATTTATTGACTTCAAACAAATTTCCTGTACTTCTGTTTGTCAATCTTGCATTTTTGGGAAACATGTTAAGTTGCCGTTTTCTGTTTCGAATTCTTCCACTGCAAAACCATTTGATATAATACATAGTGATTTATGGACATCACCCATTTTAAGTTCAGCAGGTCACAAGTATTATATTCTTTTCTTAGATGATTACACTAATTTCTTATGGACTTTCCCTATTGGAAGAAAATCTCAAACTCATTCCATTTTTTGTCCTTTAGTGCATTCATCCAAACTCAATTTGAAAAGAATATTAAATGTTTTCAGTGTGATAATGGGAGGGCATTTGATAACGAGGCGTTTAAACAATTTTGTCATACTCATGGTATGGTTTTTCGCTTTTCTTGCCCTCACACTTCTCCACAAAATGGAAAAGCCAAACGTAAAATACAGGTCATAAATAATTTGATTCGAACTCTTCTTGCCCATTCTTCTATGCCACCATCATTTTGGCATCACGCCCTCCATATGGCAACTTACCTCCTAAACATTCTTCCTAGCAAGATACTCTCTAATTATTCCCCAACTCAATTTCTTTACCATCGGGATCCCTCTTACACACATTTACGGGTTTTTGGGTGTTTGTGTTACCCTCTCTTTCCATCCACCACAATAAATAAGCTAGAACCCCGTTCCACCCCATGTGTCTTTTTAGGATACCCAACAAATCATAGGGGATACAAGTGTTATGATTTGTCAAATCGGAAAATAATTATCTCTAGACATGTTCAATTTGATGAGTCTCAATTTCCTTTTGCCAAGCTGCATAAGCCTCTTTCCCACACATATGAATTTCTGAGTGAAGGTATGCATCCCCTATTACAACACCAACTTCACACTCAACCTGCTCAAATTCTCCAACCAGAAATCGGGCCTATTATAAACCCCACAACCCAACCTGTGAGTCCACAGCAACACCAGCCAAGTCCCGTCCGGCCCAACCCGGAACCTACCTCACCCCAGCCCTCTCACTCATCTGGGCTCGGCTCACGCCCTACCTCCTCGCCCACCTCTCCCCAAGACCAAACAGACCAAGCCTCTACTAGGTCCATGGCAACCCGCAGCATGCATGGGATATTCAAGCCCAAACGTCAATTTAATTTGACGTGTTCGGTTACGCCATCCCCTCTTCCCCGTAACCCCAAGGCTGCCCTGTCCGACCCGAATGGGAAAGCGGCCATGGTAGACGAATTTGATGCTCTTATTAAAAATAAGACGTGGGAGTTAGTTCCCCGTCCTCCTCATGTTAATATTATTCGTTCAATGTGGATTTTTCGTCATAAAAAGAAATCTGACGGTTCTTTTGAGAGGCACAAAGCCCGTCTTGTAGGTGATGGCAGGTCTTAACAGGTTGGTGTGGACTGTGATGAAACTTTCAGCCCAGTAGTGAAGCCAGCCACTATTCAGACTGTTCTAAGTATTTCTCTATCAAAATCTTGGTCCATTCATTAGCTGGATGTTAAAAATGCATTCTTGCACGGTCAACTTCATGAAACTGTCTATATGCATCAACCGATGGGTTTCAGAGATCCCATTCATCCAGATCATGTGTGCTTGTTGAAGAAATCTCTCTATGGCCTCAAATAAGCCCCTCGTGCTTAGTATCAACGGTTTGCTGATTTTGTCTCCACTATTGGTTTCTCACATAGCAAATATGATCATTCTTTATTCATTTATAAAAAGGGCAAAGACATGGCATACATCCTACTTTATGTTGATGACATCATTCTCACTGCATCCTCTGACACTCTTCATATTTCCATTATGTCACTCCTTGCTTCTGAATTTGCTATGAAAGACTTGGGCCCTCTGAGCTATTTTTTGGGGATTGTAGTCACACGCCATGCAGGTGGGTTGTTTCTTTGTCAAAGAAAATATGCAGAGGAGATTATTGAACGAGCCGGCCTGAGCTCTTGTAAGCCTTCCACTACGCCAGTGGATACTAATGCTAAACTGAGTGTCTCTTCAGGATCTCCCTACACAGATCCTGCACATTATCGCAGTTTAGCAGGAGCATTGCAATATCTCACATTCACAAGACCAGATATATCCTATGTTGTGCAACAAGTTTGCCTACATATGCACGACCCGAAGGATGAACATATGCATGCTCTCAAAAGAATTCTACGATACATTCAGGGCACTCTTAACTATGGCTTACATCTTTACAACTCTTCAGTCTCTGGTCTCATCTCTTACACTGACGCTGATTGGGGTGGATGCCCCGACACCAGACGCTCCACCTCTGGATACTGTGTTTTTCTTGGAGACAACTTGATATCTTGGTCCTCTAAGCGTCAACCCACTTTGTCTCGATCTAGTGCTGAAGTCGAATACAGAGGGGTAGCTAATGTTGTCTCCGAATCATGCTGGATCCGGAATCTTCTCTTCGAGCTACATCATCCGGTCCACAGAGCCACCTTAGTTTATTGTGACAATGTCAGTGCTATTTATCTCTCAGGCAATCCTGTTCAACATCAGCGCACTAAACACATTGAAATGGATATACACTTCGTGCGTGAGAAAGTTGCCGGTGGACAGGTTCGGGTTCTTCATGTTCCATCCCGCTATCAGATTGCCGACATTTTTACCAAAGGCCTTCCGCGCATCCTCTTTGATGACTTTCGAGACAGTCTCAGCGTACGTCAACCTCCTGCTTCAACTGCGGGGGTGTGTTAGAATATGTAGATAATCAATATAATATCTTTTATTATTAGAATGTAAGTGTGCTACCTTAATTATAGCCTGATATCTCTCACTGATATCTCTCGTGTACTGTGTATATATATTTGTCAATATCAACAAGAATCACACAGATGATTTCCTTCAAAAATAAATTTAGGTGAATAGATTTTATGTGAATGATATATAAAGTGATTAAAATCACTACCCAATATATATATATATATATACCTAAAATGAATATGACTGTTCTAAACTAATAAAAAAATTAATTTTTTAGCTCCCCATTATATTGATTTCTGGACCCGTCACTGACTAGAACCCACATCCTTTTGGGTGTTAGTGAAACGTCTTATCAATGACAACTGAGCTGCACTTTGTAGTTGTATACCTATTTACTTTGTTTTTGTAATTCTTAGTTTTTCACTTTGCCAGAACCCACCACCAACATGCTTGGAACTCTTTTACCAACCACACCCTGCATTTCTGCTGTTATTAGCGAGGAAAAGGGGAAAATTAGATCTTAGTTTATTCCAATTAGACACACTAGTGGCAAGACGGGCAATCCCGTGCCCATCTTTTCACATTTCTATTATGCTACAATATGTACTATTTTTTCACGTTAGATCACCAAACTTAGATTCGGAAGGAATAACTTGCCAATTATCAACAGGCATTACTGTGGATTCAATGGTCCTAAGATTGGTCTCATTAATAGGTCCCAAGTTTGTTCCTTCCATGGGAAGCAATTTTTAAATTAACATGCATTTTAATTGTAAAAGTTAAAAAATTTAATATACAATATTCAAAGCTTTGTGACGGTTAAATACTATGATTCATGTTAAGCAAATCCATCTAGATGTGATGTAAGAGAAATGTCTGATTATTAAATACCAAATACTTTATGTTTAGGACTATGTATATTCATGTATTGAAATTTCACTTTTTTTGATATATCGAATTTCCATCTTTGAAGACAATTGCCAGCTTGCATATGCATCAGGGCATGCTCTGACTATTGTGTTTTAATTTCAACATTTTTCCATAGAGTTCTAAATGATGTAACTCGTAAAGATGTTGTCTTTATTCGCTTTTAGGAGAAAAAGGAGAGCTTGAGTTGGCACTTGTTAGTTTGAGTGCTTGCGAACGGTAAATCAAACACACACGTATACATGTATTTGTTCCTAAGCTTTTCTTGACTCAAACAATGGAAGATACAAAATAATATATTCCCATTATCTCAGACAAAAACAGAACAACATTGTTGGACGATCCATTTCCAACTCCTGAAACAACAAAAAAGAACTGCATGCAACGCCAAATAAATTAAAGTTAGGCTTCATAATAAGTCAAGAAGACAAACTATATTTCTTACCATATCCTTATTATTCTGCTACTTCAGAGTTTTCTTTTGTTTGAAGTTGGAAATGAAAGTAGACGTAGAAGATATATATTGGAAGTGTACTTCCAAATAATGTATATTATATATTGGATAATTGTAAGTTCAATAACTTGTACCTCGGGGTGATTAATATAGGGCAAGGAATTAAATATAATATGTAAAGTAATATATAGAGAGTAGATAAAAGAAGAAGAACAATAGAAGAACAGTAGAAAAGAAATACTTCCTCTCTAGTGTAATATCTTTGATAAAAAAAACAATGGCAATTTTTACTAAAATGAAACAAAGGAACTGTAATGTGATTTACAACAGTCAAAATCAGATTAGCAAAACACAATCTTGCAAGTTATAAATGAACGATCAATTTTTAAGAGAACCCAGATTGAGTATTCTATTTAGAAACCAAAAAGTAACTAAGTAAAAAAACAAAAAAAAGTAACTAATTAAGCTCTGTGTAAAAAAATTCCCAAGAATGCAATGCTACTACTATATATGTCACTACTTATGCTTCCGAAATCACACAATAACCCCTCCGAATTCTATACTTTCCGACATTTTCACAACATTTTCCTCACATTCTCAAACCCTTGACCAAGTTCTACCAAATTTAAAAAAGAAAAGAAAAGAAAAATTCCAAATTGGCATGAAACTAACCTTGTAAGGGTCCAAGGTTTTGGGTTCCAGTTCCATAAAGCCTGCTAGGAAACACAACAAGGCCACGAAATGAAGATATTGAACTTTAATATTGTCAGAGTGAAAGAAACACGGAATAGGAAAAATCTAACATAGGCATTGCAGACAAAAACAAAAAAACAGATTTAGATTAGGGGTGTTCAAAATAACTGGTTATGAGTTGAATCCATAACCAGATCTATATCCAATTAAAAAAATCCGGATAAAATTATTTAAATATATAACTTGTCCATATTTTCAAGATTTGGTTTCCTTGTTCTTAAAGTGGTTGGTCATTGGATATCCATATGAAAAAACAAAACCAACTTAATAAAAAATTAAACAAATCAAGGAACCCTGTCGTCTAGCGAGAGACTCCGAGAGAGAAAGTGAACAGTATGTGCGGTGATGTGCGGGGCTCGTGGTGCTGGTGCTGCGACGGAGGCGGAGATCGACGACGCGCGGAGCTGCAACGGAGGGGCTGGCTGCGCGAACGGCGGTAGTTCGCAGACGGCGGTGAGCGGCAGGGAGGCACGATGTCGGTGGATCTCGCATGGAGGTTTTGAGGCGGTTCACTGTTCACATTTCAAGGGAAGAAAGGGAGAGATGGAGTTGTGCTTTTTATACGATTAGAGAGGTTGAATATGATTCTGGATTTCAATGTTAAAGAAATTGATCGTTGTGATCAATTTATCACTGCCATCAATGTCAGAGAGGTTGAATATGATTCTAGATTTCAATGTAGAAACGATTCTACATGTATCGCCACCATCACATTTCAATGTTAAAGAAATTTATAATTTTAAAAGTTTAAGTGTATAAATTATCTCTTAAAATTATTTTAATGTTAAAACACATTGTGGGTTGGATGGCTGGATGGAGTTCCCATCAGAGGACCTCTTTTGAGTCGATCAGAAATTGTTGAAGATGACGACGATTCACAACCCAATAAAAAAATTTAAATGAATATACTTTTTTATGAATTTGCATTTTTCTTATTTTAACGTTTAGATGATATCAAAATTTATTAGCCAAATTCAATGATTCAGTACAAATAAAAGTCAATTCTATTATAAATGGGGAAAAATGATAATTAATAAAAAAAAATTGCCCCAATTTATGCAATATAAAAATTTACAAATGGGAAAAAAACCGGTTTTGGAAGGCGACAACCGGATTTTACAGGCAAAAACCAGTTTTGGAGGGTGAAAACCAAATTTTATAGGCAAAAACGGTTTTATAACCGGATTTGGGATCCATAACCAATTGTGTAACCGGTTTTAGGACAGAAACCGGTTCATATCTGGTTTTTGAGTCGCAACCGGTTTCATAACCGGATATAGGAAACAATCAGTTTTATATCTGTAACCATATTTGATATCCGGTTTTATAAATTTAGATTTGAAAACCCATCCTAATATGTGGTTTTAATTGGATTTGGTTTTGGTCATCAGTTTTATATCTGTAACCATATTTGATATCCGGTTTTATAAATTTAGATTTGAAAACTCATCCTAATATGTGGTTTTAATTGGATTTGGTTTTGGTCACATGATTATCCAAACCATGAGCACCCCTAATTTAGATAAATGAAACAAATAGAATTTAAAACCCAAGTATGTATATGTATTTTTACCTGAGCCAGCAACCTGGCACCCAATGTGCACATCGGAGTCGGTGTCACCTTCTTCAATTTGTTTAAGTGAATGGACACGTTCAATCACTCCTCCTCTTCACTTCTCTTCACTTCTCTTACCCCTCATATCACTTTCCAAACTCTATCCATTGAAGCATCAAAATTATAAGACCCCTTTATCACTTCAATTGACACCACACTCTCACGGTCAACAAAAGAAATGGTAAGAAGAATATTAGTTAGAACATAATAAGAATAGAGAGTAACTAAAACAAAGATATTTAAAAAAAAAGCACTAAATCGACCTTTATGTTTCTAGAAGATAGGAAATTTGGTGACCAACAAAAAAAAGAGGAAATGTGGTAGAGTTCAATCCAAGTAACATGCCATGCACTGAAACAATAAGCAAAGCATCAGAAATGAACTTCTAAAAAACAATTGTTAAACAAAATATTTTTCCCAGTTTTAGTTCTATAAACCAGTTTCACTAAATCTGTTGGTTACATGCAAGAGGAAAAAAAATGTAAATATGAACACCACCACCCGTTTTCCTCTTTCCCTATATTTCTCGCAGGTAAAACATATCTATTGAGTAATGGTGGAATGGTTTTTCTAAACCGATATGCATCAGCTACACCAAGAACATAATTTCAATCAAATCCTACCAGACTTGTTCACCGTATACCTTTCATAAAAAAAGATTTGAAATCCTACCACATTTCTCATGGTTTGCTTATTGTTTTCAATGCATGTTCACAGTGTGCCATTTTTGGGAGACAGCCGAGAATGGTATAGAGGGAGTCCGAATCAAAGCAAGATGAGCAACAAAGGAAGTGGAGAACAATTAAACAAAGAGGTTACCTAAAAAACCCAGACGGGTCAAGATTGGACCTTTGCCGATCGACTTTTGTTGCTTCGTTTCAGCATCTTTTAATTTAGGGGCTTCAAAATAAGCGTGCACATGAAGAGAAAGGAAAAAATATGAGACAACGCAAGAATAGAAGAAAAAGTAGTTATAGATTTAGTTTTCTAATCGCAATAGTGGATGAGAATACAGTAAGAGAGAAAGAAATAAAAACTTGAGAAAGAGATTGAGAGAGATTATTGTCGCTTTGTGACAGTTTTTTATCACTTATTTGATGTAGTTTTCTTTGGCAGTTAGATTTGGTCAAGGGCAAAAGAGGGCAATGAAATTAGTACACCAAAAATAGCGGTTATCTTACCACATTCCCTTTATATAATGGTATAGATGGTATAGATGTATCATTCGGCCATTTCGGATATGGGCTAAAAGAATCAATAGCATAATATTTTACGGTAGCATCTAGGGTGAACTATTGATTAAGTGGTTCACGGGTGAACCATGGGTTTAGGACCATTGATTTAATGATATAATAATTAACGATTGAGATGAAATACCAGTAGTATAGGTAACACATCAAGCAATTATTGAAAACAACTAATTTGATATTGCAAATTGGCCCATCCTGGTCTGAACAGAGGCCCAAACCTCTTCCCTCAACCTATGACCCAAACCACTAGACCAGCCACTGCCATAACTAAACCTCATGAAGAAATCAATTCCAACAGCAAATTCGTACCCTATGCTTTTATCAGTTGAATAAAGAGTTCATTTGTCAGATGAACACATGTTGATGCTCAAAATATATTAATCAATTATAGAATTATAAATTTCTATCATTAAATTTATTGCATTCTAAATAATAAATGTTGCAGCTGCTTTTATGAACAATTTATTTTGATGAACACTGCATACTGAATGTTGGTAAATCAACCTCATGAGTTAGTAGGCGAACAGTGTAAGTTTGGAAAGTATCAACTATGTTTAGAACACTAAAACTGATCCCCCTAACCCATTTGTGTTTCCATTGCTAGGGACCTAGATTATATTTTTCTCATATTCTATTCACTGCTTCTACAAAAATTTAGTACTGGTGCCACCATGTTTGGCCACGTTTGCTGCTACTAACCAACAAGGAAAGCCCAGTGACTCATAGTTTTCCTATATTGCTCTTTCTCCACTCCACCGATGGAGCTATGAGCAGGATCCGGGTCGAAGAGACATCAAAGAACCTTGTAAGATTCGCCCCTATGCCTGAATGGGTGATGGGAGTGGTGTTGTACGAGGGATCTACAAGAGAAGAACAGGATCTGTGCCTGAAAACAGAGATGCGAAACCAATAGAAATGGCTGGTGTTTTCACGCGAAGAGGGCAGAAAGGAGGTCTGTCACGGTTCTGGTTGCAACAGGACAGATCTGAAACGAAGGTGGATCTGAAACAGAAAGGGGTACCCATCAGCTTTCGGCTGAGGAAGATCATCTCATGCGGGGCCTTGGATTGGAATCAGAAATGGAGGTCTGCTGGCGTGTGCAGGAGAAGGCCACTGCGAGCGGCGAGCGTTAACGCAAATCCTTCCTATTTCATGATTCTTCTCTCTCCGTCTTTGAAAGCTCGACTCTAGGGGTTAAATGAAATAAACTTTATAATGTTGTCCTTATAAAAGTAGTATATTAAAATACTGACCCCGATTGTTTACCTACTACAAAAAGTTATTTCACTTGTTCATGGGTGAACCATATGTTAAACATCTTTACCCTAGAAGAGATGGCAAAAAAAACTGTACCCACAGGCAAAACCCGCCACAGATTTTAAATGGGCAGTTAAACGGGTATCCGCGGGTGTAACGGGGCGGGTATTTATTACCCGTGTATAAACGGGGGGGGACGGGTATCATACTACCCGTGCCCGCGGGTACCCGTATATATGTAATTACTTAAATGTCCTCACCTATATAAATTGACAACCCTAATTTTTCTTTGCATTTCTCATCCCTCCTCTCCTCTCCGCGCCGCACGCCCGCACAGCCACAGCCACACCTTAGTCCCTCATCTCCTCTCTGCACCGCACAGCCACCCACGTCCAGGACACTTTTATAAAACATAGGAGAAGGAGGCAGCAGCAGCACCATTCCCTTCGTCGCCTCTCCCTCTGTCTCTTGCTCTTTCAGGTTCATTTTCCACAGAAAATTTGCTCTTTGTAATTGATTTCTCACTTATTTTTTGTTTCTATCTCTGTTCCCAAACATATATCGGTATTTGTTTTTGTTTTGTATCTTCTTTCTCAGTTCGATTTGTTCCATATCTGTGATATACTTGTTTACTCCGACTTCGTTTCGGTATTTTTTGTGTCTTAGTTTTTCCCCTTCCTTTTTGATGTGATTTTATGTAAAAATTTGTTTGCTTTTGACTGTCTTAAGAGCATATTTGTGAAAACCGGTTCTTTTGTTTTTCCCGAATGTTGTCTAATATTAATTCGATTATGATATTTTGTAACACGAGATAAGGTTAATCCAAACTCCCGTTGTTAGTGATGGGATCACGACAAGTGTACCAGATTGTTACAGGTAATAAAATCGGTTAAGTACCGGATATCGTCCTCAAGGATTGCGTGTCAAATATCGACTTACTATTTTTATTACTATTTGAACAAGAAACAATATATTTTAGTGTTTTGAATTGATTAACAATGAAATTAAAGAAAGCAAGGAACAATATTTTTGGGTTTTCTTGTATTGACCAAATATCAAACACTTGGTGTGCGTCAACAATACCAAATATCAAACACTTGGTGTGCACAAATAATACAGATAAAAGTGGCTAGGATTTGAATCCCCTTTGTTTTCCTCTTCTCATGCAATCAAACTCAATCTCAATACAAGTCAAATTCATGCAATTGAAGTTCAAATTCACTTAGTTAGACTAGTCTCAATTCCTTGAGCAAAAGCCCTTTTAGATTAAACCAAGAATCCTAATTCCTTAGGTCTTCCTAATTCAACTAAGCATTAAGTGTAAGAATTCAAAGGGACACATAAGCATGAAGTCTTATCCCTAGGATCATCACAAATATGGCAATCAACTTCATATCTAGCATAACAACCAATTTTCCAATTGTGAAATCACACTTAGAATCAATTCAAAGATGGTCAATCAATGAAAAGCATTAAGGATGGAAGAAATTGCTCAATCAACACAAATACAACAAGTATTAAGCATTAGGGGTCCATTTGGTGGCCAGGATAGGAGAGACATGATATGATAAGCAATCATATCCTGTCTTAATCCAGTGTTTGTTGAACCAGCAGGATATGATAACTCAATCCTGTCACATATCCTATCCTGTCCATCTAGTTAAATTTTTATCCTGAGGGGAGGGCTGGGTTAGAAACAACAGGATAGGATAATAAAATTGTTTCCGTGTTCACCCTTATGAAAAATAATTTAAAATTTAATAAAATATAAAAATATTATAAATAAAAAATAAAATTGAAAAAAAATTAATAATAAAAGTTATAAAAAATAAATATAAATAATATGATTAATTTTAAAATTTATATGTAATTTTTTAACAAGAATAATTATGTCATTTTACATAATACAAAAAATAAAATTGTAAAAGAATAATTTAAAATCCAAGAAATATAAAAATACTTAAAATAAAAACTAAAATTACAAAATTATTATTAATATTAAAAATTGTACAAATTATAAAAATTAATTTAAACTAATAAATATCTAAATACTTAATTTTAAAATTATATGTAATTATGTCATTAGGATAATTTTGTCATTTTATATTATTTTAAAAAAACTAAAGTTATAATATAATGATATCTAGTTTGTTATCCAGTGCACACCAAACACATGATATGATAAAAGCTTATCATGTTTATATCCTATTATTTCCTTATCCAGTTCTCTATCATATCCTGTCTCTATCCTATCATGTCTACCAAACGATAGAAGTCATATTACACAAGAATCCAACAAAGGTTCATCATTCCTAACCAAATAGAAAAACTAGAAATGCATAAAAGAGAGAGGAGAGATAGAACTAGATGGACAGAGAGGTGGTGGATGATCCATTGAAGCTCCAAGGACTCTTCCAAGGCTTGAATCTTCAAGGGAGATGGAGATGATATCAATTTAGGGTTGCCTCTTGGCTCCCCTAGGGTTTGGGAGTGAGAACATATGAAAAGGGATCCCCAAAATGAGTTAAAAGTGTGTTTTAATAAGTGTCAGGCCGAGACGAGGCGCAGGGCGCTGGGTTCTGGGGCGCAGGGCGCCCAAAATTGATCAAAACGATTCCCAGCAGGCGCAGGGCGCCCTTCTGCACCAGTGCTTCCATGTTGTTCTGCCTTTTTCACCTCTTTAAAGTTTGAATTAGCTCAAGGTGTCTTCATGAAAGTTGAAGCTATGGATCTTAGCTTTCCAATGGCACCGGTTTCAGGTCATTTGGACACCTAAAACTCCAGATATGATTGAAATATCGAACAAGTGTCAGGTTGGGGCAGCATCAACTTGTCAACGTGTAGCACAAATTATCCCAACTTAGAGATTGATTTAGGTCTCGAGTCCATCATCAAAGTTGTATATAATTCAATTGCATGTCCAACAAGACCAATATCATCTCATTTGGATGAGTGTAGCTTCAGATATAGTCTTTGGAATCTTCTTTGTCAGTGTTCGAAACCACATTCTTATCAAATTGTGCATCATTCCTGCCTCTTTCAACACCTTCAATCAAAACATCACAAATGAGGTTATTGTGCTCAAGATTTCCATTCAAATCAACCAAAACCTCAAAATGAATTAACAATTGATGCATGCTTAATCAACATTAAATTGTGGTATAAACAAAGCATAAGTTAGGAATACATGGTGATTTCCACTTCAAAGAGAATAGAAAAATTAGATAATCTAGAGGATTATCACCACCCCAAACTTAATCTTCTGCTTGTCCTCAAGCAAAATAAATCAAAAAACAGGGGTTGGAGTGGAAAACATGAAGTTATCCCCACTCTACACTCTCATCTATAACTCAATCACCATCTCAAATTTTCTACAAGGCAAATGCAATCACCACAAGGCAAAGTCATTTTGTCAACACTCATGCATCACAATCAAGCAAGTTTAGTGACTCAAACCATTTTCAACCAAGAGCAACACAAAGCAATCATTCTCCTTACAAGGTTATGTGTTTCTCTCATCTCTCAAGTGTTTAAGGAAGCACACTCATCATCATTCACATGCAATCCCTATCATAAGCTTGGCAAACTTCTAGACACACAAATAAAAAATCAATGTCACACACTACAAGAGGACTTTATTGGTTGTAATGAGGCTTGGGTAACGGTAGAATAAAATTTGGGAACTAGCTAACATAGTTGGAGTTAAGAGACACTTTTTCCTCACTAATGTTCCACACTTTTTTTTTTTACAAATAAACCCCAAAAAAGAAAGAAAAATAGAAAATTACACACACTTTTTTTTTGGATTTTTTTTTCTTTTTTTTGTTTTTGTTTTTCCTTTTTCTTTTTTTTTTGATTTCTTTTTCTTTTTCAGTACTTGACTTTTTTTCTTTTTTTTTTTTGAACAAAGAAAGTTAAAAAAAAATATAACAAATGTATACGCACCCCAAACTTAGAATGTTGTTTGCCCTCAAGCAACCCCAAACTTAAGATAAGACCAAACATCTCCCAACTCCAACTAGAAGGGACTCATTTTTTTTTCAGGGTATTGGCTTGTAGTGTGGCTCAAGTAACCAGAAAAGTAGATTACAGGCTCAAAGGGCTCACACAATAGATAACATGCATGGGTAGGCGTATTTGGCTCAATCTTTCTACAAAAAAAATGGTGTCTCAAGTATAAGTGTGTGCAACAAAATCATGCAAAAGTGGAAAGAAACAAGCCAAGTTCTGCTGAGAAATACATGGAATTACGCTCAAGAGAATGAAAAATCACTGTTTAGACTCAAACACTCACAGGTTATGAAAATCATGCATCATGTGCCCTCAATCTCAAACAGTATAGTCACATCAAACAAGCAAGAAAGATCCACAATTATGCATTGTTTTTAAAATTTAAGCCCTATGGATCATATAGAAGCTTGCATCCAATTGTTAACAGTTTTCGAGCATGGACAAGAAATGCAAGCAGGCATTTCTACAATGAAACCACTCAAAATTAGGTGACTGCCACCCCAAACTTAATATCATGCCATGTTTCTAACCCAAAGCATTAAAGCTCAAATAAAGAGACAGGGATCAGAAAACTTCTCCGCAAGAAGAATACTGCATGAAGCATAACAGAGCTGGCAGTCAGGAGGGTGAAGTCACCGCTTCTACACACATGCCTCTTGCCTCTTTCTCTTTCTCTTTTTGTGACCCTGAAAAAGGAATTTATGTCCAGCCTCTCCAATTATTTTTAGTTCAACCAAGAAGAAGACAAAATTAAAAGCTAAAACAAAATGAGCATAATAAAGCATGAAATCAGAAAATTGCTTGGGCTGCCTCCCAAGAAGCGCTTATTTAACGTCATTAGCTTGACGCTTCAACACCCAAGTTAGGGTGGATAATATGACACAAAGAACACATCACCCTTCTTCTTTCTTTGCATAGGCAGGAACTCCATGAACTTGAGATATAAATGATTTTTCTTCCATGCCCTCTCAAGGTGGAGGATGATGAATAAGGCATTGAGGGTATCTAAAAATTGATCAAACTCTTCATCCCTCTCTTCCTTGATACTCAAATGATGAGAAAGAAAATTGATTTGGTGGTGAATATCTTGTTGGACTTTCACGTCTTCCCAAATTCTAGGAATTTTTGTTTCTCTCCAAACTAAATATTCATCCAAAGGCATCCCTTTTCCTTCATCATCTTTCTTCTCTAATTCCTCTTCTCTTGGGCCATGTTCCTCTTTTGCAAATGTCTCTTCTAACTCAATGACTTTAGCTCCATTAGCCTTTGGGATGATGTCATTCAGTAGATAACCATGAGACCTGTAACACCTTACTTTCATTAACTTGAAAATAAGATAATTATCATTAGGTACATTAATCCCAACATTAATTCAAACTTAAGTCCAACGTTAAGTCCAGAAACCACAAAAGACTAAAACTTCAAATACATAAGTTTCCTGCCAGTGCAACCCAATACATAATTCTAGAAATTACATATTCAAGGTGTTACTTAAGATTACTACAAAATGAATAATATTCCAAGAGCTAGCAGCTGTCAGCCTTTCTTTGTAACCTGTGCATCTGTAAAAACAATTAAATAAAGGAGCGGGGTGAGATAATAATCTCAGTGAATCCTCCCTTCGACTCCTCACCATCAACTCATACAATTTACTATCAGTCAAGATTTGATATCACACATTTATGCAATGCATATTCTTACTATGAATTTCTAATTCATCTTTGGCTCGTATTCATGGGTAGTGTTGTATGCTTACGTCCATACAACCCCATAAATACGCTTTCGATATGGTGGTTAGACGTCTTAACCGTCCGAGGGCGTCCCACACGGCTAACCATATCGATCACCCCCTTTGGGGGCATCTTAGTGTCTTTTAGGGAATTCAATTCACCAACTATATCCTTAAATGCATGCCTTATTCAAAAGTAGGAATACAATTAGGTGCTACTCTAACTTCACATGCAACTGAACATATTCATGTCAAAGATACATTTCATATTCAACAGGAAACATATATCATGCTCAATCAAGGAAAAATATATTAAGACAAGACTCACTTCCATTAGAGCTCCATGGAGCTCCCAATGGTCAAAACATCAATTTCACAATTTATGGGGGGTTTTGGGTACAACATTAACCCCCTTAATCCGTCCCTAATAATACATGCATAGCTATTTAACACTAAAAACGGTAGAAATAAGAGGGATTTGGGAAATCCTAACCTTTAGGGTTCAAGGGTTTTCTTCAAGGGAACCCTAATGTGGGACTTATGGGTGCCCATCACCTAGGAGAAGGAAGAACTCACCACAACTCCTAAGATTTAAGCTCCAAGGTTGATGTTCAGCTCCTTCTTCTTCCTCCTTCACGTTCTCCTCCTTCTCCTTCAAGCTTGCCTTCTAGGTATTTCTTCCAACTTTCCAAACCAAGAATAAATACTCCCCAACTTGGACTCAAGCTAAGATTGATGGTGAATCTAGCATGAATCCATGCTTTCCCCTTAAAAATATGAACCCTAGTGTTTAATCCCCTCTCCTCCTTTTCTCTATCGCATCCTCTCTCCAACCCTCTCTCAAAATCGTGTTCTGTTCTTTTTCTGCTGAGTTTTTCTGTTATACTGCAGCTGTGAATCGATTCACAGCCTAGGTGAATCGATTCACTCAGTGTAAAAATGACAGGAATTGCAGCTTTAAGTGAATGAATCGATTCCTGCAGCTCCCAGATTCGATTCACAGGGAACTGACTTTTGTGAATCGATTCACACTTCGATTCACAGAGAGTCAACTTTCGTGAATTGATTCACTCTTCGATTCACTGCAAGCCTAATCGAGTCCCAGCAAACCCACAGCCCTGAATCGATTCACAGGGCCTGGGAATCGATTCACACTGGGCAAAAATCATCAAACACACTATTCACATATTCAATTTTTTTGACAATCAACGAAGGAAATCACTTAAGGTTCATCATCAAGCCATACTAAGCTTATACACACACAACAAACCAAGCTTGGGAAATTGGGGTGTTACAAGACCTTTCTTCTAATTGCTTGACCAGTTGCCCAACTTGAGCCTCTAGATTTCTGATGGAGGCCTCTTGATTTCTGGAGCGTGTCCTTGTCTCTTCCATAAAAGATGAAGATTGCAAAGCCAATTTTTCAATAGCAATTTTCCATGGCTGCTTTTCTTCATCGGGTGGTGAAGTGGAAGAGCCTCCTTGTCCTATATTTGGCATAACATCATCCTCATAGTAGTCATTTGGATGATCTCCTCCCCGATATTCACAAAAGTGAGGTTGAGTACGTTGCTCACATACGTAGTCCTCCATATAAAAGACCTCATATGGTTCCTCACAAATGCCATTCATATGATCTCCCCCACAAAAATCACAATTAAGTGGGAGGGGTTGGATGACCTTCACTTACATAGCTTGGAGTTGGTTAGACAACAACTCTAATTGTTGAGACATACGCTTTTTCTGAACAAGAATAGTCAACAACTTCAATTGTTCAGACATAAACTTTTGCTGATGAAGAATAATGTATAAAACAGATTCCATGGCTTGAAGTGGATTTACCTGAGTTACACAAAATCAAGAGAAGTGATAGTGATTTGGGAAAATGGGAGATTAAAAGAAAATAAAATATGCACAAGCAAGAAAAATAAAGGTTCAAAGTAGTAATCTCATAGGCTAGATGATACTTGAAATAGCAATCCCCGGCAACGGCGCCAAAAACTTGATGGGATCACGGCAAGTATACTGGATTGTTGCAAGTAATAAAATCGATTAAGTACCGGATATCGTCCTCAAGGATTGCGTGTCAAATATCAACTTACTATTTTTATTACTATTTGAACAAGAAACAATATATTTTAGTGTTTTGAATTGATTAACAATGAAATTAAAGAAAGCAAGGAACAATATTTTTGGGTTTTTTTGTATTGACCAAATATCAAACACTTGGTGTGCACAAATAATACGGATAAAAGTGGCTAGGATTTGAATCCCCTTTGTTTTCCTCTTCTCATGCAATCAAACTCAATCCCAATACAAGTCAAATTCATGCAATTGAAGTTCAAATTCACTTAGTTAGACTAATCTCAATTCCTTGAGCAAAAGCCCCTTTAGATTAAACCAAGAACCCTAATTCCTTAGGTCTTCCTAATTCAACTAAGCATTAAGTGTAAGAATTCAAAGGGACACATAAGCATGAAGTCCTATCCTTAGGATCATCACAAATATGGCAATCAACTTCATATCTAGCATAACAACCAATTTTCCAATTGTGAAATCACACTTAGAATCAATTCAAAGATGGCCAATCAATGAAAAGCATTAAGGATGGAAGAAATTGCTCAATCAACACAAATACAACAAGTATTAAGCATTAGAAGTCAGATTACACAAGAATCCAATAAAGGTTCATCATTCCTAACAAAATAGAAAAACTAGAAATGCATAAAAGAGAGAGGAGAGATAGAACTAGATGGACAGAGAGGTGGTGGATGATCCATTGAAGCTCCAAGGTCTTTTCCAAGGCCTGAATCTTCAAGGGGGATGAGATGATATTGATTTAGGGTTGCCTCTTGGCTCCCCTAGGGTTTGGGAGTGAGAACATATGAAAGAGGATCCCCAAAATGAGTTAAAAGTGTGTTTTAATAAGTGTCAGGCCGAGACGAGGCGCAGGGCACTGGGTTCTGGGGCGCAGGGCGCCCAAAATTGATCAAAACGATTCCCAGCAGGCGCAGGGCGCCCTTCTGCACCCGTTCTTCCATGTTGTGCTGCCTTTTTCACCTCTTTAAAGTTTGAATTAGCTTAAGGTGTCTTCATGGAAGTTGAAGCTATGGATCTTAGCTTTCCAATGGCACCGGTTTCAGCTCATTTGGACACCTAAAACTCCAAATATGATTGAAACATCGAACATGTGTCAAGTTGGGGCAGCATCAACTTGTCAACGTGTAGCACAAATTATCCCAACTTAGAGATTGATTTAGGTCTCGAGTCCATCATCAAAGTTGTATATAATTCAATTACATGTACAACAAGACCAATATCATCTCATTTGGATTAGTGTAGCTTCAGATATAGTCTTTGGAATCTTCTTTGTCAGTGTTCGATATCTTATCAAATTGTGCATCATTCTTGCCTCTTTCAACACCTTCAATCAAAACATCACAAATGAGGTTATTGTGCTCAAGATTTCCATTCAAATCAACCAAAACCTCAAAATGAATTAACAATTGATGCATGCTTAATCAACATTAAATTGTGGTATAAACAAAGCATAAGTTAGGAATACATGGTGATTTCCACTTCAAAGAGAATAGAAAAATTAGATAATCTAGAGGATTATCCGTTAGATTCTTTAAATTTTTTATGCCTCATTGTTTGGTGTTATCTGTTTCCTATCTATCTGTAAGCAATAGAACCTGGTTGTAAACATGGACTTGAATGTTTCAGATGTTTTTCCCATCGACATTGTTATCACCTTTTATCCATTTTTTATTTTAGGAAGCTATTATGTTGTTAACTCCGTGGCATTTGTTTTTACTTGTTAATTTCTTAAGCTTCATAAATATGCACATGTTGAACTAATATCTAAATATGTGTTATTCATGTCATTTTTATAGAATGTCTTCTCAACAAAATTCTACTCATGTGGAGGAGCAAGAGCAACAAGTGAATGCAGAAATAGGAAGTAATATGGGTGAATCCAATGTGGGTGCATCAATTGCTGATTCTATGAATGTAGAAACTAATTCAACTCCTCATGAAATTCAAAGCGCAAATCTAAGTGATACTGCAGGTCTTAAAAGAAAGCAAACTTCATATGTTTGGAAGCATTTCAGAAGGCAAAATATAGATGGAAAGTGGAAGGCTGTTTGCAATTATTGTGGCTCGAAACTTTTGAGTGAATTAAAGCAAGGAACATCACACTTGCGTAATCACTTCCATTCTTGCAAACTCCGAACAACTCGAGATATAAGGCAAGCTTTTATCAAAACCGAGAAAGTTGGGAATCAAACGGTAGTGGTTGGTTCTTATGTATTTAAACAAGACATAGCAAGGCATGCTATGTGTTACTTGCTGATGTGTTACTTGAATGTTTGGTTTACATCTTAATTTCTTATTTAATTTTAATATATATGTTAGGTTTATTTATGTGTCTACTCCTCATCCTGCTAAAGTTCTTGCTGATGTGTTACTTGAATGTTTGATTGATTGGAATCTAGATCAAAAGTTGTCCACAGTGACTGTTGATAATTGCTCTACAAATAATGTTATGATTAAACGCATGTTAGACAAGCTTTCACCTAGGTTGCTTATCTTGGAAGGTAAATTATTTCACATGAGGTGTTGTGCTCACATATTGAATTTAATTGTGAAAGATGGTATGTCCATAATCTCTAATGCTATTGAGAAAGTTAGAAGAAGTGTTGAATATTGGACAGCAACACCTAAAAGTGAGGAGAAATTCATAGAGACATGTAGTCAAGTGAATATCTTATATGAAAAAAAGCTCATTCTTGATTGTAAGACTAGGTGGAATTCTACTTATTTAATGCTTCAAGTTGTCGTAGATTACAAAGATGTGTTTGCTCGATTGGCACAACGTGAGAATCAATATAAATCCTTGCTAGTGAAAATGATTGGATGAAGGCAAAAGAAATTTGTAGTAAGTTGGAAGTATTTTATGAAGTTACACAATTGTTTTCTGGTACTTTGTATCCAACTGTCAATGTTTATTTTCCAAAAGTCTGTGAAATAAAATTGGATTTGATTGAGTGGCTTGGATCTACTGATTCTATCATTCGTGATATGGCTGCAATGATGATTGAGAAATTTGACAAGTATTGGGGTGTGATTAATGAGGTGATGGCCATAGGAACTCCGTTGGATCCTAGGTACAAACTTGAATTGATAGATGTTGTTTTCCTTGAAATTTATGGAGAGAAAGCTGATGATGAAATTGCTAAGGTAAAAGATATTTGTCAAAATTTGGTAAGTGAGTATGCTTTGAAAATGAAGGGTAAGGAGTGTGTTTCTTCATCTGTAAATTCAAACCAAAATCCCATAGATGTGGGTGTTGTTGGAAGAAAAGAAGCTTGCAAAGCGTGCTAGTACCAAAAAAGGGGTCCCAAGTGGTAATTCAGAACTTGATCGGTATTTGGAGGAGCAAGTGTTACCTGCTTCAGACGAGTTTGACATCTTAGGTTGTGGAAGGCTAGTGGGTTAAAATATCCAATCTTGCAAATGATTGCAAGAGATTTTCTAGCAATTCCTATTTCAATTGTTGCTTCTGAGTCTTCATTTAGCACGAGTGGACGAGTTCTTACTCCCCATCGCAGTAGATTGCGTTCAGATACCTTGGAGGCATTGATGTGTGTCCAAGATTGGCTATGGACCGATGTGAAAGGTAATTACTTGTTTTACTTAAATATTTATATTGATTGATTATTACTAGTTTTTAGTTAACTTTTTTTTTGTAGATTCTTCAAAATAAAAAAATGACATCATTGAATTTAATAAAGTATTGCAAGATACAGATGGTGACGTGGTAAGTAAATATTTTTAAGATTTCATTTCAAAGTTCACAATTATTTTGGTCGCTTGGATTTTGATTTGGATGCACTCTTTTTTCAAGAACCAGGTGGTCAAAGTAGTGTTACTGAAGTGGTGGATACTTGATGGATATTGAGCTGGGACATTTTACTTGTTATGTTTTGATATTGTTTAATTGGATATTTGATGGATATTTGGTTGTAATTTCCATGAACTTTTTAATTTAGGGGCATGTGGTGGTATTTTGTAAATTCTCATTTGAAACTTTGTCTAGGAATCTAGATAAAAAATAATTTTTTTTTTAAAATAAGTGTATTTTTTAAGAATTTATTAAGTATTCGTGGGTACCTGCGGATTCCCTAAAATTCGTTAAAAACCCGTCACGCGGGTACGCGCGCGGGTACGAGGGGCAACCCGTCCCGCCCCATTGACATCCCTAAGCCACCATATTTTACATTTTTCTCTTATTATAGCATCCATCACATTTTTTCGCTATCACAATTAAGCTATAACATAATTTTCGATCACCCTGTTGTTACAGGAGATTCCAAACCATATGATCTTTTTGTATGTTATTTCAATTAAAATACTCCAATAAAAAATTTATATGTTATCTGTTTAATAAAACTAACTATACTTAGTTTGGTTATCCACATTGCGTCATGTGGTAACATTTTCATCTTCTATTATCTTTCTTTGTTTAAAAAACTAATTACACTTACTTTGGTTATTCACGTTGCGCCACATGACAACTTCTCATTCTTTTATATGAAAAAATGATTTTTTATTGATTTTCTTGCACCAGTGGTAAGTACGAGTCCTAACAACTAAAAGAGAACATAACTATTTTAAAGTGTTTTTTTTTTTAAATATACCGTTTTTTAACTACAAGAACCAAAAAGAAGACAAACATATGAGACAATAAATTATTTTAACTTGTAGTATGTAGACATGTGTCATGCACGAGGTATGTTTTAAATAATTGCATAAGTTATTCATTTGATTAATTTGTATAGATAAGGGAATGTAATATCGAAATAGGGTAGTATGTTACTAAAACTTGTACATTTATATATTTCAAAAAATCTGTACATTTATGAAAATAAAACCTAAATTTAAAACAATATTTCTAACATTTTCATATCACTACCATATTTTGCTATAATTAAAAAAAATATGAGTCAATATATATATATATATGAATAAAGAAAAATATATATTCTTTTTTGATATATTTTATATATTTGATATAAAAAGCAAAACATATACTTTATACATGTATATAATATCTTTGCAATAAAATAAATATTGTTGAACATACATACATATACATATATATATATATATAATAATCTATGACATATTTGTTATATATACATTATATATTTTATTTTAATTGTTTTAAAGATAATAAATATAAAAAAGTGAATAAAGTAATCCGGGAAAAATATTTATTCCGTACAAAATTGTTTAAAAAAATGCATTTATGACAACAGATTGTGTATTTTTATTTTGGTTGGGCCCGATATTTTTTTTACGAATTTTGGGCCTGATATTACTGGGCTTATTTTGTGTTCTTGTCTCTCAAAAAACACATACATTTCGTAAAATCAAAGGGAAAAGACTCTCTCTCTCTCTTCTTAGATGCTTCTCTGTTCTAGGGTTTGCAAGTAACTCAACGCGTCGGCCTCTCAGAAAATCGGACACCGTCGTCCTTCGGTTGCTTTCTTCCCAGTGGAGCCAACACATTAGACAGCTACTTTCAAGGTTAGCGTAATATACTGTGTTATATATAATTGGTAGTTTTTCTTCTTATTTTCTCTTAAATTTTGATCAGTTGTTTAATAAATTGAACATCATTGCTGTTATTCTTAACTAATTTTTCATGAGTGAAACTTTTTTAATTCGTGTTTCCATAAATGCATCGTGTTTCCATAAATGCATAGGTCAATACGGCTCATTTTAGGGTTCAGAAAGGGAGAAAGAAAATGCGAAAGTTCCTCGACGAAGAATGAAGGTGATCGATCATCGGTGTGATTTCCAAGTATGTCCAAATAGATTCCTTATTTTTTCGAGTTTTAGATTATGATTAAATCACCATTCGAAATAATACTTCAAAGGTTGTGTTAGTTGATAAAACTCTGATAAACAATTCGTATTTTTGACAACTTTCTTGAGTGAAATCATATCTGGTTTTTAGTTGTTAGGGATAGCATATAATCAAAGCGTTTAAACCCTCTGGTTTTTAATCCAAAAGACTTATACCAAAAATCTCATTATGTTCTAACAAAAATAAATAAATAAAAGCAAATGACATTTGACAAGTTATTTGAGTTAGTTAATAATTTATTTGATTAGTTTATAGGCGGATTTTATAAGTTGTGTAGTTTTATTTACAATTAGTCCCTCAATCTTTTTATTTTTTCTTACTCTTTCCTTTTGCATCCCCTCCATCACCAACAACAACCATCACCGGTTGGCCACCCATTTTCCCTTTCCTCTCATACCAGTAACCACGGGTGGCACAAGGTTTCAAGACTATAGGCACAAGAGATGACTCTGTAAATTACCCAATATAGCGACAGTGGCATTGAGCTAGGGCACATCCATTAGACTTGGCTCAAAACAGCCATAAATCTGAATTATTTGAATGCATAAAAATTATAACAAGTGAAAAAACTTCACAAAAGAAATATTTTCATAAATGTGATAGGACCTTTAAACAACGACACTTCACCAGAAGGAGATAGTGGTGGAAAAAGACAATGATGACAGGTGAAGTGATTGGGTCACATACACTCCTCTCGAGATAAACACATAGTTCCCAGTATTGGGGGATATTGTAGCAGTAACATCAATTTTGGGTTGTTAGATCCGCGAAAAAAGAACAAGCACAACGACAAAAAAAAAACAGATTTAGAAGAAGAACGATCACACTTAGAGCATCTCCAACGGGAGATCGCAAGCTGCAGTTCGACAAGCTGGCACCATCGTGGCACCCTTGCGATCCAAGCCAAGCAGAGTTCGCCGTTGGAGTGAAACGCAGTTCGCCAGGTAGCTGCCACTGTGTCGAACGGGTTCGGTAGCAAGCAACGGATCGCAACGGGTTCACGCAGCATCGCCGCCTTGGGTCTCGCGCAGCATCGCATGATCGCAAGGGTTCGCCGTTGGAGTGAAACGCGGTTTGCCAGGTCACCGTTGTTGGGGCCCACATAAGGAACACAGCGGCGTTCGCCGCTGGAGATGCTCTTAGAGCATCTCCAACGGGAGATCACAAGCTGCAGTTCGACAAGCTGGCACCATCGTGGCACCCTTGCGATCCGAGCCAAGCAGAGTTCGCCGTTGGAGTGAAACGCAGTTCGCCAGGTAGCTGCCACTGTGTCGAACGGGTTCGGTAGCATCTCCAACGGGAGATCGCAAGCTGCAGTTCGACAAGCTGGCACCATCGTGGCACCCTTGCGATCCGAGCCAAACAGAGTTCGCCGTTGGAGTGAAACGCAGTTCGCCAGGTAGCTGCCACTGTGTCGAACGGGTTCGGTAGCAAGCAACGGATCGCAACGGGTTCACGCAGCATCGCCGCCTCGGGTCTCGCGCAGCATCGCAGGATCGCAAGGGTTCGCCGTTGGAGTGAAACGCGGTTTGCCAGGTCACCGTTGTTGGGGCCCACCTAAGGAACACAGCGGCGTTCGCCGCTGGAGATGCTCTTATGTTCTCTGTCACCCTCTTTGACGCTGAAACCTCGCCTCTCACCGCCTAACGACACAGACCATAAACTAGTGGCATCCCTCCCAGAAATCACACGAAAGCGGATAACTTTCCTCCTCCCTATAACGTTTGTAGCTTCAGAACTAGAAAATGACAAAGCAAAAGCAGAAGCATTAGTAACAGAAGAAGCGTTCAGTTGGTGGTGCTCTATCGCCGAAAAAATGTGTCGCTGGTACGAAACTCCAAACCCCCTTTCGATTTGATAATCATTTTCGGGCACAAAGGTATATACTTTATGGGAATTAGATAAAAGGTTGAAACATGGGGGGGGGGAATATGGGAACAGAGCTGGAGTTGAATCGTCTTTACTAGCGACGATAACTTCAATCACGAATCCGGACTCTGCTTCTGACGACAAGTTTTTGTTGATGGGGCTAGGCTCTGCTCTTTTTTTTTTTAATTACTAAAACAAGCTTTTGTTTTATTTTTTAATCACTAAGAGAGGCTTTGGTACCATGCACAACCTATGTGGCTTGTGTACAGTAACCATCACCTTAGTTCATACTCTCTCTGCACTCAATTATAAGTAAAAAAGTGTCTAATTTTGGTGGACTTAAATATAAGTAAATTTTAACTAATCTACCCATATTAAATGTCATTGTTCCCAAAATACCTTAAATTAATTAACTCTTGTTTTCTAAGAAAAATTGTTAGGGTCATTATGATTAACAGTAGTTTACTCCTAAATATAGTTTATATTTTATAAAAAAATCAAGAAAATTAAATATACTTAACCATCGTTCTTAATCAATGTGAAGTTATGTATTTTTGTTTATAATTGAGTTCCGAGGGAGTAAAGTTAATTGATTCCGGGAGTTTCACAAATCAACTAATGTGATTAGACCTTTGTGTGCAGTAAGGGGACAGGGTAGTTTCCATTATCAAATGTGGACGAAATTCATTTTATGCACCGTAACTAAAATCAAACTGAACGGAAGAAAAAACCGAATAGGTACAAGGCAGTCCGCAGCACAAGAGAGTGTTACTCGTTGTCGCAGAGCACTGAATAATTCCCCCTGGCCCTAACTAGCCAGTCTCTTCGGAACTTGATGCCATTACCATGACAAATGAAAAATCTAAGATGGTCGGTCACAGACTCACAGCTTGTGTTCCAACCTTCTTCTCATGACTATGATGACGTGTTCACTGTCAAAAAGACAATCCACTCCCCCCTCTCTCTCTCTCTCTCTGTGTGTCCCCTGCACGTACCTGTTTTGCATTCATTTGACACCAGAAAGGTAGAAACTGTTACCCCCACACACACACACTGTGAAAAACCTTTCTTGACCGTTCATTCATCCATCCATCCCATAAAAGCCTTTTTTTATTTCTTGCTTTATCACCGCAGAGCCACGGATAGATATCATATAGCTTCACGAACTTTAAACCCCTCCTCCTCCTATACTCCCCATTTTTGGTGCGTCTTTCTCAGCCATCAACCCCCATTTAGATTCTTCCCTCTTTTTTTATTCTTTCTTTTTTTTTTATAATTAAATTGATTAATAATGGGGAAACGGAAACGAACTTCTGATCACACCCACTCCCATAGGGATCATTATCCCCCTTCTTCTTCTCCTTCCGCGGGTACGTTTTTCCTTCTTCTTTTTATTATCTTCCCATTTTTTCTTTCTTTCTTTCTTTCTTCTTTTGTTTTGAAGATTTTTTTTAGTTTAATTAATGAGGATCGAAATGAACATAATAAACCTCTTTTTTTTTTCCCCTCTCTCTGTTACTTAAGAAGGTTCCATTGATGCGCCTTCCAACTTTTTTTTTTCCTGATGGGATTTTCATTCCGATTGTCACTTGTTTATTCTTCTGTTCTTTTAACAGTCAAGAAAAGCAATCGGCTTTCTTGACCCTTTTCTTCGTAGGTCTAATTGGTTTTACCCGGGTTCCAGGGTTTGATTTTTAGTTCGCAAAATTTCAATGCCTTTGCTATTCTGATTTGCCTGGGTAAAATGGTTGGAAATGCTTGGATTACCAGTTTTGGATTTTGGTTCTTCTATTTCCCCCCCCCCCCCCCTCCCCATTTTGAAGTTTTTTCTGCCTGATCAGCATCTTTGATGGAAATGGATTTTTTTTTTGTTAGTATTAAAGATATTTTCCGAATATAAGATGAGGGAGAAATGAGTGTAAATTGCTTTTATTTTTCTTATTATTTATTTATTTATTTATTTGTTTGTTTGTTTTCTAAGCAGATTTTGATGTGTTTTAACCTCTTGCAATTGGCTTAGCTAATCCCTTTTTGCCATTACCATTTTCGATCTTAGAATGGTTTATTTTCCTTTTTCACCAGTCCTTCATCACATTGCATATTCTTTTGCTGTGCTTTATACATATGGGCTGGGATTGAGACTTAACCAATGTTAGCTGCACAAGTGTGTCAGCAGATTCTGTGGCATAAGAGTGAAGTTACAATTTAGATTTCAATGTGATGTGTTTGCTTGCTATGGTTTTGGGGAATAGGGAGTTGGTTAGTCTTTTCCAGTTTCTTACTATAACAGGATATCAACCATGAAATTGTAGACCTGACAATGACATGCTGATTGCATTGTGAATCTGAAGAAATAAGGAAATGGCCCCTTTAATTTTTTTCCCCCTTCTGTTATTTATTTTTAGTTTGTACTTCATGATGTGTGTAATTGATAAGCCATATTACTAAATGATTGTTGTCCTTTTCATCAATATTGCAAAAGCCATTCGATGCTCTTCCGACATGGAGCTGTTGTCAGATGAGGTTGGCTTTCTTCTCCCATTCCTTCAATGATAAATTAAAAGTTCCTCCAATTTAAATTACTCTTCCGCTATCATCATTCGTGTTCATTTTCCTTACATCACCGGTTGTTAAGATCATGCATGAATAAACTTGTGCATATACAGAATGTACACATCTGATTATCTTTGGAAGTATTATGAAAGTAATTCACAAGCATCTGTTGCTTCCTTTTGATTTCATTGTACTTAATTGATAAGATTGACTTCTATCGTTTGTTCTCTTGTTTCGCATCTTTCCAGAAGCCTTCACATTCAGGCGACCATGGTGCACTCCCCCTGCCAGGTGTATTGGATATAACAGATGGATCTATGAAGCTACTTAATACTCATCCAGCCATGGTGCATCATCATCATCATCAGAATCTTGGTCGTTCAATATTTTTGAAACGTTCACGGTATTACTATGGCCACCAGTATTCTCGACGTAACTCTGCCAATCATGCCAATGCATCTTCTTCTCGTGGCAAGGGTACTTCCTCATTCGATGATAGGCTTTCTTTCAAGTTGGCTTCTCAACCCAACTCACTGTCCAAACAACATGCTGGTGTGTCTTTAATGCTTATTTTTGTGCTGCACCAGTTAATTTTCAATTTTTTTGGTAGTGCTAAAGTTACTTTACATTCTTTATGCTTTGATGAATAAGTTCACTAGAAAAATTACTTTCATTATTCAGTGTCTGCCCCTTATTAGGATGCTTTGTGTTTTGATACTAGCATTGAATTTTACGGGACCGGATCAGTGTTTTTACTTTTGAAGATTGAATATTCAAGCTTTTCTTGTGCATTCTCCATTTATTCTTTTCCAGAATACAGAGAGAAGACATTTTCTAGGCCAGAGAGAATCCGATCAAGTTCTTACGCAATGGATTCGGTATCACCAGATGTAGTGAAGATGGCATGCGAGATTTGTCAGAAGCAACTGAGACGGAAATTTAATTTTCTAGGGAATTCAATGTCTTGCAATGAACTTTCAGCTGTGGCAGTTTTAGTATGCGGTCATGTTTATCATGCGGATTGTCTGGAGCAGAGAACTAGCGTTGAAGAACTACGTGACCCGTCATGCCCTATGTGTGCAGGTAAGGGGACAGAGTAGTTTCCAAAAGGACAATTAGATGAATGTTACAACTTGAAGCTGATCATCTTCAACTACTACTAGTAAAGGGACAGAGTTCTGTGGAAGATAGCAAAATGAAAGATAGGTCATTTTGCTGCTAATGGACTGTGGTAGCTAGGATAAAGATCTTGTAGCCTATCAGGATGTCTGCATTATCTTGAGGATTTGTTGATTAGGGAGAGTTTGTGTAATTTGCTTTTAATACTTTTCTAATTCACTAGGCATATAGGAGGTTATGATACTATATAACAACTTAATGCTTTGGTTATCTGAGTAACGACTTAGAAATTCTAGTAGCTGTAAATGTTTTAGAATTTAAAGAATATACTAGTTGAAATAATTGTTCGATCTCTACCCCTCATGCACACTTTTTTTTTTTTTTTGCTGCGTTAAAGGTTAGGTAAGGAAGCCTAATTTTTATTGGCTGCAGCAAAACTGGAACACAAGTTGGCCTTTGGTAGTTACATGTTGCTTTTTTACTTGATCTCACATCTTGGGTACTTGCTTTGAATTTGCATTGGCCTATTTGGTTGTGTTGGGAATTTTCGAGGGGAGCACTAAGAGACTTTGACCATATTTGTTTCCAAAACCTTAAGGTGTTAGGTTAATGGGTGTAGCCTCTTATATACTCTTCATTTTGTTCATTACTATGCGATGTGTGACTTCTTTATTTTACCCCTCACACTTGGATACCCACATACTCAACATCTTTCCCTCAAGTGTGAGTCTCCTCCACATCAGGTCTCTATGAGAGATACTCAGATTTTTTCATCGAGCCATTCTCGGACCCTCTCGAGCGGAAGTTTTTTCATCCACATACTTGTGTACCTGCACTGTCGTTGGCTGACACACATCAACGGGACACGCCACTTAGCCTCCACATTGTTGGGTAAACTTTCGATTCAAGGAGCCGACCATCGGCTCTGATACCACTTGTAGGGAATTTTCGAGGGGAGCACTAAGAGACTTTGACCACATTTGTTCTCAAAACCTTAAGATGTTAGGTTAATGGGTTTAGTCTCTTATATACTCTTTATTTTGTTTATTACTAAGTAATGTGAGACTTCTTTATTTTACCCATCACGCTTGGATACGCAACAGGTTGTGTGCACGGATAGGTTTTGAAGGGGAAAAACACATTCATGATATAATTTTTTCGTGTTATTTTTTCAAACATGTGACATATATTTCTTTCATTCACAAGACTCGAACACGAAACATGCTTAAGGGAAATCAAGCTCCAATTAGACCATCAGACATCGGTAAAAAAAAAATATTTGTATTAAAGAATATTAAAACATCCTTTGAATTAAAAAACACTATATATAGATTGTTAACCATAAAATTGGTGTCTTATTGTGAAATAATAGATTACAATAGTACACCAAAACTTGTGCTAACCTAACATTTTTTTTAGGCATGTGTTAGCCTAACATAAGTGTGTAATCTATCTATTATCAGTATAAAATCACCACTCAATAGCCGATTACAACATGAAGTTAGAAACCATGGTTTATCAAGTATGATCTCGATTAAAACTACACGGTGCTAATAGATTACCCTCGCACGTTATAATGTTATAATATGATGAAGATGTATAAATTGATATCTAATACTTCCTTGGTCCTTTAATATATGACTCTTTTGTAAGTCTTATAAGAGGGTCTTATATTAAGAGACGAATGGAGTATGTTTTAAATAATATATTATATATAAGTTGTTCATAATATGATTTATCTAATTGATGAGAACTTTCATTATAATGACCCGGTTTGTTAGTTTTTTTTTTTTATAAAAAATTACCGAAGGTGCAAATATAATAAGTTTGACCCCTAATGCCGACAGTGAAGAAATATTTGTTACCATGGCAAGAATAAACCATCGGTTTTGAAGATTGGGGTGGTGCCGCATCAGTTATTTGAAGATTTTAGTCACTGAAATGGTCCATAAAAAATTAAGGGGTCACCATTGGTTTTTTAAAGATTTGTTCATCAAATTAGTTCTTTTGTATCACTACTATTGTTATATTTGAGGGCAAATTTTGTGACAATTGTGTATCTTTAAGAGACTAATTTGATGAAACATTCTCTGGAGGATTGATTTAGTAACTCTTTAATATTTGAGATATTAATTCAATGATAAATTTTTTAAAGAACCAATATGGTGACACCCTAGTATTTGATTGATTATGCAGTGTCGTGGAAGAGGCAAGGCAATTGAGACCATTGTCTTAGGCAAGGTTGTCAAACTCGAGAGTCTACGTAAACTTGTAGAGCTTCCGTAGAATCGATTCATAGACTCCACTCGTAAATTCGTAAGAGTTTATTTTATATTAAAGAAACCTATAAACGCCATATATACTTAATATAAAATAGTTTAACACAATAATAATTCAACATTCTAACTCCATATAATAAAGCAAAGTAGCAAACCACATTAATAAAATGTGCTAATACATTAGTACTAGATGCATAAATTCATAAAAACATAAGTTACTAAAGTGAAAAAAATTCAAAAAAACAAGAGCTAATTTGACCCAACACTCTTATAATTTTTAATTAAACACTATATTTTGTAGCTGAATAAAACAAAACAAAAATAATACTGAAAACGTAAAATTAGCTTCATAAATTCAATATATATTGCAGCACATAGGTAATTCAACCCAAGTAGCAAATAATATTGACCGATAAATTACATTTTAAGGTCAAGTCAATGTAAAGTTATAGACTCGTAAACTCGCTAATAAAATCGAGAGTTTACCGATTTTATCAGAGTTTACTTGAACTCGTACGAGTTTACTAAAAAGAGAGTTTACATGCGAGTTAACTCGTTTTTGTGATCTAGAATCGTAAACTCGTAAGAGTTTAAGAGTTAACTCGAGAGTTTAACAACCATGGTCTTAGGCCCCACTTCACCAACACTTATTATTAATGACATTTTGGATCGAAGGCCTACAAGTGTTGTAAATTACTCTTTTGATTCCAATGCGTGATAGGTTAAGAACCCAAATATATGTTCTATAATACCAAAAAAAAAACTTGTTCTATATATAAAAAATTAATCAAGCTGTATTTTTTAGGTAATTTTCTAATCAAAAGAGGATTGTTTGACGTAAAATTGACAAGAATTATATTGTTAAATTATACAGATTTTTGTTTTTGTTTTTTGGATTTTTAAATTATAGCATGGATTATTTTATAATTTCTATAAGACTCTGTTTGACAATGCCAAATCGCTAGCTTATAGCGGATAAACTCGTGAGACCAAATTAGCGCTTGAGCTTATAGATTATAGTGTATCATTTTTTCTCTCGCTTTTATTCTTATTATTTTAATTAAATTCCTTGTTTACTTCAATTAAATAAGATAAAAAAATCATTAACTCTCGTCGTCTCTCTTTCTCACTATACATATTTCTATTGTTACGAACATTTTTATAATACATATATTTTTATAAAGAATGAAAAAAAATAAAAGTAATATTTAAAATAATATTTTTAACCAATAAAAACAATTTTAATGATAATAAATAAGTAAATATATATCTTACAAATTAGTTTACTTATCATAAATTTATTTTGATAATAATTTATAAATACCTTGTCACGTTTAATATTGATTGAAGAGGTTTAACTATTCATTAAAAATGTCCTTTTATGTGATTTTACATTTAATAATTGGTTCAATCGCTAGCTTTACCAAATACTTCAATTCCAATCTGCTAGCATATCTGCTATCAGTTATCCGCTATAAGCTCATCCACTTCGATTTCAAACAGGGCCTAAGTCTACAATTTATAAGTTATAAAACTGTTAGAATTTTTAATATATATATCGATTTAAGCGGTTCAACTAGTGATTGTTTGACCAGTGACTCGTTGACTCGATGTCCTGGTTGAGCCTATGTCCAATCCAAGTTTTATAACATTGCATTGATAAATAATTTTGCAATTCAAAAGGCTAGAAGATTAATATAAGTATCAATAATTTTTGTTATATTAAGTTTCTTTAAAAAGTTTCTTTAGGCCCCAAAATTGCTCTACATGGCCCTAGGATTAGGTTAAAAGTTTACTCTAATAGTAGTACTATATAGAAGGGAAGGATGAAGGTAGTGTTTGGCTCAGCTTGTTTTTTGGCTTTTCCTCTCCTTAAAAGGAAAAGTTGGGTAAAACAAATATTAAGAGAAACTCTTAAAAAATATAGGAGCTTTTTTAATAAAGAAAAAATGGAAAATGGTGCTTTAAGAAAAGTTAATATACAGTGTTTTGTTGGAGTTTTTTTGGGACAAGTCACCATTGGAATCTTATACTACCCTATTTATTGGATGAGAAGGTCATAGGTCTCTTCCAGCTTAATCAGAGGTCTCGAGTTCTAGTTTTGGGAATGCAACTACGTTAAATATCCTGAGGGAGAGCTGTGGCTGCCCAATGTGGTCCTACAGTAGCTCAAAGTGGTTACACACTTTTTAACGCATAGAAGAAGGGTTAAATAAAGAAACACTCAAACCCTTATCGCATTTCTTCCTTGAAACCCTAACACATTCTTATTTTCTCTCTCATCCCGTTCTTGAAATACTAGTGTCGTTTCCCTTCCTCTCTAAGCTCTCTTCCTCTTTCAATCTATCGTTCTAGCGTTAAGAATAACCTTTTTTCCCATCGCGACCGTCTTCCCCAGGGGTTAAAACCTTTTCCTCTTCCTTCACTAGTAGTAGAGATGGCGCAAATGGCACGACAACAGTGGTGCGAGAAGCGGCCCCGTCCGCTGCCACCTGCGATGGTGGGAAAAATATGATCATTCCCCTCTGCCACACTTTAACTGGTTCGCCGCCTCTCGCGCACACAATGTTCGCTACGAATGCACTGTTTTTGCAACTGTAACTCGGGAACACACAGAATCGCGTACACAACGTTCACTGCTTGATTCATCGTTGCTCACGACTCACAAAGGCTTCAATCTCTCTGATTATGTATTTATTTATTTATTTTATTTTGCTGGAATTAGTTTTGGGATTTTTTTATTTTTTAAAATATTTGTATGGTTGCTGATAAGATATTGGTAAATATAAGAAACATATGTCGGATCTCGAGTTTTTTTTTGTTTTTATTTAAAGTGGTGTATTTGGGTATTTGGGTTTGTTTTGATTTATTTGAAAGTTTTATGTTTTCTACCTTCTGAGATCTCTGGGAGTCTGGGATTGTTTCTGGATTTTTTCTCATTAAGTAATTTGAAGGTTTTAGGGTTTTTTGGATCTAAAATTGTGTCAATCCGCCTGCCTACCTATTCACCTGCCCCGCACAATCTGTCGTCCCAAATAGACAACAATGCATCTAGATTTGCACATGTCGATTTTCATCGAATTGGCATTTTTTGACTCGAATTTGATCAAAGACAACCGCTGTCCAGCTCTAGGTACATATGTAGCGCAATTAGTTAGTGTTTCGTTGATTTACACTCCCTTTGTTCCTGTTTAAGTGTTAATTTTTAGGAAAAATTTGGTTACTTGTCATTTTCAATGTTAAAGTTATATTAACTATTTGTCGTCAATTACTCCATCCGTTACCCAATATAAGCAAAACTAGTAGAATACCCGTGCATCAGCACGAGTCGCGCTGTATTGATTGCAATGGATGTTTTTAAAGTATTTACATGCATCAACTAAAATTAAATATCAGTTGCTATATCTTTTGATGGTCCTTATACCAATTTTAATAGCATTTTTCTAAACCACCTCTATGTATTAATAGCCATAAAATAATATTAAAGCTAAATTAAATACATTTATAAATAATAAATACTATTATAAATTTGATATGTGTTGAATGATGATAAAATTACACCGACAACATGTAATATTCTCCTTTAAGGACTAAAAAGCAAAATAATGATTCATAAATGATAAAGACATTTGCAAATTTGATATGTGTTCAAACACGATAAAATTACACCCACGACATGTAATATTTTCCCGTAAGGACTAAAAACAAAATAATCATTTAGAAATGATAAATATTTTTAGGCTAAATTATACTTTTGGTCCCTAATGTTTATTTTATGTTTCAATTTGGTCCCTTATGTATTAAAAGTTTCGAATTGGTCCCTTATGTGTTAATTGTGATCCCTCTTGTTTTTTTTTCCCGAAATGGTCCCTTGTGTTACAAAAATTATATCAATGTGGTCCCCTTTTTTGTCCCTTATTTTGCAAAAAAGTAGACTATACTGATATAATTTTTGTAATTTAAGGGACCACATTGGTGTAATCTTTAGACATAAAAGACTAATTCGGAATAAATAATACATAAGGGACCAAACTGAAACCTAAAATAAACATAAGGAACTAAAAGTATAATTTAGCCAAATATTTATTAATTTGATGTGTTAAAAAACGATAAATAATCGTTTATACTAATAGCATGTTTTTTCCGGTTAAGAATCAAAAATAAAATAATCATCTATATAAAATATATAATAAATATATTTATAAATTTTTATAAATTTATAAAAAAAAATTTGGGTACATAATACTACTAACACATACAACTAAAATTCTAGTGACATGCCATGAATTATACTCTCAATTCGCGTCTCATTTGCACCTTTTCCTAATAGACATGTCTCTACTTCATTAATGAAATTACAGCCTGGAAGCCGGACACGGTCCCTTCGCCAGCCAAAGGCAGGAACACTAGAAAGCTAGTCACTCAACTCCAGCACAATTGCACGTGCACATGACACCTCACTTCTTAAAATTTGAAGAGCTTATATTTGCATTATAGTCCTTCTACTTATGTTGTATTGTCTTATTATCTTAAGCAGCAGCCTTTTCTTTTTTCATGTCGACGATCGTTCTTCTACTTTTGCTTCGGATAATATTCGATACATATTCTTAAGGCGTGCTTATTTTTTGTGCTTAATTTAAGTCAACTGCTCCCTGAAAATGACTATACCAGTAGTTAGAAATATGTAGACTTTTTTTTTTTGCTATAGGAGAAAGATGTAGACTTAAATTAAGCACAAAAAATAAGCACACCTTAAGAATATGTAACGAATTCTTTTAAAAAAAAGAATATGTAACGAATATTATCCTAAGCAAAAGTAGAAGAACGATCGTCGACATAACACGAGCGAACTGGACCAACGTCAAGAAAGGGAAATATTATGGGTATGCGTCTAGTTTAATTAAAGATTTGTTATTTTAGCAATAAAAAAAATAAATATTTGTTTTTGACCAGCTATAAGGATTTTTTTAAAAAAATATAAAATATATAAAAATATCTGATATCACTGTTATTCTAAAATATTTAAATTAGTCCGATAAAAATCACAGAGACCAATGTAGTCTTTAAGAAATGAAAAATATCAATTTAGTCTTTAAGAAACTCAAATGTAGGTTCTTTTTAGGATAATTTTCAGGGACATTTTTTTTATCAGCGAAAATAATATTAAACAGGAAGTACAAGGGGTACTCCAACCCATTACATCAATACACAATTACATACAATTATTTTAATGATGCATAGTATACCAACGAGTTTATACATCAATCAGAATATGTCCAATCTAAATTACGACCCTCCCTTGAAATGAACCAACCCGACGAAATGGCCTTCACCTGTGCTACTATAGCCGTATGGTCAACAGTACCACCTTCAAACATGATTCTGTTACGCTATCTCCACAATGTCCAGACCTCAGCGCTCCAGATGAGAAAATTGATCCTCCTACATTTCTTGCCTTTAAAAATGAGACCATGCTGTAAGAAGTTAAGAGTCTCATCTCTATGCCATTCCCCATTTGATCCTATCCATGCATAAATTGAGCACCAAATATTATAAGAGAAGGTACAAGAAAAAAATATGTGACTCACTGATTCAATTTCATTAAAGCAGAAGACACAACAGTCACTATGTGGTGCGTGTTGATTATTCCTCTGTGAATTAAGGCATTCCTTGTGGGGAGACGTTGCAGCAAAATTCTCCACACAAGAATTGCCACTTTGGAGGGAATATATGTTCTCCACGAGCCTTTCAATGCTTTGACCAAGTTAACATCCTACGCAACCCCATAGTCACAAGACAGCATATGCACATAGGCTGAATTTACTGAAAAATTGTTGGTTGAACTGTGTTTCCAAATCCACCTATCAGGGGTAGTCATAGAGGGAGCAATATTTCCCAACAGCATTTTCAGTTCTTCTAATAATTCCTCTTCCCATGCAAATAACCTTCGTCTCCGCGTCCATTGCCATTTCCAAGCCCCATCTGACCAAGAACCATATTCTGCTATACTTGCATCAAGTGCGGCTGCAAGCTGGAATAATCTAGGATAACTTGACTGGAAGTCATTTACTCCCACCTACTTATCCTGCCAGAACTTGATAGTATCACCCGTTCCTAGCTTCACTGCCACTGCATCATGGAGCCAAGTCGGTTTAGCAGAAACTAAGTCTCTCCACCATATTAAAGACCTCTGTGTCAGAAAGTCTCCCTCCATTATCGCACACTGCAGAGAACCATATTTATGTGACAGAAAATTAAACCAAACAACATCTGTGTTAGTGAGAAAGCGCCATTTCCACTTTGCCAACATACACATATTAAACACCTCCAAATTCTTTATTCCCAAACCACCCATTTCTTTGGGTTTGCATATGTTATCCCAGCTGACCCAACAGATTTTAGAATTTTCATTATTGCTACCCCATAGGAAGTTTCTCTGTATACTAATTAATGACTATAAAATCTTCTTTGGTGCTTTAAAGAAGGAAAAGAAATATACTGGAAGGCTTGAGAGAACTGAGTTGGTGAGGGTAACTCTTCCACCGATAGATAATTGCTTACTTTTCCATGGGGACAGACGCCTTTGCATTGCATCCACCACTGGCTTCCATGTAGAGCACCTTCTTGGATTGGCCCCTATAGGAATTTCAAGGAACTTGAAAAGGATAGAGCTTACACAGCAAGATAAAAAAGATGTTGCCCCTCTCAAAAATCTGTCATCCAAATTGATACCAAACAAATTACTTTTGAAGAAGTTGACCCGAAGCCCAGATGCAAGTTTGAATCCTCTAAGAATAGATTTAATACTCCATAAGTTCTCCCAAGATGGTTCGCACATAAGGATTGTATCATCAGCGTATTGTAAAATTGGAAATGAAATATCCGGAAAAACCTTATATTCTCTAAGTTGACCCACCTCCACAGCCTTGTTAACCAAACCTGTTAGACCTTCCGCAGCTATTAGAAATAAAAAGGGTGCTAGGGGATCTCCCTGTCGCAACCCCCTATGTACAGTAAATTCTTCCGTTGGGCTACCATTGACCAACACCGACATAGTACACGAGCAAATGCACGCTCTAATCCATCGCCGCCACGTAAAACAAAACCTCATCCGTGTCATCATGTACTCCAAGTACCACTAATCCACCGAATCGTACGCTTTTTCGAAATCTACTTTAAGCAGTAAACATTTATCCTTTTGCCTTTTTGCAAGATCTATTGTCTCATTAGCAATAAGTACCTCATCAAGAATTTGCTCCCAGGCAAGAAGGCTGTTTGGCATGGCGAAATTATTTTACCCAACACCTTCTTAAGTCTTGACGCTAGTAGTTTCGCTAAAATCTTATATAGGCACCCAATTAGTGAAATTGGCCTATACTCTTTGAGAGATTGCGGACTGTCCGATTTTGGAATGAGAGCCAGGAAAGTAGCAGTGATCGCTTTAGGTAGGCAAGCATTCAATTGGAACTGCTGAACGAAACCCAATAATTCATCATTGAGAAAATCCCAGCTATTTTTGATGAAATTAAAATTGAAACCTTCCGGGCCGGGAAATTTATTGCCATCACAACTCCAAACAATTTCTTTCAATTCATCTAGGCATACCGGAGCAGTAAGTACCTCATTATCAACATATGAGATTTGATTGAATTGAATTTCATCAAGTGTAGGCCTTTTGAACCATGGCTTTGTTGAGAAATGCTCCTGGAAAAATCTCTTAACTTCAAATTTTACACCAATGGCTGAGTCAACCCAAGAACCATTCACCTTTAAAGCTAAAATCTGATTATTTCTCCTCCTCCCTTTCAAGTATGAATGAATATATCCAATATCCACTTAGCCCTTGATTTTTGCATCAACAAGCTCTCCTTCTCATGGATTTTTTTCAGAATTGTTTAGTTAACAATTTCATATGTTCAGCCTCCACATCTCCTCCATCTGCCACAGTCTCATCTAGAAGATTCAATTCTGCCACTATGTTTTCTATATGTAAATCCATCATTCTGAACACCTCCTTATTCTACCATTTAAGCTTCTCTTTTAGTGGTTTGAATTTCTATTTTAGCACATAGCCTTTCCAACCATCCACCTAAAAGCTCTTCAAACATTCTTTCACAAATGTATTGAATTATGGATGGCCTAGCCAATAATTGTTGAAGCGAAACGGCTTAGGGCCCCAGTTTTGTTCCTCGCTCTTCAGCCATACCGGACAATGATCCGATATATCTCTGTTGCCGATCCACTGAGCCGACACCTTCCATTCTGAGATACCACCTTCAGACAAGAGGAATTTATCCAGCCTACTCATAGTCAACCCATCAGCACTATAATAAGTGAATTTCTTTCCCAAGGCTGGGATATCCACAACCTCCATATCGGCTACAAATTTTTTGAATTCAACAATCTCAGTCTAGTTAATTTGTCCACTACGCCCTTTTCTTTCCTTTGAGTTGAAGACAACATTAAAATCACCAGCTAAGCACCATTCCCCTGCAGGAAAACCTTTCTTTGACATACAAAGATCACTCCATAATTTCCTTTTCCCCTCCAAAGAACATGATGAATACACATTAACCAAGTAAAATGGTCTCACTGGACTGCCACAATCAAAGCACAGACCAAGAAAACCTTCCCCTGAAAACTGAAATTTTACTTGTAAGAGACCCCTTTTCCACATTGTAAGAATTCCACCTGAGTATCCAATTGAATTCTTTGCCTTCCACTCGCAATCATCACCCCCCATAATCTTCTTACAAAATCATTAGATATATTCATGCATTTAGTTTCTTGAAATAGACAAATATCAAAGCTACATGATTGTATTAAAGATCGCACCTCCTTCTTTTGGCACAATCTCTCAACCCTCTTGTATTTAGAGTGAGTATCTTCATTACTGTCTACGTTTTTCCACCCTCTCCACTTGTGCCAAATGGTATCTGTTGTCCATATTTCGAATTTCTGAGACATACACTTCATTCTTCTCTTCACCTGCCAAACCAACTAATTGAACCTTCTCCCAACTTTTCTCGGCAGCAGAAACCTCGTATTTCTCCCAATTACGTTGAACACAACAGCGAACATCTGAGCTTGTAAGGGATTCGCAACAAAGCACTGTTCCCGTTGAGAAGTTGGACTCTGCTGTTGAAGAGGAAGCCATTCCTGCGTCCTGACCTCTGCACGATTTTTTCCTCACCGTGATTATAGGGTTCCTTGTAACAATGACTAATTTGACCAATGTTTGAGATTTTTAACGATCAAATTGACATTTTTAATTTCTTAGAAACTAAATTGGTATCCGTCATTTTTTGTCAGAGACTAATTTGGGTACTCTTTTTTATAAAAAAAGAGTAAATATCCAAATTGTTCCGCAACAAAAATCACAGAGACCAATTTAGTCCCTAAGAAATAAAAAATATAAATTTGGTCGTTAAAAATCTCAAATGTGGATAAAATTAATCCATAATATGTACTATAATTGTCCATAAAAATGACTAATTTAACTCATATTTGAGATTTCTAAGGACACAAGTGATATTTTTTATTTATCAGAGACTAAATTGAATTCCGTAATTTTTGTCTAAAAAAATTAGAGGGATTAAAAAAAAAGAGAGAGAGAGAGCACCAAAGATACATTACTTTACAAATTAGATTGTCACGTCCTTGCTGCGGTGTCTCTCGAAATGGGTTTCGTGACTATTAGCATTTCCGTTTTTAACAAATATGCCAACTTCCTAAAAAAAAAAATGCCAACTTTAACATTTGCCCCAGAACATCAGCATAATCCATGGAATATTCAACACTTCCATTTGAAGAACAATTATTATTTAAATACCTAAAAAAACTGGACAACATTACAACACATTATCTGATATTTCTAATATTTTAAAATTGTCGAGTGAAATCTCATGGTAAATTTTCTTGGGTGTTAAAATCTTATGGTAATTATTTTATAAAATGGTCTGAATATATTTGTTTATTAATAAAGCTAACATTATATTTATCTATAAAAAAGCTAACACTATACTCCTGTTGAAATAAAATAAAAAATAAAAAATATGACAAATACATATGTAGTTGAATTTTCATTCATCATAATAGGACGACCTTTGAACTCATCAAATTTTACTGTAATGTCTTTGACAATTTAAACCAAACGAGTTGTACTACCTCCTATTTTTATTATAAGAGAATTTTTTGAGTATTTTTTTTGTTCTAATTATAAGAAAAATAGACAAATTTTAAGATGTATTAATTTTTTATATTTATCTATAAAAAAGCTAACACGATATTCCTGTTGAAATAAAATAAAAAATAAAAAATATGACAAATACATATGTAGTTGAATTTTCATTCATCATAATAGGACGACCTTTGAACTCATCAAATTTTACTGTAATGTCTTTGACAATTTAAACCAAACGAGTTGTACTACCTCCTATTTTTATTATAAGAGAATTTTTTGAGTATTTTTTTTATTCTAATTATAAGAAAAATAGACGAATTTTAAGATGTATTAATTACTAAAATACTTTTTATACCCATATTTTAATAAAACATGTATATTTACTATAAGTTCACATTTTTTCTATACACTCAATTATTATGGGCATGTTTGAAATGAGAGTTCAATTTTATAACATTAAATAGGTTTTCTTGGTCTTGGTGATTTTTATAATTTCTCCTTTTATACCGAACCAAACCTCTACTAAAAGAGTTACTTTCCCATTTTTTTTTGAAAGATTTTACTTTAAGTAACCCAAAATACTAGTAGCATGGGAAGTGTCGTCAGAGAATAGAGGAAGTTTTCATTTTTTTTCCCCTGAAAAAACACAAGTGACATTATTCTTATTAAATCGTGCAATTACTTGAAAAATTTAATGTACCTTTTTTTTTGCAATCGAAGACATTCAATGTTTCAACTTATTACTCCAGCATTTATTACTTTAATTACTATCTTTCTTCCTATTTATAAGAAATAAAATATCTTATTTTTTTGTCATAAATATAAGAAACAAAGTCGTATTTTTAACCATATTAATTGTTTAATTTCATATTTACCCTTATTTAATTATTATGAGGCCGCTTAATAATGAATTCACTTATTTCTCTCTCTCTTTGAGTCATTTAATACAAATGGTATTTGTGAAAAAAATTAAAATTATAGAATCATTAATTGAAATTTACTCATTTCAATGCATCTCATTGGTCTTTATGATTTTGTCAAATATTTCTTATATATAGAACCGGATGTAGTACTAGAAATCAATTGTCATTATCATGTGCAATGTTGCACACATTATAAAAATAACCATGACTTAAAAAATAAAAAATATTAAAAACATATTACTGGGTATTTATATTATATTTACAATAAAATAATTTGGGATTTTTCAAATTTTTTCAAAAATTGATATTTATATTATGTCATAACTATTAACTATTCTCCATTACGTTTTCGGATAACGATAAATGTGTAGAAGAAAAAGTATACTGATAAAGATTTTTTTTTTTCAAAAATCAAAAGAGCGATTAGTGCAAAAAATAAAGGAATTTAGTCCTTTTACGTTAAAAGTTTTTTTGTGAGGCAAACAAACTCATTTCATTTCATTCATAATAATGTCAAAGATACAGGCTGATACATAATAAAAAACTTGGTGACTAACATAGAATTGTGACGCCCTAGCTAACAAATGGGCAGCAGAATTCGCTTGTCTCCTAATAAAACTAACCGAGTAGTTTGGGCATGATCTCAATTTCTCCTTACACTTGTTAATAATGACTCATACCTCAGTTTGGTAATTTGTATCTCCTTGCATTCTGTCAACAACAAACTTGCAGTCTAACTCGAAAATAACATTATGGAGACCCAAATTACCTACCCAAGATAAAGCCTCCCATAAACCAATTGACTCAGCTTCTGAAGAGTGGAGGATCCCATCTTTCACCACGTTTTTGGCCTGCATAAATTGACTAAGATGGTTGCGCAAAACCACACCAACACCAAACTGGTTCTGTTCCATGAAAATTGCTGCATCTATATTGCATTTTATCACTCCTTTTGCAGGTTTGCTCCATAAATCCACACAGTTTCGCTGCTGCTGATCGTGCATCCCATTCCGGTTTTAAAAACTATTTTTTTGATGGAGTTTTTAAAATTTTCAAAAGTTACAATTTTTTATTCTACACATAAAATGATTAAATTCCATTTTAGTTTTTCTATTTTCTATGTACAATAAAGTTATCAATGCGTTTTTTCAGAATGATTAAAAATATATATTACAGGAAAATAAATCAAATTTGCATTTTTTGCCAAAAAAAAATTCAAATTTATATTTTTTAATATCCGATGTACTAAAAATCATTTATACTTCTAGACAATTCATTGTTTAATTTCTTATTTTTTTATCTTCTCATCTAATTAACGAATTTATGTTTTTATCTACTCTACAAATTTGATTTTTCTTTCACATAATTAATTTAGATTTACATAATAAATAATCAAATGATATATATATTTTTATCTTCTGTATACAAACTTTAAAACTTTTTAAAAAATCAATAAGGCGATGCAAAACAATTGAGAAGGCACGATGCAATACAATTTAGAACAAAATGACTGTACATTCAAAACTTTTAAACATTACTAAAAACATATTAATTATTGTACCCAAAAAAAATATTAATTATTAATATGATAATCTTTAATATTTGTATACTTTTAATAAACTCATTCAAGGCATGAGTAATATTAAATAAAATATTTATCTTAGATATTACTATTAATTTTGTGCGCCAAACTTAGAATTGTAATTTAAATAACTAATTATTAATATAGTAATACAATAAAACTCAACTGAGAAAGTCAACTTGAATTTCTCAAACTCAATCGAGAAACTCAATCCTTTTATGATTTATTTTTTTATGTACAATATTGATGTGTCTCAGTTGTGAAAAAATATTGTGAATGACAAAATTTAGTTAGCTTATTTTCGTCAAAACATATTAAAATTTAGAGGTAAATACTTACAATACATACAAGTAAGAAGTTTACACAAAAGTCTATTAATATGTTAGTCATAAAAGTAAAGCATAAAAATACACCACAAAGAGATGAATTTTTAAACAAAAATGTATTAATATGTACTAACTATTTATTAATATTTAAATTAAAGAGTAAAAAATATATCATTAAAAATTAAATATTTTATATGAAAGAATATCAGTATAGAAATTACTATATACAAATATTTTAATAGAAGTTAACATTAATATAATTTGTTTAAATATAGTGGATATGTTTTTATTTTATTACTTTTTATTTTTGTTATATTCAACTCCTTTCTTTTCCCGTAAAAAAAAAAAAATCATTTTTTATGTTGTAAATTTTGTAGGTGATTTATATGTTGAATAAATTTTAATGGGATATGCTTAGAATTATTAGGGGTGTTATTTAAAACCTTTATTTCTAGATGGCTTCTACGGTGAAGAAGTATGTTAAATGCTTCATGGTTGAACCTTGATTAAGAACCATTAGATTAAATAAGCTCACATGATTTTATTAGGCATTACCACACCATATCTGACCTCTGTCCACATATTCTCTCTCCCCCCATAGATCTCCCTCTCCAATCACCGTGATAGGCCACCCAAAGACTGGTCGCTGCCACAAGACCCATCGTGAAGCACAGTGAACACCCCTCCCACATCTCTCTCTGCAAAAGCATGCCTTCGCCTAGCCTCCGCCGCTGGTGGCAGAACACAGCCACGGAACCACCATATCCAATACAGTCCAAAGAATCTTCTGGAATCTCGTTGCTGTCGACACCTTGATATCCAATGATTAAAATTCAGAGCCACTAGATCGGTCGTCGCCATTGGTTTGGAGTTCTTTCCGAAACCCAACCCAACTTTCTCGATCGCCAAGGAAGAAAAAACAAATTTCTAATAAACAAAATACCCAGAATCGCCAAGGAAGACAAATCAAATTTTACATAAACAAATACCCGGAAAACAAAATATCAAGGAAGACAAATCAAATTTTGCATAAACAAATACCCATAATTGCTAAGGAAGACAAATCAAGTTTTTCTATGGTGTACAAAAACAAAGGGAAAAAAATGTAAGAATTTATCAGGATCTATTATATGAAATTAGAACACCGATTAGAGCACTTACTTGTTGAAGACATGATCACGATTCAAGCGTCTGCCAGAGCTCCCGAAATCACGAACTAAGTCTTCCTTTGCCGTCACAAACTCCGATTCTCGGTTCTCGATAGAAAAAGTAGAAGCGTATATGATTAGGTGGCGGCAAGGGGCCTGGCCTCTCTATTTATCAACCCTGGGACCACCCATCATGGGCCTAGTGGTTGAACTCTGTGTCTCCCACATAAATCGAATTAGGTGTCCAAAGGCCCATTACAATCAATCACTTATTTGCGGGCAGCGTCATCAATTGGATCATAACATTAGTCTGTTTTTGGAAACCTAAAAGGCCACAATTGATTGTAGCCCACAAGAATTATTAGAAATAATTCTAACATTCTCCCACTTTGGGCAAAATCAATTGTGCAATTTTAATTTTTAGAAAACATTTTGAAAACGACTCTCTAATAACATACTTCCTAACGTGGCCACTAAACACATGATCCCAAGATGCAACACCTAATTAAGACTCCATCCAACAAAAGCCAAATGATACTGAATCATGGCGGTAGTCACATCTTATATTGACATGACACCTTCCATGGTTACAAATACCACCAACTTCGTCGACTAGCCATCTATGTGGAGTGTAGCAAGAAAATGGCATGCCAATATGATCTTATAGCCATCTTGTCATTTTCTTTGTCGGTCCTCAATTTCTCTCAAATGCATTAAAGCCAGAGAAATTATATGGTTCATAAGAAACCATGATGCCTCACTCGACATGGCGTCGATCACCACGGATCCCATTGACACCGAGCTCTAATGTTTTTCCAAATATGCCTCAACTCCAACATGGCATCGACCACCGGTCCTAATGATACCGAGCTAAATGGTTCAATAAAACCATAATGCCTCGGCCCAACATGGTGTCGACCACCGCACGGTCCAGGCGACACCGAAGCTTCATGGTTTAACAAAACCGTAATGCCACAACTCTTACATGGTGTCGATCACGGGCATAGTGGTCCCAACGACACCGAGTTTCAACATTTTTGCATCTGTTAAACATATACAAAGGTATATAATAACGTAATTCAATTTATAATTAATTTCTCAAGTCAAATAGAAAATGTTATCAAAACACCAAAAGTGTTAAAAATGCGAGAGCTAACATGACATAAAGCACAAATTCCCACTAACCAAGCATATTATACAAACTCATAGAGCTCACGTTCACAAAAATAATGATAAATAAATAATTATGGGCAGAGTCCCTTGGTTAAAGGATTAACCATGTGGAATCTATTTAGTTTCATGATAGCTCTTTGATTAACAATTTCTTCAATTCTTTTGCATGACAAATATTGCTTTTGATCACTGGTTTCAAAGCATTCAATGCATAGGGCTCAAGACAACGACCCTTCAAAGTTGCACGGCTAAAGCCAACAGAAATGGGGTCATTTGAAAATAATGCAGTAATATATAGAGGGATATAGTTCTACCACATAAACACTAAGCCCTTAATCTAAGCATTAGCTGCTAGAATTAAATCAAGAATGAGAAGGTAACAACTCATCAATTTCAACTAATAAATAAATAGGCAATAACAGCAACAAGAAGCTAACTTTGGAAAGACCAACATATAACGGGATACTAACAATGTATGCTTTGAAATATGAATACAAGATAGATTTTAAGGAAGTCAAAGGTGGCTCAAATCTGAGTTAAATCTTTCAAATATGCATCCCTGAGTAACAACCTTTTTCCTTACAAGTAAAATCTTTGAAAAACTTATATATAGAAGATTTGAATGACAACCATTTTTCTTTATGCTAACATATAATTCAAATGATAATTGATAAGTTCATTGTACATACCATATAGTAAAGGTTTATTATTCCCCAGACAAACTTAACAGTAAACCTTTCAATCATAAAGGTAAATAACAAATAATTGAGCTCATTAACTCCAATTTTATCATCATTTTGAAAATATTAGGATTTTCCAATCCATGTATAAAATCCACAATCATACTGAAATTGATAAAGGTTTATTATGTACCTTATCTGCGCTCATCAAATAAAGATAAACTATCCTTATGATAAAACAAAGCAAAGCGCTAGATCTCCGTAAAGTCTTAAAAGAATGTGCAAATAATGTCAACGGATCTGCATAAATATCAAAAGTAGCTATGGAACAAGTAACAATAAAGTAATCACGAATCATATAACTTTTGATGTGGTCTGATATAAGAACCAGAAAAATCGAACAACATGGGAGTTCAAAAATTGCAACAGGAAATTCAAATATCTGATGCATAACAAATTCGAATTCAAAGTCGCAACCCACAAACAAAAGCCTTGAAAATCGTATATTTCAATAAATTATTTTTATTACCATTCTTGACATCAAATAATGACTAAAGTCAAAATCCTCCCACTGATGTCAAGATCTAAACATGTTAAATTTACAAAAAATTTATAGCAAACTAACACAAGCATCTAAAAGCTTATCACAAACTTTCATGAAATAAATTAAGTAGTGCTCCATAACAAACTAAGCAAAATAGTTGTTATTAAAAAAATGATTGTTAAGCAAAACTTAAAATGCGTTAAAGTAAGAAACAGGGCAAGACATGATTTCAGCTTAAATCAAGCTATTTGGAGGCCAACATAACAACACATTCTCCTTTGGGCAGAATGCGCAACCAAGGTCGCAGTGGTCGAACCTCGAGATGAGTTAATCAATGAGCATACATCGGATTCAGTAAAATTGTCCCCTTTGGGTAGACAAATCCCTACACCAACGCACCTCCATTAACTTCATCCAACTATTCGATAATAAGTTACTCAAGGACCATACATTGGGTTTAGAGAATTGTCCCCTTTGGGCGGAACAAATCTCCTAGACCGAGGTACCTCCAATAACTTCATCGCAAATTAGCTTCTAATCATGACATACAATAACCCCCTTTGGGTAGAAAATTGTACGTGACAATCGTAAACATTCCTCTAATGATAAAGAAATTCCACCAATTAATAATGAGTATTCCCACTTTGGCGGAATCCCCACTATAATCAGTGAAATGCTTTTACCCAGAATCAATATCTCTTGCCCTTAACCATGATACAAATCCATAAGAAGGTGCATTAAAAAATAAACATCCCTACTCATCATGAATTTAAAACCATTATCATTCTACAAGTTTTACACTCACAACAATCAAAACAATATTTCACAATTAAGTGAATTAACACTTTAAAATTACATGATATATGATAAAAGTATTAATTTTCATAACACCAGCCAAGCACATATACATCATGCACATATCTAAACCATGATATATTCTCTTTCCAAAGATATTATTTATTAAATATCAGCTGGAAAATAAATAAATTATAATACATTTGGATCAAGTTTCAGAGAAATATTTATGCAATAAAACACAAACAATAAGCTATAACCACATTTAAACAAGAGATCACAATGCAAGAGGAAGCACTTGAAACGTTCTCACATGCTCACCACAATTTCCAACTTGATCACAGAATAACCATGAAAGATTATACCGTAATATAAATAATTAAATTCCGAAAATGGAACCACATATGTGCATAACTACCAACTTAACCATTCAATGGAAATTAAAGACATGATTATACAATGCTTTTCAAAATTAAATATTATCACATTGGAGATATCCATAAATTCACTTTTGAATTAATCATGCAATAAATATCTCTAAATTTATACAATTTGTACCACTCTAAGGGAGCACAAATCAACATATACCAAATATTATATTTCCAAATACTTATAAAACTATTGTGACAATAATCACCATCAATGGAAAACAATATGACGTAGATATAAAAAATATTTTTCAAAAATTGTTCCAATAAAAGAGCACAACAATTTCCATGTCACAACATTCTAAAAGAATGTCACACCCGTATATAAATACATATTCCAAACACAAATATGAGAGAGAGTTAAAAGCTCATTAAGAAGAAATTTCTCTATTTATGCATGTATACAATACATCAATAACCAAAAATATATATATTTTATAACTAACCTCTAAAGGTGTATCACTCATACTTGTGTGTAGGACCAACAAAAGCGGAAGCATCAACTTTATATAAGTTCTCAGATGGCTCATAGAATAAATGTTAGAGAACAATAATTAAACTCATGTCAAATCAAGTCCTACTTTCTAACACATACAAGCTTGAGTATTTTCAAGTTTCAATGTGGCATGTCACAACCAATGACAAGAAGGTCATTAAAAGATACTTTTATATATAACTAAACACAACTTTATTGTTTGTCAAAAATAAATTAAATTGCTCAAAATAAAACTATACGTGCTCAAGCATAAACCAAATATGTTTGATAAATTAAGAGAAAAATTTTCAATAATTCAAAATTTATCAAACTAGCAATCATTAAAATTAATACTAGTATCAGAATATTCAATAGTTTACTGTTAAGACAAAACACAAATGCATTAGTATATGTAATATGACAAGATATAGCTCCAAAAATAAAACAAGCTATCACATTGAGGCGAAGAAATGGTACATTCACCTTTGGGTAGAATGCACCAACCAAGGTTGAAAAACTCGGTCAAAACCTCGGATGGGTTAATCCATGAGAATACACCGGGTTCGTAAAATTGTCCCCTTTGGGCGACAATCCCTTAGCCCAATCCATTTCCCAATAACTCCATCTCAAATAACTTTCAACCACAACATACAACCACCCCTTTGGGCGGGTAATTGCATGAAATGATTAAAGCATTCCTCAAACTACAAAGAAATTTTCATGAATCAATACAAGCGGTCCCACTTTGGTGGTAACTACTCATATCGACGCACAAAACTCTTGCATAGGAATCATTTTTCTCTTGTCCATAGATAAGACATACCAAAAGACATCATTAAATGAGCACCCTTACTGGTCATGCATCAATTCAATTCGCGTTCTCAACATGTTTTGTCTTTATAAACAGAATAAAGATAGTCAATTAAAAACACGTATATAAAAAATAATAGCATACAATCATGCGCAACTCTACAGGGAGAGTGAATACTACCATTAAATCCAGAATGTATCATATTATTTTTCTAACATATTTTTCAATTTAATTTTTGTCAGAAAAATAATTAAAAAAGCAATTTAATGTATTATATTTTATCAAAACTATTTAACGCAGTGAAAAAAAATCTGGAAACAAGATAGAAAAATAAAGCTCAGAGAGTAGAGCGCAACGCAAAAAATAGCGTAAAAAAACAGACTCTTTTAGAGGCCACACTCTCTCTCACTCTCCCTGCCCCGCGAGTGGGCTTCGTTCGCGTGTGTAAAACTTCATCTTCAACCTTCACGAAGTGCAGAAACGTATTTCCCTGCACGGGTCACTGTTCATGCGGGATTTTTGGTCGAATTCGACCCGTTTCGTTCAGATTTCAAGTGGGTTTTCTTCATAATTAAATTCCTAACAATTCTAGCACAAAATCCTTAATATTAAACAACCAAGACATGAAAAATAAGCTTCAAAATCACGTCCATGGAGAACAATAACCACGACTGTATTTTGCTAATTTCTTCCTCTACAAATAACGAAAAATTACGAAATCGGTCCCAATAGATTCATGTGATCATCTTCTACAAAACCCATATTGTTTCAAGTCCCAATTTCTTGAAAATAATAATTCAAAATTTCACATAAATGGAAAAACGAAAATTGCTTTTAAAAGAAAATTTTCAAATAAAAGAGGATGATTTCGTTCAACAATCGGGTTTTAAATCATATAATAACTGCTCCATCATGATTTAACAATCCGAAAATAAAACCAAAAGAAAAAAAAAATCAAAGAAACCATCGTGATATAAGCCATCGTGATTTAACAATCCGAAAATAGTATAATCCTTTGAAGAATATGCAGATCATGTTATCAAGCGTTAATCAACAATTCACGATTATTCTTATCAAAAAAAAAATAAATTCACGATTATGGTTTTTAAGACTAGGATTCATGAACATCAAGAAAACAAGTTTGCATATTCAAAAGGGGTCCTAATTCATATAATATAGCCCGATACCACGTAGAAATTTATCGTGATCTATTATATGAAATTAGAACACCGACAGAAAGACTTACTTGTTGAAGACATGATCACGATTATGAAAACTGCTCGCCAGAGCTCCCCAAATCACGAACTGTCTTCCTTTGCCTGGCCACAAACTCCGATTCTCGCTCTCAACGCAAACCGTAGACGGCATATATGATTCCTCTATTTATCAACCCTAGACCACCCATCACGCCTAGTGGTTGACACCGCCTCCCACATAAATCGTAATTAGGTGTCCAGCGCCCATTACAATCGATCACTTATTCATAATCATCAATCGGATCATAACATTACCGCTTTGGAAACTAAAAGCGCCACAATCGATTGATTGTCACAAGAATTATTAGAAATAATTCTAACAAAAAATTCAGATTTACATTTTATAGAAAACCGTCGCTCATCCATTTCTCTATGAAGGGTTTTTGTGATGGTCCAATAACATTCTCTTGTCTCTGGTTTCAATTTCTTTGGGTGTTGTGAGGGTCCACATGTGAGGGTTAAAGCCCCAGTCAGTGAACTCCATTGATGTTGTTGTTGTTGGTTTCAGATGGGTCCCTGTGTGGGTGCGTTGCCGTCGTAGGTACTGAGGCTCGTCTTTCCTCCATCGTATGGTGCGCAGCATGATGCAAAAACTGAGACTATGTCCATGGAGTGTCACCATCTTCATCCACGACTTCGCTGAAACCCATCACAATGGCATGGGAGAAAGAAGGGGAGACATGATTCGGTGGGGAGGGTGCATAATAAAATCGGGTATAGCTGCGTAATCCAACGACTCTTGTTTATGGTCCACAATGAACCACTTAAATGGTAGTTCACCCTAGACACCACCTTATTTCTATTTATTTTCTTTTATATAATATTTTACTATCTATATTTTAAAATTGGAATATACATGTATAAATATATATTCACCATTTCGTAATAGTTTTTTATGATATTGGTTTTAGAAAACTCAAATCATCTAATAATTTTTCTAAAAATCGTTATCAAATTTACACTTACACATTACGTTCGAAATCAATTTTAATAACATGCGCAAGGCACGAGTCAATAGACTAGTATAGAGTAAAAGAAGAAATTTTAACATAAAGGATTAAATTTGTCAAAAAAATAAATAAAGGATTAAAAAAATTAATTTTTTCAAATATATAAAACTAACTTTCAACCTTAAATCACATGCTCCTAATTTTTTTTTTAATGAAGCAAATGTTCTTAAAAAGATATTGTTCCGATCACAGAGAGCGCCCGGCCCAAGATGTCGCTGATTGGCTACTCCACTTCGGAGCCATGTCGACCTGGAAGATCCAACGGTCCTCAGATCTTTGCGCCAGCTCATCAGAGCCTGGCATAGATCCGACGACACCCCGGATCTCGCGGGAGTGGTTATATCTCGATAACCATCTCCGAGCACTATAAAAGGGATCTCCGTCACGATCCAGGTACGATTTGATTCATTCTCCTGCTTACCTCACCTCCTACCTAAACTGACTTAGACATCGGAGTCCTTGCAGGTATACCACCCCCGCATGCCGTCGTTAACCACTGCGAGCACCGCCACACCGCTTCACTCCGGCCGTCCTCTGAGTTCTACTTCAGAACATTGGCGCCGTCTGTGGGAATCGTCTTCGATTTCATCTCTTCTGAAGTTTCTCTTCATTGTTTGTGATGACTGGATCGAAGCGAACCGTCGCAACTCGCAGTTCTCAACTCCGCGCGGATCTGAATCCGCCGAATCCTCCGATCGCTCTGGTGGATCAACCTCAACCTGGACGAGTACCATTCACTGTCGAATACGAAAGGCCGAGGAACCTTCCTCCACCTCAGGTCGATGCTATTCCGCTCATCACTGCTCTGGCAACAACTGAAATAGGTGAAATCACTCCTACCGCCGCCTTCCTCCTCCACGAGTTTTGCGAGTTTGTACGAAGCCACACTGAAGCGATGCAGATTTAGAATCAGCGCCTCGATTGCATGGAGAATCAACATAAAGAAATTTCGGTTCGCGTAGCTACGCAAATCGAAAACAGACAGGATGAGAATTCTCTGCCATCTCAGCGATCTAGAGAATCCGAGACTCGCTGTTCCGTTCATCGTCGCCGCCGTGGCATAACTCCGTGCGGATCTCCATATACTGCACTCCACCGCAGCAAATTGCTCAGTCGCTCTCCGCCTAGCCATCACAGATCTCAAATCCGCTCTCCTCGCGGCAGAAGAAGAAATGAAAAAATGCTACGTGAAAGAGTTTAGCCAAACAGCCTATCCTCGGGTCCTAAGGCGAGACGCTCTCCGTCGCGTCGCCGCCTGTAACGACCCGTTTTCGGACCGCTACCGAGCTCAACATACCGAGCTCGAGTTACCGAGCTCAACACACCGAGCTCAAGTTACCCTGTATGCGATGTGTTTTAAAACGATACTCTTGTGTCCTTTAGAAAAGTACGGTCTATTATTTTTTTTTTATAAGACCAGCTCGTGCACATCAGAGTAATTACAGCTTTTCGAAACATGGTGCAACTAAGACACAAGACTTAAGTCCTAAATAACAACACGCAGGTATAACAAGTACATACTTATATATACAAGATATAAAAAGTGCATACAAAAAGACAGAGTAATAATGTACAAAGAAAATACACCTAAGGTATGACGACTTCAAGAGAGCAATCATACCCTGGGGGTACTTCCGGCAGACACCCACGCAGGGGGCTGCTCCAAAAGTAAAACCACCAGTCTACCCTGTGCTCAAAATGACATCTAGCCCAAACTGGTCACAACCTCTGAACACAAAAAAAAACAAAGTACAGTCATCCCAAAAAAACATCCAACAAACATAATCAATCACGACAAATATAGGTCGTCGCCCTGATCCTCGTCGAGCTCCTCCTCGCCATCATCTGCCGAGTTCCTGCACTCGACATCGCCTGGGTAACCATCATGGATTGAAGGTACCACGGGAAAGGGTCAACTTCTCAACAATTCAAGATAAACACGGCATAAAGAAATAAGCAACACAACAATGTTTATCAATCACCAAACGTAACTCAACCATCTCACTCTAGACTCGACAATTATTCCTAATGCACACGCCAGCATCAGATCTTTGGAAAGTCCAGAAGCCTTGGGATCTTCGCTCTCCCTAGACAAATAACTCAGGTCCCATAGCGTGGCAGCGCTTAGAAGTCCCCATAAACGGAAAAAGGGGACCTAGCACCCTCTCCGCTATCCGGGTCGCAACTTCAAACGCCAACGACTCGCTAAGCTCTCTCACTCAATGAACAATTAGCCAGATACGATATTCAAAGAGTTATACGCAAGATATTCAACCGCATGTCAAATAAAAAGAGCAGCTCAACATGAAGAAACGCAATTCAACAGTAATACACAATTCACAACATATATTCAATCACATATTAAATACATGCAAAAACCCAATCATATCACAACATTACATGCTTGACACGCAAATCAAGGAATCCATCCTCTCGCAACTCAATGGAATTAACAGAGAGGTACAAACAAGTGGGGGGTTCAGTTCAGACCAACCACAAAGTTTTCACCCACGAATGACTCGGAATATGTTCGACCGCACGACAACAAAACGAAGGGGTTCGAAGATTCGACTTCAACTCGTAGAGTTCTCAGACTTCTTCGTATTTAAATAAAGCAATTTAAATAACAAAACAATAGCTTAAGCATATCCAAAGTTGTCCTTACACAGGGACATAAAATGAATCCTAAATGTCTAGAAGTGCCCTTATCAACTCCAAGCTAACGCCGACAACGACCTCAACACGACTGTCTTCAACCGAGCTCGCCAACGACCTCGACCCGGCTGTCTTCAAACGAGCTCGACAACGAATTCTCTCACTCGATCTCGACACGTACGGCTCTCAGTCAACCTCGGTTTCGTGTTCTCGTGACACCCGATCTCCTTGCAAAGACAATCTCTAAATCACACCGCTTAATACGAGCACAACTTAGTTCTATCTATGGGTTCTAATAACACTTAGCTCTCATTATCCCAATCTTAACCACAACCCAAGTAAACATTAAAACTCAAGAACTTAAACAAATACAACCAGAATTCAAACATTACAAAATAACTGCTTGTCTCTTAAATTTTATTAAAAACTTCTTTCATACATCACGACAAAACCATTTTCCCTCTAACACAAAGTTAGGGTTTTCGATCAAAAGTTCATGAAAAAGGTTATATGATTCTATAACAAATAAATCAACAACAAACATCAACAAGAAGCAACGTACAACAAACTAAAACAAGAAATCAAAACAAACCAAATAGGGAGGGTTTTGGGCACCGCTATTGCAGAAAATGAGAAAGCAATTTGTTTTACAAGCTCAAATAATTGGTTAGAAAGGTAGGTCATGTCATGAAAAAGAAAACCTATCAATATGACCTGATTTGGGAAGCATATAAACTAGCTAAAATAGAGAGAAGAAGTGGCGCTAATAAAGAACATGAAGAGAACTAAAATTCTATTTTTCATACCTCAAAAGATGGTCGAGATGGTGATATATGTCGAGAAGATGATAAGAAACAAGGTTGATGAAGAAAGTTTATGCGTAAGCTCAATGAAACTCAAGGTTCTTCAATGGAGGTTTGGAGAAGAGGAAATTTAGAGAAGAAAAAGAAGAAACTGGAAAGTGAGTGTTTAAGGCGCTAAGCGTGATATTTATGGCGGAGGAAACTAATCATGATATTTATCTACACTGGTGGAAAAAAACAGCTTTGGTCTTATCACCCTTAAATATCTCTTAAACAATAATTAATTACAAGAAAACCATTTTAAATGAATTTATCTTTCATAAAATCACAAATAAGCGACACCTAGATTTTAAAGTAAGATATTAATCCAAACAACAAGTCTAACCCATCTAATCTTTCCTCTCTCATAATCACCCTCTAATCTATAGACTTAAAATCTAAAAACACAAAGGACGATTCTCGACATGATGTCGACCAGATGCTCGTAAGCGCCTCTCACCGGCCATACGACCACGGCATACGATCTGGGCACGGGGTCTCGACAGGAGGTCTCGACGCGAGGTCTCGATACGATGTCCTAATACGAGGTCGATCTCGTCCTCAGGTGTTACACCGCCACTCTCCAAGTCACTCTCCCCGTCGCAGAGGCACGACCGCGAGCAGTGACACACCACCTCATAGGGCCGCCACTGCCTCGCGATGCCGAGTGAAGTCACCTGACCGCACTTCTTGCCGCCGCCGTGTTCACTCGGTTTCATCCACTTCTCTGCAGAGTGATGAAGAGAATGATATGTGCGAGACTTTTGGTCCTTTCACCTCCAAGAACATGAAGTTTCTGATCCCAAAGCATCTTCAGAAACCACTAGCTTTGGACTCATACGATGGCACAACTGATCCGGATGAGCATGTCGGTTGCTTTGACACTGTCATGGAGTACCGAGGTGCCCAAGGACCCGTCAAATGCAAGATTTTCCCCCTCACCCTGAAAAAAGCAGCTTTGTCTTGGTTCCAGGCCCTCAAGAGAAACTCCATAGACTCGTGGGCCGAACTCACTGATCAGTTTTCTGCTCACTTCACCGCATCCAAAGTACAGCCGAAGTCGACAGAAGCACTCTCCGTAATTAGACAAAGGAAAGACAAACTTATCAGAGAGTACATTGAGTGTTTCAATAAGGAGGCGATTTTTGTGAAGAAATGCTCGGACGAGATAAAGTTATACTTGCTGGAGCAGGGCTTAGTGGAAGGCAGTATGTTCAGTGTTAATATTGGTGTCGACAAACCAAAAACTCTGAACGACTTCCTCAAACGAGCTCAAAAATACATGAACTATGAAGATAAGCTGATGGCATCGAAAGTCAGAAACAAACCCCAAGAGAAAGCTGGCGGACAGCACGAAGACAAATTGCGCAGAGATAAAGAAAACCGAGCTCCATCGAAAAGGTACGACGAATACACTCCCCTAAACACCACCTGAACGTGCATATTGAATGAATGCACGAATACCGAGTTCAGAGATGCTGGAATCAAGTTCCCACTGAAGGGGAAAGAGAAGCCGAACGCCGACAAGTCGAAATATTGTCATTTTCATAAGTGTGTCGGACACGACACTGATGATTGCTTCCACCTGAAAGATGTCATTGAACAATTGATCTAGAAAGGAAAATTGTCGAGGTTTATGAAAGCAAAGCCAAGATCTGGCAACAGAAGGTCAAGGTCCAGATCCCCTCGATCTAAAAAGAAAGAATTAGCTTCAGCAGCACAACTCGACGAGGCAGGTCGAGAATCCGAGGAAAGCAAAGAAAGACCTCGACCTCCCCCAGTCGCCCTAGTAATCTCTGGGGGTTTTTCCGACAAGGGAGGTGCGAGCATCAGTTCAGCAAAGCGAAAGTTGCGAGAGACAATGTCAGTTTCCACTGTTCTTCCTCTGTCTAGCAGGCATAAGGGAAGACCACCCCTCGCCTTTTACGACGAGGACTTGGTGAACGGGAAGTCGAATTATCTGATTCCACTATTGGTCAAAGCTTACATGGCCAACTTTGACGTCAGAAGAATATTGATAGACCAGGGGAGCTCGGTGGATATCATTTTTCACGAACTGTTTAAAACCTTGAAACTACCTGAGAAAGACCTCGTACCGTACCCGGTGTCTGATCTGACTGGTTTCAATGGTTCCAAAACAAAGCTGTTGGGCTATATGGAATTGATGGTGACTTTTGGCGAACAACCAGCCTCCAAAACTGTCAAAGTTCAATTCATTGTAATTCCGTGCTAGTCTGTTTACAACTGTATCATTGGACGCCCAATCTTGAGGGAGCTCGGAGCAAGGACCTCGACACTTCATTTAAAAATATGTTTCCATAGTGACGACGACAAAATCGTCACTGTGGAAACCGACCGCGAAGCTGCAAGGAGATGTTATCTTCTGTCTTTGAAAGTCGATGAGTCAGGAGAGGAGAAACAACCTCTATCTGCCAAGAAACATGTTCATGCAAAAGCTGCTGCAGAAGTCAACCTTACTGATTTCGATGCCAGGATTGAACTCGAAGATGAAGTCCAAGAGGACGATCCCCTAGCCCGTGAACTCCAGCAGAAGATCAAAAGGCCAGTACCTGATGGCGAGTTTATCCGAATTCAACTAGGAGATGACCCTGAGAATACCGTGAAGCTCGGTGCTAACCTCCCCGAGAAGGTTAGACTGCAGCTGATAGAGTGCCTGAAGTCCAACACAGACCTCTTTGCTTGGACTGCTGCCGACATGCCGGGCATCTCTTTTGACATTGCCTGCCATCAACTTGCTCTTGACTCCAAAGCCCGTTGGGTGGCTCAGAGGCGTCACAAGCAAGCTCCTGAGAAAGCTGAAGCTGTAGCCAAAGCTGTCGATGACCTTCTTAAGGCTGAGTTTATTAGGGAGATTAAGTACACTACATGGTTTTCTAACGTTGTACTAGTTAAAAAGTCTAATGGAAAATGGCACATGTGTGTTGATTACACCGATCTTAACAAGGCGTGCCCCAAGGACGCCTATCCCCTACCTAATATCGACAGACTTATCGATAATTCCTCCGGTTTTCAATTGTTGTCTTTTATGGATGCATACTCTGGTTATAACCAGATCCCGATGCACCTTGCCGATCAAGAAAAAATCGCATTCATGACCAACAAAGGCAACTACTGATACAAAGTGATGCCTTTTGGCCTCAAGAATGCTGGAGCCACTTATCAGCGCATGATGAACAAAGTGTTCAAAAACCAGATCGGAAAAATGCTTGAGGTATACATGGACGACATGATCGTGAAAACATCGAAAGAGGTCGACCACGTCATTGACCTAAAAGAGGTTTTTCACAAAGTCCGACACCACAACATGCGATTAAATCCCGAAAAATGTACTTTCGGAGTGCGAGCTGGAAAATTCCTCAGTTTTTACCTGACCGAGAGAGGAATTGAAGCAAACCCCGACAAATGTCGCGCTGTTACCGAAATGCAACAACCATCGTCAAAGAAAAACATCCAGCAGCTCACTGGAATGCTCGCCTTGTTAACAAGATTCATTTCGAAATCAGCTCAACGCGCATTGCCCTTCTTCCGCCTACTCAAAAAGGGGATCCAGTTTGAATGGTCCCCCAAATGCGAAGAAGCTCTGACGCAACTAAAGCGTATTCTGTATCAACCACCAGTCTTGACAATACCGTCCCCAGGGGAGGTCCTTTATCTCTATCTGGCAGTAGCTGATGAAGCTCTCAGTGCCGTCCTCGTCCGCGAAACAGATGAGGGACAGAAACCCGTTTATTTTGTGAGCAAAGCACTTCAGGGCCCTGAGCTGAGATATCAGAAAATCGAGAAGGTCGCATTAGCATTAATGATCGCTGCTCGACGGTTGAGACAATATTCTTAGCACATCCCATGGTAGTTCGGACAGACCAACCAATCAAACAGATCTTACAAAGGCCTAACCTGGCAGGATGTATGATCAAATGGTCGGTTGAGTTGTCCGAATTCAGGGTTACTTACAAAGCGCGAAAAGCCATCAAACTCAATGTTTGGCAGACTTTATTGCTGAGATGACTCCGGGACCCACAAAACCTTACTCCAAATGGACAGTTCACGTTGACAGATCATATAATGCCAAGGGTAGTGGCGCTGGATTGTTACTCGAGAACGACGATGGGCTGATCGTCGAGTTCTCCTTGGGATTCTCATTCCATACCTCAAACAATCAAGTAGAATATGAAGCATGTCTAGCAGGACTTACATTAGCTCGGGACTTCGGTGCTGAGGAAGTTAAACTCAAAACTGATTCCCAATTAGTTGTATCCTAGATCAAAGAGGAATACTGGGCTAAAGATCCCCTCCTCCAAAAATACCTCGCGTTGGTAAAGAAAAAGATGAACGACTTTGCTGCAGCCGAGATTACACACGTTCCGAGAGAACAGAACACTCGAGCAGATATTTTGTCCAAACTTGCAAGCACGCGAACCTCGGGGAACAATAGATCTGTGATACAGGAAACACTGGCCAAGCTGAGTATAACTTTGGTCGTCGACACGATGCCCATCGAAGTGTCGGAGGTTCTTCCAAAATTTTGCTTTGTTGTTTCCCATGCAAGTGTTGATGACGTTACCAGCATAGCGGATAACTGGATGACACCCATTCAGAAATATATTCAGCTTGGCGAGCTCCCTGGAGACGAAAAAGAGGCTGCCAAAGTTCGAAAGAAAGCGTGTTCCTACTCCATTATCGAGGGTATTTTGTACCGAAGAGGGTTCTCTACTCTCCTGTTGAAGTGTCTTGACGACACCAAAGCCCAGTACGCATTAGCCGAAGTGCATGAAGGCATATGTGGGCAACACCTCAGAGGACATTCCCTCGCGAAGAAAGCCCTTCGAGCAGGTTACTATTGGCCATTAATGGACGCAGACGCGACGTTGTTCGTTAAGAAATGCGATAAGTGCTAGAGACACAGTGACCTTCATTTAGCTCCTCCAGCAGAGCTGACATCCCTTTCTGCTCCATGGCTCTTCGCATGGTGGGGCATTGATATCCTTGGACCATTTCCAATGGCTCCTGGACAAGTGAAGTATTTAGCTATAGCGATAGACTACTTCACCAAATGGGTAGAAGCGGAACCCCTGGCAAAAATAACCGCGAAGAATTTGATCAAGTTCTTCGAAAGATATATCCTAACAAGGTTCGGAATTCCTGAGGTCGTTGTCACCGACAACGAAACTCAGTTTGCTGATCAAGGTTTCCGTAAGACCCCAGAGACCTCCGAATCAAACAACACTTCACCTCGGTAGAACACCCCTAAACAAACGGTCAAGCTGAGGCCGCTAACCGGGTTATTCTCCGAGGCTTAAAACGAAGGCTAGATGAAGTAAAGGGGAACTGGGCGGAAGAACTCCCACGAGTACTCTGGGCATATCGCACAACTCCACATTCGACGACAGGAGAGTCACCTTTTCGTCTCACATATGGGACTGAAGTCGTCATTCCTGTCGAGATCGGAGAGCTAAGTTGGAGAACTTTGCATCCCCAACAAAGCATCAAAAACTTTCAAAACTTGAGAGAAGAACTCGACCTCCTGGACGAATGCAGAGAGCTTGCAGCCCTCAAGGAGGTCGTAGTCAAACAGAAAATCGCAGCAAGATGCAACCGAAACATCGTTCCAAGGGAGTTCGCGCCTGGCGATCTCGTCCTTCGATGAGCCGACGTCGGTTTAAAGAATTCCTCACAAGAAAAACTTGCGCCCAATTGGGAAGGCCCTTATCGAGTCACCACAAAGACCGGTACTGATGCCTACAATCTCGAAACATTACCGGGTCAAGCAATTCAAAGGACTTGGAACGCAGATAAGTTAAAGAAATACTTTAGCTAAGTACAAGTGTAATGAACTGTGAAGGGCACGAGGGTGTTCAAATAATGCGAGTGTCAAAGCAATAAAGTGCATTCAAAGTAACACAAGTATGAACCGTGTACCTAAACAACCTCGTGCAGATAGCACGTGTGTTGCCAAACAAGCCTCGCGCCCGAGTGCGTGAGCATCTTCGAACAAGCCTCGCGCCCGAGCATACCGACCTCGTGTGTATACCATGAGTGTTGTCAAACGAGCCTCGCGCCCGAGTGTGCGAGCATTTCCAAACGATCTCGCTTTCTGCCTGGCCAGCAGAGTAGTGAACATCGCCAAATGGGTAAACCCCCTTGAATAACGAGCTTCCAAACAAACAACAAACAAAATAAATGAGGCAAACATTTTGCTAAGTTAAAATTACTTGATCATTACAAACGTTTTTGTTCATCACAAAAGACAGCGAAATCGAAACAAACGACAAATACAAGCAAAAATCCTAAGACTTGGAAGGCACATCCACTTCTGAAGTCGAAGGAGGAGGCACCTCAGAAGCCGAGGGAAGAGCCACGTCAGAATTCGAAGGAGGAGGCACCTCAAAAGCCGAAGGAAGAGCCACTTCGGGAGACAGAGTAGGCACAGTAAGAATAAGTTCCTTTGTTTGACCATCTACGATCAAGCTCCCCTCGACTACCCCATCAGGGGTCATCCCCTTGGTGATGAAGACGAGACCTGGATTAAGAAGCCAAATCTGGGCGATGGCATTGCCAAACAACTCATCCCCAGCATTCACGAGCAACTTTTCCAATTCTACTTTCTCAGTCGTCAAAGCCCGAACCTCTTCAGAAAGCTTGGGGAGTTCTTGGGTCTCTTTTGAAAGTTGTTCATTTTCAGTACTCAAACCCTCCACCCTGCGTTGAGATTCGAGAACATCCAACTTCAAGCTCTCTTCAGACTTCACGAGGTCTTTGATCCTAAGTAAGAGCCTTTCTCGCTCTTCAATCCACTTCTTCTTCTCGGAAGAAAGACCTTCGAGCTCCTTCGTCAGCTTAGTCACTTCGCCCTTGGCCTTAGTGGTCTCCTTCCTGGTAGACCCCAACTGTGCCCGAAGGTCGACTTCAAGCCCTTCTAAAGACTTGATCTTCGTGTCGAACTCAGACTTGGCTTTGCGGAGGCCTTCGAGCTCAACTTCCAAGTGCTTGTTCTTCTCAAACATCCACTTGGAAACTACCAGGTCACGCAACTCATAAGTCATGTTCTCAAAGAATGAATTTTCCTTGGCGCTTTCGAAAAGTTCGTTGAAATAAGGTTCATCGGAAGGAGGAACTAACCTTCCAACTTCATCCGCGCTCACCAACTCGCGGCGAGACCAAACTGGCGGGACCTCGCCAGGAGACGGAACCACTTCTTTCCCTTTGCTCAGGTTACTTCCTGCTTTAATTGTCAGCACAGGAGCCGTGGTCTTTGGCGGAGGGGGAGGCTTCATCTTCTTGGCAACAGGCTCTTCAGTGACCTGAGCGAGAACTCGCTTAGTGCCCGAAGACACATCTTCGACCACCTTCGCTGCCACAGTTGAAACAGCAACATGAGCTCAGACTGCAGCGCCCTGATATCGACCTGAAGAAACCTCAGGCCAAACAACTTGAACAGGCGAGGCTCTAGAAGACGGAGTGAGGACAGGAGTAGTTTGGCTGGAACCTTCTCCAACCACAGGAGAAGGAGTCCTTTCAGTAGAAGCCCTCCTCTTCAAGCTCGACAAATAAGCCGAAGTCGCCATCGAATCTGCAGAAACAAAGTGAGTTAGAAGGATAAGTGGAAAACTATGAACGCATAAAATTTCTACAAGATTACCTAAGCACACACTAGCTTCTTCCGGAGTTTTGCATTTGAGAAGGCGATGAGTGTCGATGAATCTTTTTTCAGAGACCATCTCTCCCTTCTTGTTCACATATTATCGAGGCTTGAGCTTCTCAACAAACCCACAAATTTGCTTCAAGCCAAACCATGCGTTGTCGTCCAGTTCCTCAAGCTTATAAGTAAATTCACTCTTCTGATACTGAAATTACTTGTCGGTCCAACACAGTGGAAACCGTTCTTGCCAGTCTATAAACACTTGCCCCTTGTTGTCCAACGCTTCCACGAGAATACAAACGTTCTCCATAGCAGTTTCACTGATGGCCTCGACAATAAAGTACTTCGACTTAAAGCCACGGTGGGACTCTGAGAACAACTCAAAAACTTTTCCATTTTGTTTCAGCGAAACCCAGCCTTGGCGTTTCGCTGAGTCCGCTTCGGTCCACAGAGGGGAAAAGATGGCGAAAAACGTCTCGAGCAGTGGTTCAATTTTCAAATAGGGGCACAATAGCTGAAAACCCCTAACAAACGCCAAAGCGTTTGGATGTAACTGTGAAGGGGCGACCTCCAAATGGTGTAGGACTGCCACCTTGAAAGCAGAAAAAGGCAGCCTGAAACCTAAGTCTTTAAAAAGGACCTCGTACATAAACATCAAGATATTGGACGAGTACGAACAGATCCGAGCATCGAGTTTGGGTCGACCCAAACTCCAATTTTCAAATTTACCAACCCCATTCGCAACATCAAGAGACCCTAACAGAAGTGAAAAACTCTCTTTCGACGAGTAAAGGGAGCAAGTACAAAGTGCGTCCTCCGCAACCCAACCGAAATCTTCAGCATTTGGGGGCAAGTAATAGTCATCCCTCTGAAGCAACTTTTTACCCATTTTCGACCTAGCCAAAGCACTGTCATGAAAATAAGGTCGATTTTTATCTATACTTATCAACCACTCTCCTACTTCTCTCTCGGTGAAGGTCCGCCCGAAAAACTTCTGTAATTTTAAGGAAAGACGTTGGATTTCTACGGGATTCATCGGGGACACTTTCTTACCCTCGTAATCTTCGATGAAAAGCCCCAGAGGGGGATAGATTACGGGGGAAGAACTTTCCTCCCCAGAGCTCGTCAAAACGAAGCTGCCGTTCGGCAATGAGCCACCGCTATCGGTGATATCGTTTCGCCCTTTCGAGGGGCCACCGGGAAAAGAGGAGGTGGAAAATCCAGAAACAGAAGAAGAAGAAGAAGAGGACGAATCTTTCAAAAGAAACCTTATGTTGCTACCCATTTCGAAACAACGAAAGGAAAAGTAGAGAAGAGGAAGAGAGATTTACCTGTAAACAACGAAGTTCGCAAGGAAATTGAAGAAAGAGAAACTCGAACAAGCACAAACGGTTGGACAAACGAACCCCCATCCCTCTCTTTCAAGAGGATTCACGGCATGTCAAGCCCTGGTTAAGGTTCTTCGCTTTGGCTAAGATTATTCGTCTTGCCAAGCGAGTTTCAGCAAGTACATTGACCCCACACAAATCACGTTCACGAAACTAAAACTACTTGCTATATTTATATACGCAATTCATTTCGCCTCACTCGACTCTATATCTAGCCAAAGGTAAAGACTTGCATTCAGTTACTCTGAGAAAGATCCGGTTATCTTATGGTTAGGATTCTTCTTTATCTTTTATCTTCCTTACCGGAGAATGAACCAGAGAACACTCAAAGAATCACTGGAGAAGAAGAAGAAGAAGAAGGAAGGGCGAGGCAGAAGAGTCTCTCAGAGACTTTGCAGAACGAGCGAAAGTAAGAAAGTGAAAGGGGAATGATTATTTATAAACCCCAAGTCTGGTCGAAATGACGTGACTTTTCTTCTCCTCTCACCGTTGATCTAATCTAAGCGACCTGACCTTTATTCTCCTTTCACCATTGATCAACGACATGTCGCACCTATTTAACCTGGGGACACAGGGCAATGATGACTCGCCTTGAAACAACGCGACACTCCAAGTCCCAAAGGCGGCTGAAGCGATAGTTTGAATTTCAAATCTAACGCTCACGCGCCTAGGGTTTGGAAGCGATTCAGCTCCCTCTCTTCGAACAAGACGACAAGCATTGACATTCCTCCTCAAACAGAAGTACCAAATGTTGACATCACCCGAAAAACAAACATCTACAAGTCCCCACCTCGACACTCGAGCTACCGACTTGGGGGACAACTGTTCTGGACTGGGCCAAGGCCCATTCCAACAGAGCGCTCGCCGAAGGCCTAGTATTGCGTGCAGTTGGCTACTCCACTTCGGAGCCATGTCGACCTGGCAGATCCAACCGTCCTCAGATCTTTGCGCCAGCTCATCACAGCCTGGCATAGATCCGACGGCACCCCGGATCTCGCGGGAGCGGTTATATCTCGATAACCGTCTCCGAGCACTATAAAAGGGATATCCGTCACGATCCAGGTACGATTTGATTCATTCTCCTGCTTACCTCACCTCCTACCTAAACTGACTTAGGCATCAGAGTCCTTGCAAGTACACCACCCCCGCACGCCGTCGTCAACCACTGCGAGCACCGCCACACCGCTTCACTCCGGCCGTCCTCCAAGTTCTACCTCAGAACATATATTATATTGAAATAATCTAATTCATAATAATTAGAAGTTTTTATTGTTATATTTTATTGTATAAGGTGTAGGATAACAAGAAAAAGATTAAAAAAATTATAAATAGGGTTTTTTTAAAAGTGTGCAACTTTGCGTACGATAAGAACAATTAATTTTCCATTTTTTCTTTATTAATTATCTAATTTATTGTGAGTAGAGACGGATTACATAAAGATGAATCTATAAAATAAATTGAAAAGTGAGTAATTAATATAAAAAATAGGTAGTTAATAATTTTTATCTTGCAAAATTGCATACATTAGAAAAACCGATATTAAATAAGTCCGTCCTTTTCCTAGACCGAAGAAAACTAATTTATACAACATATTCGATTTACAAATCAAATTATTTACCTCATGTGTTTTTTTTTTTATAATCATTTACCTCGTGTGGTTTGAAAAGGAAGTAAAAAAACATAACTAAATGTGAAATCTAATTGTAGGGGTGTGAATAGGCTGACAGATGTCTACAACATAGCTTACGTCAGTCCCAGGTCAGGCCGGATTTTTTTTGTTTAAATAGATAAGACCAATGCTTTTTAGAACCCAATTTAGCTAAAAAGGTCGGGCTTCGGACCACCAAAAAAGCCTTTTAGGCCTAACAAGCCGATCTATTTAAGTAAATATAAATAATAATTTTATATTGCTATTATTATCAAATTAGATTTTGTACATTGTGTTAAATCATATACTTGCTGAATTTTCAATAATTTTTTGACACACTTAAAAGCTTTATTGCAACAAAGAATTTAAATAGGCTATTATATAAGGTTAGATTCTTTAAAAGGTCATGTTAGACCTTGAAAAAGATTTATATCATACAGATAAATCAGAATCAGACATTATAAAACTCAACTGGTTCTATCTATTTCCACCCCTATGTCTCATGTCTCTTAGTAGCAATGGTTTTTAATTTTCCTTTTTTATAATTTATTATAAATAGAACTTAGCCTCATTAGCCTATTAGCCCGTTAGTCTATTTAAAGATCAATCATATGACTTATTTTATTTTATTTTTTTTAAATGAAGGAAAGGAGCCTCGTTAAAACATTCTGATGCAAAACCCTCCTTAGGGAAAAAAGCATCTAGAAGGAAAAAGAGTGCTCCTCCATGTTATTATAGAAAAAAAATGGCAAACAGAATACAGAACGACCATGAGGGGGACTACACCAAAACCCCATGCAAAGAAAAAGATAGCAACAGAAACAACCCCAAATACAAGGGAGAAACAACCAAACAAATAACTAAGCAAATCTATAGGCAGAAAAGCCAAACCTATTATTAAAAAACTCAACAGCAATAAAAGAAGGGATGTTATTCCACCAAATAAAGTCCGTCTGAGAGGCCCCGAATTTGGCCAGCTTATCCGCACAATCATATGACTTATTTAAATATGTTAGTATCAAATAGGTTTTCAAGTAGACTAACAAGACATGACATGCTTTCAAAAAGGCCAGACCAAACTTAAAATAAAACCTATAATAAGTAACAGAATAGACTTATGTTTTGAATTTTTTTATCTGTGCCACCTGACAACATCTCCCTGCATATCATCCCAAAGAAAAAATATCTCCCTGAATATGATTCCATTTAATTTCTTTACGCACAGACAAAGATTCCATTAAATTTTTAGGACATGGTACGCTATCCGAATCCCTTTTTTTTTTTTCTTTTCCTTTTGTTGATCTGAAATTAAAGAACTCCACTTCCTTATACGCAAATCCGCATGAGCCCATGGGTTGCTTATAAGCGATGGCGAGGCACTAATACAGGGAGGGGCAAACCAGTCCAAGCAAGTATTGTCAACAACCAAAATCGTTTTCATCATCTCTGGCCTGGCCAAACACACCAGAATGCAAATACACAAAACCAAGAGGACACGGTAGCAAAAACCGTGAAGCACGGATGATTGAACAACTCAGCACTACTACTATTTTTTTTCCAAAGAACAATGCAAAGATTCGAATCTTCCGTTAAGAACATTCCATCAGAAACCATAAAATCCAACGGCTGAGATGCACCGAAGCTCAAAAAAAATTCCATAGCATAATTCCAGCACCTCCGTCACCACACCATTATAACAAACAAAGGTTGTAAACGCCTCACTCGCCCCCTCCTATTTCGCCAAATCCACACCAATCATTTTCCGCTCTCTTCTCAATTCTCAATCTTCCTTCCTTCCCCACACTTTCTCTCTTTCTCACACACTCTCATCATTCTTTCTCCGCCGGGAGAAAACCTTGTTTCGGTGGCGGGAACGAGGTTTGACCGTTAGGTGTGTATTTTTTTTTTATTCTTCCGTTTTTTTTGGTTCCTCTGTGGCTTTTTTTCCCCCCGAAGACATGGAGGTTTCGGTTGCGTCGCCGAAAAAATCTTTGTTTGGAGGATCCAATCAGGGAAGTACCAGTCAGAAGAAGCGTGACGCTCAGAGCTCTAACGCTGAGGAAAACGAAGGGGGCATGGAGCTCATGGAGATTGGAGCTGAAAGAACCAAGAACGTGTTGATTCTCATGAGTGATACCGGTGGTGGTCACAGAGCTTCCGCTGAGGCAATTCGTGATGCCTTTCAAATTGAATTCGGTGATGAATACAGGGTAGGTATTCCAATCACCTCTCTTCCTTTTCCCCATTTTATTTTTCTCATTTTGCATTTGTTCAATTTTGCGTTGGTTATGGTTCTGGATCTGTTGTTGCACTCAATTCAAATTATGTTACAAAAGTTTCTATTTTTAACTCTTTTTTTTTTGTTTCTTAATTTGAAGTTTTGTTTTGTCGCTACGTGCCAATATTTTGTTCGTTTATTATGTTTGTGTGCTGATGATGGTTATTTTATTTTTATTTTTTTTTCAAATTTCAGATATTTGTTAAGGATGTTTGGAAAGAGTATACGGGGTGGCCATTGAATGACATGGAAGGACAATATAAATTCATGGTTAAGCATGTTCAGCTATGGAAGGTTGCTTTTCATAGCACTTCTCCCAGGTGGATTCACTCTGTCTATTTGGCTGCCATCGCTGCTTACTACGCCAGGCATATTCCTCTTCTATTGCCTTTGTTTTTATCAAGATTAACGTTTTTTTCCTTGATGATGATGACTTCATGGACAACTTGGCCATTAATCATTATTCATTTGTTGAGAATTGCAATAATTGTCATTCCCTTTTGCTATGTAAAATAGCAATAATTATTGATTTCTGTATCTGTAGGACCTTTCCACTTTTTTGGTTTGTAAAGAATTTCTAAGCTACGCGTTCTAAATTTATGAAATCATAACTCATAAGTGGTGTTTTAATTCTGTCAAAAAAGAAGTGGTGTTTTAATGTTTTCTAAGTGGCACTGCATGTCTGATTTTCAGAGAGGTGGAGGCTGGATTGATGGAGTACAAGCCAGATATTATAATCAGTGTCCATCCCCTGATGCAACATATTCCACTGTGGGTTCTGAAGTGGCAAGGATTGGAAAAGAAAGTTATTTTTGTCACGGTGATCACAGACCTTAGTACCTGCCATCCTACTTGGTAAGTTCAGTGGTATCTTTTTAATTTTCTTCTTGCTTTGAAGGGAATTCCATTAATTAATGTTTACATACTCTAACCTTTTAAGTTATTTCCAGGTTTCATCCTTGGGTGAATAGATGTTACTGCCCTTCACAGGAAGTGTTTAAGAAAGCCTTACAAGAGGGACTTGAGGAATCTCAAACCCGAATTTATGGCTTGCCCATCAGGCCTTCTTTTGCTCGTGCAGTTCTTGTGAAGGTATGCATAATATTGAAGTGTGTGTTTTGCTCTCATTGATGGAATGGAACTGACTTTGACTTTATTATAGGATCAACTAAGAGAAGAACTTGAGATGGATCCAGACTTGCCGGCAGTTTTGCTGATGGGTGGTGGTGAAGGAATGGGACCTGTCAAGAAAACTGCAAAGGCTCTTGGAGAAGCACTTTATGATAAGGAAGCTGAGAAACCAATCGGGCAGATGGTAATCATATGTGGTCGTAATAGGAATTTAGTATCTACCCTTGAATCTTTTGAATGGAAGATTCCAGTAAAGGTAATTGGCTTCACTCCCCTTATACCTCTGATATTAAATAAGCGAATGGTCAACTAAAACTTTGTTTCTTGGTTTGTGTAGGTTAGAGGATTTGAGACCATAATGGCCAAATGGATGGGAGCCTGTGACTGCATTATAACAAAAGTAAGTTATACCAATTTGCTCTTGTATGTGCTATTTCATGGAAATGGATTTTTTGCTGTCGCGAGTTCTTAGGGTTGCAAACTCAACTGTTGGATGAAGATCGGACGGCCTGTGTTTTTCAGTCATTTTATTGGATTTGAAATACAATTTTAGAATACGGGCCGTCTAATCTTCATCTAATGGTCAAGATTAACAACTGCGGTGACTTTAGGGCCTGATGACTACATAGACTCTGAGGTCTGCTACTTCATATGTTAGCATAGGCTCATTGATTCTATGATTTTTTTTAGGCTGGACCAGGTACAATTGCAGAAGCATTGATCAGAGGGCTTCCTATAATCCTCAATGACTATATCCCAGGACAGGTGAGTGATTAAATTGTTCTCCTCATTGCCAATCTGTCTTTTTGATTCCACCACCCCATATTGATTCTCAGCTGCAATGGTAACTACAGGAAAAGGGTAATGTGCCTTATGTGGTAAACAATGGAGCTGGTGTCTTCACCCGTAGTCCTAAGGAAACAGCAAGGATTGTGGCAGAATGGTTCAGCACAAAAGCAGATGAACGGAAAGAAATGTCAGAGAAGGCGCTTAAATTAGCAAACCCGGAAGCCGTGTTTAACATTGTGAGGGACATTCACGAGCTTGCTCAGCAACGGGAGCCAGCAAATTTTCCTTACTTGTTGACCTCATCATTTACTAGCATAATCTAATTGATTGATGATTATTTGCGCATCTTTCACATTAGCTTTTTTTAATTCCATTAGAATTGACATGTACAGTTAGCTCTTCAAGTTACATCATTCTTTGTCCTAGTGGCTTGGTTTTATTATCAAGGTTAAATTATAGTAAACAAGCTCTAGTTTTAGAAGACTTGGGATTTACGATGTTTGTGGGAGGTCATGGGTTGTCTGTAACTGTGAGATGGTTTAACATTCTACTGTGCATATCAGTCTAATGGTTTTTCCTTGAAGTTTTCCTCCTTGGAATTCTTTTTAGCACTCCAAGTACAAATTTTCGACTATATAGCATGCTTCTTTACTACACAATTTAAATTGTCTAGCTTTAAGAAGCACATCATATAAATTCTTGCCTTAGAAATTTTAGTAGCTTGCTGTTAATAAGATTGCTTAAAGTCGACAAGTAAAGTGAAAAATAAGGTGATTATATATGCACACAATCTTGGCCAAGGTTCAAAAAAGCTTTGAAACTTTAAAAGCATGACCAAAAACTGTTTCCATAAGCAAAGAAATAACGAATTTTGCTTGAATTTTTGAATTTGTCGTGTTCCTTACAAAAATGAAAATAGAAAAATGAAATAAGGGGAAACAATTGACCTTGTACTAAGCAGGATATGTTCATTGATATAGATTTTCAAATTTTCAATTTTGCGTAGCACGCTCATTTAGCGGTGGCTGATCGTTACTCATCAGCCTCCCATATATATAGATCCGTCTAAAATCAATGATATGGCCACATGCGCTTGATTTCAAGTTTCAAACATAAGGCATTTCATTTGTACTCGAAACAAAAGGCCACATGCTACTGTACATTTCGTGTACAAAAGGCATTTCATTTTAAATTTGGATGCAGGTGCGACTGCGATCGTTGAGACGTTTGTTACGGCGTGAAATAATTTTATAATTATACTAAATGTAATGAAAATTTTATGATGCAGATACGGTGACCACCACAACAGCAATATTGCGGCCGCAATTGTCAATACGGACCACAATTTGAAACCATGTCGGCAACTACCAAGAGGCAAAGCCAAACAAGATTGAGAATGTTGTCAGATAACAAGACTACCAAAGGACTAGTAGTTGTTGACACTTGAAACCTTCGAAGTACTAACTTATAACGATGCCCTTTTTTTCCTAAGAAGAATGAAGTCGAGCAAAAAGAAACAGCTAATATAATATATGATTGCATCCTCGCCCACCAAGATTATATGTATTACAGGTAGACTTTGAGCAAATATAGAAAGGCAGTGTTTATTTATTGTCAGCAGTTGGTGATACATTGTTATCATGAGATAATCCGAAAACAAAACAAACGATGCGACCCCAAATCACATGCAGTTCACGTTCGTTGAGGCGCTATAAGAAGACAATAGGACAAAATAGCACTGTTGTTTTCAACTGTACTTTCCGGTTGCATTTGATCTTGTCTTCTATTGTTAGGTATGCATCTTGCTGTTTCCACTCCTTCGTTGAGGATCACCAGATGAGAAATCACAGTCAATCAAGTAGGAGGACATGTTGAATAAATAAAAGAAATAAAAATCTAAGGAAATTGGAGGATTTTAAGTTGAATATAAGTTGAATGAGATATACAAACGTACTGTTAGTGCTGCCGTGTGTGTGGTACCATTTTTGGTGCACTTGTATGTGTAATAATAACCAAGGAAAATGGATTGCTAGCTAGATTTGGTTGGACAAGAGGACCAATGTTTCCTTCTACCAGCAAGGAAACTGGGGTTATTATTAATTTTGCTATTAGAATTTAGAATTGATGCGTGGAATTTGGGAAACGACTCTCCGCTGACGTCACAGAAAGATCGTAATGAGTACTACTTCCAACGGGCGATGTACTGCTGATGTCTTTCTCCTCCTCATAATAAATCATAAATCCCAAGTGGCCAATAATATACTCTATTTTGATGAAGACGTGTTAGTATTTTTTTTATTTTATATAGGAAAACACTAAATAGCACGAAAAGAGTGTGTATGAAATGGAACAAATTCCTAACAACCGTCAGATGAGGTTTTGATTTCAGTTAATTTTAAATTTTATTTATTTAAAAAAAAATATAAACGCAACCTTGGTGCATTCGTTCAATTCTTAATTTGTACTTTCGTAACAAATAGCAATCCTCTTTTATATATTGGTGACGAATATATGTTAATATTAGGATAAAGAAACTTAAATACCTGGAAAATGAGAAAAGTGCAAGTCGATTAGAGGTGTCAAAATGGGTTGGCCTGATCGGGCCGGCCCGAAAAAATCCAAAAAAGTATATGATTTGAGCAGTTAAATTTAAACTCATTTTCAACCCGGGTTTTTTTGGCCTGGCGTGTATAGCCCGCACAAAATTAGGAAAACACGCTTGTTAAATTTATTCATATATCTTTTCTCTCCTTTGTACACAAATGGCTGTAAGTTGATATTTTTGTGTTGAAAGAAAGAAAGCATACCCTGTTTCATGTGTGTTGGAATTGATTAGTCTATTGAACTTTGATGGGACCGTGGGTAATAAATTAGTAATTTTTTTTATCAATAAAGCTATATAACATATTAGCATTAACATATTAGTATATATAATAATAATAATAATAATAATAATTATTATTATTATTATTATTATTATTATTATTATAATAAAAAAAAGCAAAGCAACCTGCAAAACATATATTCCAAGCAAAGAGAAAAGGAGAGCATGGGAAACAAATAAGATAGCTGTGTAATAAGCTATTGATTATTTTTAATGAAAGAAGTTAATAATTAATTATATTGTGTTAAGCCTCAACAAGGGGAATTGGACCAGAATGATACTCCGATATGTGGAATTCCGGATATCAGTAAAAAGCTACTGTTAAGATTGTTTGAATTTTGATTTATTTTAAAAAAATTAAGTGCTTTATATAATCCGGGCCAACCCAAAAAGGCCATAGCCCGCATAGGGCCGGGCTTGGGCTGTAAATTATGAGCCTAAATTTTATCCCGGGTTTTTTTGCCCGACCCGATAAAGCCTGAACCCGATACGGGCCAAGTAGCCCATTTTGCCAGCTATAAAGTCGATCAACCTCGCATTAATATCACGACACAATATACTCGCTCTGTAACATATGATATTAAGTGACATTTAAGATTTTTTCATAAAAATTAAGAAAAAGAATAAATAAGTTAATGAGAATAAAAATGTTATTCCTTCTATTCTTTTTTACTTGTCCATTTTTTAGAGAAACTAGTGTAATAACCCGTGTGATGTACGAGTGAGATTCGAGAGTTACGAATCATGTGGAAAAAAAAGATGAAGTTATTATATAATAACAAATAGTAATATGACTTTAAGGTGAATCTATAGTAAGAATTAATAATAAAAACTAAAATTAATAGAATGAATGTGGAGCTGCCTCGTGGCATAAGTCTACGTGGCAAAACTCTATTTTATATAATATAATAGATAGTAGATAATAGATAACTAAAAATTGATTCATATGTTTAGGCAAAAATAAATAAAAACAATTGAAATTGATTTAGGCAAAAAATTAAATAATTCATATAGTGTCACATGATTTAGATAATATTTTGATTATATCAAAAAAAAATTGATTGAATGACAAAGGTCCAGATATGAAAATTAATTGAATGATAAGCTTTAATTTATTACATTTTGAATTTGAATTAATTCAAATTTGATTGAATGGTAAAAGTGCAGATATAAGCATTAATTAATTGATATACCTTAATCAATGAAATATCATGAATTAAAAAAAATATTTTATATTTTGGCGGGAAAAGAATGAATGCGGAGCTGCCAAACATGAATCTACGTGGCAAAACTCTATTTTATATAATATAGTAGATTTTATTACTATTTATCTGTCGTTCTCAAAGTTCAAGGTTATATTAATTAATTTTTTTTATCAATTATACCCTTAAATATTTATTATAGAGAGACAAATAAGTGTAATGAGGTAATAAACAGTAAAGAGTATCGCAGAAGAAAGACCAATAATTTCATCAAGAACAATAAAATTTATTGGTTTCTTTGAACTGTATAAAACAAACTTAAACGACATCTAAAAAGCAATGAAGGTAGTACTAAATTATTTCTATTGACTGTTGGAATATTAGTTATTGTTATAAATGCAAAGTGGAGTATAATAATTTAAGAGATACTTATGCACATACAATATTTATTTAGGGGCTAAATTGGACTAAAAATATTAATGTTGCATTGGAAAAAAAATGTCACTTAATATGAGATTTTTTCCTTTGTTAAATATCACTCAATTTGGGAGAGAGGGAATACATCATATAATTATTTCTCTGTTGCACGAATAAATATAAAAAATTGACAATAACAAAAACATAATGATTGAATTTCCTACCCCACATTAACAAGACGGGAAAGTAATGTGAAAAAAAAAGTGTTTAAGTGTATTAGTCTTAGTTGGATAATTGGACTAAACTGTTAACAGTGATTTTCAAATTCAATCAATTACGATGAGATGAGAAAGTGATTTTTTCTTGGCTATAGGTTTTTTAACTCCTTCAAAAGGTATTAAGTGTTGAAGGTTGAACAAAGATTAAAGTTGAATAGAAAGTAAAGGGTAAAAGCAATAAATACAATAAGGATAAATTGCCAAAAAAATAGGTTTTTTTGATTGATTGATTATATCTAAAAAAGTATGTGCAGGCCTTACTTATAGTGCTAAACTACGAGTTACCCTAATCCGACACATTCTCCACAACAATAATTGTCTTTACAAAGTGGCTAATAGTTACAACGGCTAAAATTACATTAATCAACTAATACCACATGTTTCGACTAACCTTAGACTTAACTAACCATATTCTCCTAAAATCTAGGTATGTGTCCCATGTTGGCTCCTTGATATGAAAATTCATCCTCCAAGTGGTCTTTACTCTTGGCTTTTCAGTAGCAACAAGCTTCTCTATTTTCAAGGGTTTGGAGATAAAACCTTATTATTATCTTTTTTTCTTTTAGAATTTCTCCAAGTTTAAACGCATTCTGACCTATAAAACATCCCTAAGCCCAATAATATAATCAATTTGATTAATTAATCACATTTATGGACAATTGAATTTGGCTACTTAACTGTCAAGTGTCAACTAATCCCTTATTTCGATTAAACCTATCGATTTATCCTTTGCATTGGCCAGAACCAATTGATTTTTGTATTCGGCTACCAGTTAATTATTTTTTAGGTGTTAAAAACTAATAACCTTTGCTATAATCACAAAAATGTATGTTACATTTTAATTCTTTGTTCAACATGTTATATACCTATTTGTTTTGGACTTTTATCTCGGATACTTAGATTCTCGATGACTAGGCCTATATAATTAGGTAAGCCTTAAGTCTAATCAAGCGATCCACCAACCTATATGAGCCATAAAAGCTCAGTAACAAAGGTGTAACGACCTTATCGAATCAGTTAACGGGTGGAACTTCCCTATACAAATCATATTTAATATAAATCTCGGTACACACTCATTTTATGCTCTCAAATCTCCCAGATCACACTCTAACTTGAGTGTTAGAGTCTTTGTAGGTGGCTACCACCTTTCCACCCCCAAAGACGTGTATAAAGCTAATATCCTGAAACATCATAAAATCATCCTCATCTTCTTTCAGTTTAAGGTATTTTACCACGTATCTCATCCTTTAATTCCTAGCTAAACAATATTTATTAAAAAGAAATCCAGGATAAAAAATAAATGGGAAATATATTTAATAACTAAATATATAATTAGCTGTGTGAAGGAAAATATTAATGAAAAGTATTGCGTGTAGACAGTTGAATTGACTTGGTGGTAACTTGCTTAGCAAAGCAAAGGTTGTCTCTTATGAATATCAATGGTGCAACTATTATTTTCAGAGATTTTTTTTTATACTTATTTTTTTGGTCGGTAAATAAACTTTCGGACTATTTATACTATCGGGAAATAAACTTATGAAAAAGGTAGGGTGTGTTGATTTAAGGGGGGCGTGTTGATAGTTACACCCAAATATCAATATCAACGAAAAGAAAACCGCGCTGGGCCAAGCTTATTTTAATAAAAGGTTTCGTCTGGGCCGAAACCCACATGTAATCATCCAAGTTATCCTCCCTTGTCTGTTTAGTGTTAATAAAGTAATAAATACATTATTATTCTCAGATCCCATTTTTCTCAAGTTACTTGTTCATAATCCTGATTTCATTCGCTTCTTCTAACAATTTCGGTATCTTAATTCATCAATTTACTTCAAGTTTGCAATTCATTTGATCTATTTCCTATTATCACCCCAAACAATTACTATATTTACATCCCCGGATTGATTTTCGGCATTTCCAGAAACATTTGGGGTTTGCAATTGAATTCTCCTGAGCAAACCTTGTTGTAATCACACGCCACAAGAGACATGGTACGGGCATTCAATTCATTCTTATTCATAATTCATAATTCTTTGATTTTAATTCCCAATTCAAAATTGTTGTTGTTGTTGTGTTGTGTGGGAAGGTTTATCACTCCAGTTTTGTGGACGAAGGTGGAGTAGACAGAGCTTGTGGGTGTCCTCTTCTTCCTCTAAAGAGCCACATTAAGGGACCTGCTCCTGTTTCAGATCAAGGTTTTCAATTCATTGCGTTTTTGTTCTGTTGTGCTTTGCTTTTTGCATTTTTCAGAATCTTAGATATGCTGCTATGTGTGATGTGTGGTGGCAGATAGAACTGATATAGTGGATGAAGCCATCACATTCTTTCGAGCCAATGTGTTCTTCAGAAACTTTGACATTAAGAGCCCTGCTGATAAGCTTCTTATATACTTGACATTTTACATTAATGTTGCTCTCAAGAGGCTTGAAGGTTGCAGAACTTTGGCCGAAGGAACCAAGGCAGTCATCAACTTGGGTCTCGAAAAGGTTCCTGTCCCTGGAGAGTCTGGTTTTCCTTTCCCGGGCCTTTTCCCCCTTCCTCAATCACACAAAGAAGCAGGTGAATAGTGTAATTGCTATTCCATACATTCATGAGTAGATGCATATGCTTAGTTTAATCATCTAATATTGTAATATGTTATATTATATACTCGATATGTTAATAAGTAGTTTTAATTGTCTAAGAATAGTGATATATTTCATTCAATTTCTTACTGAAGATTTGATAGAGTCTTTACATTTTCTGCCTTAGTTCACTTAAAACTTTGGTTACCAAATGAGTGACTGATTGTGGCTATGCCTTATTGTGTGGCATCTGTTTGAAAGACAACATACTGTATCACTGGCTGCTTGGGTGGGACTAGATAGGCATTTCATAAACTGAGAGATTACGGGCATGGAATGGAGTGAATACCTAATGTTACTGCATTTGCATTGGTCATCAGAGACCTAAATAAATAAGTCAAGTCTGGAAAACTCTTATTCAAAGGCTCATTTCAACTTTTATTTGGGGACCATAATCTGGATGTTGTAAATTTTGCTGTGATTCTTAGGTGGACTGGTTGCTTGGAATTCTACTTAATAAAATAGAGGAAGTGAAATACTTTCCAAAATAGAGTATAATATGTACTTCCTTTATGAGTGAAAACTGATGAGAATAAATACTTTATTACTTTTTGCATTTACAGAGAATTTTCGGTTTGTATTTATACCCGCATATGTAGGTTTCTTATTTCCTCTTATATATTTGTCATCGAACCTTTTTGTAGAGTCAAGTCGAGTGGTTTTTTTATATTTTTTGTGATGATCTGTCATTTGACTAAACAGCATGTTTTAGCTTTTGGTTTTCTGTTAAATATGATTGTAATAAATGTTTCTGGATGCAATTGCCTTTGGTTTTCATAATAGATGAATAGAACATTGTTGCTTTTGGTTTTCCGTTAAATATGATCGTAATCAATGTTTCTCAATGCAAATGCCTTTGCTTTACATGATAGTTGATTAGAAAATTGTATACATATTGAGATAGCTCACTGTACATGCTTATATATTGGTGTGGTGTTTCATTCTGGTTGATGCCACGTTGCAATTTAGTCTACTTGTAGACCATATGTATTCTTTATTTTGGTTACAGACCATATATATTCTGATATGCAAGCTTTGTGATTTCAACGAATACAGAATTGTTCAGAAACTATTTGAAGCAGATAAGGGAAGAAACAAGTGGGAGGTTACTGAGCGTTGCATACAGACCTAATGGCACTCCAAATAAATGGTGGTTGGCATTTGCCAAGAGGAAATTTATGAATATAATTATCCCTTGAACTGTTGTGGCGAACATGCAGTTGCTTGAATCATAGATTAAGTTGTGAAAAATACACTTCAACACTAATGATCTACCAAGAAAAAAATATAATGATTCTTGAAGGGCATGTTGTTTCTTTTCTATTTTGAATCTTAGATTTTGAGTATACTCCACTACTGCTAGCTAGGTAGAACTCATTTTTCCAATTCGTTTGCCTGTCATGTCTACTTTGCCCCTCACGATGAAGTCAGTGATCATAATCGAGCTATGACCCCAATCTTTGCTTGTGCTGGTGTTGCTGGTTATGTTAAGTTGTATTGTCAATCAAGTATAGCAGAACAGCATCAGTCACACTACAGCTTCTTATTATCATTATATCATTATTATGAATGTGCGTTATACCTGCAAGTTTTATTTTGTTTCCTTTTTTTTTAATGGAGGTATATATATATATTTTTATTTTTATTTTCTTTTTCAGATGAGTACTAAATATATCCGGTTGTAATATTATTTATATCTTTTTTGTTACAGATAACGCTATCTATGTATTTGGGTCCATTCCAAAAGTCCCAATGAGTTTCTTTTTGAAAAAACTTATTTTTTTTAAATTATTTTTACATATACAAATAAGAACAAAACTTAGAAGTCTTATGTATATTTGTTATTAAAAATTTAAATTAAAAAAATGGTATGTGAATTTTGTTAAATTCAGCTATATTTTTTCGAAGAGATTATTCTATATTTAAAATATTCCCCTACTGTTGTTTAAGTTAAGAAGCTGTTTAAGTTAAAACGTTGGCAGTAAGAATATAAAAATTTTGATTCAAATTTTATTCCAAAAGCCAACTATGGTTGGTTTAGTTGGCAAGGAAAGGACTCACGTGTGTTCGAATCTTATTGATGATATGAAGAGAATTTTGTTGGCGGGTAATACTTAAGTTGTCACATGTTCCCGAGCTCTCATGAGTCCTGAGATTATTTTTTATCAAAAAACAATTTGATTCCAAAAAAAAATTGAATAGAAAATTGAAATATTCCATTAAATTAATTGAAAATGGTTTATCTTTACCTGGTTTTCAAAAATAAAATTTACTTCAAACTTATCTCTGGATTGGTGCTTTTTCAAAATAAATTATTTGAAAAAAGGGCCAAGGCCTATAGGGGCACAAGATCCAAAGCCAGGACTAGAAATCAAAATTTTTAAATTAGTTGATAATGAAAGGACATGTATATATGAATGAGGAGTGGATGTAAAATTGGGGGGTGGCAATAGCAGTTTGGTTCTCAAAAACCCTAAAACGGTGGAGGACGTGGGGGTTTACTCTAAGCAGTAACCAGATTCGGACCAAACCTATTGACTCGTCTCTTCCCTTTGGTACTCTTTTGGCAATTGGCAATGGCAACGGCAACGGCAACGGAGTTTCCAATTCTCAGCGTCGTCGAGTTGCCCTCTCTTCTCCAAGCTGTGGCCGCCGACACGCTTCTCGCCGCCGCCCAATCTCTCGCCGTGGTATTTCTCTCACAAAATTCTCTCTTTTCTTTCTATTTTGTTCTCAACATTATGTCCCCCTTTAATTCCATGCTTTTACTGTGCGGTTTAGCGAGTAAGCTTTTGTAGAAATTAGGGTTAGTGATTTGCTTGGTTGAACAGTGCGCTTAGTTGGGTGACAGCAGAGAATGGTTTTGTTTTTCCCCGTTGCTACCGACTAGAAGTGTTTTTGCCATTAAGTATGAGAATTGTTTTACAATTGTGTTTCATGTAACTATATTGAATGTGAGTCAATTGTTTGTTACTCCCATTCACTGTTTATGCCCCTTTGTTTTGTATTTTAGTGCTGTTTGCCCTTGATTGCTGTACCGCTTGATGTGTTTTGGTGCTTGCTGTATCTGTGCTGTTTGTCATGAGTAAGGGTCTGTTTGGTTCAAACGAGGGGAGGGGAGGGGAGGGATTTTAATGAAGGGGAGGGGAGGGAAGGGGAAGGGGAAGGGGAAGGGAGGAGGGATTTAATTTGATTGTGTTTGGTTGAGAGGAGGGGAGGGGAGGGGAGGCTTTGCTTGTTTGGTTCAGGAGGGGAGGGGAGGGAGTTTAATGAAGGGAAGGGAGTAGATTACTAGTATATCCTTATAGTCTTTTATATTTTATTATATATAAGGATATTTGAGTAATTTTATTTTAAATAATTTAATCTCCCTCCCTCCCTCCAAAACCCCCCACTTTGGGAGGGGAGCCAAAATTGGCTTAGGAGGGATTTTGCTCCCCTCCCCTCCCCTTAAAAAAATTGAACCAAACAAACATAATTTAAAATAACCCCTCCCCTCTCCTCCCCTCCCTTCCAAAACCCCCCAACCAAACACACCCTAAATATGTTATCAGATGTTTTGTTTTTGTTTCTGCAAACTATTGGTATGGAGTGGTTCCGGCAAAAGATTTCGGAGTTGGGTCAAATGTTGCGATGGTTTGCTGCAGTGGACTCTTACATGAGTGGTATTTGCCTTATGTGCATGCTTGAATAATGAATATTATCTGTGGCTTTCCATTATGTGGCTTGTGAAAGGGACATTCTTTGTGATTCTTTGTTCTCCCTGGCATGGATAAAATTGTTAAATTCGTTAAGAAGGGAAGTGTACTGAGAAAGAAGATCAGGAATTATCCTAATGTTGCAAAAGAAACAACAAAGTAATAAAAGAAAAAGAGAATACATAAGTTCTAAAGAACAATGGTCCTCTTATCCCCCCTGCCCCCTTTTTTGTGTGTGGTTTAGAAAAGAGTAATTTTGTGGCCTTTATGTCTATTAATCACTCTGTCTGTTCAAGGGTTCCATTGTCTTTTTTAGGATTTGACCCTTGAGTGAAACCGTTGACATGATACAAACTATATTTGAAAGCTATAATATTTTCACTATTGTTTCTTTCTTGAATATGTACAAATATTGAAAATGCTATATAACAAGTGTGTGCATCTGTATGTCGTGGGTTTAGCTGGTCTAAGATTTCTATTTGATGACGTGATTAAACTAAAAACATCCTTGGCATTTATATTTTTGTTGCATTAAATTCAGTAATTTTTTTTTTATTTACTTGTGTTTGTTGTCTCCCCAGATTGGATATCTGCTTACTAATGTCACCAATTTAGTGTCCCCAAAGTTGACCTCAACGGATGGAAGGTAAGAATGAACCTATGTGCCTCGTTTAAACGTAACGCAGTTGTTACTTATATTGATGCATGTTAAATCCTGGTCAGGTTTCCCTTGGAACACCTTTTTGGGAGGAAACCTGCTTACGTAGAAAACAAGAATGCTAGTGAAACAGAGGATGATGAGGATGACGATGATGATGACGATGTACAAGATGAGGATGATGATGGAGAAGAGGAAGACTTCTCGGGTGATGAAGGCGAGGAAGAAGGGGATCCTGAAGATGATCCTGAAGCTAACGGTGCAGGAGGAAGTGATGATGGGGATGAGGATGATGACGAGGATGGCGACGAGGATGATGAAGACGAGGGGGAAGATGAAGACGACGAAGACGAGGAAGAGGAAGAGGAGGAGACCCCACAGCCACCATCTAAGAAGAGAAAGTGAGAATTTATTGGTAGGAAATTGTTTCCATGGAATGCATTTGAGTTGAGCTTAGTGATTAGGACAGATAAATTAGCAACCTTCCTGAGTAAACCTATGTCGCTTTATTTATATGTCAACGATGATAATTGGTATATTAATCTTATTGTTTCTACGTTACTTTCTTCCGTCCAGTTAATATCGTCAGTGTCGTTTTAAAAAAAAGTTTTTGAAATTATTAATGCTTTCAAATTTCAATAGCTCTGATCTAGAGTAAATCTCCATTTTGGTTTCCAAATTTTGGCAAGTTTGTTTTTCATATTAATCCCTATTCTGAAACATAAATATAGGTCTTTGATCTATACTTTTATCGGCCATATTAATACTTGATCTATACTTTTGTTGGCTGTTAGTCCTCTGTGTGGATTAATCTGACCGATATAAAATAGGTCAAGATCCTTTATTTTATTTCTTTAGTCTAGGAATTAATACGAAAAATCTTGTCAAAAAAAGGGGTTTACTCTCATGATCTTTGTTATGATCCTCCTCATCGGGAACATTGGTTGGTTGCTTCTTTAACCGTCTTTTTTTTTCTTGGGTCAAAAGTGCAATATTTCATTTATATGGGGTAAAAACCGCCAGAACATTACACCAGGTGCAAGCATCAACCCACTAATGGACAAAATACAGGACTTAACACAAACTCTAAGATCATTCTTTATAACACATGGAGTTGCTCCTGACTACTAGGTAAAAACCTAAGATACTAACCCCAGGTTAAGCTAAGCACTACAACTACTAATCCACCAACATAGCATTCCAAAGACAGCAATCCAAAACAAATAAGTTCAGGTGGTTTTGGTGGTGGGCGTAGAGCCTGGCCACACCTAGGAACCTCATCCCTTGTTACTGGACCATTCATGAAAGGATTTCCTTGTTGAATCTTATACTGGCACACAGTAATCATTGGATAAGAGCCCACATTTAGTGTTTTACCACCTCCTTCATAATCATATAGTCCACTCCTTGATACCTTTGGCAAATTGTTCCATATGTAGCTTAATTTTGCAATGTATATTTGTGTATCAAGGAGGGAAGGGGAAGAAGGTATGGGGCTCACAATAAAAAACATGGTACTGTGCATTTGATTACTATGATAGTGATGATTCTTGGAATCTAAACCCATCCCATTACAGTTTAGCTCGATCAGAGTATTATTGGAGACCCAATCTAAAAACGTTTTATCATCAAACACCTCAAAGATATTCTCAAAGCAGTGATACCTTAGATGAGTTCCCCTGCTTAGACAGTTCTTCATTCTCTATAGCACTAACACCTTGTTCTGCTTCTCCTCCTTTGGCTCAACCTCATCAACCCTCCTAAACTCAGTCTCAGACACAGTCAAAGCTCTAAAAAATGTTGCCCTCCACATAACATCCGCAACCAACACCTTCTTGGGTCGGACCAAAACAGTGGAAGCCCTCTCTACATCTTTACCAACACAAAGGGGGTACTTAACCTCACGGACAAGGCAACCATTTAAGGTGGGTGGTGAGGTACTGTAGAAGGGGTGATTGAGGAAACTGCGCAGAATAGAGACCCTGAAGATGAGGAAATTTAGGAGAAACAGACCCATACGGAAGAGACCAATCCAGTGGCTTAAACGGGGAAAGCAATTGAATCAACACCAACATCAGCGAGGGAAGATGGCGTCTAGGGCGGTTGGTAGCAGGGGTGTTGAGAAAGGATGCGTGATTGACAAACTGGTGGTAGGAAATGGGGTCGTTAAGTGGTGGAGGATCTGGTGGGGGGAATAGGGGCTGGTTCATCAGGTGGCTGTGGAGGGGGTCGAAAGGCCACAGGGGAGGCGGTTGGGGGCTTGCCTCCGCCATAAGGAAACAGAGGAAACAAAGAGGTGAAAGCGGCTCTCGCCGTCGAGGGCCCAAGAACAGTTGGAGCTCGTCGCATAGTGAGGAGAAAAATGAAGGAGAGAACCGTGGAGAGGATACGCGGTGCAGATCACCGGCCAGGCGCCGCCGATCGGCGACAGCAAAAGCCTAGCAACTCTAGGGACCGAACCTAGCAGACTAGGGAAAGACGAGATCTCTCGCTCAAGAGCCCTTAATCACTCTAACACTTCTTTAACCGTCTGAAGTTGGGAGCAATTCTGTTTTTGATAATTTGTTTGGGCATTTCTATTTGATATGATCTTGTGCTATTGAAGATCCATTAATACGGCAGTATCGTTTCACTTGCATTTTTAACAGATTACAGACTTTAAGATAGGTGTTTATCGTAAATTAAAAAAAAATTAATTTGCATACTTGATGTCAGTCTTTTCTCAATGTAATTAAAAAAAAAACTCGAGAGTTATTTGAGCTTATAGGTTGGAGCCGAGCTAATTTAGCCGAAATGACACAATTGCTTTTATGTTTTTTCCTTCTAAATTTGGCCATTTGATTCATTTGGTGCTGATAGTCGGATTACTCTTAGGCCATCTATCCTGTATTTTCTGAGTCTATATGCGGATCATATTTTACTCTGATAATTACTTCTTCGAAACTTGCAAGCTTAACTTGGATAAAAAGGAAAGACAGATGATGATTTTGGAGTCTAGTTCGTTGCAAAGGTTTTATATTTGAATGAAACTTAATATATATTTCCCTTTGTTAGTTCCTAATTTCTAGTCTTTTGGCTTTTTTAATTTTCATGTGTGTAGATTGTTATGCAAGACATGCTACGGCTGACGAGATGGGACTTGTTCTTCCTTCAACTGTTTAGCTGATATTGGCTCTATATCACATGCACCATGTCAAAAATGGTGCATAAGTGGATATCATACAAGAGCCATTAGATGTTCACATTTTTTTATTAGTAGTTTAAATTTCTTTTCTTTTTTTTTTCAAAAGACAAATGTTAGTATTTTGTTAGTGGGTGAGGTTTGAACTCTCTTCCTCATCATCACTGCACTCCTTAATGCTTTGTTTGGATGCCCAACAAAATAGGTAAGATAGAAATAAAAGAGAAGTGAGTTAAAAGAAAAATTGAATAGAAATCATACGTTGCGTCGATGTTGATGGACTTGAGGACACTTGTGTGGTTGGTTAGTTTAAGTCTTAAAAGAGAAAGAAAGAAGGTTTAGGGTTTTGGTCTCCACACTTTAGCGTGGAGAAGGTGGATGCTTGAGCATGGGAACGCTTTGGCATTGGCTTAGGGAACGCTTCGACGCTTTCCCTGTTACATGGGGAGGACACACATTTAAAGCATTGGGACGAGAGAAGGATACACACCATTCTTCATGAAGAAGGGAACCGGGCTCATTGCTCTAGCATTGAGGAGAAGCACGCCAAAGCGTTGGAACACTTTGATGTGGGGTTAGGGCACACTTTAGTGCTAGCCTTAAAACCTAACTAATCTAAGTTTTTGTTATAATTTAGGTGCTTACATATTCTTCATCATTTCCCACCCTCTGAAAATGAAAGTTATGCTTTAGAAGCCATAGCTACAGTTTAGGAGCTTATAACATGAAATCCAAGTGCCGAAACGCAAACTCGATCGTACTGTTGTATTTGTGGTCATCTATTCTTCTTGATTCTTCTTTTGGTTCTCCATTACATCAAGGTACATCATTACACTGTCTACTTCGTCTTTCGACATTTGAGACGTTTCGATCCATTCTGTCCTTATTCTTGTTCATAGCTTCGATATGATGTTATTTTAGGTACTGGTGTGTTATTACGACTGTCGTATGAAAGAGAGTTTTGTCTAAATGGGTGTGTTGTTATGACTTGTGTGTTATTCTTGTTCATAACTTCGATATGTGGTTTGAGGGTGTGTGCTAGCATGATTATATGATATGTTTGTTGTTGCGTACTCTATGTGATTGTAGTAAGATGCTCTAGGGTTACTCGGTTATATGTTTACAAGATTTATGACAACACGTTATTGCCTACATGTATACTTTGATGATATATGACCTGATGTGTTTATGTTATTGATGCTTGAGGTGTTGACATATCTGAGATTGTTAATATGATTAGACGCAGGGAATGGTATATGTGATTTGGGAGGTGTTTGCTTTGAGATAGCCTGGTGGTTGTATTTTATTAATCGACTGTTGAGATTTATGATGTGACTTGATGTTTTGGGATACCTCTGCTTTGCTGAGGGTATCAAAAGGTGTGATATGATATGTTGAGGTTGCGGAGTCGAGATATTAGGTGATTGATCTGATGTGAATTGATGAGGTTCATGTAGATTGCATGTGTTGTTGTATTCACAGTTGTGTGGCTTGCTAGCATGCAAGGTCAAATGTACCTGAATGCGAGTACGAGATAGCAGTGCGGGTCGTGGAGACTTTGGGGATGTAATCGGGGACCGGCAGGCTCCCTAGAGGACTGATAGTATGGCCCATATCATGTCGTGACGTCGGCATGGCACCAAATTATCCTTATGCGTGTTGTGTATGTGCTAGGTAAACGATTCCGAGTGCATGCCAAGTTTCCCATCCCTAACGAGAATGGGGATAAGGAGACACTCTTATTGGTCACGATATGTGGGATATGTTGCTTAGACAACTGAATTCCATCTCTAACGGGAATGAGGGATGGGCATCTCTAACGAGAAAGTGGGATGTATTATGAATAAGGTTTGATGGTCACAAGTCCACATAGACCTAAAGATTCATGAGAAATATAGCTAAATAGATTGATCTTTTTTTTGGGTCCTAGTACAGATGGTTAGTGGGGAGGGAAAAAGTGGAGCGGTATAGGTTCGAACCCTGCTATCAGCGTCCACGCAACTCTGAAGTATGTTTTACCACCAGTCTTTGCTCTTTGGCGGGTTGTGGATTTTGGCATAGCTTGCATGTTTCTTTATCACCAGGCTATAGAGGAGAATGGCAGAAACTGTGGCTAGATAGATTGATCTGTGGTGACTTGAAGATGTTTTATCTGTTGCAATTTAAGATCACTCATTAAAAGGTATTTTTTTCATTAAATATTTATTTTTTTAATTAATGAATAAGACAAATAATTTTTATAAAATATGATAATTTAAAACTGTAACACCCTGAATTTTCAAGATATTAACCCGTCTGTTCGTAGGAAATCGGCCCCTTTTTTTTTAAAAAATAAAATTTACTGTTAATAACTTATAAAACGTTTGATAATCGCGGAAAGACTTGATTGTCAATTAAAAAAAATTGATTAATAGCAAGGGCCCTACTTAATCACTAAACTAATTTTAGTCTAACCGAAAATTTATTTTTTTTTATTTCGAATTAGGTGAAACTAAATTGATAAACACCTGTAACTACTCTACGACACAACTAAAATATAATAAAATTCTGAAATTATAAATTATATGGAAAATAACCAAAGTTCAAGTCATCCCAAATTAATTTGGCGGGAAAAGCATCATGTCCGCAATAAAAATAAAAATAAAAATATAGCAAGTTCAACTTGCGCAAAATAACGTTAACGTTCAAAAAGTAGCACAGAGCATCTAACACCCATGTACCCACAATTATTTTTCGATGGCACGATCAACAATAATGTAAACAAATCATGCTTGAGGCTTCTCAAATTCACTTGTACCTAAAAAGTGGTGTAAGGGTCAGTTCGTATGACAAATTGTAATAAACTAAAACATGGATAATTGCTCAATACGATTCATACATTTTTTTTTCACGTTCAAATAAAAGAAATGTAAACAAAAAAAAAATCTTTATATTGAACCCCAATAAGAAAATATATTCACATTTAAGCACGAACTTGAAATTAAAAATAACCAATTTAGGACATAAGAAACTCACCCCTTTTTGTACTAACTCACAAGGCAAATAATCATGTTTTAAACATCACAAAATCAGCAAATTCAAGTTAGTATGCATGTCTAATGCAGGACTCTCATGATCGAGATATAGTCATCCCATACCAATGAGGAAATTAAATTTAACACCGCCACGAAGGCCTTAACCATGAAGGTCGTCCAAAAATATTAGCTACCTCCCATACCAATGGGGAATCAAAATATATCACCGCCATGAAGGCCCTACACATGCCACTCTACATGATGTATGTCATTTAGACAATCAGTTCATGCCACGAGAAGTAATTCCCAGAAAATCCATCACACTTTAAATCCATATAACACATATTAGAATTTCTTTTACAAACTAACACCACCATCTCGCGGTTCAAAACCAACAAGTACACATCCATCCAGAGAATAACAACAATCAACAATACCCTTATTAATAAAATACTCATAAAACGATTTGCAATAAATTACACAACAGGAATTAACAAATATCCACATTAACAATTTTATGAAACACGTTCCAGTTATGGGGCACAAATCAAAGCAGTTTCATTAATAAAAAGACGCATTTTGATTGAAAATGGCTGCACTTTTCAATCAAAATTGACCAATGAAATTAGACCATATATAAAGAAAGCGAGGCCCTTTTGATTCTTTTTTTTTAATAACTACATAGACAAAAAGCTATCCTGGGGCAGCACACACACAGATATAAACATAAAATTCATTCATAAAAGTCCAATCTCATAAGCATTGAACACAGTCAGAGAAGGGAAATAAAAAAAATACTCATTTTGATTTGTGCATAAAAGAAACATGTCTTTCAAAAAAAATTTTGAGCAGCACTCAACAAGTCATGGAACAAAATTGAAGTTTGAACCCATGAAGGCAAACTGAGTTGCATTACAGGCAAGACAAAAAGAATCAAAATCGACAATCTCATATTTCGTATAAAATAAACTTTTCCTATAAATAAGATACCACACAAAATTATAACCAACAACCAATATTTAACTCTAACTTGTAGGAGAAAAGCCCTTACTTTGGTCGAGAAAAACCGCAATGTTTAAGAGAGCAAGGAGGATTTGCCTACAGCACCCGAATTAGGCATCAAACGAGCACAGAGAAAATTAACGGTCACGCAAAGGACAGAATACGATTAGAAAAAAAATGACAATCAATATCAAATAATATTTAGGAATTTTTAAAGCTGATACGAAGTCAAAAGGAAGCCAAAAGATTGACCGAAAAACGTCTTACCGAGACAAGAGGGTTAGGGGGTCCGGCGTCAACTTCACTAAAACGAGGGAACGAGTAGTGTTTCCTGAAGGTTTCGACGTGAGGAATCCAAAAATGACATCCGTTTTTCAAACCGACAACTGTGGTGACTGGAAAAAGAGAATTTCAGTCCGCCCAATGAATTAAATGCGATGAACAGGGCTCCGATTGATCGAACAGAGGTTAGAAACGTGTTCAGGGGTCAATTTTGAGTTGGGTGGTAAAGTTTTGTAGCTTGCCGCAGTCAAATGAGGGAGAACGAGATGAGAGAAGTTTTGATATGTTAGGTTTCAAAACACAACGCTGTGCGACGTATTTTTGATGACGATGAACAGTGCATGCTTAAATGAGAATAGGGGTGTGCCGCAGGAGGAAACGCAGGGTGCAGCTAGCAGGATTTTTTTTTTTAAAGAAAACGAGAAGCTGCAGCGTGGATTGTGATCAAATCCATTTTTTTTTCAAACAATTATCTCATGAAACGTTCATATACTCCTTAATAATTCTAAACCCATTTCTACACTCTTTTTAAAAATATTGTTTCCAAAATAATATTAATACATGAAGACTAATATTTAATAAAAATTTAAATAATAAAATAATAATACACCATACCAATATACTACATACTAAAACAACATATATTTAAATGAATAAGTCACACACTAACATATTAAACACATATTCAACATAATCATGCATTATCACGCACAATATTATGTATTAACACTCAAGAACCCGTACTCACAAACTAATATAATTAATCACATATCTATTTATATAAGATCAGAGATTAATATAGGAGGTATGATTAATAATAATAATAATAATAGTAGTAATAATAATAATAAAATAGAGGGTGTTACAATACTTACCCCCTTAAAATAGTTTCGTCCTCGAAACGAGGCAGACTCGAAGAGGTTAGGGTGGAGCTCCCTCATTTTGTCTTCCAACTCCCAAGTAGCATCTCCAGTCGTCTGATTCCAAATCACTTTCACCAAGGAAATTTCCTTGCCCCTCAAGTGCTTAACTGTCCTACCTCCAATACTTATCGGTGGAACTTTGAAGGAGAGGTTCTCCTTCAATTGGATATCATCTGGTGCAATAACGTGTGAAGGATCGACCATGTACTTCCTCAACTGAGACACATGAAACACATTGTGGAGGTTGGCCAAATTCGGAGGTAAAGCAATCTGATACGCTACAGGATCCACACGTCGAAGAATCTGATATGACCCAATAAACTTAGGGGTAAGCTTCTTGGACTTCAAAGCCCTGCCCACACCAGTAGTAGGAGTCACTCTCAAGAACACATGTTCACCCTCCTGAAACTCTAGAGGTCTCCTGCGATGGTCTGCATAACTCTTCTGTCTGCTCTGAGCTGTCCTCATTCTTTCTTGAATTAGTCTGACCTTTTCTGTGGTTTGCTGCACTAATTCAGGTCCTACGATCAAACTCTCTCCATCCTAATACCAACACAAGGGGGTTTGACACTTACGCCCATACAAGGCCTCATATGGGGTCATCCCAATACTCGCATGATAACTGTTGTTGTAGGTGAACTCAACAAGGGGCAACAGATTATCCCAACTTCCCCGATCATCCAGTACACAAGCCCTCAACAAATCCTCTAATGTCTGAATGGTCCTCTCTGTCTGCCCATCCATCTGGGGGTGATAGGCAGAACTCAACCTCAGCTTGGTGCCCAAAGCCTCATGCAATGCTTTCCAAAAATGAGAGGTAAACTTCGGATCCCTATCCGACACAATACTGGAAGGTACTCCGTGCAATCTGACAATCTCTGCAACATAGATATCTGCCAGCTTAGCCACACCATAAGTAGTCTTCACCGGTAGGAAGTGAGCAGACTTCGTCAACCTGTCTACAATCACCCAAATCGAATCAAACTTCCTCTGGGTCCTTGGTAATGCCACTACGAAGTCCATAGATATGTTGTCCCACTTCCACTCTGGCACATTCAATGATTGTAGCAGCCCAGCTGGTTTCTGATGTTCCACCTTAGCCTTCTGGCAAGTCAAACACGACGCTACATACTCTACCACCTGCTTCTTCATTCCTGGCCACCAAAATCTCTGCTTTAGGTCCTGATACATCTTTGTAGCACCGGGGTGGATACTCAGCTTACTTTTATGAGCCTCATCCATGATAGTCCTTCTCAGCTCTGAATCGTTGGGCACACAAACACGTTCGTTACACCTCGAGACATTATCCGGACCCACTTTGAATTCGGGTGCCTTACCAGTCTCAATCAAACTCCTCTTCTCCTGAATCACCTCATCAGTCTCCTGAAGTATCCTGATCTCGTCCATCAGCTTATTACTTACAGTAATCATCCCACAGTACAACTTTCCTGTCGATGAGTCCATGTTAATGTCTAAGTCGCGGAAATTTTCCAACAACTCTAACCCCTTTACCGTCATGGTCGAGGCGTGGATCCGCTTCCTACTCAAGGCATCGGCCACGACATTTTCCTTCCCCGGATGATAGTGCAACGTGAACTCATAATCATTGATGAATTCCATCCACCTCCTCTGTCTCATGTTAAGCTCCTTCTGATCAAACAAGTACTTCAAGCTCTTGTGATCGCTAAATACTTCGAAGTTGCACCCATAAAGATAGTGCCTCCAAATCTTCAATGCAAAAACTATTGCAGCCAATTCTAAGTCATGTGTGGGATAATTTTCTCATGAACCTTCAACTGTCTCGAAGCGTAGGCTACAGCCTGTTTACTCTGCATAAGCAGACATCCCAACCCTTGATGAGATGCATCGCAGTAAACTTCATATGGCTCATCCGGCCGTGGCAACACTAGCACCGGTGATGTGGTCAATTTCTCCTTCATTTGTTGAAAACTCCTCTCACACTCCTCAGTCCATGCAAAGATTTGATTCTTCCTAGTGAGCTGTGTCAACGGAGCTACGATCTTAGCGAACCCCTCAATGAACCTCCTATAATACCCTGCCAAGCCCACAAAACTCCTGATCTCTCAGTAGCGCTTTTGGTCGCTCCCAAGCCACGACAGCTTCCACTTTGGCTGGATCAACAACAATTCCTTCCTTAGAAATGACATGCCCCAGAAACTTCACTTCCTCCAACCAGAATTCACATTTCCCCAAGTTAGCATACAACTGCTTTTCTTTCAAGACCTGCAAAACTTGGCGCAGATGGTCTTCGTGTTCCTCCCGACTCTTTGAATAGATCAATACATCAATGAAAACCACCACAAACTTGTCTAAGAACGGATGAAAAATGTGATTCATGTAGTCCATGAAAATAGCTGGCGCGTTGGTTACTCCAAAAGGCATCACCAAGTATTCAAAGTGCCCATAACGCGTCCTGAAAGCGGTCTTAGGTATATCCTCTTCCTTCACCCCGAATCTGATGGTACCCTGACTTCAGATCAATCTTGGAAAATACCATGGCTCCTCTAAGTTGGTCCATTAAGTCATCAATACGTGGCAAGGGATATTTGTTCTTAATGGTGACTTTGTTGAGTTGCCGGTAATCTACACAAAGTCTGGACTTTCCATCCTTCTTCTTTACTAGGAGCACAAGAGCTCCCCAAGGCGAGACACTTGGTCGTATAAACTGTTTAGACAAGAGGTCTTCCAACTGATTTTTTAATTCTGACAGCTCTGATGGAGACATCCTATATGGGGCAATAGAAATAGGTCCAGTACCCGGAGTCACATCAATTGAGAACTCAATATCCCGGACTGGGGGTAATCCCGCACATCCGACGAAACACCTCCGAAAAATCTCTCGACCACCAAGATTCGCCTATCTCCACCTCGGCTTCATCGATTGAATTGAGGAATACATACTTCAACTCCTCCCTTCGTGAGAAAACTTCAACTTGTTGGCATCGAGGAATCGCGAAACACCTGGTCCGGAAATATCACGGACTTACGAGCAATCCAAAGAGAATATAATGGCTAGACAAATAATCCATCCCAAGGATCACTCTCAAATGCTTAAGGGGAATACAAATCAAATCAACATTGAATTTCATGTTTAGCATACAAAGGGCATTGTAAACATGCCGTATTAGCAATCACCTGCTCAGCGTATAGTGACCACTAAATCAAAAGGCAGTGAAGTAACAAGCAATTGCAGAGAATTCACACAATCCAAAGAAATGAAAGAATGCGTTGCTCCTGAATCATATAACACAGAAAATAGTTTACCAGCAATTTCACACTCACCCTGAATTAGCTTCGAAGAAGGCAGGACTTCTTCCCCACCCATATGATAGACACGACCCCTAGCAGTAGGACGTGCAGCACTGATGTTGTTGGCAGTAGGTTGTACCCTTGGTGCTCGACAATCTCTAGAAAGGTGACCCGGTTTCTGGCAGTTGTAATAAACTTTGGCCATGTCGGCACACTCATTGGCTTTGTGCCCCTCTTTCCCGCAAGCATAACAACGGATAGTCAGGGTTTGGTTCGGCCCTGGTGGCCTATTTTGCACCTGGTTCTGTGTTCTCTGACCTCCTCCAAAAGGTGGTCGTGGTCGGGGTTGCTCTCTGGCATTCCCCTGAGGACGGGCATAGGGCTTCGGCTGAAAAACCTGTCTTCCTCTACCCTGGTGGTTGTCATTCTGCCCTTGGGGCCTAACTGGTCCACCTGTTGCTGCCATGTTCAGCTTGCCTCTCTTCACAATCTCTACCTTCTTACACTTTTCCACCAGCTTCTGATACTCACGAATCTCAAGTGGCTCCACCGACTCCTTGATCTCATACCTGAGTCCATATTCAAACCTCTCACACATGTACTCCTCGTCCATCTGGTTCTGGAAATAGCGAAAGTGTTTAGCCAGTGATTCAAATTTGGCCGCATACTCAGCAATGGTCAAGTTCCCTTGATATAGTCTCAGAAATTGTGCCTCCTTCTCAGCTCTGGCACTCTTTGGGAAGTACTTGTCTAGAAACTTCTTCTTGAATGTTTCCCAAGTCAATTCCTCGTGACTGGCCTCCATTATCTGTTTAGTGTCTCTCCACCAATATTCAGCCTCTCCTGACAGCAGATAAGTAGCATACTCTACTTTCACATTCTCAGGACAGTGGAGAATGTCAAAGATCTTTTCGATCTCTTGCATCCACAGTCACCTTATGTCTGGTCATGCTCTCCCTTGAACTTAGGTGGGTCGTGACGACGAAAGTCCACCAGGCCTTTGGATGCAACAGCGGCTTCCTCTCTCTGTTGTCTCAGAATGTCACGTTGAGTCTGGGCTTCAGCCTGTTGAGCAACCGCAACTGCCTGTTGATTCATTGCAGCGGCCATAGCAGTCACGGCTCGGATTGCTCCTGCCATTTCGTTTCCTTCAGCTGAGGCGGGTTGACTTGCAGGATGAACCATCTTAATTCCTACAGTTTTATTGGGTCAGAAAAGACTTTCACGATCTGATCGTAACTCTGGGGTCTATAAAACCAAACTAATAATTTAGCAATCAATAATCAAGAGAAACCAAGCATGCTATTATCACAATAAAACAAAATCAATAAATCTGCAAATTTGCAAATGGTATTTCAGAATTAAGAACTAAATTAATTAATGCAAGAAAATAATCAGATGCATACGCCAAACAAGATCGCCCCACCTAAAAGTCCGGAGACTCATCCTAAGCTCTGATACCACAATGTAACACCCTGAATTTTCAAGACATTAACCCGTCTGTTCATAGGAAATCGGCCCTTTTTAAAAAAAAAAATTACTATTAATAACTTATAAAACGTTTGATAATCGCGGAAAGGCTTGATTGTCAATTAAAAAAAAATATTGATTAATAGCAAGGGCCCTACTTAATCACTAAACTAATTTTAGTCTAACCGAAAATTTAATTTTTTTTATTTCGAATCAGGTGAAACTAAATTGATAAACACCTGTAACTACTCTACAACACAACTAAAATATAATAAAATTCTGAAATTATAAATTATATGGAAAATAACCAAAGTTCAAGTCATCCCAAATTAATTTGGCGGAAAAAGCATCATGTCCGCAATAAAAATAAAAATAAAAATATAGCAAGTTCAACTTGCGCAAAATAACGTTAACGTTCAAAAAGTAGCACAGAGCATCTAACACCCATGTACCCACAATTATTCGTCGATGGCACGATCAGCAATAATGTAAACAAATCATGCTTGAGGCTTCTCAAATTCACTTGTACCTAAAAAGTGGTGTAAAGGTCAGTTCGTATGACAAGTTGTAATAAACTAAAACATGGATAATTGCTCGATACGATTCATACATTTTATTCACCCCTTTTTGTACTAACTCACAAGGCAAATAATCATGTTTTAAACATCACAAAATCAGCAAATTCAAGTTAGTATGCATGTCTAATGCAGGACTCTCATGATCGCGATATAGTCATCCCATACCAATGGGGAAATTAAATTTAACACCGCCACGAAGGCCTTAACCACGAAGGTCGTCCAAAAATATTAGCTACCTCCCATACCAATGGGGAATCAAAACATATCACCGCCACGAAGGCCCTACACATGCCACTCTACATGATGTATGTCATTTAGACAATCAGTTCATGCCACGAGAAGTAATTCCCAGAAAATCCATCACACATTAAATCCATATAACACATATTAGAATTTCTTTTACAAACTAACACCACCATCTCGCGGTTCAAAACCAACAAGTACACATCCATCCAGAGAATAACAACAATCAACAATACCCCTATTAATAAAATACGCATAAAACGATTTGCAATAAATTACACAACAGGAATCAACAAATATCCACATTAACAATTTTATGAAACACGTTCCAGTTATGGGGCACAAATCAAAGCAGTTTCATTAATAAAAAGACGCATCTTGATTGAAAATGGCTGCACTTTTCAATCAAAATTGACCAATGGAATTAGACCATATATAAAGAAAGCGAAACCCTTTTGATTCTTTTTTTTTTAATAACTACAGAGACAAAAAGCTATCCTGGGGCAGCACACACACAGATATAAACAAAAAATTCATTCATAAAAGTCCAATCTCATAAGCATTGAACACAGTTAGAGAAGGGAAATAAAAAAAAATACTCATTTTGATTTGTGCATAAAAGAAACATGTCTTTCAAATTTTTTTTTGTGCAGCACTCAACAAGTCATGGAACAAAATTGAAGTTTGAACCCATGAAGGCAAACTGAGTTGCATTACAGGCGAGACAAAAAGAATCAAAATCGACAATCTCATATTTCGTATAAAATAAACTTTTCCTATAAATAAGATACCACACAAAATTATAACCAACAACCAATATTTAACTCTAACTTGTAGGAGAAAAGCCCTTACCTTGGTCGAGAAAAACCGCAGTGTTTAAGAGAGCAAGGAGGATTTGCCTATAACACCTGAATTAGGCACCAAACGAGCACATAGAAAATTAACGGTCACTCAAAGGACAGAATACGATTAGAAAAAAAAATGACAATCAATATCAAATAATATTTGGGAATTTTTAAAGCTGAAACGAAGTCAAAAGGAAACCAAAAGATTGACCGGAAAACGTCTTACCGAGACAAGAGGGTTAGGGGGTCCGGCGTCAACTTCACTAAAACGAGGGAACGAGTAGTGTTTCCTGAAGGTTTCGACGCGAGGAATCCAAAAATGACGTCTGTTTTTCAAACAGACAACCGTGGTGACTGGAAAAAGGGAATTTCAGTCCATCCCAATGAATTAAATGCGACGAACGGGGCTCCGATTGATCGAACAGAGGTTAGAAACGTGTTCAGGGGTCAATTTTGAGTTGGGTGGTAAAGTTTTGTAGCTTGCCGTAGTCAAATGAGGGAGAACGAGATGAGAGAAGTTTTGATGTGTTAGGTTTCAAAACACAGCGCTGCGCAACGTATTTTTGATGACGATGAACAGTGCATGCTTAAGTGAGAATAGGGGTGTGCCGCAGGAGGAAACGTGGGGTGCAGCTAGCAGGATTTTTTTTTTTTAAGAAAACGAGAAGCTGCGGCGTGGATTGTGATCAAATCCATTTCTTTTTTTTTTAAACAATTATCTCTTGAAACATACATATACTTCTTAATAATTCTAAACCCATTTCTACACTCTTTTTAAAAATATTGTTTCCAAAATAATATTAATACATGAAGACTAATATTTAATAAAAATTTAAATAATAAAATAATAATACACCATACCAATATACTACATACTAAAACAACATATATTTAAATGAATAAATCACACACTAACATATTAAACACATATTCAACATAATCATGCATTATCACACACAATATTATGTATTAACACTCAAGAACCTGTACTCACAAACTAATATAATTAATCACATATCTATTTATATAAGATCAGAGATTAATATAGGAGATATGATTAATAATAATAATAATAATAATAATAATAATAATAATAATAATAGTAATAATAATAATAATAATAATAATAATAAAATAGAGGGTGTTACAAAAACTATAAATAAAATGTTAAAAAATTAAAAATGATTTGACTATAGTTTAAAATTTTTTACTGTATCATTAATTTATATATAATTGTTTTAAATAATACTTGGAAAGGAAAGAAAAAATTGAGGATATAAATTATTAATAAACTTTGACTATGAATCTGTCTAAAGACACTACTTACCGAAGCTGAAAAGACAATTTTAAGCTAAAAATACCAACAAGTAGCTCAAAATAGGGGGGAGAAAACAAATAATAAAAAAGTTAATAATAAAACAAAATAAGTATTCCTATGTGGGACAATCTCCAACATCGCGGCATTGAGGTGGTAAACTGGTGCCCTTGGTGTGACAACGATAGCGAGACAAGCTGCCACATCTTTTTTTCCTGTCCGAAGAGTGTAGCAATCTGGAGACAATTGCATCTCTGGAGTGTGATTGAGCCAAGCCTCATGGTTGCAGGATGTTTCTGGCAGGTCTTCTTCCAGGCATTGGCACAACTGTCAAAGGATGAGTAGAAAATGCTCGCCATGACCATTTGGAGCATATGGCGAAGCAGAAATCAATTCATTTGGGAAAGGAAGGACGAGCGGCCGGTGATGATAGTGTACCGCGTCAAGTCTATGTTTGATGAATGGTTCTCAGCCAGGAATTCAAAGAAGCAGGGAGGAGGACAAGAGGTTAGCAGGACCATGGTTAGATGGAAGCGGCAACCAGCTAGGTTCATCAAATGAAACATTGATGCATCCTTCTCCCAGCGGTACAATCGTGTAGGCATTGGGCTTTGCTTGAGGGACGAGTTTGGCCTCTTCATTGGGGCTAAAACTCACTGGATTTAGCCATTACTATATGTAAGGCTTGGAGAAGCTTGTGGCCTTTAAGTGGCAGTGGATTGGGTGATGGAGTTGGGATTCGAAGACATTATTTTTGAGTTAGACTCCAAAGTCATAGTGGATGCCTTCAAGGGCTCATCTCATGATGCCACAAAACTAGGACCGATTATCAGTAATTGTCGAGAGCTTCTATCATCCTTTTGTAACAACTCTCATGTGGAGTTTTCTATGAGACAGACTAATATGATTGCCCACAATTTGGCTCAAGCGGCATATATAATGTCAGTTCTCACCTTTACTGTGATGTTCCAGCATGTATCAAATTGTTGATTTTTAATGAAATGTAATAGATCCATTCTGTCGGGGGAAAAAACATACAGGAAAAAAAGCAAAGGAAAAGGAAAGAGAAAAAAGCTAAGGGGGAGGAAGCTCTAAAATATCTCTAAGAAGAAGAGATCCTAGACCAGCAGGGAGAGAGCGCCAAACCGTATGAGCCACCGAGAATAGATCACCTTTTTCAGCGAGGAAGTCCGCACAAGAGTTGGCCTCTCAACACACGAGAGACAATGACTCTTCAATCTTTACCAAAATAAAATAAGTTGTACAACAATTAATAAAAAATAAAAATTCATAAATTTATTAATAAAAATTTATATTAATGCGTATTATAAATATATAAATACAAATTATCAATATTTAATGCTCATAGTAAATTGTACATGCCTTTAATTATTATTATTATTATTATTATTATTATTATTATTATTATTATTATAATAAAGACAATACCTAATTTTTGTCTCGACAATTTTTTTCCATCTTTACCCTTGATTGTAAATAAAATAATTGTAATATTGTAATATTAGAGTAATAATCTTTTCATGTACCTTATTTTTTTATTAAAATAATAAAATAATAGTTCACTTAAATTGCAGATAAGATTTCTTTTATTGACAAATTTATTTAATAATATAGATATAAAAAAAATACATAAAACAAATAAAATAAAAAATATGAAAATACGGGGAGAACATTACCATCTTTTGATAATAATAATAATAATAATAATAGAATTTGATAATAATAATAATAATAATAATAATAATATACTTTTGTTGTGATGCTTATTGAAAAATAAAAGGCTTAATAATAATAATAATAATAATAATAATATATACTTTTGTTGTGATGCTTATTGAAAAATAAAAGGCTTAAATATGATTTTAATCCTTCAAATTATGGAAATATGTGGAATTAGTCCCTCAAAAAAAAATCGTCACTATTTAGTCCCTAACTTTTGAAAATATACTACCGTTAGTCCTTGAGGCTGACTCCGTTAATAGTGTTGCTGATTTGTCATAATGAGCTCCACATCATGATATGCCAGCTAATTCATTAATCCTATGTGTCAAGCCACATGTGTTAAATGAAACCACGTCACATATCCAACATCAGCATCCTCTCATTGTCGAACCTGAATTCCATGTTACATTTCCCACCACCACCACCCACCACCCACTTCAACTCTCCCTCAAACCCTAATGCCCAAACTGAGGGAAAAGGAAATAGAAAACACAAAACCTCTATCTCTCTCGTGATCTACTCCCGAAAATCGTAATTGAAGACTCGATCTGCTTCGAACCCCCAATTTTCTCAAGCCCCTTGTTGCATAATTTGATTCAATGGGTTCCTATTATGATGAAAGGGAGGGGTAGCGGAGGGAGAAAGTCGACGACAACAACATGGGAGAGGGTGGTGGTTACGAGTGTGCATCGCGGGTGAGAGCTTGGTGGCGTGGTCTGTGCGATGGCCATTCCAAGGAGACCCACAGTGGTCTCGAGTGGCAGCGTGAAGATGGAACAACGTGATGGTTGATCGGAGCGTGCGATAGAGGGAGCCGTAACAGTGGTTGTCGATGGTGATTGTGGCTTGGGGTGCTCCCACTTTTCTTAGTCCCTCTGTCTCAATCCGACTCTCTTCTTCACTTACTTTGTTGTTATTGTTTCTTATTCTTCCCTTTTGTTTTCCTTTTATGATTTTGCAACTAGACTAGGTGGTTGGCTTATGGTGGATTTTGTGACACGGGTTGAATGAGGAGGATGGAGTGTATGTGTGAGCCGCTTGGGTGAAAGAGGCATGGTGGACCGACGGTGTGGTTCTGGCTTGAGGGAGCTTAGATATGGATTCAGTGATGGTGTGGATTGATGCTTACTGATTGTTGCTCTTCACAATATGTGAGTTGATGGCTTGAGGGTGGCGTGAAGAATGCCTGAGAGTTGTTTGAGGAAATGCCTGAGAGTTGTCGCTGCCAGAGGGGGGATTTAGATGTTGCTTTTATGGATTGGTTGGACAGTGTTTGCTTACACGGTGGTGGACAGTTTCAATGGTCGTTGGCGGTGAAGGGGGTGGGTTGGTGACGATTGGGAAGGGGGAGCGGGAGGAAGAAGAGTCGGGGGGCAGCAGGGGAAGGGGAGGGGATAGAATGAAAGGGAGATGACTTGTGATGATGTGGATGACTCAGCAACCATGTGCGAAACATGTGGCATCATTAATACACGTGTGAAGTTCTATTTGCCATGTAAGATATTTAACGGATGGATCACGAAGAGGACTAACGGTAGTACATTTTCAAAAGATAGGGACTTAAAAGTGACAAATTTTTTTAGGGGACTAATTCCAGATATTTTTCTAATTTGGAGGACTAAAAGCAAAAATAAAAATGCGGTGCGGAAGAAGTAGGGAGAGATTCGAGAAGTATTAGAGTACGAGGAGCGAGCAGCACTGCAGCAGCAGCTGAACACCACACCGAGCGAAGTCGCAGCCCTCCCACTCCCATTCCTCCAATCTCAGCCGTTGATTCCCCGACCCAAGAGCCTTATGCCCTTGGAACCTAGGGTTACCGTCCATCCGATTCACATTATCAACTCACAGCCATGTCCTCCAAGATCAACGGTCAGATTTCCCCCCAGCCCTGCTCCCACTTGGCCGAGTTCCGCCGCACCTCCTCCAAGCCATTCATCGCCCTCCACAACTGCCTCCGCATCAAGCCTCCTGGCGGCCGCGCCTCCCTCCGCCGCGATCCCCACCAAGTCCCTCACTGCGGCACCTGCGGTCTCTCCGCCCCCTCCCGCCTCTACGCCTGCATCGACTGCGCCGTCATCTTCTGCCACTCCTCCTCCGACGGCGTCCCCTCTCACGCCGCCGCTCACGCAGCCTCAATGCCGCCCGGTCACCAGATCGCCATCGACGTCAACCGTGCCGAGCTCTTCTGCTGCGCCTGCCGCGACCAGGTCTACGATCGCGACTTCGACGCCGCCGTGGTGATCGCTCAGACCGTATCGTCCACACTCGGCGGAGGAGAATCGCCGGTGATCCCCACGCCGCAGCCAGAGAATCTTCGGAAGCGCCGCAGAGTGGATTACCGGCCCTGGGTTCCGGATCCGCGCGAGCGCGCCCTGATCGGAAGCTGTTCTTCTCCGATCGACGGTGCCGGCTCCTCTCCGGATTTTCCGCAGGGATTGCGCGGGCTGAACAATTTGGGAAACACTTGCTTCATGAATTCGGTGTTGCAGGCGTTGCTTCACACGCCGCCGCTGAGGAATTACTTTTTGAGCGATAAGCATAACCGGTATTTTTGCCAGAAAAAGAGCATTGTCGACTGTGACGATTCTGGCGTAGCAACAAGGAAGAGAAATGGCGGTAACAATGGGAACAAGAATGGGCGAATATGCTTAGCTTGCGATATGGATGCTATGTTCTCTGCTGTGTTTTCAGGAGATCGTGTACCCTATAGCCCCGCAAAGTTTTTGTACAGGTGAGTGTACTATGGGATCTAGCTTTGTGGGGTTTCTTCTCTGTCTTGTTTTTTTTTTTTTTAATAATTTCTTGGGGTGGTAGATAGATTGGTGATGTCTAAGTTGTAATTTAATTTAATTTAATACATATATATATAGATGTAATTATTGTCCTGATTTATGTTTTCAGTATCATTAAGGTCATTTTATCGTTGAAAGTTTATCTCTCTGAGTTGTTGTTGTTGTTGTTGTGTTTCAGTTGGTGGCAGCATGCCGCCAACCTTGCCAGTTATGAACAACAGGATGCGCATGAATTTTTTATTTCCATGCTTGATGGAATTCATGAAAAGGTGGACAAGGATCGGCGTAAGCCACACAGTGAAGGTAATGTATTCTGACAGTGACAACAATTTATTCTTTTCACCTTTGAAATGCTTATTACTCTATTTATAATTGTTGCTATAAACTTTTTTTATTTGACTGGGTGAGAAGAGGACTTGATTTGAATTTTATGGTATGAAGGGGATTTCTTGTATCAAGTCACTTATTCTATTACCTTCTGTAATTTTTATAAACCAAATGTCAACATAAAATTAAAGCTTGTGAGGCGTGTTGAAATTTTTAAACTTGTAGTACTAGAATCTGTAAGGTGGCTTCTTTTGGTTTATACAACAAAATACAAATTATTTTCTAGATAATATCAAATCTGGTAGTCTTGTTTTGCACAACATTGGCTTGTAGTTTTGTTCGAACCTTTGTGGAAGCTCTGGTTTCTTTGTTTAAATCTTTAAGATATGTTTGTTTTAGTGTATTCAATTCATCGTTGATAGGGTTAGGGTGTCATTAAAAATTAATATAGGGATTATTGCTATGCGTGTCTGATTGTCTTCAATAATGGTAAATAGTGTTATTGATATGTCAAGAGGACTCCTTCAATGACCGAAATCTATAATGGCCTACCTCAATCCCCTGTTTCATAGGCAAAAACTCACTGTCTGGTTTAATAGTTATGAGAGAATTTTTGAAACCTAAAGAAAATAGGATGCGTATCTCTGATATTGAGCAGAAGCATTTGATTGTCAAGAACACAAATCCTTTAGATGGTGTACAAGGTTAATCTGTTACCCATTTCAACAGGTGACAAGCCAAAGAATTGACTCAACATAATTCTAGTTGCAACTATGCTGATTATGGAAGATGATCAATAGAGTGCCACTGTCTCGATGTTTTCAATGTCTTTGATTTTTTTTTTTTTTTTGTTACTTTCAAAATCATTCAAAGTACTGTTTTAAGATAACATAGTTACCATAATATCTAACTGCAGGGCGAGGGTTTAGGTCTCTTGCTTGTTGCACTAGGAGTTGACAATTTGCTCAAACAATTAGGATTAATTCTCAATCACAACCTGCTGTCGTGATGGTGTTAGCTGCTACACTCCAGTGAGTCTCAGTAAGTCAATTTCTCCTTAGCCTATTCGTTTCATCATATAGGAGATTCTAGATCAAATGTTGCTAATGTTAACTCCACCTTTTGCCATGTTTAGGCTCTAGTGAATTAAACAAGGCTTGTCTATCCCAGAGAGAAGGTTGCCTTAGTTTTTCAGCCACCACGAATGTGATAGAATAGAACTCTGAGTTTTCTAATAGCTTGTCTAAGTTTTATCCTTGGAAGAATTTGATGTAGTTCTTTCTACTTGATGATTGTCAAATCCCACATAAAACACCAAATTTCTCTCCCCCGTCTTTTGTACTGCAGTTATGATTCCTTGGTTTAATTGCAAGTTCTGTGTCCTCCTTATTCTCAATTAGAAGTGTAGATTTAGGAGCTCGTGTGTTTAAGAATATGTGTTTTGGACTGGACTCCCGCATATTGGAGAGGGCTTAGGGATAATACTAAAAGTTTTTCAGGTCTTAACTTTGAGTTGCAAAGTTATTCCATACAAAACTTTTACTATAAGATGTGAATTTTCTTTGGACCTATATAGTCAGTTTATTCATGCTTGGCCTGTAGTGATATCAAGACAATTTATGATGGTAGTGGAATATTCCTAGTTTCAGAATGTTGCGATTGTTAAGGTAGACTGTTGGTCCTGTATATGGTGCCTCAACTCTTCTACCTTTGATTTTCGCTATTTCTAAAAATATTATGAAAAGAATGCTAAACTAATTTCTTGGTTTTTTTTTTTTTTGGGGTAAATAATTTCTGTTATTTAAGTTTCAAAGGAAGTGAGTTGTTTCTCTACGTGCATTTCAGATTTTTATTTTTACATCAGGACAATGGTTGTCCAATTAGGAATTTTTTGACACTTTCTGCATTTAAAACACCTCGATTTTGACACCAGGGCCCACCTTTTGTTTTAATTTTAACTATCCTAAAAATGAACTTAATAGCTACCTTCTATGCGTGCTGGAGAATTCAGACAAAATTGCTGAAATGTAAAAATCTTCAATGTTATGTCTGCTGTTGAACTTGGTTTCATTAAGGCAACATTTTGTGTGACACATTTTGTTGACAGTGCAGGCAATGGTGACTGTTGTATTGCTCATAGGGTATTCTCTGGTATTTTGCGATCTGATGTTATGTGTATGGCCTGTGGTTTCACATCAACAACTTATGACCCATGCATAGACATCTCACTTGACTTGGAACCAAATCAAGGGGGTTCTACTAAGATGGCTGCTGCAGCATCCAATCATTCTTGCAATGGCGAGGTTGATTGCGTGAATTCAAGCCAAAACCGTGGGACATCTACGCTGGTGGGGTGCTTGGAGAGATTTACAAGAGCAGAGAAATTGGGGTCGGACCAAAAATTTTTCTGTCAGCAGTGTCAGGTGAGGCAAGAAACTCTCAAGCAGATGTCCATAAGGAAGCTCCCCCTTGTTTTTTGCTTCCATATAAAAAGATTTGAGCACTCTTCAACAAGAAAGATGTCAAGGAAGGTGGACCGGTATCTGCAGTTCCCATTTTCACTGGACATGTCACCTTATCTCTCATCATCAATCTTAAGGAGTCGGTTTGGGAACAGAATCTTTCCTTTTGATGTGGATGAGCCTGATGCTTCAAATGAGCTGTGTTCGGAGTTTGAATTGTTTGCTGTTGTCACTCACGCTGGTAAGCTAGATGCTGGCCATTATGTTACATATCTGCGATTAAGCAATCAATGGTACAAGTGCGATGATGCTTGGGTTACTCAAGTTGATGAGAACATTGTGAGGGCTGCTCAGGGTTACATGATGTTCTATGTACAGAAGATGCTTTACTATAAAGCAACTGATAAACAGGTCGCCTCATGATAGGCAAAGGAGATGGTCAAAATCATTGGTATGTCATGGTCAGTATCGATTTTCACTTTAATGGTATGCCATGACTTTTTCCGTTTATATTATACACAAGGAAGCAATAAACTAAAGGGAAAATATAATTTATTCGCATCACAGTTAGCAATTCTGTATCATTTCTAAAGATGAGAGTTTATACTTTCAAGTTGGAGCTAGAAACGAGCCAAAATTTTTTAGGCACTCCAGCTTTCTGGAAACTTTAGGGGTATGAATTCCTTAAAAATTATGTTTTTTCCTTCAGTTCCTTCTCTTTGTATTAGTTGCGGGTTCCACACGCGCCCGCCCCCCCTCTTTTTTTTTTTTTTTTTTTTTTGATGCTTTGAAAATCAGGGCTTTGCAGATCTGTTATCCCTTGTACACTGCACCTTTTTTTTCTGGCGAACTTTAATCACAAGTTCACAACTTTGGGAAACCAGTTTGAAGACATGCTGGTCAAACAAAACAAGATTAGGCGAAATTTATTGCGAGAATATTTGAAGTGGAGATCATCTTCTCGACAATATGTCGAGATATGGATATTAAAGGTATTAAGATCACCTTGGTTGCTTCTGTAGAAACTACAGCTACAAAATATTATTATCTTCGTATGCCAGTTTGCTGCTGAAATCAAGCTTGGATTTATAAGTATTCAACAGCATCTGAATCAAACTATATATTTTTGTTTGACGAAGAATCAAACTATCTATTACATGTAAAATTCCAATTCCAAACTCGCACTGAATATGCAAAAATAACAAGAGCCATATCATTGCAATGGCAAAGTATCACCAATTTGTTCATATTAAACACAAAATATTTAAGATTCCTATAAAAAAAGATCGATCATTTTCCATTCTTATCACATGTTCCACATTTTTTGGCAAAAGTAATTTAGAGTTCTCATTTATTAGTTAGCAACTTTAAAAACTGGCAATGATGATGAATTTTTTCAAAGATGCATAAAAGTATGGCATGCATTTATGAAATACGTTAATATGGCATTCAAAATTCCTCTTTACACCCGTGAATTTTCAGATCCCACCACATCAATATAGATTTTGATAGAATTGATTATGAAGAATTGATGTTAAAAGAATTAATGTTAAAAAAATCGAGTTTAAAAAAAATTGATTTGTGTTTGGTAATGATATTTTAAAAGTGTGTTAAAAAAATTGATTTCGTTTGGATGATAAAAGTAGAATCACTTTTGATGTGTAAATATAAAGGATTGTGTGGGTCCTACGCTCAAAATTCATTTTTCTGAACGAAAAAATTAAGATTTTTTGCTTCCAACAAAATTCAGTTTACCACCTTCAAGTTAGATTTTATTCACCTGAAATCTTAACCAACACTCAGAGCCTGTTTGTTTGAGATTTTGGATCAAAATCTCGGTTAGAAACTGCCGTTTTGCAAAAGGAGGGAGTGATTAGCTTCAGCAAAAATCCAGTTGATGTGTCTCGGGAAGCGTGTTTTGCCGTTTGAAACCAAAATCTCTGTGGAAAAAGTTAAAACAAACAGGCTCTCAGTTGAAAAGTCAAAACAGAGTTTTCTAAACGTGGTTTCCAATTTTGTACACAAACGGTATTTTGTCAATCTAAACCAAACAGACATGTACTTGTTTGATTTCCCCTTGTCCTCGTCAGACTCAACGCCACTCTAATCTAAACCCAAGTTTGAGCCATTGCAACATGGGTCTTACTCTTACTTAGTACGTTCTCTGTTTGTCATCGGGAGAATCAAATATGTTTCAACATTGAGATACAACATCGCCCTTATTTGATTTTTACTCCTTCAAAGCTCCTTCATCTTTATGTTGTGGTCCCTTTTGACTAACATATTGTTTGTCAGGAATGGGATCCTCTCCCGTTTTTTCTCTCTCCAGTTTTCTCCCATGAAATCTTATCTATTGAATAAGTGAGAGAGTGTGTGTGAAAAATATTAAAAAAAGGGGGAGTGGATGTTTCAAGGGTGGGGATTAACAATGCAGAAAAATGCAGTGAAATTCTAACTATAGGGAATCCAATCCCTGTTTGTCATCAGATCGCATTTACTCCCAGTTTCATTATAAGTGTCGTCCTAGGTTATTTTATATGGACCAAGTAAAGCTAGTAAATAGATTAAAGAGAGTAACAATTTTACAAAATTATCCTTATTAACTATTGTCATAAATACATAGTAAAATAACTTGAGAGTGATGCATATATTATTAATTTGAGGGTAAAAATGAAAATAATAATAATTAATATTACATTAAAAAGATAAAATGACACTTATTTTGTGACTTATTTTTTTTTCTTACACGACACTTTTTATGAGACGGAGGGAATAGCTTGTACTGGGCATCAAGCTTGGGTATTTAACTGAATGTTTTTTGAGGCCAAGACTTTTCTACACGCAAATTGTAATCCAAGAGTTAAGTCAATTGTTCTAAGTTAGTTCTTACTGGGTTTGGGGAAAAAATATTCAGAAAATCCTAGGTTATGAATTTGGGAAAGAAAGATAAACAACTGGATTTCATTTTTTATTTTATTATTTAGTTTCATTTTGGTCTCTCGTCATCGGTTAACGGCTACGTAAGCTAATATTAACAACATTAATAATAGAAGGACCAATGTGGTATAACGTTTTTAACTTAAAAAACCAAAACAGAATAAATAATACATATGAGACCAAATTGATTGTACCAAAAAAAGAGACTAAATTAAAAACAAAAATAAAGTTAAGAGACTAAAAAGGCAATTTAGACTGTATTTTAATTAAAAGTAGTTTAATAAATCATTCACTACTTTAGAGTTAGTTAGTTTGCTCTAAAATGACGTGTGCTTTTTATATTAAACACTGGTGTTAATTGTTTTTTCTTTGAAAAAAGTTTCCATTTTTTTCTAATTCTTTCTTTCCTTTTTTTCATCCACTTATTAAGTAATCTTGAGAGGGTGCCTCAAAAACAAAAAACCAAAAATCTTGAGAGGGGGTGGGTGGGAGAGATAGACAGACTTTGTGTAGCGCCGGTTTTGCTTTGATCTAGAGCTTAAAAATAAAAATAAAAACAAAAACAAAAACAAAAAACAAAGAGGGTAAGGTGTGTGCGTATTCGTCTCTATCTGTCTTATCCCGTAATCTCTCTCTATCTACCAGTTTTTTTCCTTCTTCATCGTATCCTCTCATACTCCTACACCCCCTTCTCCCTTCGCCTTCAACATTCAGCTTCATTCGTTTCGGATCTTTTTGTCTCCGCTGTTTCCCATTCATCGTGTTTTGGCTCCGTGACTCTCGTTCCTTTCTCCGAGATTAGGGTTTTTGCGATTACCTGGGTTGACCAGTTGTTCATAAAATTCTTCTTGGGATTTGAGTGTCCCAAAACTTGTTCCGCTGCCGCTGCCTGCCTTGTGCTTCATGCCTAATTATCAAAGTGAGCGCCTCCAACAATCTCATTATATATTAGCTGAATGAACTCCTTTTCACGTTTTTAATTGCGTTTTTTAAATTATTATTTGTTGAATTAGAATAATTGCTGTAATTCGTTTTGTGATGATCTTTGTTTCATAGGTTTACACGTCATTCTCCCTCTGCTACATATCTACCAATTTGTATATGTAGTGTCAGAATCAAGCGATATCTGATCATGTTGCTTAGTTGCACCCATACTTATCAACTCAAGTGCTTGAAAAATAAATTCATTTAGTCCTTTCTATAATGGAATATCAATTGAGGATCCCTTGATAGGAAATCTTGCGGTTTGTTTATAGTCTGTTTTTTAGGTGTTATTTTCACTCTAAGAAAAAAATAAAAATATCTCTTTGGCTAGGTTTACAGTGATAATTATCATGTTTTTAAGTTATGTGGAGTTATGGACTTTTCCTTTCATATATTGCAGTAGGATGAAAGGTGTTAGAGATTGGGTTTTCTCTCAGATACTGTCCAAATCATTGGTATCGTCCCCACCATTATCAGGCAGTAATAGTTTCTGTGCTGGAGAGCGACAGTCTGAAGATTTTAATGAGCAAGGTACAGCCCTGATTTTACTGAGTGTAAAATTACTGAAAAGGCACTTAGATAACTTCTCATGAGAGAAGGTCTTTGATGGGCTTCTCCTCCTCCCCAAATGGTGGGCAGTGAATATTATACTACTACTAGGGGAACTCTTTTTGCTCTATTGTTTCATGTATGTTAAGCCTTTGTTTCCATGCAAGTGATTTGTGTGAATTGTGATGCTAATTTCCATGCGTAAAGCAAGTGATGTTAATTTCCATACCTATGAATCAATTTAGATAGAACTCATATATGTGCTTTTTGTTAGGTTCAGCTCATACAGCTAGTTCAGTAGCATTGCTGGTTCATTCTGACACATCAAGCTCTTCTGATAATCAGAGTAATCAGCGTAGTTCTGCCTTGCAGCAAGCTTCAGATACAGAAATTTGTCAATCTCAACATAACACCAATGGAAGACGAAAGGATACTTTGGCAAAAGTTGAGGATCTCCAAGTTAAATTCTTCCGACTGCTCCAGCGCCTCGGCCAGTCACGAGAAAATCTCTTGGTCACAAAGGTTCTTTATCGGATGCACCTGGCAACTTTGATTCGCGCTGAGGAGTCGGATCTGAAAAGAGTTAACCTCAGTAGCAGTAGAGCCCGAGCAATAGCAAGCCAGCAGGAGGCAACTGGTATGCCCCAATTGGATTTCTCCTGCAGAATACTTGTCCTTGGTAAAACAGGAGTTGGTAAAAGTGCTACCATAAACTCTATATTTGGTATAGCAAAAGCCATCACTAATGCTTTTCAACCTGCTACTAATTGCATCCAAGAAATTATGGGAACTGTCAATGGGCTTAACATAACGTTTATTGATACCCCTGGTTTCCTGCCTTCCTCTACCAATAATGTGAAGAGAAATAAGAGAATCATGCTTTCTGTGAAGAGATTCATAAGAAAGTCCCCCCCAGATATAGTTTTGTATTTTGAACGACTTGATCTTATCAATGCTGGTTATAGTGACTTCCCACTTTTGAAACTTATAACCGAAGTATTTGGTGCAGCAATCTGGTTCAACACTATCCTAGTCATGACTCATTCTTCCTCAGTTATTCCAGAAGGACCAGATGGGTGTACTGTTAATTATGATTCATATATTTCTCAATGTACGAACTTAATACAACAGTATATACATCAGGCAATGTTAGATTCAAGGCTTGAAAACCCTGCACTTTTGGTTGAGAACCATCCTCAATGCCCAAAAAATATCATGGGGGAGAAAATTCTTCCAAATGGACAGGTTTGGAGATCTCAACTCTTGTTATTTTGCATTTGTACCAAAGTTCTGGGTGATGTCAATTCCCTCCTTAAGTTTCAGAACAGTGTAGAATTTGGACCAGCAAATAGTGCCCGAATTCCTTCTCTGCCCCATCTCCTTTCATCCCTGTTACGCCATCGGCCTGTATCCAATCCAAGTGGAATTGATGCCGAAATTGAGGAAATTTTACTTTCAGAGAAGGAAGAAGAAGATGAATATGATCAACTTCCACCCATACGAATCTTGACAAAATCCCAGTTTGAAAAGTTGTCCAAGCCGCAGAAAAATAATTATCTTGATGAATTGGAATACAGGGAGACCCTTTACTTAAAGAAACAATTGAAAGAAGACTATCGTAGGCGCAAGGAGAAGTTACTCTTAAAAGAGCAAGAGTGTTTTAATAGTGATAATTCTGATGATCAACAGGCTCCTCCAGAACCTGTTCTGTTGCCGGATATGGCTGTTCCTCTAAGTTTTGACTCAGATTGCTCTGTACATAGATATCGTTGCCTTGTTGCTAATGACCAATGGCTTGTGAGACCTGTTCTTGATCCCCAAGGATGGGATCACGATGTGGGTTTTGATGGTATAAACTTGGAGACGGCTACCGAAATAAAGAAGGATGTATATGCCTCGGTTGTGGGACAAATGCATAAGAACAAGCAGGATTTCAGTATTCAGTCTGAGTGTGCTGCAGCTTATGTTAATCCGTGGGGTCCTACTTGTTCCATCGGTGTTGATGTTCAATCTGCTGGTAAAGATCTGGTTTGTACTGTGCATAGCAACACAAAATTGAAAAACATAAAGCACAATATTGCTGACTGCGGTGTTTCTTTGACATCTTTCGGAAAGAAATACTATGTGGGTGCAAAACTTGAGGATACTGTGCTAGTTGGGAAGAGATTAAAATTTGTCATGAATGGTGGCCGCATGGAAGGTCATGGACAAGTGGCATATGGTGGGAGTTTTGAAGCTAGTTTACGGGGGGAAGATTATCCCGTAAGAAATGACAATTTAAGTCTGACAATGACGGTCCTCTCCTTCAATAAAGAGATGGTGTTGAGTGGAAGTTTACAATCTGAGTTCAGGTTAAGTCGAAGCCTGAGAACATCTGTTAGTGCTAATCTAAATAGTCGCAAAATGGGGCAAATATGTATAAAGATGAGTAGCTCTGAGCATTTACAAATTGCCTTGGCTGCAGTTTTCTCAATTTTGAAGGCGCTATCACGTAGAAAGGAAACTTAGAACATGGTGGAGGAAATAATGGACAGAGATCAGGTTCTGTTTGTTTACTGGTACTCATCTATTTTGTTCAGGGAAAAAGTGAAAGTGGTGAAGCATTCTACATTCTAAGCATAGATATGAACCTTTTTCCCCCCTGCGAAGGGAAAGACGAGATTAGAATTGGATTTTTTTTGAAGAGTTAAATTAGTTCTTTTTCGTGATACTTCAGATGCCTTTTTTTTGAAGTCTTTTTAGGTAAGGCTGGCATCGTGAACCTATTTCTGTTTGCGGATTGTTGTTCAATAATCAGTATCTGGGTGCTTCATCAATTATAGATATTCATTTGTAGTAAAATAAAGTCATAACTGTACAGTAAAGCACAGAAACACTCGCTTTTTTCCGTCATTCGTTCGAATAAGTTGGCATGGGATTGGTCATGGTTGTTCAACAGGTGTTATTGCAATGTGGAAAGTGTTAATGAAGCTCGGGATATATTGTAAATGAAAGTACAAATAGTTGCATGGATTTGGATCTTTTAAGGTGCGTAGATGGTAAAGTACGAAAATCAAGGGTTATTATTTTAATAAACTTATAATTTGTCATGATGTACTTATAATATTCATTATTTCTATTTGAAAGAAAAAAAAAGAGATTAATATTGAGAATATGGTATAACATGTAATAGATAATTTTTGTGTCAAAAAAAAAGTAATAGATCCTTTTAAAATGATTCAAAAAAAAAAAAGATCATTTTATAAGCAGCATGTGTATATCTTACCCTACAACTCGCGGCTCAGTAATCTCTTCTTTAAGTCGACTCGACCAAAAAAACAGAAACAAGAATCGGATTTTTTATGATGTTTCGTTGCTTCGTTAATTGATAAGGTTACATTCTCATCCTCCACTCTCAATATAATATAAGCTCACCCTTCTGTACATCAATCAAAGCTCTACCGATAGCCAAAAAGGGTCTACCAAGAATAGGAGGAATTTTAGCATCATCTTCTATATCTAACACTACAAAATCAGAATGGAAGACCAATTTATCAATTTTAACAAGCAAATCTTCCATTGTGCAAGAACATTTCTCACTTATGTAATATAAAAATTATTAATAAAAATATACTAAATATATAAACTGAAATAATAATAATAAATATATATTGAATAAAATATATAATATTTATATAGATAAATATATATTTATATTTTTATATAAATACACACACACACACACACACACACACACACACACACACACACACATATATATATATATATATAACTATAAATATATTTTTATATATGAATATAATATAAATAAGTAACTAATATATCATCCTATTTTTATATAGGGGTGTTTTTATCATTTACCGCATATCTCTTTATTTCCTTTCACTTTTTCCTTTCATTTTCACTTATGCCAAATCATTAAACAATCATCTCATTTTCAACTCATTTTCTTCTCTCATCCTTTTCTTTCCTCTCTCTTCCTTTCCTTTCTCTTCCTTTTATACACCAAAGATATCCTACAATATGACTCTTAGACTTTTTGGCAGTTACTACCCCGGTCCTATATATAAGAGACAAATGCACTTTCTATGTTTATTGAATAACTGATGTATCTGGTCTATATCAGATACATCAGTTATTCAATGAACCTAAAAAGTATATTTATCTCTTATATATGAGACCGGAAGTAGTACGATGACAACAACACTATTCATGATGCAGTTACGTAAGGAAGGTGACATTGACTCGGTTAGTTACTATATCATTGTCATCGATTATTTAATATATTAATTAAAATGTTTATAATTATAATCTTTTCTTGATTGTTTACTGTAATGTTCAATAAGTTACCACGTCACCCAATGCACTTGAGGCCCTGACCAAGGTTCTAAAAAACGGTCGCGGTCGCGTTAAGGATTTCGCGATTTCGGCTGTTGCGGATGCTGCGTTGCGAGTTGCGGTCGTCGCGGTGTGAATTAATCACAATATTGCACAAATTATATTAAAACTATTTGTATTATCATATAAACTTAATTAATGTTTTTATTATTATAATATACCTAAAACTAAAATATGAGTAATTTAGTAGCTACTAATATATTTAACAAAAGCCATATATGTTTGACAAATTCTACATAAATACAAATAGTAATGTTTTAATATATATCTTATGTTTAATTTATAGTTAATTTATATGTACTATTTTAATATATATCTTATGTTTAACAGTTATTTTGCAAAGAAAAAAAAAATTAGCCTAAGAGGAATTGTTTTATCTTTTTTTTTTGACAAAAGGAATTGTTTTATCTTATTTATTTTTATTTCACGCTTATGAGTTCATAAAACCGTGGTGTTCGATTTTTTTTTATTGGAGGCACAAGGACTGTCCGGCCCAATTACTTTCTTCTTAGAAGTCGATTGTAGTATTAAAAACCCTAATCTTAAGAAACCAAAATCATCCCACACCAAGCAAAGACCGCACTTCCCTTTCTTTCTCTTTTCTCTCTTCCTTGGTTCCTCCTTCATTGCTCTCTTCCATTCTCCCTACCCTAACAGTAAGGAAAGTGACCACCGCTCCCATCATTCTTCATCCCTCTCAAGTCCAAACTCTCACCCAGTCCATCACCCTCCGGTTACCCCTCTCAAATCTCAATCCCTTGTTTCAGTGTGTGTGTGATGAGCGAAACAGAGACAAACGCGACGCGAGATATTGTGAGATGCAGCAGAGAGATGCAACGCCGAAGAACCGCATCACTGCCGGAGAATGCGCATCAACGCCGGAAAGCTTCGAAAATGGTTTTGTTGTTCTACGGTTCATCTTCCATCTCCCCTTTCTCCATTTTTTTTTAAATAACAGCGTTTTCTCACGGTTGTAACGGCGTTGCGGCCGTATCGGCGTTACGTCGCGGCCGTTTCATGTGATTTTCATCCACACCGTGATTTCGGTCAATCACGGTTTCGGCCACTGCCGATACCGTTTTGTAACGCCCGTTTTTTGTGTCGCGGTCCGTTTTTTAGAACCTTGGCCCTGACTATGTTGCAGGAATAGAACAGTGATTTCGACATGATAGTTATCGATGTGGCCATGGCACAAAAGCAATTTCTTGAAGAAGTTAAACAGGACATGAATATTCCTATAGGTAAGTTCCTAGACTTGTAGCAACTCAGTTTTTTATTTATTAATTGGTCCTGTTATACGTAGTGATGATATCTGCTAATGAAAGCAGTGACTTCAACAAGGAATTAGTTTACCATTCCTTGAGTAAACCGTTCTCCCCAGATGAGATCAAGAACGTACTACTCAATATTCCAAGAAAAGTTAAAGAACACAGTGCAGATGGCAATAATGTTGTCGTCATTGATGCAATCGTAGATACGAAGCACCAATTAAAATGTACAATCCCGCTGGAAAGAAAATTTGAGGAAGTTGTCGATAAAGATGGGCTATGTGGTATGTCTTAATTCTCTCTTCTTTTTTTTTATTCTTCTTTTCTTGGTTAGTATTTGTTGGAATTTTAGTCTTTTTTTCCTGGTGAAAGTTGGAATTTTAGTCTATAGTACTAGGTAATAGCACTGATATATAGTATATTAAAGAAAGAAAAAATAGTAATTTTTATTACTAAAGTTGGTAACGTGCGGGACAAATGCCGAAGGGTATGTAGTATTTTATAATTAGTTTTGGATAATGGATCATATGGATGGAAGACAATATTGAATAAGTGTATACTAGTAGATTAATATTAGGACAAGAGAACAAGATATCCGAATTGCTTAGATGATGTGCATAATGTTTTCTAATTTCTAGATAATCCTAGAAATTTGTATCAGCTGTGCAACAAAAATTGTGATAACTTCTATGGTTTTTAGATGCAAAGCCGAAGCAAATTCTTGAAAAGATGAATGTTGGTGGTGTTACACTAAAGCAAGTATTGAATCATCTCAAAGTTTGTATATTAGTACTACTAAAATATATTCTTGAGTTGATTTTCCATAATGTAATTTATTTATGTCATTAAATTATATTGCGCATATGTCTCTTTGTCAGAAATAAAGAAAGAAAAAGTGACGTCTGAGTGAAACGCTAGGTGGCTCGGCTGTTGCTCTTGAGTCCCATGACTCACGATAACTTTAGTAATGTAATTTTTTTGACTGAATTTGTACTTAATTCCTCCCCAAAAATTGTTCTTGATTTGATTTGCGAATATCATCATTTAATTAGCAAGTTCATCCTGGTCACACTAGCCAGGAATTTTTTTTGACTGAATTTGTACTTAATTCACCCACATTAGTTATGCTCATCTCATCCATGTATATAAACACATGATCACTTGTTTGGATCCTCATAATCAAATTCTCTCGATTGTTGGCTCTTTCATGCTCTTCCTTTCTCTACAATGGCTCTCAGAGTTTTTGGTATTTACGACAACGATGACACTATCCACGAAGCCCTTATGTAATTATGTAAAGAAGGCCATTACATTGACTCTGGTTGGTTTTTTTTTAATATCATTGAATATTATCTCATAAAAATATTATGAACATGAACATGAATTATTTTTCTATACAATATATCTCAAATATCATTTCTTTGGTATAAATATATCTCATAAAAATAAAAAGGAAAAAAATTATCAATTAATCTACACAATATATGAACATGTATTATCAATTTTTCTACATATATTAGTAGCAAATATATTATTTTAAAGTTTCAAACATAAATTATGTTTCAACATAATGTAAAAATATTACTCCCACATATGATTTATGAGATAGGCACAAGAGGACAAGTCACTTGATGATTTACTAATTTTGTCAATTGTATAACATCATTGTGTTTTTTCGAACTATTCCACCATAATTATGTTGAAATAAATAAGTACACTGAAAATGATATTAAAAAAGTATGCAATATTACTTTCCAATTTATTTACCATTGCATTGCACGGGTCCATGATCTACTACATAAATAGTGTATGAATTAAATTGTATTCAAAATGTATGATCATTTATACAATTCATAAATATTGTATGATCGCAAATATGAAACTATTGTATGATCATAAATATGTAATTGGGTCATGTGAAACAATTGTATGAATTGTTGTTGTAACCATAAATATTGTATGAATTTTATGAATTAAATTAAATACAAAAAAATTGTTATTGTGTGAATTGTAGATCATTAAATTAACAACAATGACTTTATATAAAACATAAGAGACACAATAACAAATTTAATTTAAAATTGACATGAAAAATATTTGCGATAGATTAAATAAGATTTAGCCACTGAGTTGGACGCAAGTGGTTAATGCACTTTATCTAAAATGGCATGTTCGGCTACGAGTTGAATTCTTAGAGACGGAACAATTTGTGGCTAGACTATGCTAACCTCGAGATCAAACACAAATTAGTTAAGGGGCCCTTCCACCGGGATACTGCCAGCACACCAAAGGGAGTAGAGAGATCCTCTCTATTTCTTTTTTTTTTTGTTTTTTTATAAATAAGAGATCCTCTCTATTTCTCATGGAAGGGGTGTGCAAACTAAAAAATAAGATTTAAATAAGTAAAAATACAATAGACATACGCTATTGAAAACCATCTCTTGATTAAAATGTTCTAATAGTGGTCCATAAAATATATTTTTGTATTTTTTTAATATATTTTGACATGATAAAATATTGTTAGATAAACTTTTTCTTTGTTGTGAAGTTTTGAATTTTATAGTCATAAATAGCTGGGCAATAAAAGAGGAACATTTGAATATGAAGTTATTAATGATTTAAAAAAGATAACTAATCAAAGAAGTTTTAAAAAAAAAATAAAGATAATGTTAATATGTAAGGGAAAATTTATCTCAAAGGTTATATATATTTTTCCGCTAAACTATCTCAAAGGATATATAATATTGACTATTTATTTGGATTGTATATATTTACAATTAGAAATATCTATTTAAATATAAAAAATCTCTAACTATTATAGGCAGTATAATAATATTTAGGACATTGAATTAAGGGTATAACATTCACTAATCATTAAGAATTGAAACTAAAAACTTTATATATATATATATGTGGATACATACCTTTAAGAACTCTTTGTAGAATGTGAATTTAATCAATTCAACCGTTGAATTGAAAGTTCTCAATAAGTAGATCAAGTCTATAAAGTTTCACACAATTCAAAAACTATTTAATACTTCATCGTATGGCTTTATTTTAACGTATTATATATTATTTAAAATATATGTAAATGTCGATTATCAAAATATATACTTGTGAATATCCAAATTGTATACACAATCATCAACAAAATATAAGATAATTCACTACAAGAATAATGGTTATTTGCTACAAAAATTTCCTAAGGCCTGTGACCCTGGAAAATTACCTAGGCTAAAGCCCTAGGAAAATATCCATATGTGTGTTTTCTAGGGTTTAATAAAAAATAACCCTCGGTTTGTTTAAGACAAAAAAACACAGTCACTGTTATTATTATTTTTTTTAAATTGTGCTTTTATTTAGGGCCAGACCCCTAGGAAATGATCGGGCCAATAAAAAAATGCATCAAGCCGATGGGCTGGCCCTCGAATTTCAACCTCTTTTTTTAATATGTTTAGGCCACCCAGGGGCTGGCCCTCAGATTCCCACTCTCACCCTCTATTTTATCCCTCCATCACTTATCCCTCAACGCTAAATCAAAAAAATCCCCCAATCAGAGTGAACCCGTCTCCCTCCCTTCGTCTCCCTCCTCCCTCGTCTCCACCACTACCAGAGCCTCCCCCACTCAGATTGGAGCCTCTCCCTTCGTCCCCCTCCCTCCCTCACTCATCTCCATCCCCTCCCTCACTCAGTCTCCCTCTCTCTCTCTCTCTCACTGGTTGGACCCCTCACAGCTCGTAGACGTCTACGGCCATGTCGCTTCGAAGATCGGTCCGCCCTGGTCTTCTCCCTCCGCGATGACAACTACTCGATTTCTCTTCCGATCTCTCATCCTTCTTGCTCTCTTAAATTTCTGCCTTCCATATTTTCTTACTCTGATTATTGTGATGATGGTGCGACCCTTCGCTTTTTTTTCTTTCCCTTCTGTGTGTGGGTGTGCTTGATTAAGGCCATAGGTGCTGCATCCTCCCTTCTTGTGGTGTCTTCTTTGCTGTTTCATTTTGATTTCTTTTTTATTTTAATTTTGGTTCTGGATCTGTTTGTTGAGAGGAAACGAGTGATCTGTGTTTTGTTTGTTGGTTATGTGTTCTGTTTGTTGGTTTATCAGTTTAAATTATTTTTAGTTTAAAAAATAATTAAATTTTATCAGTTAAAATAAGCTGATAAAATTTAATTATTATTATTTTTTAAAAACCGTGTTGCACTTTTCTAGGGCCAAAGCCCTCGGAAATTTCCTACAACTTTTTTAAAAAGGCCCTTGGTTTTCGTTTCTTACCCGCGAATAACCTATTGCCTTGTGGCCTTCGGTGGGCTCTCGAAAATTTCGTCATTTCCTAAGGCTTTTGTGCATTTCCTAGGGTTTTTGGCCCTAGGAAATGTCAAACATTCTTGTAACAGTTGGATTGATTAAATTTACATTCTATAAAGAGTTCTTAAAGGTGTAATTATGCTAAGTTTAACACCTGGTGTCAACGGATCCTGACTCATATATATATATATATATATATATATATATATATATATTCTGTAAAATATGTTTCACGATATTTTAATACACCCACACACACACACACAAAACATATAATGATTATTTAATACGAAAGAATACTTTGCATCTAATATTTTTAACAATTAATATTTCATAATATATAGTCTCATTAAGTATTTTTTGCACAGACATGTATAACTTGTTTGCTAGTTGTCCTCTCTTTTATGAAAACGATATTTTCTCAAATAATATATATGATTTAATATTTAATAATAAATACAACGATTTAATTATTTTTAAGCAGATTTTCTAAAATAGACATTAGTTTTAGTGTTATTTAGTTATTTTTCAAGCATTTTTTTTTGAAATTGTGTTTAATAATTAGCATTGCCATCAAATAGTTTAAATTTTCAATACTTAAATGCCATATTTTTTATTTTAATACTTGATATGATTAATAATATAAACATCATTTAATACATTTAATATTTGTAATTCATATAATTAATAATTAATTAATATTGATGATTTTTTGTAGTTGGTAGATTGTTTTCATGATGATCCTATATGGATGGAGTCGACGCTTATTCAGTATTATAGCGCGATATCTTCTTTTTGGATTCTTCAGTTGGTTAGTTAGGATAGTGAGGTGCTTCAATACTTTTTCTATTATTTAATAAAATGATGTTATTTTCACTAATACATGTACCTTGTAATTCATGTCAACATGAACTTTTACTCAAGGAAGACATCATCTTCACTGCAAATCCAAACAACAATCCTTTCACGGCGAAACCTACGCCGGAGAAGCCCCCTGATGAAAGCGTAAAGCAGGTCAAAAAACCAATGCTATCTTTTGGAGATAAAGTCATGGGTAACAGGAGGCCATCGTGGAGAGACAAAGAGTGGATCTCATAGAGAAGAAACTGGTCAGAATCGACCTGGAAAACGGTAATCGCCTTTTGCCTAAAGTTGTTATTGAGGAATCTGTCTTCAATGTTCTCTGTAAACCTTGGAAGGAAGCGCTAGTCATCAAACTCTTGGGGAAGAATATTGGGTGATGAAGGATTGTGTGAAGAGGATGTGGCGTCTAGTTGGTGGATTCGACCTAATGGATATTGGAAACGGGTGTTTCATGGTGAAATTTGATCTGAAAGAAGACAAAGAGAAAGTGATAAAAGGTGGACCTTGGCTTATTTTTGACCACTACCTCTCGGTTACAATTTGGAGTCCGGACTTTGTCTCCCCTTTGGCTCGGATTGAGAAAACAATGGTTTAGGTGAGGTTTCCAGACCTCAATCTAGTCTATTATGATGAATTTCCTTATGGCTATGGCCTCTGCCATAGGTAAGCCTATCAAGGTCGACCGGCATACCCTAAATGTGGAAAGAGGGAGATTAGCAAGAGTTTGTGTAGAAATCGATCTTGGCCTACTGTTGTGGGGAAAATATGTGTCATTGATTACTGGTATAATGTGGAAGATGAGGGACTACATCTTATCTGCTATTACTATGGTTGCTACGGCCATTTGGGGCGCAATTGCAAGCAGATTCCCATGCAAGAGGAAGGGGGGCCTCCCTAAGACTACTAACCAGACACCTTTTGCTCAAGAGAAAACTGACAAACCTTCTACGTCTGACCCTACACCTACTGTTGAGCTTAGAAAGGCTGGGGAAGGTAAAGAAAGCATAGAAGTGAAGCCTCATGGAGAATGGCTTGTTGTTCAGAGGAAGGAAAAACCAACCTCAGCTAAGAAGGAACCCCTAGGGAAGCAAGGCAGGGACCAAAAGGCTAACACATTTGAAGGGTTGAGGAATTTAGCTGACTACTCTGGCCCAAAAGAGCACTACGCTCCTGAGCTTCACCTGAACCATATGACAATCCAAAATTCTCCTAATAAGGGGAATGATAGAAAGCATGAAGGGTTAGCAAAGAGAAGACGACAAGAGAATAACCAACATTTGGTAGTGCCTCTGAAAGTTAATGAGGCTAGCATCAAAGAGCACACTAGTGATCGAAGGAAAGTGCCCCTGGCTCCTATTAAATCTATCAATTTTGGTCAAATCTCCCAAGGCCCAAATGTGATGAAGCAGAAGATAAGTAATGAAGCTTCCCCTATGTGGATGGCTAAGCCCGAGACCATGAAAAATAACCTGTTTTTGCAGAAAGATGGTGTGCATAGGGAGAATTTGAAGACATCTCCCATGGTCAAGTCCAAGCTTCCTCAAGTGATGGAGGAGCCTAGACCTCCGGATATGACATGAAATTTGAAGAACTCAGAAGATGCTATTGTGATGTCCAACATGGATATTGTGCATAATGAACAACAAGACCTAATGCAACTGGAAGACTCTCCTTAGACCCAGGAGGTGAGTTGCTCCCCTTTCCTTTTGTTTCCCTATGAATTGTCTAATTTGGAATTGCAGAGGGGCAGGAGATAAGGATTTGCCTTTTACCGTCTACACTTCATTGCCATTTTGGATAGGGAGAATTTGAAGACATCTCCCATGGTCAAGTCCAAGCTTCCTCAAGTGATGGAGGAGCCTAGACCTCCGGATATGACAGGAAATTTGAAGAACACAGAAGATGCTATTGTGATGTCCAACATGGATATTGTGCATAATGAACAACAAGACCTAATGCAACTGGAAGACTCTCCTTAGACCCAGGAGGTGAGTTGCTCCCCTTTCCTTTTGTTTCCCTATGAATTGTCTAATTTGGAATTGCAGAGGGGCAGGAGATAAGGATTTTCCTTTTACCGTCTACACTTCATTGCCATTTTGGAACCTCGCATTAGTGGTAGAAGAGCTGATGAGGTTATAAATAAAATTGGCCTTGATGGTATTGCTAGAGTTGATGCTACGGGTTTCTCTGGAGGTATCTGGTGCCTTTGGAATGCTGTTCAAATCCACATTGATGTGTGGCAACCTCTAAGTACTGCATCCACCTACTTTTTAATTCTAATTCTCCTTCTAAATGGATGCTCTCTGTGGTGTATGCCAGCCCCCAAGCTCATTCTCGAGTTCAGGTCTGGGAAGAGTGGTTAATTTTAAAGACTCTTTGGATTGTCCTTGGCTGGTGGCAGGCGATTTCAATAGTATCCTTCATGAAAAAGAAAAGATGGGAGGAGCCCCTTTCAACTACAACGCTAGTACTCCTTTTGCTGAATGTATTGAAGCATGTGATCTTATTGATCTCGGCTTCAAAGGCTGCCCTTTCACTTATACTTGGGGGAGTGTTAAGCATAGACTTGACAGAGCCCTGGCTTCCCCATCTTGGCAAGACATGCTTCCCCAATCTCAAGTCATCAATCTTCCTATCCAGACTTCGGATCATAGTGGTCTGTGGATCCAACTTGCTGATAGTAGAATTAATCCTGGGCAGAGAAGCTATTTCAAATTCTTTGGCCCTTGGCTTGAGCACCCGAATTTTAAATCTCAGGTCCATTATGCCTGGAGAGATTCGGCTAACTGGACTGATAATATCTCTAGACTCACCCATAATCTGTAGCAGTGGAATCACCATGTTTTTGGGAATATTTTCAGGAGGAAGTACAGAATTATTCGTAGACTGGAGGGGGTAAACAGGGTGCTTATGATTGCGAATAATGGTAGACTAAGCTCCTTGCGAGACCAGCTTTGGAAATAATATACCACTATTATCCACCAAGAAGAAGCCTATTGGTTTCAACATGCCAAATCTAAATGGATAACCTTAGGGGATAAAAATACTCGTTTCTTTCATATTTCATCCCTCAACCGTAGAAGAAGGAATGAAATTGTTTCCCTTAAGGATGCGGAAGAGAATTGGATCTTTGACGAGGAGCAACTTCAAAATCTGGTTCTGAACTTCTATAGAAATTTGTATGTTTCCTCTAATCATTCTAATCTTTCTTTTGCTACTGAGCAATCTTTTCCTAGCATTAAGGATAGTAACAGGTACATGTTAGAGAAAGGGGTTTCTTTTGAGGAGGCCCATAATGCTCTGTTCAGTATGGGGAATTATAAGGCTCCGGGCCCGGATGGATACCACCCTCTGTTCTTTAAATCCCAGTGGGACATTGTTGGGCCTTCTATTCATCGTTTTGTGCTGGATTGTTTCACTGACCCTAGCAAAATTGGTCAGGTCAACAACACTCTCATCACTCTTATCCCTAAATGTAATGATCCCTCCTATGTGACTTAGTTTATACCGGTTGCTCTCTGTAATGTCATCTATAAGGTAATTACTTAGTTTATACCGGTTGCTCTCTGTAATGTCATCTATAAGGTAATTACCAAAATCATCTCCCAAAGAATCTGATGCATCTTGCCTTATGTGGTATCTCCATTGCGGAGCAGCTTCATCCCTAATAGAAGCACCATTGATAATATTCTTGCTCTTCAAGAAGCCATTCATTCCATGTTTTTGCATGGCAAGAAGGGGTTTATGGTGATGAAACATGATTTAGAAAAAGCCTATGATCATCTTGAGTGGCCCTTTATTTATGAAACTCTTGTCCAGCTAGGCATCCCTGCCATGCTTAGGAATGTGATGGAAGCCTACTACTCCTCGGCCTTCCTCAAGCTGAATTGGAATGGTTCTAGTTCTACTACTTTCAACTCCTCTAGAGGTCTTCGCCAAGGGGACCCTGTTTCTCCATATGCCTTTGTTCTCTGTATGGAGCGTTTAGGCCATTTGATTCAAGATGCTGTTGAAAATGGGAGTTAGAAGCCGCTTAAAGCCTACCTTTCTCATATTCTGTTTGTTGATGATATCATTCTTGTTGCTGAAGCTTCTCTAGAACAAGCCCAAACTATCAAAAGCATCCTTGATACGTTTTGTGCAGCTTCAAATCAAAGTATTAGCTTCAAGAAATCCCAAGTTTTCTTTTCTTCTAATGTGTTGGAAGCTGAGGCCGAAACCATTAGCAATTATTTGGGCCTAAATATCACCTATGATTTAGGGAAGTATCTGGGAGTTCCTATGCTCCATCAGAGGGTGTCTAAGATGTCGTACTCTTCTATGCTTGATTCCATGAGGAAAAAGCTAACTGGTTGGAAAGCGAATTCTCTTTCCTTTGTTGGGCGTGTTACCCATTCTCAAAGTTCTCTTATGGGGATCCCTGGGTATATCCTTCAATCTTTGAATATCTCGGTCTCTGTTTGTGATGAGGCTAAGAAAATTTGTAGAAATTTTATTTGGGGAAGCTCCTCAGAGAAAAGAAAATGCCATCTTGTCTCTTGGGATAAAATTTGTGCTGCTAAAGATGAAGGGGGTCTTGGTTTTCAAAACTTAAGAATCTTAAATCAGGCCTATGTGATGAAGATGGCTTGGACTATGGTGGAAAGCCCAGATAAACTTTGGGTGAAAATTTTTAGAGCTAAGTATGCTTTCTCTGATCAGTGCCTTCCTAAAGTGAGCCCTAAGGGGAAGGCTTCTCCTGCTTGGAGAGGCATAATTCAGGCTTGGGAAAATATTGAAGAAAATATCCATTGGGTGATCCAAAATGGCCTTAGGGTCAGATTTTAGAAAGATCATTGGATAAAAGGTACAAGTAGCCTGGATAATGATAATTCTATTTCCATCCCTCCGGGGGAAGATAACTTTACTGTTACCTACTATGTTAATGATTCTGGGTGGGATTGGAATAAACTAAAGAACATCCTTCCTGCTGCAATTTGTTCCAGAATTGCTAGCATCAAGCCTCCTTCTCCAACTCGAGAGGATTTCCCCTATTGGGATCTTACTACTGATGGTTCTTTCTCTATCAAAATAGCCTATAACCTCTTGATTGAGAAAGCTAATATGGCTAAGGAAACTGACTAGATTTTCGATAAAGTTTGGAAGTGGAATGGGCCTCAGAGATACAAAGCATTTCTTTGGAAACTCTGTCATGGCAGGCTGCTCACGAATTCTGAAAGGAAGCATAGAGGCATGACTATGGATGATACTTATATTAGATGATATGATCATGAAGAACACATGATGCACGTTCTCTAGGACTGTGAAATAGTCAAGGAATATTGGGAAAAGCTTACTCATTCGAACCATTGGAGTCATTTTTTCAATCTGTGAACAGAGAAATGGCTTGAGTGGAACTTGTCAAATGATGATATAGGCCAAACTGGACACAACCGGATTACCTTGAAATAAAAAGATTGAATTAAAAAGGAAAGTGATATTATCATTTATATCTCTTTTGATTAGCACACGGGAGCAGTAGGGACAATATATCTTTGGGTTAGCTATTAAACTTTGTACTAATGGTAACAAATCACACGTCTATCAAAAAGGAAATCATATATTTTAAATAAAATTTACTGTATCAACATAAACTATTCCGAATTTGAGAAATGATTCAAATAAATTGATATTTGAGAAAGGATCCAAATAAATTGATATGGTCATAGTAATTATAGAATGTCGTTATGGGGGAAAAATTTTATTCATTCTTACCATTAGAAGAAACAAAAAGAATATAATAATTTTAGGAATATAATATCTTTCTTATATATTCAGTCAATAAATTAATTATTGATCAATTTTATTTTCACACAAAATTAATTTATTTTTTGGACACATTCTTATATATTTTTTATCCATATAATTTTTACTCAATTTTGCTTGCGATACCATTTGAATTTTGAAAGGATCTGATAGTTCCATATTAGGAACAGGTTTGCACTCTTCATAAAAAAAGTCTGTTTTCTTATTTTTTTTGATTTTTATTTTTTTATAATTTAAAAGTCCTTTTATTGTGATACTACTAAAATAACAAATTTGTTAGGTGTAATGCACGAGAGAAATAGCTATAGTAAGTGAAAAATATTATTCAATTTTTTTTATCTTGGCTATAAATACTTTACGAGCATTCGTTAAATTCCATAATTAGTCAAACAATTAATATAATATGTGGGGATATGACGAAGGTTATTCAATTGCCAAATCAATTAAAATTTTTACAAATATAACATTAACTAATTTATAAAGTGTATCGTTCAATTTTTCCCTAAATTAAATCAATGTATTTCTGAAGAAATAACCAATTTGTTATGCTACTTGATTAACATGTATTTTATTGTAACTAATTCATGCATTGTTTAATAAAGCACTATTGTTCATCTTTAAATTAAAGAAGTTCATGACTTCATTTTGTGGTACATAAAAAATATAGTGTACAAAGATTCAGACTACTATCAAGCGTACTCTGATGTTTATGTTTGAAAGACAAATAGAAGAGGGTTCTGTTTATGTTATTGAGAATTTATTGGTGGGACAGTCTTTGAAACAATTTTCAGTGATTGTTTCTTTTGTAATGACTATAAATAAAAGTCGGGGTAGTCTTTGAAACATGTGAGAATCCATCTTCCACAATCAATTTTTTCCCATGGTCAACTATATGTTGCAATATCAAGGGTTACATCATGCAGTGGATTGAAGATATTCATATGTAACAACAAGGGAGATGTGACAACCACCACTTCAAATGTAGTTTATAAAGAAGTTTTCTAGAATTTAGCTTAGATGGTTTGGATTAACATTATTTCTTTAACTTTTAAAATATACATAACTCTATCTTATTTACTTTTTGCACCCATAAGTTTGAATTTAATGATTAGGTGTTCTACTTGTCAAACGTGTCAATTAATTTTTGTTAGTCTGCATGTTAACTTGACATGTCAAATAAAGCTACTTTTTATAATATTATATATGTTGCCCAATGTTTATCTTTATATAATTATTATTTAACTTTGTCAAAAAAAATATAGTTATTATTTAACAGTTTATATTTTTTTATACAAAAACAGGATGTACTATTTTATATGTTTATAATTATATTTAGGAAAATTATGACATTATTTTCTCAATTTAAAAGAACATGATTGTTTTCATTCTATAAACGAAATTTGATTTGTTTTTTATTTTTTTAATCTGAGATTTTTCGTTAAAGTTACTCATTGTGTTACAAAAACTACAAAATATATTCTTCGAACAAAAAAAATAAAGAAATAATATGACAAACTTTGCTTAAAAAACTAGTTATTAAACATAATAATTGTGAATTAATTATTGTGCAGATCACTTACGCCAATTATGGCGCTAGCTGTAATAATCCGCTGTTTGTGCTTGTTGCGCCGCCGGTGGAGATGGATAGCTTCTTTTTCGCAGATGCTATGGGGGCGGCCTTTGTGAGGAAGTAGTTTTTCTGATTTTGTTTTTGATTTTATTTCTCTTTTGTAACGAATAAACATAATAATTGTAGAAGAGAAAAGAATGAAAATTATTATAAGTAATTTGATCATGATCGTATTTGAAAACATGACTTAATGTGTAAAAGTTAAAAAGACAATTAAAAGCTCCAAAATAGAAACGATTCAGCTCAAATAATATGTGACAGAAAAATTGTTTTTAATAAGAGAAAAATCAATTAAAATTAAATGAAACTAATCAATTAAAATTAAATCTAAAATTATATATATATATATATATATATATATAGATTAGTTAGATAAATAGATAGATTCCTTAAAATAAGATAGTCAGATAGATTATGGTTTAATTAATAATTTGGCGATTGTCATACGAAAACGGATTCCCTGCGGTCGGCAGGTTCCTGAATTCACGAAGTCGTCCGATCTCAATCGTACGACTTGCAAAATACAAGCCTTTTCTATTTTCTAAAAATACGAAAATACCGAGGTTAAATCTGGGCCGACCGATCTAGATCGAACGATCAATATCGCGTGAATGCGTGTTACTCGCGACTGTAGCAAATCCAGATTCTGGTCATACGAGTCATTTAAATGTGTTATAATTTGTCCTTTATGCACAGTGCGAATATAAGTGTTAAGTGTTGGGGGCAATTGCCCCCATGAGGAAAAAAAATTACTTTTACATACATAGTAATAGATATATTTTTAAAATAAATTCATACGATTTTTTAATTATTTTTCAATTTTTAAAGATAAATCAAAATATTTTATTTTAAATTTAAATAAGTAGATGAATTTAATATTATTAAATTAATATATTTTTTTATAATAAATAAAAATATTTTATTTTAAATTTAAACAAATAGATGAATTTCATATTTTTAAAATAAAGTAAAAAGATTTAAAAATAAATCTATAATAGATATAATTAAAATTGAAATTAAAATTTAAACCTTCCTTAAAAGCAGTTATATAATCTATATCAATTATTATTTTAAAACAAATTCTATTCAAATTAATTTAATATTTTTAAAATAATTTAAAAAGATTTAAAAATAAATTCACGATAGACATAATTATTTAAAACAATATATTAACTATATTTTTTATTTTTTAAAATAAATTGAAATATTTAATTTAATTTAAATCAAATAAATTAATATATATATATATATATATATATACAAATATAAAAGATGGTTTTGTTACGTTCGTTTATGCTACGTGTCAACACCACAATTATTTTAATTATTTTATTAAAACAAAATCTATTTGAATCAATTATTATTTTAAGACGAATTCTATTTAAAATAATTTAATACTTTTCAAATAAATTAAAATAATTTAAAAATAAATTCATAATAGATATATTTTTAAAATAAGTCGATATGGTGTTTTAATTATTTTTAAATTTTTAAAACTAAATCAAAATATTTTATTTTAAATTTAAACACGTAGATGAATTTCATATTTTTAAAATAAATTAAAACAATTTTTTAATTATTTTATAATTTTTAAATAAATCAAAATACTTTAATTTAAACTGAAACAAATAAATTGATTTGTTATTTTTAAAATAAAGTAAAAAGATTTAAAAAAATCTATGATAGATATAATTAAAATTAAAATTAAAATTTAAAACTTTATTACATTCGGTTATACTATTTAAATTAATTATTATTTTAAAACAAAATCTATTCAAATTAATTTAATATTTTTAAAATAAATTAAAACGATTTAAAAATAAATTCACGACAGACATAATTATTTAAAATAATATTTTAATTATATTTTTTATTTTTAAAAGTAAATTGAAATATTTAATTTAAATTAAATCAAATAAATTAATATATATATATATATATATATATATATATATATATATATATATATAAGATGGTTTTATTGTTACATTCAGTTATGCCACGTGTCAACACCATAATTATTTCAATTATTTTATTTAAACAAAATCTATTTGAATCAATCAACTATCAATATAAGCCCATACAGGGCAGAGAAATTACAATAATAGACTACTGTATTATTGACACATGTCCATTTTAAGGTTAAAAGAGTAAAAAAATTTTAGGGAAAAGACACACAATTACCCAGTAGGAGACTGTTTTAACTTCACTTTTCCTTCATCCACTGGGTATTACCTAATACTCTCTCAAACAGTATTATTACACTCCCTTTTGTTTCAGCTTCTTTCATCTCATCTCTCTCTCATCCCATCGGGATTCAAAAAAATTTGAATCTCTCTCATCTTCACTCTTTCTCTCTCTATACCATCTTCCCTTCTCCTCCTCTATCTCAGCGTTGCCCAATTTCATCCATCTCCCTCTCCTCTCAAAACCTCTGCCGCCCAAAACACAACCTTAACTGCCATCGTTGGAACTTGGAATAGTGAATTGAAAAAATTGGGAAGTCCCACATAGGAGAGAATAGACACTTTAAGAGTGTTTATATATATGGAGTTCACCCCCTTGGGATGTGTCCCAAAGGGTACCCATTTTTATAAGAGGAAGAGGACGCACACAAAGTGACCACCACACACACACGTGCGCCGCCGCCGCCGTCCGTCCGGCTGGGCATGGGCTTGGGCTGTGTGGTGTTCTTTTTTGGTACACAAAAAAATTAATTTTTAAAATTTAAATTGTGCATTTGCTTGGTCACTACTCCATCAGATTCTGGTTCCTAAAATTCCTCACCGTGCGCTTTGAATTTTCCTGATATCTCTCACGCGTTTTCTTGTTCAGCAAGACGGTAATCGCCTATAAATAGGAGACTCCGCATCAGTTTCAAATCGCCCCAAACTCGATGCACTTACCGAGTTTATTCTCTTTTCTCCCCAGTTTTTTTTTCTTCTGTTAAAAAGTGTGCGACAGTCGAGTGGTTTTGTGAAACCATATTTCGAGTGGTTTTTTTTAAAAGCCATATTTTGGAAGGTGTATATCTTGAATGAATTTCTGCAGTGCAGCGGAATTTCGAATTGGCTGAGTTGTTTTATCCTGGGGACATTGTGGTTGATAGCCTGCTTTCACCTTTGAGCAGTGCCTCAGAACGTCTTAAAGAGAGCGACCTAGTCCACGACTCATCTCAGTAATTTCATCGGTGATTTCCAGTTTTCAAATATTTTTGAAATTCAAATTACAACAATTTTAAGACGTTTCTTCAAATCAGCCATGAATACCGATGAAATTACTGGCTCTGGTTCTATTGCTAATGACTTCAACAAACCGTTTCGGTTTGAGGGATGTCACTTCAAGCGCTGGCAAAAAAAGATGCAATTTTTCTTAACTGTTAAAAAGGTTGCTAACATTTTGACAGAAGACATTCCTAAGTTGGATAAAAAAACTGAAAAGGAAGTACAGGATAAAACAAAGAAAGAAATACTCCTATGGAATGAGCATGACTATCTCTACAAGAGTTTTATTCTGAACGGTCTGAGTGATGAACTCTATGATTACTATAGCACTCGCAAGACTGCCAGAGATGTTTGGGATGCTCTGAAAAAAAAATATGATACTGAAGAAGCGGACGCTAAAAAATATGCAGTGAGCCGCTATATCAATTTCAGAATGTCTAATGACAAGTCTGTTGAGGTTCAATCACATAAGCTTCAGAAAATTGCTCATGAAATCACTTCTGAAGGTATGACCCTAGATGAACAGTTTCAGGTGGCTGTTCTAATTGACAAATTACCCCCAGCTTGGAAGGATTTCAAAAATACTCTGATGCACAAAATCAAAGAACTTTCTCTAGAAGGCCTGATTACCCGCCTTCTAATTGAGGAAGAATCCCGGAAACAAGATCAGAAAGAAGAAGTCTTGTTTGTTTCAAACAAGAAAACCAGTGGAGCGATTCTGAAGCTAACTGAAAAATCATTTAAGAATTAGAACCGTACTCAGCCTCAAAAGAACCGCAACAAGAATGAGAACCCTCCCAATGTCCTAAATCTGAAGCCTCAACCACCTCCTAGAAATGATGCTGCTCCACAATTCATCTGTTTTAATTGTGGGAAACCAGGTCATATGGCACGCAAGTGTAGGAACATGCCAAGTTCTGTTGCGCAGGCTAGCTTGACTGAAGAGCCATGTATGGCTATGATTACTGAGATCAATGTTGTTGGTGGATCAGATGGTTGGTGGGTGGACACTGGTGCCTCTCGCCATGTTTGCAATGACCGTGCTATGTTCAAAACATACACTACTGCTGAAGATATGAAAGTGCTGTTGGGCGATGCTCACACCACTAATTTTGTAGGTACTGGAGATATCGAGTTGAACTTCACTTATGGAAAGACCCTGATTCTGAAAGATGTGATGCACACTCCAGCAATCAGGAAGAATCTAGTTTCTGGCTTTCTCTTGAACAAGACAGGTTTTACTCAGTCTATTGGGGGGGATTTGTACACCATTACTAAAAATGGTATTTTTGTAGGGAAAGGGTATGCAACAGATGGCATGTTCAAATTGAATATTGAAATGAATAAAATTTCTACTTCTGCTTATATGCTTTGTGATTTTAATATTTGGCATACTCATCTTTGTCATGTGAACAAACGCATTATTTCTAATATGGACAATTTAGGATTTATTCCAAAATTATCTTTCAATGATTTAGAGAAATGTGAATTTTGTAGTCAAGCGAAAATTACCAAAACACCGCATAAATCAGTATTTAGAGAATTTGAACCATTAGATTTAATTCACTCTAATATATGCGAATTGGATGGAACGTTGACCAGAAATGGTAAACGATATTTTATCACTTTTATAGACGACTGTTTCGATTATATTTTTGTATATCTTATGAAAAAATAAAAGTGAAGCGTTTGAAATGTTCAAAGTTTTCATAACTGAAATTGAAAATCAATTTAGGAAAAGGATTAAGAGAGTTCGAAGTGATAGAGGAACTGAGTATGATTCCCAGTTATTTAATGATTTTTATAAATCAAATGGAATCATACATGAAACGACTGCACCATATTCACCTGAAATGAATGGTAAAGCAGAAAGAAAAAATAGAACGCTTACTGAATTAGTTGTTGCTATTATGCTCAACTCTGGCGTTGCATCTCACTGGCGGGAGAAAATTTTATTAACAGTTTGTTATGTGCTCAATAGAGTACCTAAATCCAAGAATAAAATTTCTCCGTTTGAGATATTAAAGAAAAGGCATCCTAATGTGACTTATTTTCGAACCTGGGGTTGCCTAGCCTATGTCTGGATCCCGGATCCAAAAAGAGTCAAACTCGCCAGTAGAGCCTATGAATGTGTATTCATGGGTATGCAGTAAACAGTAAAGCATACAGGTTTTATGACCTGAACGCCAAAGTGATCATAGAGTCAAATGATATTGACTTTCATGAAAATAGATTCCCTTTTAAATCAAGAAATAGTGGGGGCACCGGAACTAGTCAAGTTTCTGTGCCTAGGAACATTGAGAATAATGAACAAAGGGAAATAGAACCTCGAAGAGGTAAGAGAGCACGTGTTGCTAAAGACTATGGACCTGATTATACGATCTATACACTAGAAGAGGATCCAACTAGTATTCAAGAAGCTTTGTCTTCATTGGATGCAGATTTGTGGCAAGAAGCCATAAATGATGAAATGGATTCCCTAGAGTCTAACAAGACCTGGCATTTAGTGGACTTGCCTCCTGATTGCAAACCAATAGGTTGCAAATGGATTTTGAAAAAGAAGCTAAAACCTGATGGAACTGTTGATAAATACAAGGCTCATCTTGTAGTCAAGGGTTTTAGACAAAGAAAAAATATAGATTTCTTCGACACATTTTCACTTGTTACAAGAATTACATCCATAAGGGTACTTATTTCACTGGCTTCTATTCATAATTTAATAGTACACCAGATGGATGTCAAAACTGCTTTTTTAAATGGTGAATTGGAAGAAGAAATCTATATGGAGCAACCTGAAGGTTTTGTAGTCCCTGGACAAGAAAGTAAGGTTTGTAAGTTAGATAAATCTTTGTATGGTCTTAAATAAGCTCCTAAACAATGGCATGAAAAGTTTGATAATTTGATTGTTTCGAATGGGTTAAAGTGAATGAAAGTGACAAATGTATTTATTACAAATCAAAAAATGACATTTGCACTATCATATGTCTCTACGTAGACGACTTACTCATATTTGGTTCAAATATTCATGCTGTGAATAATGTGAAATCATTGTTGTGCAACAACTTTGATATGAAAGACCTCGGAGAAGCGGGTATAATCCTTGGCATTAAAATTACTAGAACGGAAAATGGAATTTCTTTGGATCAATCTCACTATATTGAGAAGATCTTGAAGAAATACAATTACTTTGATTGTAAACCTGCTTGTACACCATATGATCCAAGTGTAAAACTTTTTAAGAACACTGGTGAAGGTGTTAGACAAACAGAATATGCGAGCATGATTAGCAGCCTAAGGTATGCCACTAATTGTACTAGACCCGACATAGCCTATGTCGTGGGACTATTGTGCAGGTTTACAAGTCGACCTAGTATGGAGCATTGGCATGCCATTGAGAGAGTCATGAGATACCTAAAAAGGACTATGAATCTCAGATTACACTATCAGATATTTCCAACTGTACTTGAAGGGTACAGTGATGCTGATTGGAATACTCTATCAGATGACTCCAAAGCAACTAGTAGCTATATATTTAGCATAGCTGGAGGTGTCGTCTCTTGGAAGTCTAAGAAACAAACTATATTGGCATAATCCACTATGGAGTCTGAAATGATAGCGCTAGCAACAGCTAGTGAAGAAGCAAGCTGGTTGAGATGCTTGCTAGCAGAGATTCCGTTATGGAAAAAACCGATGCCAGCTATGTTGATCCACTGCGATAGTACCACGACTATTGCAAAAATAGAGAATCGTTATTACAACGGTAAAAGACGACAGATACGTCATAAGCACAGCACTGTGAGAGAGTTTCTCTCAAAAAGAGTTATGAGAGTGGATCATGTACGCACTGATGAAAATTTAGTTGTCCTTTGACGAAAGGATTAGCCAGAGAGAAAGTCCAAAATACATCTAAAAGGATGTGACTACTGCCTTTGGAACCATGAATCACTCATGATGGTAACCCAACCTAAAAGACTGGAGATCCCAAGAATTAGGTTCAATGGGTAATAACAAATTGTGAAGCGATATGAGATGAATGTGCTATTGTAAGTCAAGAGGCATGATTCCTGAAGCGATTAAAGGATGAGGTAATAGAAACTCTTAATGAGATCTATACTCTATGTGGAGTGAAGTACCTAGCTATAGGAGTACTTTTGATAGACTCACCTATGTGAATGTGGAAGTGAGCCGCTTTCTATGGAATCTTGGGCAGAATTCCTAGAGCATTCACTATATTGGAATAGACGTGCAGGGCCATTAACGCACGGGCTTTTGAAGAATACACCTATTGATAAGAGTGTCTGTGATTTTGATGTTAGAGATAGAGTTCAAGACTACGAGTCACTCTTGTTGAATCTAAATCCTAATCACTATGCAAAGGTTCAAGTCGGAAGACACCTCTGCTTATGCACAATCTTAATGAGGCGTTTGACGCTACTTCTGAAACCATTTTTTTAAATTCAAGTGGGGGATTGTTGGAACTTGGAGTAGTGAATTGAAAAAATTAGGAAGTCCCACATAGGAGAGAATAGACACTTTAAGAGTGTTTATATATGTGGAGCTCACCCCCTTGGGATGTGCCCCAAGGGATACCCACTTTTATAATAGGAGAGGACGCACACAAAGTGACCACCACACACGCGCGAGCGCGCCGCCGCCGGCTGTGTGGTGTACTTCTTTTTTGGTACACGAAAAAATTAATTTTTAAAATTTAAATTGTGTGTTTGCTTGGTCACTACTCCATCAGATTCCGGTTCCTAAAATTCCTCATTGTGCGCTTTGAATTTTCCTGATATCTCTCACGCGTTTTCTTGTTCAGCAAGACGGTAATCGCCTATAAATAGGAGACTCCGCATCAGTTTCTAATCGCCCTAAACTCGACGCACTTACCGAGTTTATTCTCTTCTCTCCCCGGTTTTTTTTTCTTCCGTTAAAAAGTGTGCGACAGTCGAGTGGTTTTGTGAAACCATATTTCGAGTGGTTTTTGCGACAGTCGAGTGGTTTTGTGAAACCATATTTCGAGTGGTTTTTTTTTAAAAGCCATATTTTGGAAGGTGTATATCTTGAACGAATTTCTGCAGTGTAGCGGAATTTCGAATTGACTGAGCTGTTTTATCCTGCGGACGTCGTGGTTGATAACCTGCTTGCACCTTTGAGCAGTGCCTCGAAACGTCTTAAAGAGAACGACCTAGTCCGCGACTCATCTCAATAATTTCATCAGTGATTTTCAGTTTTCGAATATTTTTGAAATTCAAATTACAACAACCATTATGGGAGACCTTGGGAGGTTGTCTGACATGAATGAAAATGGAGCTCCATCACAAAGATCAAGCTCGGTGGGTTTTTTTGTGTGCCTTTTCCCCTTCTCCATTTTCTTCTTTTAATTCTTAAAAAAAGCAAGGTTTTGATGACATTTTTTAGCGGGTTTTATTCTTCATGTTGCACTTTTATCATTTGGCCCACTAGAGGCAGCGGTTGTAGCACATAAAAGGAGTGGGTTTTCAAGCACAAACGAAATAAACTTTTTTATCTCTTCACAATACCTAACCCTCTTACCCTCCACCCATGTACATAGAAAACGCACACACCCACTCTGAAAACACACAAATCTGCGACTGAAAGGAAAAACGGGAGAGGGAAAGAATAGAGAAAGGGGAACGTAGAAGCAAAGGAAGAAGAGGTAAAGAGGTGAGTAAAACACAATTTTTAAAACTTTCATTGTATGGTTTCTTGACATGAAGAAATTGGAAATTGGGGCATTTCACCAATTTCCACTGTTGTATTCTTCAGATCTTTGTGTTGTATTTATTTTTAAAGTAGATTGATTAAAGGATCTGTAAGTGCGGTGTTTTTCTTTTGTTGTGCAGGGCATATTGGAGCAAAGACCGATGGAATTTCTAGCATGCGTGCGAGGTAATATCCTAATAACTAGCATAGAATGCTTTTCTATTTTGCTACATTGTCTTTGTGACTTTTTAAGGTGAAAGATTCTATCATTAGCTAAGTCAATGTCTCAATGATGGTTACTACAAATCTTCTAAAGCTTCAACTGAATACTTGCAGTCTATGGACAAGTTAAAATAAGTTTAACTCATATGATGGAAAATGAATGAGGATACTGCAGCATATGAGTTTACAACTTACTACTCATCATTTTAATGATTTTGTGTGTCTTTTTTTGGCTAATGAACATATCTTATCCTCTTCATTATTGTGGCATTCTTTCTTCACTCTATTATTAATCATTTCCACAGGAAAGGAGCAGAGTGCTTGCACCCACTGTTTTTCCTAGGTTGAAGTTACTCACTCATGACACAAGAGGAGTCTTTGTTTTATAATTTTTTCATTGTGCAAATTCTCCTCCCTCCTCTCATTCCTAATCTTGACGGTAACTGGGGTTTCCTCTGAAAAATCATACCATGCAGAAACCTTACAATCTTTTCTATTTTATTTTATGACATTGGGTGAGTTCTTTTTTGTGCTGAAATTTCTGTGACCCCCATTTCATTGATTGGTTATGGATGTTTGTGATTTTCTGCAGTGATACCCGATCAGATACAATTTATTCAGCTCTGCATAGAAGCTCCTCCTTTAGGTATCGTCACTTGCTTCTATTTCTTTGTTGGTTTCCTTTGAGATTGTGCAATATGATTCTATTTCATTGTAGCTGCCTAAGCTAGGCCCCTGTTTCTGCAGTTTAGTCTTACTAAATGTATGTTTCAGATATTAGCTTGAAAAATGTTTCAACTTGATCCAAAGGCTTGAATTTTTCTTTTTCAGATAGAAAAGTCAATCTATGCCTTTCTCAAACCAGTTTTTCAGATAATGTAGAATCTAAATCATTGTCGCTTTACTGTTTTGTAACAGTAGCAACCACAACTTTTTTTCCCCTTCTAAGAGTAGCATTGCTCAGACTTTGTGTTCTTTAAATGATTCTTAGCAGTGAAACATATTATTGAAGAATAATATTAATCAATATATAGTTGCTCGCAAATAGCATTATATATATATTTTCAGTTTATGTTTAACAATGACATAAACTGAAAATATGACAGGAGTAGTCCTATCATTTATTTGTATTATAGGAGAAGTCCTATCAATTATATATTTCTGTCATTTATTTGTATGTCTTATTTTCGAGAAGTCCTTTCATATAAATTTTGTTCATTTAATTCTGAATAAAGGATTTTGCAGCTGTTAATATGACAGGAGAAAAAGGTTTAATTGTTTCTTTAGTATATGTAATGTGATGCCTTTGCATTTTGCAGCTAATGTGAGAAACAAAAAAGAGAAGGGTTGGGGTTGTTCCCACGGCTAGAGGTGACAAAGGTGAACAACATGATATGTAAGTTGTCAAGCTCGAGAGTGAGATTAGCAGTGAAGGTGACAGTGATGATGAGGGACGTCAAACAGCTCAGCCTCAGTCTTTCACTTCTCAGCAATGGCCTTAAAGTTGCAACTTACAAGTACTATCTTCTTCACTATGAGTTTGTCTCTAATGTCTTATTCTTGCAATAAGCTGAGTGACTTTTAAATTTACAGGATAGTAAGCATTTGAATTTGGTTGAAAGTCAGACAACAAAACTTTTATTCCTTTTAAATCGCCTTTGATGTTTTTATTTATTCAATTTATTTTTAAATTATGCAGATTAGTAAGTTGTCTGGGATTGCAGTTGGGCCTCAATACTACCGAATGTTATGATGCAGTGCATTAGATGTAAAAAAAGAATTGATACTCATGATGTTGTTTTATATGCAAACAAGGATGCCTCCAAAACATGTGAAGACTCATATACATATATGTCGCTGTCCCTTTTTTGCAAAAGGTGTCTCCTAATCTTTCTTTTGTAACCAAACAAGCTCAAAATAAGAAAGTTGATTTTGGCTTGACCAAAATAAGAAAGACAGAGAGTTGAATACTATTTCATCAGCCATAGATTACTTGATTTATGAAACACTAAAATTGTTTTTTGGGTGATATATTCGGGACTGGCCTTTTTTTTTGGGTATAAGGGATGTTGATGTTTAGTTAACGTGGAAAGGAATTTTGAGAGTTGAATTGGTTTATATGTGATGGCATCATAGTCTTTTGGTTGGGCTTTTTAGTGAAATCATAAAGTGAAAATTAAAACAACAGATATTGATGGCAAAAATTTTATAGACTTAAACCAGCTCCTTCAGATGTGACAATTTTGTATGCTTAGCTTATAATTGAATGATTTATGTAGTTGACTGATAAGTATTTTTGTATTCTGGGATTAAGGCGTACAAAAATGCCCATTGTTGATATCCTTAACCTTTTGATGCTCATAAAATATCATTTTATTTGCAGGCTAAGCTGGAATATTATGAAATTCCACATGCATTATTTTTGGAGCTAATTCTTCTGTGATATCTATGGAGGTACAAGCTAAGATTTATAACTAAATACATGCAAAAGAGAGATGTATTGATAGAATGAACACACTGAGGTACAAAGACATCAGTCTATATTTTTGAAGCTGAATGATGAAGGAGATCAGCCATGGAACAAATATAAAAGAATGATGAAGCTGAACATCTCAGAACAAGGAGACTTGAAGTTAATGTAGCTATTGTAGAGTTACATATTATGTCTTATAGATATTTTGGAGTTAATGTAAGTAACAGACAATGTTAATGTTTACTGGGAAAAGTTGTTTTTTGTTAAGTCTGATGGAAGGGACAATATAAATGGTGTAAGTCCCGTTTGTGACATAGGTTGGACAAACATTTGGTGCCTATTTTTAATGATCTTATATATATATATATATAAGAGTATTTTAGAATGTTTTATATATGATAAAGTGTAATATTTAATAGCTACTTGTTGTTATTAATGCATTAATGCTAAAGCCTTAAAAAAAAATTACACGTTTTATTCACAACCAATGACGTGCGCCTCATGCGTTAGCACGAGTATCTTACTAGTTATTATTTTAAAACGAATTCTATTTAAATTAATTTATTACTTTTCAAATAAATTAAAATGATTTAAAAATAAATTCATAATAGATATATTTTTAAAGTAAATTGATACGATTTTTAATTTTTTTTTCAATTTTTGAAAATAAATCGAAATATTTTATTTTAAATTTAAATAAGTAGATAAATTTAATATTTTTAAATTAATACAATTTTTTAAAATAAATCAAAATAGTTTATTTTAAATTTAAATAATTAGATGAATTTCATATTTTTAAAATAAATTAAAACATTTTTTTAATTATTTTGTAATTTTTAAAATAAATCAAAATACTTTAATTTAAATTGTAACAAATAAATTGATTTATTATTTTTAAAATAAAGTAAAAAATTAAAAAAAAAAACTATGATAAATATAATTAAAATTAAATTGAAATTTTACCTTTGTTACAAGCGGTTTTACTATCTAAATCAATTATTATTTTAAAACATATTATATTCAAATTAATTTAATAATTTTAAAATAAATTAAAATGATTTAAAAATAAATTCAGGATAGACATAATTATTTAAAACAATTTCTTAATTATAATTTTTATTTTTAAAAATAAATTGAAATATTTAATTTAAATTAAATCAAATAAATTAATTTAGTATTTTTAAAATAAATTAAAATGATTAAAAATTAAATCAACGATATATATAATTAAAATTAAAATTGAAATTGAAATTTAAAGCTTTTTTACAAGCGATTATACTTTTTAAATCAATTATATTATTTTAAAACAAATTATATTCAATTTAATTTAATAATTTTAAAATAAATTAAAACCATTTAAAAATAAATTCATGATAGACATAATTAATTAAAACAATTTTTAATTATATTTTTTATTTTTAAAATAAATCAAAATATTTAATTTAAATTATATCAAATAGATTAATTTAATATTTTTAAAATAATTTAAAATAATTTAAAAATAAATTTATGATAGATATAATTCAAATTCAAATTCAAATTTAAATTTAAATTTAAATCTTTGTTACAAGCGATTATGCTGTTTAAATCAATTATTATTTTAAACTAAATTCTATTCTTATAGCTCTATAAATACGAAACGAGACATGTTACATCATCACCTTTCAAATCACCATTTTCATCCCTTTATAGCAACCATTTTTTTTCCATAAATTATGTCTTCTAAATATGATCAAATTGCTAGCATAAACACTATGAATGGTCGAAAGTTATGGAAGTTTAAGGTTACGATTATTCAGCTATGGAGAGTGCCAAACTCTAAGCAACCATACCAACTAGATTTATTGACATGATAATCATGGATGAGAGTGTATGTCTCAAATTATTCAATTTTTATTTATGTTCGTAACATGATTATAAATCTATTTGTTAACTTCTTTCCATGTTCATGTAGCTGGAAAAAATCCAATGCACGTGTGGAGCAGCCATACAGAGAGATTTGAACCTATGTTGATCGAGGGCAGATGTTCCAGTTGCTATTAACAATTATAAATAGAAGCCAACTTGTCATCAATACAGATTTTATTTTAAGATGATGACGACAGTGAAGCCAGTTGATGATTCATATGTTCTTTTTTATGGATTCAAGTTTACACCCTATATCGATATTTTCCAAGCTGATAGGAAGGATTCACACTTAGTTGGTACGTCTAAAGTATATTTATTTATGATCTTTTAACAATAGCCAATAGATTTTCATGTCAAATGTGATATGTTTTGTATAGATATCATTGGAATACTGGCTGCAAAAGGTGAACTCATAGAATACAATCGAAATGGCAGGTCAACTTGCTATGTAGTTGTTGAATTGGATGATCTCGAGTAAGTAACATTTTCATGTATTTTCATTTATTTATTTATTTATTTATTTATTTATTTATTTTAATTGAGCATAGTTTCCTATTTTGTGATTCAAATTTTCTTTGTAGGGGAGGAGAGAAGCTAAGATGCACATTATGAGAGGAATTTATAAATCAACTTCTACAATATCTATCTAAAATCCAGATATTCCAGTGATTTTGATATTACAATTGGCTGAGATGAAATTACATAATGGTGATTTCTAAAAAGTGTGTTTTGCCTTTTTTTTACTATCATATTTTATAATGTTTATCTATATGTTGTCTATTAAATGTTGTAACTTTTTGGACTTTTAGGAAATATGGGAGCATCAAACACACCCTATAATTCAAAACTATTAATAAATATTAATGTTCTCGAAGTTCAACAACTCCGTTCCAGGTATTAGTTTTAATATTCAATGCAATAGATCATATTCTTATATGCAGTTCCACATTTTTTTTATATAAAATTTGATTTTTGAATGAAAATTTTGTTAGGTATTTAAATATCAACTCAAAATACAGGTCTTGTACACTACCAAGTTGGCTGCAGATCCAGTATATTCATTGAAAAATAACTTATTAAACTTGTCTACTTACCAAACAATTTCAGAATTGAAAAAATGCCAACAGGTATATTGCTATATCACAATATTCTGATAAGGTTTCATAAACAGTTTTTTCAAATTTGTTCAAAGAGTTATTTCTACAATGTGAATAAATAAAATATTGAAATATTGTTTCAGATAAAAATATTGTTTTTCAGAATATTTAGTCTTTAATTAAATATTCAATTCTTCAAAATCAGTTTACAATGTAGTTATCACATTTAATTCTAATTTTACAGAAACATTTTTTTAATACAACGATCCTATTTGTTTAAAGATATCACTTTACAAACAAGTCACTTTATTTGAATGAAAAAATCATTTAAAATTATCCTCAAATAGATAAAGTACTTTTTTTTCTTTTTTTAAAACTTTACTTATGACCCAATAAGACCTTGAGTAAATGTATGATTTTGCTCATATTTGAAAATAATATTTATTTAAGTTTTTTGTTTTAATTCTTACATTTATGAATATTATTATATCATGAATATTTTTGTAAAAATCTATACTATTAACCATATTATGTAGTTATTAACCATATTATGTAGTTACAAGCATTATCTCGTCAACAATTTAATACTTTAATTGTTATTTTTTCAGGATTGTCTATCTTTTATTTAATTTAGTATTAGATGCTTGAGCATAAAAGGTTAAATTTTTAAATGGATTTGATATTTAAATGATGATTATTTTTGTTGCAGGATGGTTATTTTGTCACATTAGGAGTAATAGAAGACACTGACTCTAAATCACGATAGTCATATCGTGGTTGTCCATCAAAGAAATTGTTTCACTGGAGTGACAGAACGTGATAGTCGATATTATTGTTGGAAATATGATATTATTTAATATTAAATTAGATCTATAATATTTAGGGTTAAAAATATTTTTAGTCCCTTAAAATTATGACTTTTCAAGTTTAGTCCCTAAATAAACTTTATTCATTTTTAGTCCCTATTTTTCTTTTATACGGACTATTTTTTTAGTCCCTAGAGGGACTAAAAGTGTCTATTTTTCCTAAAAAGTTTTCAAAATAAAGACTAAAAATGAATAAAAATTTTTAGGGACTAAATTTGAAAAATCGTAATTTTATAGAGGCTAAAAAAATATTTAACCCTATTATTTAATATGATTTTATAATTTTATATTTATTAAAAAATATGTCTTTTTTTAACAAAAAATATGTTTATAACACTTAGGATAGTATAAGACATATATACATTATATTAGTTAGATAAAACTATATAAGTATTCACATGTTGATATTCATATCTATTGAAGTTACTTTTCAAAAACTTTTAGTAGAAAAAATTATAAAAATATAAAAATAATAGAAAATACAATTAAAAAATTAAAAAAAATATTATATAGTCGATATCCGTACCCATACCTAACACTAGTATATACTATAAATGTTGGTTATACACAGTAACTCTTATGTTTTTTTGTCTATAATAAATAGGATGGGATAAAGATTGCTTTAAGCCTCTATCTGCCACATGTCGAACACAATTACCCTTTTGTGAGCTACTTTCGTTCTTGCATTATTTGTTTTTATTTGGAGAAAGATAGTTTACCCAATAGAAGAAGAGAGTAATAAGACGGGAAGAGAGAATAGAAAAGAGAAAAATGGCGATTAATATTATAAATATAATTATAAGTATAAAAAGTGTGACATAACTAGAAAAAAAAAAGAGAAATATAACTAGAGACGTGAAAAATGAGAAGTTAAAATATAAAGTACTAGGTTTAGGCTACTTTGTTTATTCGTTTCCAACTCGAACGATTTCTTTCAAAATCCCTATTCCTCCGCTCAGCGGACTTGTCCCCAGCATATTCCTTATCCAATAATTTGATTTCATTCACGTTTTAACAACATCTTATCGGCAATTGGACAAACCCGAGACTAATTATAGGCGAATTGTGTTTGATGATGTCAAATGTATGAACCATAATTGGATTGAAGTAAAGACACTGGATTCTCACTTTTTCTCGGTTACCTATCGTGTGTGGAAAATATTGGTAGACTGAATGTTAGGGTATAGAAATTGGTTTGATGACCCTTTGGTTTTTATAGGAAAATTTTTAGGGAAGCACTAAGAGATTTTAACCATATTTGTTCTTAAAATTTTAAGGTGTTCGGTTAATAGGTCTAGCCTTTTATATACTCTTGATTTTATTTATTATTGGGCGATGTGAGACTTTTTTATTTTATCCCTCACATTTGGATACTCAACGTCTCCTACCTCAAGTGTGTGTCTCATTCACATCGGCCTCTTCGAGAGATACTCGGGTTTTTTTTTTCTTTCCATCGAGCCATTCTCAGAGCCCCTTCGAGGGGAAGCTTTTTTTTTTTTTTTTTTATCCACATACTTGTGTACTTGCATTACCGTTGGCTCACACACATCAATGAGACACGTCACATAATCTCCATATTGCTAGGTAGACTTTCAATACAAGGAGCTGATCATCTTTAATCAAACCATCGGCTCTAATACCACTTATAGGAAATTTTTTAGGGGAGCACTAAGAGACTTTGACTACATTTGTTCCCAAAACTTTAAGTTGTTAGGTTAATGGGTCTAGCCTCTTATATACTTTTCATTTTATTCATTATTAGGCGATATGAGACTTCTTCTTTATTTTATCTCTCACACTTGGATACCCAACAGGTTTCTATACTATTGATGTCTTATTTGATTATTGATTTGGTAGACTTAAGTGGACGGAGAATAACCGTTCACTGTTTAAACATGTTGTTTGTATTGTCCTCTATTTTAGGTAAGAAAACTAGTGCATAGTGCGGGTGAAAAAATAAACTTATAATATAATTAATTTTTTTAGAGCGTAATTAATTTTTTTTGTGAGAAAATAATTTTTGACGAGAAAATAGATAAATAAGTATTTAGATGGAAGCTGTTTTTACCCTGAAAAAACAATATCTTAATCCGCAACGCACGGAACAAACCCAAAAAAAAAAAAAAAGACTCAGCTGAATTCCAGAGCAATAATGCATTGTGAAACTTGTCTTGTCCAACAATTTCTTCAAGAACAAGAATAGATACTACCCAAATTACAACACTACACAAATGTAAGGGAGATACTAACAAGTATTAATTACACCATGACAATTGAACAACTTCATATCCCTCTTATGTTCCTTCGATCTATAATATTTCATACCAAAAAAACAAGTTACGGGGAAGTACCCCACAAAACCTCAGCAACAATGGTGGCAGCTTCAGCATCAGAAACAGAGGCCTCTCTAACTCTCACCAAAATCTCAGGCTTGAAAGCCCTTCTCTCTCTCTGCCTCAACCCCTCCCCAACCTCCAACTGCACTGCCAACCTCGCCACACAGCTTCCAAAAGGATGTCTCTCCAACAACCTCTTTCCTCCCTTCTTTTCTTCTTCTTTCTTCACTTCATGATCGCCAACCTCCGATCTCTGCAGCTCCATAAGCTTCTCCACAAGACCCTCCTTCAGCATGGCCTCAACCGCTTCCTTCCGCCCAAAATACCCGATTTCAAGCACGCAATCCATAGCCAACACCCGCAATTTCAGATCCCGCGAACTCAACAACGCTATAATGTTGGGTATTTCTCCGTTGGATTCAATCTCGTCCACGATTGGTGACCTAATGGACCTGATGAGAGAACACAGTACCTCGATGGAAGGAACCGAAGCCATGGCGACCAAAGCCCTAACGGTGGGACCCATTAACACCTCACCAACGAACACGTCCTTGTTGAAACGAATCAACGCGGCGACAGCGAGTCCAGCGTGTTCGCGGACCCGTTGGGAACACTTGGCGTCGCAGAGAAGCGATTCTAGGGAAGAGAAGAGTTTGAAGTTGAGAACAAGGTGTTGTAACTCGCGGTTGAATCCCTGGGAGACTCGGTTGGTGAAGCGAGTTAGGAGGGGGAGCAACTCGTTTTCGTTAGAAACGGCGTCGTTTAGTGAGCGTGAGAGGGTGTGTGTGGTTTCGCGGTCGATCCAGGCTTGGAGTTCGGACTCGATGGAAGCGGCGACTCGGGCGATGGAGTGAGTTGAGATTGGGCGAGTGAGGAAAGATCGGAGACCTTTGGAGTTGTGGAGGGAGTCAACGAGGGATTTGAGACGGTGGAGGTGGTGGGAGAGGGCGGAGCCGGAGAGGTTGTTGAGGTTAGGGTCGGTGGAAAGAATGGTGTGGAGTTCGAGGAGAGCTTTAATGGCGGGTGAATCGGAATGGGAATAGTGGGGTATATAATGCTCTTGTATGTTGTGAGAAGCTTGTTTCAGAGCCTCAAGTACCTGCACAACTTGTGGGATTGGAATTGGGATTGGGATGTTATTGTTGTCGAACTCTTCTTTCCATGGATCTTCTTCCATCGAACTTCCGGTGACGACGATTACGCAGTTTTATTTACTCTGTATTGTAACAAACAAGTCAGTCAATCCCTGCTTGCTTGCTTGGAAGGAGAAGGACTACACCGTCCACCAACTTATATGCGCCGCTCTCTAAGACTAATTCTTTTTCTCATACATACATAATTCTAGTCTAAATCTAAATCGTATTATACTCGTGTGGTCATGTGTCTTTTTAATTTCTATTTTAAAAATAAAAGTTTATAATTAAATTATAATTTAATTTCTATTTTTTTTTTGGTGGACACTATAATTAAAATTTTGTAAACAGAGCATTTGAAATTAAACAGTGCGTAATCTTTTTTAAGAACTGAGCCAAATGTATAAATCGAACTGTGTTTATATATATATATATATATATATATATATATATTTTGTAACATGACATTTATAATTTGAGAAAATTACATTCCCCTCTCTTAAAATATGCTTGAATTACACACCACTTTTTTCTTACGTTAAAATCTACAAGAAGTAAATATATGTTTCACTCGTGTTAAAAAAAAATATATGTTTCACTTTAGTCCATTTCAACATAATCAATCTTTTTATGTCCGTCAAAAAAAAATCTTTTTATGCATATTTTTTATATATTTTTTTAAATTGTACTATCAACTATGGAGCACTAAAACAAAAATAAAAATTTTGGGCAAAATACTAAATCAGATAAAAAGGTTGTTTTAAAATGAATTTTTTATTCTAAATTCGTAAAATTAACAATCAAGTGCTCAAAACTAATAATCATTGACATTGAAAGTTATAAATATAGGAATTTTTTTCCCTCCTAAAACGGTGGTTTAAAGTTGTTTTCTATCATTAAAAGATATGTTTATGTTAAAATGGATCAAAGTGTAATACACATTTTTTTCTTAAAGGATGACAGTGTAGATTTTAACATAAAAGAGAAGGAGAGTGTAATTCAAGCATCTTTCATAAGAGGAGAGTGTACTTTGCCCTTATAATTTTAATACTTCATCCGCCCCATAATAAATGTCGTCTTAAGTTTTTTTCACACAAATTAAAAAAAAACTATAAATAAATGAATGAGTATAACTATTTTACAAAATTATCCTTATTAACAATTGGGTATTAATCATTGTCATAAATATATAGTGAAGTATAATGATTTGGGAGAGATGCACACGTTATTAATTTGGGGTAAAAAAGGGAAAAAAATAATATTACATTGAAAACATAAAATGACACTTATTTTGAAACCATTTTTAATGGGTTAATGATGGGCCACAGGGGCCAATTCTACCGTCCACAACCTATGGTACAAGACCCCATCTAAGCAATTTTAAAAAATTACAAAACACAAAATCACAAATAACTTTTTGATTCTTCCTCGCTCAGGTTCACCACTCTATTTTCATCCTCGTTTGTCACTGCCTATAGAACACTCACACCAACGAACGCAAACAACAATTCCAGCGCCACCGGAATAAGAACTAGTGTCGTCGATGCGCTGTCTACGGCGTTCGCAAAATTGCTCATGTAGAGGAGTTCCAGCACCGCAAGATGGTGTTGGATCAAATCGGGAGTGGGTGGAACTTTGAGATTGAGGCAAAGTAGTTTGTGGTCAGAGAAGTGCTCCGACAATAGTAGTTGGGGTGGACACCACCGATCCATCGGTCACATAAGAGGGAGGAAATGTATTTGGGGCAGCATAGGATGTTCGAGTGGAGTACACGTGGAGATTAGAGATCGATCATTGAGGCGATGGATAGGATGATTCCGGTGGGGAAACAATATCGACGAAGATGTCGAAGATGATGTCTGCAGTGGACACATTGTTGAAGAATAAGGCAACGTCACCGGTGGTGCTGCTCAGAGAGCCACGGTAGCTGTTTTAGGCTTTAGGCTTAGTGTTGTGTCGAAAAAGGATAAGTTGGTGCCTACGGGTTGCGGCGGTGGAGGAAAGGGGGGGTAGTGGTGGTGTGTTGCATCTTCTAAGGAATGCCAATTGTGTGAATCATTTCTAGGATAAGGAACATAAATGTGCTTTCGGGGTGACTCTCCAAATGCATTAGGGTTGGGATAGAAAAGGACAAACTTGAGATTTTAAACAATTGGAAACACTTTGAAATTTTTTTAAAATAGGTTTTTGTAGTATACACCACCTATCTTGCTTTTGTACGCCAGACATGGCCTGGGAACAGAATCTACACGGGTATTTTGCTACAATTGATATGTGTGGTAAAGTAAAAATAATGTATTCTAAAATTAACTTTTTGAAAGTTTTTGTCTTCGTTTATTTAACAACATGTGACTACTCCCCCAAAGAAAAAACAAACTAAAAGTCTGTTGGGAAAAACGTCCCCGCATGGTCCGCCCTAAAAACATTCAAAACAAAAGCAAGAGTACAATTGAAAAATCTATTGCACGACAATAGACTTAAGCCAAACTTAGTTAAATTATCTGCCACTTAATTAGTCTGGTGTACACAACAACGAACTCCCCCACTAACCTCCTGAGGTTCCGAATCTCTTCCACCAAGCTATAACAAGGACATTTAAAGACATATCTTCTTGATATTTGGCATAGAAAACAAAGACATCTAAATATAACTTGAATTAAAAGACTTAGACATAAGGAGTTACTATCCCTATAAGTGAAGAGATAAATTTTAAAAGTCGTGTTTGGATAGAAGTTAAACATACTTCGAATAAGTCTTTTAAAATTGTGTTTAATAGACACACTGAACATTTAGAAATAGTGCGTCCAAATTTAGCCAATTTTAATAACGATGTTAGAAGAGGAGGAAAAAAATATTACATAACTTTTTGAAGCTTGAACAATGTTTTTTTTCAAGTATAACGCTGAAGTGAAAATCAATCAGACTAGAAATAAAATTATTAAGGTTAGATAAATATGGTTATTACTGTTCCTGCTCGTGAGAAATTGTATAACTTAACACATGCATTTATTGTATCGTAATATTAATTTGCTATCTAATAGTAGTACAATATTAACTTAAACTACGGAATTAATTTAATTATCTAAATTAATTCCGCGAGTTATCATATCTCTCGTTATGCATGGCATCTCCTCCTCTACCGTTTCGTTGTTGTGGAATGGGAGCAAGACCGAGGGCTTTACCCCACGTAGAGGTCTGCGACAAGGTGACCCTCTCACTCCGTACTTATTTATTCTTTTTATGGAGAGGTTAGGTGAGATGATTTCTCACTAAACCAAAGTTGGCCACTGATGGCGGTTTATCTGCGGCGGTTGGGTGTGAATTGCCGCCGCTTTTGTTGTTGTGGCGGTTGACACAGCGAGTCATACCAACTGCCCTTGTATTTTAGAAAAATGCGGCGATTCTGATCAATTAGCGGCACCCAAACCCCAACCCTACAAATTCCTCGCCAGACTCGAAATATGCTCCCCCAACTCCTTATGCATAACCCCTCTCCCTCTCCCCAGTTTCCCCTTCCCCTCTCTCAATATCTGCTTCGACATTCTCGACTCCGTTCTCTCCCAAGTTCGTAATACTTTTTCTCTCTCTTTCCCTCTCTCTTTCCTTCATTCTTTTTTTCCCTTTTCGTTCCTTAATTTTATTTTGCGGTATTCAAGTGGTGCCGTCGCATTTCACGCAGACCAGCGCGGGAGGGAAGGTATGCGTGTTCAAATTGGATGACTACCACGCCGTTTTGAAGCGGTTGAAGGCCTCCACAGCGGAGATTGAGGTGGAGGAGATTCCGTGGGGACGTTCAATGTCGTGCAGAGGCTCTCGCATTTGATTGGCCGGTGGATGCCGATGAGGCCTGAGCACTTGAGTGATGTATTGTTGTCGTTTCAAATGGATGGCTTAAGGTTTGCCCTCAGAAGGGGTGGCCGCTGTCTCATTGCTGATGAAATGGGCCTTGGGAAAACACTCCAGGTGTCAGTTCCTTTGATCTTTTATTTTTCCTGTGGCTTGTTCTGTTTGTATTTCAAAGAAAACAATAATATACATTTTGAAGTTGTTTATACCCGTTATTTTGTACGTTGGTAGGTGTATCAAGAATCAATATTAATTGGGAAGAAGGTTCCCACTCTGCTAGCGAACTCTATTAATTCCTAAAGCCGTTCGAAAACCCTAGAGCTATGGTATGTCTCTCCCTCTATCGAACCTTTTTCTGTATTTGTTCTTTTAAGATCTAATTATTTGTTCCACTGGTTCGAAGATCTGATAATTTCTTATGTGGTGTTTTCTCTATCTGTAGTGGAAGAGAAAATGTTAGGAAAACAAAGGAAGAAAATGTGACCCTTGGTCCTACTGTCAGAGACGGCGAACACGTTTTTGGTGTTGCTCGCATCTTTGCTTCATTTAACGATACCTTTATTGTGAGCGTATTTAACTTTTTTTTTACCACACTTTGTTTTGACTTTGTGGTGATTTTTGGAATTCTTGTTGTAATTGGATGTTTTGTTTGATAACAGCATGTCACTGATTTGTCTGGGAGAGAAACACTTGTTCGCATTACTGGTAAGTTTGTCTCTCTTTACATTTACTGCAGAGATTCTCATCAAGTTACTAATTTTTGTTTTCCAGTTATTAATGAATTCTCAGTTATTTTTATCTTATGTTGAAGTTGTCCCATATGCAGTTTCACTAGATTTATTTGAGTGTATATGTTTTACATTTTCCTTTGCATTTCTTTCCTAGCATTATAGTACAATTTCACTGATTTGCGTATGTTCAGGTGGAATGAAGGTTAAAACTGACAAAGATGAGTCATCTCCATATACTGCTATACTTGCAGCACAAGATGTTGCTGCCAGATGCAAGGTTGTTGGATTTATTTATACTTAGTTATTCATATTTACTTCCATGACAAGATGTGACTTTTGATATCTTTATGAATTTGGTACGATTCCTATAATTTGATTGCTCTGTTCCCAGTATTGATAATCATTTCGTAGGTATTTATTTTCAGCTGAACTGTCAAAATTTGTTGATCTGATTCTGTGTATTCTGGAGCAGGAGTTGGGCATAACTGCTCTTCATATCAAGCTCTGTGCAACCGGAGGAAACAAGACAAAAACACCAGGCCCTGGTGCTCAATCTGCTCTCTATGCCTTGGCTCGATCAGGAATGAAAATTGGTCGCATATAATCCTTGTATTGGAACTAATATTTTGTCCTGCTAATTGATCTAATCTTTCATTCTAATAGTTACTGACTTGCTGTCGCAACACTTGATGTTGTTTCTGACTTACTGCCTTATGAGTTTATTATCTTCTAACTAATAGTTTATTAAGATTTAGAGTTTGCTGGTTGTTGTTACTTGTCAGTGTTGATAGTAATTGATAGTCTCTATGTCATGTAAAATGTAAATTGACCCTTTACTTTGTGCATATTGAATTGACTTTGTAGTTTACATGTTTTATGGTGATTTAAGTGTCTTATGCCTAAGCTTACTTTTTATTAATTCATCTGTATGCAGGCCTTAGATTGTAGTACTCCTGGGATTATTGCATTTTGATTTTGAAGTTTTGGTGTATATATATTTATCATTATGACTTAGGCTAGTTTGAATGTTGCTGAAATTCTATTTTGAAGTTAGCAACTTTATGGTATACTCATATTTGATGAAGCTCATAACCTAGTTGGAAGATATATTACAAATTTAATGATTGATAAATGGGATTTACTGCATAGAACATATAGTTCTACTAAGTTCAGCCTGTCATTTATTTATTTTAATTTTGTCCTTTTCACTACTCTAGTATATGTGTTATTGGCACTTGTTCATGCAATTCAAATTTTCTTATTATGACTAAATCTTAATTATGTTTCTGTATTAGGAAACCATATGTGCTGATGCAGCCTCCTTTGACCTGCCTTCTTGGCTTCTAATAGCTTCCATTTCTGAGGCTCAGAGATGTATTCACTATATTACTGTGCAAGGTATAAGTGTTGGGCTAGATTAATGAAGTTGTTTTGCTTTGAATTGTTAGAATTCTGTTCAATTGTTCCCTGACAAGGATTAGAACATCTTGTTTTCACCAGATGTTTGCATAATAAATTTTATCTTCTTTCATGCATCTTATCATATTTTTGCTGCTTTGCAGGCTCCATTTGGTCAACAGCCGCTGAGCTTTGATTATTCACAGAATTACTAAATGACATTTGGTTGCGGGCATTTGGATGCAGAAGTTATTTTAGCTTTTAAGGATTGCAGATTTAGATTCATTTTTCTGTACTGTTATAGATCCATGGTCTGGTTGTAGTCTATATTTGGTTTTAGTTTTGACAGTGGTAAAACATTTTGTGTTTGGTACTTCTAGTGACATTCTTAAATTGGACTGTAGTACCTTAAATTAGACTGCAACAACCGCTTTTTTATTTTTATTTTTTGGAACATTGCGGCGGTTCTAAACCGCCCTTATATTTTTTTTATTTTTTTGGAACATTGTGGCGGTTCAAACCGCCGCTACCTACAAAATTGAAAAGCCATTAACGTTTTGCGGTGGTTCAAACTGCCGCTACATACAAAACTGAAAACCCATTTATCATGTTGCGGCGGTTACAACCGCCGCTAAATACAAAACTGAAAAGCCATTTAGCATTTTGCGGCGGTTTCGAACCGCCGCTAAAAGCATTGCGGCGGTTATCCCAACGGTTGCCAAAAACGCTGCAAAAAGGACCTCCCAACACCTGAAACTGCAGTGGTTGATGAACCGCCGCGAGAAGCATTTAGCGGCAGTTAAAACCGCCGCAACTTACCTTCAGAACCGCCACAGTTTACCTTTTTCTTGTAGTGTCTGAGTCAGTGAGCGACGGGGAATGGCAGCCTATTCAAATTTCTAAGGATGGCCCTGGGTAGTTAAGAAGTTGTTAGATGATTTCTGTGGAATGTCAGGTTTGAAGATTAATATAGAGAAATCCAAGATGTCTGCTTCTGCTGGGGTTCAGAGAGCGAGGAGGTTGCGATTAATTCAGGTAACTCAAATGCACTTCATAGGTTACATTGATAAATACCTGGGGTTCAAGTTTATTCATGGGCGTATCAAGAAGGCTGAGTTTGGAGAAGTCATAGATAGGGTCACTTCTAAGCTGGCTTCATGAAAGGAAGGCTTCTCAATAAACCGGGGAGGCTGACCCTCACTAATGTTGTTATCTCTTCTATTCTCTCTTACGGTATGCAGATTTAGTGGTTCCCCCAGTGTGTGTATAGGGGTGTAAATGAGTTAAACCAAGCCGAGTACTTGAAGCTTGAGCTTGGCTTGTGGAAAAAATGTAAAGCTTGAATTTGACTCATTTATTTAATTGAACCTAACAAAAAGCTTGAGCTTGGCTTGCTTAAAAAACGTAAAGCTTGAGCTTGCCTTGTTAAGCTCTTATAACTTAATTATTTTTGTATCTATGTCCAGCAAGAGCGAAATCCAGATTGTTCCAGACTTCTAGAAAGCTTGGTTTCTCACACTTGTTTAAGGAATAAAATGAAGATGACTTACGAATTTTGTGGGAGAGAGTGAAACATTGAGAAACAAATAGATTAATTAGGTGGGAGATTTAAGAATTGAGGGGAAAGATTTGATGAAGGTAAAGATTTACCCGATTTCCTATTAGCACATATATAATTAACATAATTCAAAATTTCTTTCCATGGTGTCGACAAGGATTCCGAAACGTCGTACATTGCCTATTGGCGAAATTCGAAATACGCCTCTTCACACGGTGCCCAGGAAAAGGGTATGAAATAAATGCAGTAACCAACTATAGCATCTTTTCAAAATCCAACTATAGCATCTTTTCAAAATTCAATGAATTGCATAATAAAAATAAATTTAAAAATAAAATATAAATAAAAAACAGTTATACACTCAAATGAGTTATTCACGAGCCGTTAATGTCGAGCTTGTAAGGCTTGAGCTTGACTCATTTAAATAATCGAGTTCAATCTCAAGCTTGGGTTTGTTTATTTAACTAAACAAACGAGCTTGACCGAGCATTTAACGAGCCGAGCTCGAATGATTCACAAAATAGCTCAGCTCATTTATACCCCTATGTGTGTGTGACCATCTAGATCGGCTTACTAGGAACTTCATTTGGAGAGGTCATAGTGAGAAAGGTATGAATATGGTTAGTTGGGATACCATTACGCGGCCTAAGAAGAAGGGTGGGCTAGGGGTGTGAATTGCTCACCTCCAAAATGTTGCTCTGCTGGGCAAATTAATTTGGGACATCATCTCCTCCCCTGACAGACTATGGGTTTCCATGCTTAAATCCAAATATGTCAAGAACAATAATTTATTTGGGTCAAGCAAGATGAAGGGGTCTAACACTTGGAATTCCATAGTCAAAGCGATGGACTTATTAGAGGATGGTTTTGGTTTCAAGATTGGGAATGGAGAGACTAGCTTCTGGTATGAGCCTTGGTTGACAAAGAACCGATTATGTGAGTCTGTTTAGGCAGTGGATATCCATGATGTGAACCTTCACATTAAGGATGTGTTTCAAGATGGAGTTTGGCATTTAAATACCTTGTATACTATCTTACCCGATGATTGTAGGCAGCTTATTCTGAATTTAAATCCGAGGTTAGTGGAGGGTATGAGTGATAGATGGACTTGGCAGCAATGCTTCTCTGGTGTCTACTCCACTAGAAGTGCTTATCATTTGCTATGTAATGAGCAGCAAGTCACGCAGAATGATACGGGTTGGGGCTGGATTTGGAAGCTTCAAATTCCAGCTAATGTGCAGTTCTTCTCTTGGCAATTTCGTCATTCTTCTTTTCCAACCAGAGGGGTCTTGGCGGCGCGAGGAATTCCTATTAATCCGAGCTGTCCTTTCTGTGGTTATACTCAAGAAACTATCGTGCACTGCATTTTCTCTTGCAGCAGAGCAATGGAGATTTGGAGCAAGTGTTTTTCTGTTCAGCAGGTGATACCTGGGGATCAACAGGATTTATTGAGTTGGTTGTATAGTTTTGTGAAGTCTCATGGAGTGTTGGCTCTTTGTGTGATGTGGAAAATTTGGTGCACCCGCAACAAGTTCATCTTCGAGGGTACCAGAATGCAGGATTTTGGTGTTGCCATGCAAGCTCAATCATTATGTAATGGCATCATGAAGGCTTACGGGAATAAGGAGGAGCTGAATAATCACGGCTTACCCAGGATGGTTTCTTGGTTAAAGCCACCTATGGGTTTGTCTCTCTGAATGTGGATGGTAGTGCCATCACAAATCCGGGCATGGCAGGCTTCAGGGGATTGGTGAGAGATCATAATGGCACTCTCTTGCGTGGATTTTATGGGTCTTTAGGGATATCTAATATTGTTCATGTTAAGCTCATGGCCCTGTTGCATGGCATTGCTATCTGCTGGGATATGGGAGTGACTCAAGTCATCTGCTATTCAGATTCTCTCCACATTTTGGATCTTATTAGAGAGGGTGATCAAGACTATCACATGTTTGGGAATGAAATTGCAATCATTATAGGAATGATAGGTCGGAGTTGGGATTTTCAGATACATCACATTCTGAGGGAGGGTAATCAATGTGCAGATTATTTGGCCAAGCAGGGAGCTCGAGGAGCTGATTCTTTGGTCGTTATTTCTTCTCCTCCTGTGGAGTTGCATAATTTGTTATTGGCGGATGCCATGGGTGTTGCTTTTGTAAGGCTTTAGGCCTTGTTTTTTCTTTTTGTTTTCTCTTTTGTAACAAAAAAAAGCTACGGAGTTAATACATATCTGGTCAAAAAAAATATTTTTTAAAAGTTTAATTATTATTTTTTTTGGTGAAAAAAAGTTTAATTATTTTGTCAAATAGCAAATGCAAATTTTCATATACATGATTAAAAATTGAATGACCATAAATGACATTATATTGTCCACTAATGATTTGTTTGAAACAAAAATTAAAATTTATGAAAATTTTAGGTCATAAAAGAATGAGTTGTTAATACATTAATGTCAAAGTGAAAATATAAAAATCAACAATCTTATTATTAGTAAAACTCAAAATGCTTATATACGAAAAATAAAATAAAAATTTTAAAAAAGTGAAAATTAAAATATAAAAATACAAAAAAATTACAAAAAAAATTCATTTATACATAAAATAAAATGACATTTTTAACTCGCCTCCTATCCTGTTGGGACTTCAATCTCAGAATCACGCAAGGAGAGTGAATTCGAGAGAATTCCATTTCATTGAATCTCAAAAAATGAAAACTGATCAAAACAATTACAATCAGTGTTTATATACACAAGCTCACACCTAACTAACTCTGTTAACAAGTAACTAGCGTGACTAACGTCTAACCAACTTTCTTTAAATACATATATATTAAATATAGCACGTGCATCTAATTCAGCAACCAGGAGGCAACCATATTGATATTTCTTCTCCAAGAATGAAAAAGAGGTGGAGCCACAATTGTTCCGTCCACGAACTCTCGCTTGTTCCGATCGATTAACGCTATCGATGGTCATAAATGTATAGTATAGTATAATGACTTGGAAGTGGTGTAATCATTATTAATTAGAGGGTAAAACTAGAAAAAAATAATTAATATTACATTAAAAACCTAACATGACACTTATTTTGGGACTAATATTTTTTACAAATGTGACACTTATAATAGAACGGAATAAATATATATTAAATATAGCACGTGCGTAATATATCCTAGGCCCAGCAATCAATCTAGCATCGTTAACAGACAAAGGCGACAGATAATGTCGGTGAGTCTCCACCAATACGATAGAGACACGTGTCCGCACCAAGTTTCTTCGGAAAATCATTGGCTCCATATATTTCATTATTCACCAACCACTTCTTCATTTCATTTCCCTTATCCCTCCCTATATATAATCGACGCCTCCTTCCTTCATTACATTTCATTGTGATTCTTTGATGCAGGTAGGTAGTTGGGACTCTGTAGGCTGATGAAAAGGCAACACTGATACAAACAAACAAAGATGCAGGCCTTGTTGCTTCATTTTGTTCTTGCTTCCTTTCTCTTCTTGAGCTCTATCATCAGAGAAGGGAGTGCAGGGATCACTAGTTCTTTCGTTAGGTCAGAGTGGCCATCTGTTGACATCCCACTTAATCATGAAGCATTCGCAGTTCCAAAGGGTTATAATGCACCTCAACAAGTAATAAGTCTTACAAACATATATAACAGGCCTGATGATTTTCTTCAAACAAAGACATGCATGACATAACATCACGTTAGTGTTATTATTTAATTTGCTGCTTTGTTTAATTCCATAACTGTAGGTGCATATCACACAAGGTGATTATGATGGAAAAGCAGTGATCATCTCATGGGTGACCCCAGATGAACCAGGGCCCACCAATGTACAGTTTGGCACATCAGAGAATAAATTTCAAGCCAGTGCAGAAGGCACAGTTTCAAACTACACTTTCTACAAATACAAGTCTGGTTACATTCATCATTGTCTTGTTGAAGGCCTTGAGGTAATTGCTTCATATTATTTAGGAGAGTAGAATTATCATCACTGATAATATATTTGCAATGTCAAAATGTAAAATAAATTGAAAAGTGAAATCTAACTAAGATGACGACATATATTTTCATTTTCCAAATAATCACACTTGTATGGTTCTCACCTTTCCGTGTGTTGAATCAATGTTTATTCACTTAATTCTGTTTCTTCTACATTTCAGTATAATACTATACTACTACCGAATTGGAAGTGGTGATTCTTCTCGAGAATTTTGGTTTGAAACACCTCCCAAAGTTGAACCAGACGCCGCCTACAAATTTGGGATCATTGGTAAGTTGTTTGTTTCCCACATTTGTTCTACTAGAAGATAGTTTTTTGCATCCTTAATTGTAGAATCTTTCTATTTCTATTTCAAAAATTATTATCTATTAGGATTTCCTTTTGCATTGATTTCTCATATATAATTTAACTTTGTGGTCCTAGCTTCTAAATGAATAATTGTGTCTACATTGTACGTATAGGTGATTTGGGCCAAACGTTCAATTCTCTTTCCACTCTTGAGCACTATATAGAGAGTGGAGCACAGACTGTTTTATTTGTTGGAGATCTTTCTTATGCTGATAGGTATAAGTACACAGATGTTGGTTTACGGTGGGATACATGGGGCCGATTTGTTGAAAGGAGTACAGCATATCAGCCGTGGATATGGTCTGCAGGAAATCACGACATAGAGTACATGCCTTACATGGTAGGGCACTAAAATAAAATCTTTGTTTTCTAGACTAGTAATAAATAATAAACCACTACCCCAGCTTCTTTGGCATTGGAAAGGATGAGAGACATGTACATTTCTTTTTCTGGTTTATTCTTCCTTTTCCCGGTGTTATGCATGACTTTTCTTGTTAGGTTGTGTTGACTGGAATGTAATTTAGCCGTAGATCGGCTAAATTCCACAACAGTGATTTCCTTTCTTGGCGATTCTGGCGAGGAAGGAACTACTCGCCCATGGGTCCCTTAACTCACTCCAGAAAGGGTTAAATTGGTGAACTAAGATAAAAATAAGAACGCAAAGGTAAACATAAAGATAGAATAAAAGCTTCAGCGAAAATAAGTTGTTTGATTGATTGAATGTGTCTAAAATTATGTACAACTTGAGTATTTATAGTAACAACTAAGAACTACCCCTATTTGCCACGTTCAGTTGGCTAACAATGATAAATTCTTAGTTGGCAGTTATTCGGCTGAGCCGTGCCACGTTCCACTAACCATGATCTTAAAATCTAAGCGCACTACCACGTCATGGCCACGTCTCCCCTTTCAACAGTCTTCTCAACGTAGACCTTATCTCAGGTTCCTTTGCTCAGCTCCTAAAATTGTGGAAAAAAATCTTGACTGCATTTTACCTTGGATTTAAATTAAATCAAAATTATTTCCACGTCACTCGGCTCATGGAGCAAGAATTTGCTTCAATGTGTGACTCCACGCTAACCCAATGGGCCTCATATCTTCCTTGCAACCCAATAAGCCCAAGGCCTATGTCTAACTTCCAGTTTCCTGCTTGTGACTCTATCAGCTGCAATTTCGGCTAATTTGCAACTCGGCTGACAACCAATCGGCTATTTGATGAATTCGGCTGCTGCTAGCCTCGGCTAGCTCGTAGGAATATTTTGGGTGTAAACTGGTTGGTTGTCACATAGCAAACAAGGCTGAATTGAATTGATGTATGCTCATTTACAAAATTCGACTTAGCTAACAGTGAGACTTAAACTATGTTTTGGACTATATATCTTCTTTTCCTATAAACAGTTTTGGAGAAAGAAAATCTCATTCTATTCCGTTGGAATTTTGTAAGCAAGCAGCCATCTTATCTTAAGATATCCCAAATGTCAAGTGGCAAAAAAAAAAAAATACCGTTTCTTATTAATTTGGTGAATTCCACCCAATACCATATATATGCTGAAGTAAATGTTCATCAATTTGTTGTATTAATAAGTTGACCTTTGTGAAATTTCTTTTAGTATAAAACTTCGATTTTCTCACTCTTTGCATCAAAGGTCACAAACTTGGCTCTAATATTATTCTCAAATAAATCTGCTTGATCACTTGGCTCTAATGTTCTCAAATAAATAAATTTGCTTGATCAGGGAGAAGTTGTTCCTTTCAAGTCGTATCGTCACCGATATCCTACTCCTTATTTGGCGTCCAAGAGCAGCAGCCCCCTTTGGTATGCAATCAGGCGTGCGTCTGCTCATATAATTGTACTATCCAGCTATTCGCCATTTGGTAACAAATCTCTTCTTTATCTACTTACTTCCTTACATGTTGATTGGCAATTATATTCATTCTTTTACTTAATTAGTAATTAACCATACTCTTAATTTGTTTCTCTTCTTTGACGAAACGATGTACTACTAACTACTAAGTAGCAAGCACTATTTCTCTTTCACAGCAAGCAAAGGTTATGTGCTATTGAATCTTGAATACAAGCAAAAATGTCCTGTTGGAGTTGGGTACCATAATATATATAAGCAGCAAACAATGCTTGTCGAGTGTTACTTTGTTAGTTAGTTTGAGGCTAGTTTGTCTTTAAGAATGGTGGGTGGTGACCTGCATTCCGATGTTTCTAGGTCTTGAGAAAATTAGATATTAATTGTTAGTGAGAGCTATTTCCGTTTCGGTTGAAAGTCTCTGCCTGCCAATAACTTATGCTTGTCAAGTGTCAACTGCCAGCCACAGCCACAGTTTGTTGAAGTATATATACATTTATTTAGTCTTATTTTGAAATAGTGTTGCCTGCTAATTTCTTTATAACATTTTTTAGATATGTTAGGGGTACCGAGGGGTATTACATGTCTCCATGTTGGTATGATATTGTCCACTTTGGGCTTGCCTGCTAATTTTTTTATAACATTTTTTAGATATGTTAGGGGTACCGATGGGTATTACATGTCTCCATATTGGTATGATATTTATTGTCAGAGCTTTAAGCTAGCGCCATTGGTTTCTTTTGGATATTCCCCAAAAGGCCTCATACCAATGAGACATTTTCTTTCTTATAAACCATTGTTCTTCCTTTTGTTTAGTCTATGTGGGACTTTGGTTGCACGTATATATATATATATATTGATCTTTAATTCATAACAGTAAAGTACACACCACAATATGTGTGGCTCAAAGAAGAGCTGGAGCGGGTTGATAGAGACAAGACACCTTGGCTCATTGTTCTTATGCATGCGCCACTCTACAACAGTAATGAAGCTCACTTTATGGAGGGTGAAAGCATGCGAGCAGTTTTCGAGAGCTGGTTCGTCAAGTACAAGGTTGACTTGGTCTTTGCTGGCCATGTCCATGCTTATGAAAGATCAGTACGTATGGTTTTCACTCTCTGCTCGTGTTTTTGGTCCTTGCACAATTACACAGGCAGTTGCATGTTAATTATTTTGTAGTTACGTACTAGCTTAGGCAATATGATTCTTAATTTAGTCATGTCATGTGATGTCACTGAGTACTAATTCTTTAATTTCAGTATCGATTCTCCAATATAGACTACAACATAACAAGCGGTAAGCGGGATCCGGTAGCTGACAAATCAGCACCTGTGTACATAACAGTCGGAGATGGAGGAAATAATGAAGGCCTTGCTTCTAGGTAAATTAAATAAACAAATCACTTTGTCATGTATTGGCAGTTTATTTATGTCCTTTAAAAAAGGGTTATTTATCTAACAACAAATTTGCTTTTATTTAATTATTATTTCTGGTTTCTATTTAAAGGTTTGTGAAAATGATTTTTTAATCCTTGTAGGAGGTTAATATAATTGGTTATCATTCATTTATTAAATATGTTTCACATCATAAGTTTTAATTCTTTTCTTGGTCGTGAAGGTTTACGAAACCTCAGCCAGAGTACTCTGCATTTCGTGAAGCCAGCTATGGACACTCCACATTGGAGATAAAAAATAGGACACATGCTGTCTACCACTGGAACCGCAATGATGACGGCAAGAAAGTGCCAACTGACTCCTTCGTATTGCATAACCAGTATTGGTAGGTTTATGTTAGGCCTCTTATTATTAGTAAGAAATATAAAAGAAGGCCCAGGCCAGCCTATGGGGCCGAATTAACTGTTGCTATATATGGCAGTTAATATGTCACTTTATGTTACTGCAATGACAATTACTTTCAGTTGTGTGTTACTTCTGTTTTATGTAATTTAAATAAATAGAGAAAAGAAAGAGAGGAAGGTAGGCAGTTATTTGGTTGGTTATTGGGAGGGAGGGAGAGGCCAAACTCTCTAATCTTGGTAGAAAAACCATTGTAAACTGTCATATTTCACCTCAATTCTTTTCTTCTCTTTGTTTCTGTTGATGTAATCAGTTTCAATTCAGTAATATAAATGTTGTTTCAGTTCATTTCTCATCAATTATAACCAGTTTCTATCAATTCAGTAATATTAATTGTATTTCTTAATTCATGTGCCAAAACTTTAAATGTCAAACAAAATGGGATGGAGTTAGTAGTATTTATATTTATTTTTGGTAACACGGCATTTATAGTTTGAGAAAATTACACTCCCCTACCTTAAAAGATACTTGAATTACACACTCTTTTTCTCTTATGTTAAAATCTACACTTTTCTTCTTTAAGAAGTAAATATATGTTTTACTTTAGTCCATTTTAACATAATCAAACTTTTTATGCATATTTTTTTATACTTTTTATTCACAATATCATTAACATATAGTTTTAAACTTTACTTCAACTATGGAGCACTAAAACAAAAATAAAAATTTTGGACAAAATACTAAAGCACATAAAAATATTGTTTTAAAATGAATTTTTCTATTCTAAATTCATAAAATTAATAATCAAGTGCTCAAAACTAATAATCATTGACATTGAAAGTTATAAAGATAGGAAACCCCCCCCCCCCAATGGTGGTTTAAAGTTGTTTTCTATTATTAAAAGATATGTTTATGTTAAAATGGATCAAAGTGTAATACACATTTTCTTCTTAAGGGATGGGAGTGTAGATTTTAATATAGGAGGGGAGGAGAGTGTAATTCAAGCATCTTTCAGATGAGGAGAGTGTATTTTGCCATATTATAATTTTAATACTCCACCCGCCCCATAATAAGTGTCGTCTTAAGTTTTTTCACATAAATTAATAAAAAACTATAAATAAATGAAAGTGTGTAATCATTTTACAAAATTATCCTTATTAACAATTGGGTATTAATCATTGTCATGAATGTATATTGAAGTATAATGACTTGGGAGTGATGCACACATTATTAATTTGGGATAAAAATGAAAAAAAAAAGTAATATTACATTGAAAAGATAAAATAACACTTATTTTTAGACCATTTTTTATGGGTTAATGATGGGCCACAGAGGCCAATTCTACCATCCACAACCTCAACAAGTGATGCATGGTGCAAAACCCCATCTAAGCAATTTTAAAAAATGTCTAAACACAAAATCACAAATCTCTTTTGATTCTTCCTCGCTCAGGTTCACCACTCTGTTTTCATCCTCGTCTGTCACTGCCTCTAGAACACTCACACTAGCAAACGCAAACAACCATTCCAACGCCACCGGAACAAGAATCAGTGCTGTCACTGCCTCGTCTGTCTACGGCATTCGCAAAATTGCTCATGTAGAGGAGTTCCGACACCGCAAGATGGTGCTGGATCAAATCGGGAGTGGGTGGAACTCTAAGATTGAGGGGATATAGTTTGTCGTTAGAGAAGTGCTCTGGCAATGGCAGTTGGGGTGGACGTCACTGATCCATCAGTCAGATAAGAGGGAGGAGAAGTATTTGGAGCAGCGGAGGATGTTTGAGTGGAGTACACATGGAGATTAGAGATCAGTCACTGAGGCTATGGATGGATGATTTCGGTGGGGAGACGACATCGGTGAAGATGTGGATGACGATGTCTGCAGTGGACGCATCGTTGAAGAATAAGGCAACGTCGCCGGTGGTATTACTCAGAGAGACACAGTAGCTATTTTAGGCTTAGTGTTGTGTCGGAAAAGGATAAGTTGGTGCCTACGGGCTGCGGCGGTGGAGGTATGGCGGGTAGTGGTGGTGTGTTGCATCTTTTAAGGAATGCCGATGGTGGGAATCATTTCTAGGATAAGGAACGAAAATGTGCTTTCAGGGTGTCTCTCCAAATGCATTAGGGTTAGGATAAAAAAGGGCAAATTTGCGATTTTTAAAAAATTGGAAATGCTTTTAAAAAAATTATAAAATGGGTTTTTGTAGTATACACCACCTATCTTGCTTTTGTACGCTAGACATGGTCTGGGAACAGAATCTACACGGGTACTTTGCTAAAATTGATGTGTGTGGTAAAGGAAAAAAAATATATTCTAAAATTAACTTTTCGAAAATTTTTGTCTTTGTTTTTTTAGCAACAGGTGGCTACGCCCCTGGAGAAAAAACAAACTAAAAGTCTCTTGGGAAAAACGTCTCCACATGATCCGCCCTAAAGACATTCAAAACAAAAACAGGAGTAAAATTGAAAAATCTATTACACGACACTAGACTTAAGCCAAACTTAGTTACACTATCCGCCAGTTGATTAGCCTGGTGTGCACAACAATGAACTCCCCCAACTAACATCCTGAGGTTCCGAATCTCTTCCACCAAACTTTTTTTTAAGGACATTTAAATATCTCTTGAATTAAAAGATTTAAATATAAGAATTTACTTTCCCTAAAAGTGAAGAGATAAATTTTAAAAGTCGTGTTTGGATAGAAGTTAAACATACTTATAGAAGAAGTCTTTTAAAATTGTGCCTAATAGACACACTGAACTTTTAGAATTAGTGCCTCCAAATTTAGCCAATTTTAATAACGATGTTAGAAGAGGAGGAAAAAAATATTACATAACTTTTTTTTGGGGGGGGGGGGGGTAGAATATTACATAACTTTTTGAAGCTTGAACAATGTTTTTTTTTTAAGTATAATAACGCTGAAGTGAAAATCAATCAGATTAGAAATAAAAATAAAAATATTAAGGTTAGATAAATATGGTTATCACTACTGATCAAAAAAATATGGTTTTCACTGTTCCTGTTCGTGAGAAATATAACCTAGCACATGCATTTATTGTGTCATAATATTAATTTGTTATCTAATACAATATTAACTTAAACTACTGAATTAATGCATATCTGGTAAAAAAAAAATTGTAAAAGTATATTATTTTGTCAACATAGCAATTGCAAATTTTCATAAACATGGTTAACAATTGTATGACCATAAATGACATTATATTGTCCACTAATGATTTGTTTGAAACAAAAATTAGAATTTATGACAAATTTAGGTTATCAAAGAATGAGTTGTTAATACATTCATGTCAAAGTGAAAATATAAAAATTAACAGTCTTATTATTAGTAAAACTCAAAATGCTTATACTAAAAATAAAATAGTAAAAATTTTAAAAAAAGTGAAAAACTAAAATATAAAAGTACAAAAAAAATTACGAAATTTTTTATTTATACATAAAATAAAATTATACATTAAAATAAAATGACATTTTTAACTCCCCTCCTATCCTAGGCCCAGCAATCAATCTAACAGACAAAACAAAGGCGACAGATTAAGTCGGTGAGTCTCCACCAATACGATAGAGACACGTGTCCGCACAAGTTTCGTCGGAAATCATTGGCTCGTTATTTCATTATTCACCAACCACTTCTTCATTTCCCTTATAATCGACGCCTCCTTCCATCATTACATTACATTGCTTATCTTCTCTCCTCTTTCGCTCTGCAAATGCTTCAATCTAAGGTAAGCTTCTCTCTCTCTCTCTCTCTGTATTGCCCTAACAGAACAATACGCTTATAATTAATATCCTACAACTCGCTTCATTTAAATTTCGATAGTAATCATTAGGAACTGCTATTTCATTTGGAAATGTCAGCTTATGTCTATTAAATTGATTCCCCATTGAACCCTTATCTTCATGGATCCAAGCTAAAAATAAAATAAAATAAAATAAAATAAAATAAAACAGCTTTAGAGAGCATCATTGTAGAACAATAGCCACATAAAATTCAAGTCGCCCCCCTGAAATAAATCATTTTGATAAGAATTACTTCAACATGTGTAGCATACTGTATACTGTAGAATGAGATTCGTTGTGATTCTTTGATGCAGGTAGGCAGTTGGGACTCTGAAGGCTGATAAAAAGGCAACACTGATACAAACAAACAAACAAAGATGCAGGCCTTGTTGCTTCATTTTGTTCTTGCTTCCTTTCTCTTCTTGAGCTCTATCATCAGAGAAGGGAGTGCAGGGATTACTAGTTCTTTCGTTAGGTCAAAGTGGCCATCTGTTGACATCCCACTTAATCATGAAGCATTTGCAGTTCCAAAGGGTTATAATGCACCTCAACAAGTAATAAGTCTTACAAACATATATAACAGGCCTGATGATTTTCTTCAAACAAATACATGCATGACATAACATCACGTTAGTGTTATTATTTAATTTGCTGCTTTGTTTAATTCCATAACTGTAGGTGCATATCACACAAGGTGATTATGATGGAAAAGCAGTGATCATCTCATGGGTGACCCCAGATGAACCAGGGCCCACCAATGTACAGTTTGGCACATCAGAGAATAAATTTCAAGCCAGTGCAGAAGGCACAGTTTCAAACTACACTTTCTACAAATACAAGTCTGGTTACATTCATCATTGTCTTGTTGAAGGCCTTGAGGTAATTGCTTCATATTATTTAGGAGAGTAGAATTATCATCACTGATAATATATTTGCAATGTCAAAAAGTAAAATAAATTGAAAAGTGAAATCTAACTAAGAAGATGACATATATTTTCATTTTCCGAATAATCGCACATGTATCGTTCTCATCTTTGTGTGTGTGGAATCAATGTTTACTCACTTAATTCTGTTTCTTCTACATTTCAGTATAATACTAAGTACTACTACCGAATTGGAAGTGGTGATTCTTCTCGAGAATTTTGGTTTGAAACACCTCCCAAAGTTGAACCAGATGCCGCCTACAAATTTGGGATCATTGGTAAGTTGTTTGTTTCCCACATTTGTTCAAAAATTATTATCTATTAGGATTTCCTTTTGCTTTGATTTCTCATAATTTAACTTTGTGGTCCTCCTAAATGAATAATTGTGTCTACATTGTAGGTGATTTGGGCCAAACGTTCAATTCTCTTTCCACTCTTGAGCACTATATAGAGAGTGGAGCGCAGACTGTTTTATTTGTTGGAGATCTTTCTTATGCTGATAGGTATCAGTACACAGATGTTGGTTTACGGTGGGATACATGGGGCCGATTTGTTGAAAAGAGTACAGCATATCAACCGTGGATATGGTCTGCAGGAAATCACGAAATAGAGTACATGCCTTACATGGTAGTGCACTAAAATTAAATCTTTGTTTTCTAGACTAGTAAATAATAAACCACTACCACGACTTCTGTATTCCCTTTCTTTGGCAATGGAAAGGATGAGAGATTTCTTTTTCTTCTTCACTACTGGTCTGGACTGGTTTATTCCTTTTCTCGGTGTTATGCATGACCATTCTAGTTAGTTGTTACATAGCAAAGCTGAATTGATGCATGCTCATTTACCAAATTCGACTTAGCTAACTGAGACTTAAACTATGGTTTGGACGATATATCTTCTTTTCCTATAGTTTTGGAGAAAGAAAATCCCATTCTATTCCGTTGGAATTTTGTAAGCAAGCAGCCATCTTAAGATATCCCAAATGTCAAGTGGCAAAAAAAAAAAAAAAACTCATTTTGTACCCAAAAAAAAGCCGTTTCTTATTAAGTTGGTGAATTCCACCCAATACCATATGCTGAAGTATATGTTCATCAGATTTGTTGTATTAAGTTGACCTTTGTGAAATTTCTTTTAGTATAAAACTTTCATTTTCTCCTGTTGCCGATGTTGAGAATTTCTCACTCTTTGCATCAAAGGTTACAAACTTGGCTCCAATGTTCTCAAATAAATCTGCTTGATCACTTGGCTCTAATGTTCTCAAATAAATCTGCTTGATCAGGGAGAAGTTGTTCCTTTCAAGTCGTATCTTCACCGATATATTACTCCATATTTGGCGTCCAAGAGCAGCAACCCCCTTTGGTATGCAATCAGGCGTGCGTCTGCGCATATAATTGTACTATCCAGCTATTCGCCATTTGGTAACAAATCTCCTCTTTATCTACTTATTAATATTCCTTACATGTTGATTGACAATTATATTCTTTTACATAATCTAGGTTCTTAGCATTTCATTGCCGTTAAAAAGCTTGTGTGCACTGACATTAAAATTTTACTTAGTAACCATACTATTTGTTTCTCTTCTTTGACGAAACTATGCAAGATGTACTACTAAGTAGCAAGCTTATTTCTCTTTCACAGCAAAGGTGTGCTATTGAATCTTGAATACAAGCAAAAATGTCCTGTTGTGGGTACCAATATAAGCAGCAAACAATGCTTGCCAAGTGTTACTGTGTTAGTTTGTGGCTAGTTTGTCTTTAAGAATGGTGGAGACCTACAATCTGATGCTTCTAGGTCTTGAGAAAATTAGATATTGTTAGTGAGAGCTATTTCTGTTTCGGTTGAAAGTCTTTGCCAATAACGTATGCTTGTCAAGTGTCAACTGCCACCGTTTGTTGAAGTATATTTAGTCTTATTTTGAAAGTGTTGCCTGTTTTCTTTATAACGTTTTTTAGATATATTGATCTTTTATAACAGTAAAGTACACACCACAATGGGTGTGGCTCAGAGAAGAGCTGGAGCGGGTTGATAGGGACAAGACACCTTGGCTCATTGTTCTCATGCATGTGCCGCTCTACAACAGTAATGAAGCTCACTATATGGAGGGTGAAAGCATGCGAGCAGTTTTTGAGAGCTGGTTCATCAAGTACAAGGTTGACGTGGTCTTTGCTGGCCATGTCCATGCTTATGAAAGATCAGTATGGTTTTCACTCTCTGCTCATGTTTTCGGTCCTTGCACAATACAGGCAGTTGCCTGTTATTTTGTAGTTACTAGCTTAGGCAATATGATTCTTTAGTCATGCCATGTGATATCACCGAGTATTCTTATGTGTCAAATGTTCCTATGAATTGTCCTGCTTTCAGTATCGATTCTCCAATATAGACTACAACATAACAAGTGGTAACCGGTATCCGGTGGCTGACAAATCAGCACCTGTGTACATAACAGTCGGAGATGGAGGAAATCAAGAAGGCCTTGCTTCTAGGTAAATTAAACAAATCACTTTGTCATGTATTGGCAGTTAACGTCCTTTGAAAAGGGTTATCTATAATCTAACAACAAATTTGTTTTATTTTATTTTATTATTTTGGGTTTCTATTTAAAGCTTTATAAATATGATTTAATCCTTGTAGGAGGTTAATATCATTGGTTATCATTTATTAAATATGTTTCACAAGTTTTATAATTCTTTTCTTGGTCGTATAGGTTTATGAAACCTCAGCCAGAGTACTCTGCATTTCGTGAAGCCAGCTATGGACACTCCACATTGGAGATAAAAAATAGGACACATGCTGTCTACCACTGGAACCGCAATGATGACGGCAAGAAAGTTCCAACTGACTCCTTCGTATTGCATAACCAGTATTGGTAGGTTTACTTCACCAATTTCTTGGCTTAGCTATCACAGATAGTGGCAGGGAAAAATCTGTCATTGTCTTGCCGTTGTGATGGATCTATTATCTATATAAGAAACTTAACTACACTAAGGACACGTACTAAAAACTCATTCATCCATTTTTCCGCCAAAAACCATTTTCACACAAAAAATTTAATTATACTCCAAAAACTTAACTACACTGTAAGTTCCGTTTTTCTTTAACACTCGTGTTGAGCACGGGTTTTATCAACTAGTTACAAGATTAAAAGATGTCATTGAGTTTAAAATCGTTACAGTCTACATTCCGGTATCAATTGATGGTGGGTTTATATGATATTTTCTTCCCTCTACATTTTGTTGGCTTATCTGCTGCATAACACAAGAAATCTCTCTTGGAGATTATTAGAAGACTTAAACCCCAGAAACTCAAAACTTGGAGCTTGTGTAGCACAAGGCAAATAACTCTGCTAGCAGTAACCGGCACGCAATAAATTTTGGTTGAGAAGGATCAAGATAAGGAATTAGTTACCTACTACATAGGACGAAAAGCTTACTATGGACTGTATTACTTGTTCAAATGTGTGTACACTTCTGCCGGTCATGCAGGTGTTTCAATGTGGTAGTGAATTACAACCTGTAGTCTTGAATTTTTAACCCTTTTCTTGTAGTTACTTCGTAAAGAGAGAAATAAAACGGGCAAAAGCATGGAACCTTGTTATGAGTAGCCTGAGAAATAATTGTTTGCACTTTGCAGGAAACCCTTTTTGGCTGTTGCTGATTTATAAAGATATATATAAATCAAAGTGAGCTCTCTCTTTATAGTGTGTGAAATAAGATATCTCAACCATCGATTAGGAAATCAACAGTTGAAATTTTAACACTATGATTTATTGTGTATGTACATGTAATATTAATTATTGATTTTTTCATCTAACGGTTGATTTTACTTATTTTATTCTCTGAAATGAATTGCCCACTCTAATCAATAATGCAATTTCTTCTTGTGATGTTTTGTGTTGTGTGTATATTGTAAATCAGCATTCATGTTTATTCAAAGGATAATTTTAATATGGTTGAATTCTGGTTATGCAGGGGAAGCAATCGGAGAAGAAGAAAACTGAAGCATTTTCTAATGAGAGTTATTGATGAAGTTATCAGCGTTTAATAGGAACTCGAAACAATCTCATATTTGATGTTGTGAAGAGAATAAAAATGTGCCTCCTGATTAATATATGCTGCTCAATAGTCTCAGAGAGCGAAATGCGGGCCGTCAGAAATGGTTCTATATACTTGGCTTGTATCCATGTACTCTTCAATGCTAATAAATATTAAACATACATGCTTGTAGTAGGAGAAAAAGGTTCGAGACCAATATATTCTTTATTATTAAGTAGAACCCGTTCAATCTTTTCATACAACGACAACCCAGCCTTATCTCACTAGGTGGGGTCGGCTACATGGATCACTCATGCCATAGTGGTCTGTCATGAATCATGTCTATAGTGAAATCATTGACCTCTAAGTTCTTCTTAATAATTTCGTCTATAGTTTTCCTTAGTTTTCTCTCTTAGCTACGTCGTTGTCCTCCACTAGTTCAATAATGACCGAAAAACTGCTTCTATTATGTTTTAAAATGAAAACTAATTCTTCTAATTTTAATTATAAAATAATTTATATAATATTCCATAATTATATTACAAATATAAAAAATGAGCCTAGCTATTTTTTTGTTATTTAAATATGATAATAATTATTTTAAATCATAAAAAGTAAGTGACTTTATAGTAAAATTATATAAATCATATGTACCTCAGTATAAAAATCATATGAATCATTTTACAAATATTGTACATCGCTTGCTTAATAAAATTTCTAATGTTAAAAGGAAAAATTATGTTTTTTTAACTCTAAGCACAAAATTTATATTAATTAATTTGGATTTTTTAATATATTTGACATTAATTTAGTGATTATATTGTTTATTTATCATCACTCAACCTCCTCAATTGTTTTTTTTCTCTAAAACTTCTTTTATTAAGCAAGTTAATTATATAAATGATATATTATTAGCTCTATTTTTATTTAATTTTCTAATTACTACAATTGGGGCGAGAATTTACTTACTCCGTGAATAAGTAAATAAACACCCACTTATTTTTATATGAAAAATACTTCTTAATCATATTATTAACTTTTCTTTTTAGCTTAATGTACATTAAACATAAAAATAAATCTAAACATTGTAACTCAAAAAAAACTAATGTGCCAAAGAATGTAGATATTGCATACTTTTAATCTTTTCCAATATTGCTCTATCAATTTTCTTTGAATTGATCAATTTTCATTGTTAAATTAGTCGATTTTATATAAGCATAGTCACTTTTGATAATCAATAATTCTTATTCTTGAGTATGGTAAAAACTGCATATTTGCATAGATTACATTAAAACAGTTTAAAGTAAATCATCTAATAAAATCCTGCATGTGATTTATTCTACTGTATTTTACATTTTAAAATCAATAAAATTTCATTTCTCAACATATTATTTATGTTTATGTTACAACCACCTTTGCATTTTTTTTCCAAAATACCCATTAAAGTATTATAAATATAAAATATAAACAAACATGTGCAATTCACAAGTATTGTTTATAGTTTCGTTAAAAAAAATATGTTGTTTATAGTTTTAAATATTATCACGAAAACAAACATTTAATACAGCTCAGAAAACAAACTTGGAATACGACCAATGACAAGTGCATCAAAAGCCTATAGCTAAATAATACTCTCTTCGAACTCAATTATAACCAGAAAAAAGTATATGTATGAGTCCAGAGAGAGTACTAGTTATCCAACCATGCACTGGAATTTTACATCCGACCATCAATGAGGTATTTAATACAAGAACCATAACGGGGCAAAAAGATTGAAAAGGATAATCTGATCTAATCTAGAAAATTGCATATCTTAAACAGATTTGACGAGACAATAATTTACATTGCTTGCTGTTACTGTATCAAAATACAAGATGCACAATTTAGCAAACAATAAAATAAAAAATAAAATAAAATACAAGATGCACAAGTAGGTGGCAATATGGTCTATGGATATCCACTACATCCTCTATAATGTGTTGAGAAGGGGGAAAGGAAAACTTAAGAATCACGGTAAATAGGTTGTGGCATCCACTTGAGATGCAAATTCAAGTAGCCAGATTTGGCACCATCTAGCTCAAAACGTTCTTTGTATTCCCCCTCCAGTATTACCCTGGTAAGCGTCAATATGACTCTGCCCATATAATCCTGCATGAATTACAGAGAGAACTTTCAGAAGGTACCAAAAATTATCAACTTTAAGGAGCCCCCATGACTAAAATCGTAGAGTTTATTTGCACTTGTGTGCAGCATGTGTTGCTTTAATAAAGTTGACTAGTTGAGTATAAAATCTATAAAAAGTGGAAATTTATAATTTTTAAAAAAATAAAATAAAATTCAAACAATAATTTGGACATATCATTTTGAATTTGTACAACCAATTCCACCAACCCGTCTAAGATGTCTCTACCCGTATAGGTTTCCTTTTTCATTAGTAACGGCCCATAAGTTGACGCATTCATTGATTTCTAACCACAATTAAGTTGTTATGCTCTTAATATGAAATTGGCACTAAACTAAATTTGTATTCAAAGTTCAGAGCCAATTGACTTTAAGTCATCAAGACATTAATAAGATTAAAAAAAAAGACAATCTTAGTAACTATTCAACACACTGCAAAATTTATTACCTTTCCAAAAGTGTCGTGGTCCCAAACTTCAACAATTAGCATATCATGTAATCCATCCTCTACAACAAAGTCAAATGTTTGATTCCAAACAGGATTCAAACTGTCGTTCACAACCTGGGAAATTAACAAACTTTCAGGGTATGTTGATAATAAATTATGCCACAAAATTGGAAAGCAGCGACAGACTTACAATCCTATTATAGATATCCTCCCCGAATTCCCCAAACCCACCCCGCGAACATAGAAAAAAGCTCTTAACAACAGAGGTAATAAAGTTCGTCACCAACAACAGTTGTAAGCCTATCTGATTCTCAAAATGGTTATAAAGTAGATGCTACTTTTTGGCTCTTGATCCTTTAAAATCTTACCCTGGTTTTGTTTTTTGTTTCTGCTTTCTTCAACGTAAGAATAACAAAAGGATCAGATTTCCCCATGAAATCCACAGCAGGCAAGTCTTCGGCAGATATCACAGTAACAGAAAGGACTCCTCTAATGATAACCTCCTTTCTTTTCTGTGCAACTGCATTTTCATCTCCATTAGACTCCATTCCATTCGTTGAACTTTTAAGAACCTTTTCCAAGGATGTCATTGAGTAGTTGGGAGCAAATGGGTTGGTAAAGCTATTCTCCATGCCATAAGGAACGTATAAAAGCTCCAAATGTACCTAACAGAAAGAACAATAATTATAGCATGTCTGATTTTGCTTGACCATTAGGTGAAATTGTTTTTCATTTCAGAAGCTCCTGGTAAGATTTCAATTATGTTATTTTGAGCACAAAATAAGTTGATTAAAACACACTTAACAGAAAAGCAAATATATTTATTATGTCAGACACGGCGAAAAGTGCTTTTGATTTTGACAACTGTTTACAAACTAAGAAATGAATATAAATTCATATTGACCAGTAATTTAGAAGTAAGAAATATGAAGCCCCTAAACTTCAAGAGAGATCTTGCGTCTATTTCAAACATGGGGCTGAACTGAACAACACAACAGTCTTAACAACTTAGAAGCTTGAACAATAATTTCAGGAGTTAATTTTTTTAATACTTTAGTAACCAAACGATTAACCACTTCTTAGATACTTTCTTTTGAAAAAACTTTTTCAGTAATTATGTTTTTATGCTTAGGCTCTTAATATATATGAAATTATATTATTTTAGTATTTGATTTTTTTATTGAGTTGAGCCTTATGTGTTGGGGTGTCCTGTGTCCATGCTATATCCTTCTCCCATGACCCATGTGATGTCTATGCTTCAAAACCTAAAATTAACTTGGAACATTCTATTAAACTCAAGTAGAAATCCAAGTTAAAATTTTTTGCAAAAAAAAGGTGCGTGAGGCTTGTGAACTGATTTTGATTTGCACGTGATTGACACTTGTTCTTACAACTCACAAATGTGCATGAAAGATGAAGAGATTTTTCACAATAAATTTTTAACTGCATAAGCACGTACTTTTCACATGGAGAAACCATGTTAAATAACTTTTGTATTCACCAATCTATATACATCATCTGTACATCGCGCAACCAAACCAATTTTCTTATATTAAATACAAAGTTGCTTAGACCATGTGAGTTGCGACAATCCATGAAGGGCAGAACCTGCGTTTTAAGGCCTTGAGACTGCAACCTAATGTTGTTTTCTACCACTTAGCTACCATGTACACCATAAAAGAGAAAGGGGTTTAAATCAATATTTGCTAACAATTGGCCGGTAGGACACACCATTTGAGAGTATGTTCAATAATTTTAGAAATAAATTTACTTTAAATTAACCTTTTATATTTTTTAAGTATTTAATATATTCTTTTTTTTTTATGTGTGACACTATTATTAAAATTCAAAATGAATCTATCACAATGTGAAAAGAAACAACTTTGAGTGGCCTGAACTTTTTATAACACTAGCCTAGTTAAGAAGCCACTTTAGTTAAAATAGTAACCAATGTACTGTAAAAATGATCTAAATTATTTTTTTGTCATTATTAGCCAAAAAATGTGAAGTGGACGTAACTGATTTTCGTAAATGATATAGCTGTTGTAAAGATAAATATATAAATTTGCGGAACATTATAAGACATAGCAGTGGATTGCCATGGTTTAAAATTGTTGATTACCGACAAAAAAAAATGTTAGGATATAGTATGGCAATTACAATGTGTTCTTTTTACATTATTTGACATATGATCGAAAATGACCTTCTAACACTTCAACCAGAAAAGAAGCGGGGAAAAAAATTACTTTTGAACTATTTTATTACTGATTACTAATTGGGAACCTCCACATTGAGAGTGGTTTCTATAATTGGTAAGACCATGAGTCCTCCTAATTCTTTCAGTATCTAGGACTACTTTGACTCAGACTACAAAATATTTATAATGAGTTGTAGCTTTTTATGCTATAGATAAAGTTTGCATGTCACATGGCCACACCACAACAAATTATAATGATTGTATTGGTTGACAGTGATTTTATCACTCTCTTTTAGCATACGTTCTTGACCCTGATGACTTTGTATAGATGAACGGCAGAGATTAATGGTTAAATTTATGGTCGAGGTAGGACCTGCTCTTTTCCCCTTACTTTTCATGGCATCTTAAAATGATTCTCATGACTACATTTGAATTTAAATATAGCAGTATTCATTATTTTCATAATCAAAGAGTATAGTTGTTTTGTATATATTTCTACAAACAATTAGTAACTTGTACATCATAAAAGTAAAAAGAAAGGGCTTTCGGTATTTACTAAAAATTAATTGATATTCAAGTATTTCAAAATCAATTGGAATCCCTAATTTCAAAAAGCAGTGGAAATAGAAGGAAATATAGGATGAGTTAGTATATGAAGTTCAGATTTATCCAGCATCAGGTAATCCAAGAACCTTTCTGACCATCTATAGTTTTAATCTAGCAAGCCATACATGTAAGATAGGATTTCTTACCTGCCCTCTGTTCTTGTTATCTCTTTGGATCTCCAAATCCTTGACCAGCTTCAACCACACATCTTTTACTTTACCAGGTTGAAGTTCACTAAGCCTTATTTGGGTACATCCAATCAACTCAGACGACTGTAAACCCTCAGAATCATAAACTTTAACAATTAATTGCTGAGTGGATGCATCTTCAACTATAAATTCGAAGTGTTCATTCCATATTGGATTCAAATCATTGTTCTGGAGGGAGAAATCGAAACTAGAGTTATTTCTTCTAGAATTGAGAACCAAAAAATGCTTAGGAAAGAGAGAATGAGAGTCAAAGACGACAAGGAAAAAGAAACTTACAACTGTCTTGCTTTTTTTCATTCTGTTGCGTAAAGGTCGTATGTATACTACAGCATATGGATCTGATTTTCCAATCATGTCCTTGTTTGTTAATTCCTTTGCTTGCACAAGCTTGACTTCTAATATCCCCACAGGCTTCAACTCCAGATCACTGAACAAGAAAATACAGCAAGGTTCAAAATGACATATCTGTGATTTAACCAGCCAAGACAATGGTGAAAGTAATCCAGTGATGAAGAAGTTGTTAAAATATCTAGAAAAATAAAACATCTCATAAAATCATAATATTTCATCATTACCCTTTCTCAATTAGAATAGGAGTCTAGTATTTACTCCCTCTGTCCCTTAACCTAACAACTTTTTCAGAAATGTTTGTCCCATTTTACAAGTTCTCCTCCAAATTTTCTGTTGCATTAATAATTATTTGTTGCCCAAAATACCCTTAATCATTTCATCATCTCTCTCTAGTGACTAGTGAGGATTGGAAAAAGAGGTGGGGTGGAGTCCCAATATGAATTAACTAGGAAGACAATTAATTAGGTGGAAAAAGTGAATGGTAATTTTGGAGAAAAAATACAAATTATTATCAAATTTAATGTAACTAACTAAATTAACCAGCAATGAATTAGTTAAAGGACTCCTATATTAAAGGACGGAGGGAGTATATAAATAAGGGTTCGACTGCTTTGTGTTTTGTATGACATCCTTCATGCCAATATCAATATGATATTATTATTCTAAGTATTCATTTTCCTTGGTCTCTATACCTAAACCCTCTAATTTCAACATAAGTCAACCAGAAAAGTTATCCTGTCATTGATACCAGAAAAGTTATCCTGTCATTGATACAGCCATGCCAATCGCACTGAAAATTTTGACTGGCCAACAGGTTTAGGCATGCATACCAGACATAAGCAACATCGAGATATGTATTTCGAAAGGCCACCCTCAGTGTAGCATCTTTACATGTGATAGGAACCAACAGAAATGAAAAATAAAAATGGATCGAACTTGTATTTCTGGAAGAACTCAAAGGATAATTCCTCTTTACAGTAATGAAGAAACAATAAATGGCTACAATGGTTGGAGATAAGTCTCCTTGCAGAAATGAAGAAAAATAAAATGATACTCTCTCGTGAGAATACCCCCTTACTGAGATGGAAATGGCTTCCCACTGCTCAGTCCCTCAATTCCCACTTCACACTCATCCTGCTCTCTCCATTCGGTTACCTCCCCTTTTATGCCTATTCTCCCTCTCTCTCTCTCTTCCAATGATTCCCCCATATTCCTTCTCCACTCCTAACCCGCCACATGTCAATTCAGTTATGCCTTCCCTCCACCCTTCATTTCTCTCCTCTTTCCTACGTGGTACAATATAGAGGTCTATCAATACTCCCCCCAAAAGATTCACCTTGTCCTCAAGGTGAAGGATTGGGCAAGGATCTCACGGAAAGAGATGTCCACCGGGATCCCATAGCTTGAAGCATGATGACCAAACTATGCAAGAAACAGAAGAATTCCCTCCCGGATCAAATGCTCTGTTTTGGGTGGTATTTTTGGCCAAAAAACAGAATATGGTTGCTGCCTCGATACCAACATCGACATGCCTTGTCTCTGGCCGGCCTTCCTCTAATGCAGCAGAAAATGAAATAACACCAGCCATCAGGGTCCCACTCCTTGAAATATGATGACCCAAATGCAGCTGGAAAAATTCCTTCTTCTCGATCTTCACTTTGTCCTTGTTCCTTTTGTATGGGTAAATGGGCTTGTGGCCCAATCATGGTAGACAAGAGCGCGCTCCGGATCGTAGGAGCGGACGATCCTACGCTCCTACTACCCCTCAGCGATCTCGCACCCACGCAGGATCGTGTTTTGCAAGGGCGCTGGCAGGAGCGACGTTCTCGCTTTCAGGAGCGTTCGGAGAGGCGTAGGAGCGGTCGCTCTCGACGAACTCGCGCTCCTGTAAAAGCCCCAAAATCTCTGTTTTTTGTGTTTTTGGGTCGGGTTCGCGACCCGGTTTCCTTTAAAACTCGGATTTTGGGTGTGACGGAGATGAAGGAGATGGAGATGAAGGAGAGGATGAAGATGAAGGAGAAGATGGAGCATGAGAGGGTGGAGATGGGGGAGAGGATGGAGATGGGGGAGAGGATGGAGCATAGTTACCTGCAAGAAGGAAGAACACGCAGGAAGAAGAAAAGAAACGCAGGAGTCGAACAAGCATCGCCGCCACCCTCGAAGTTCAGTCGCCGCCGTTTGTGGCCGTGGCGGCACGTTTTGGCCTGATGTTGCCCTCTGCGCTGCAAGTTGCTGCGTGCTTAGGGTTTCCGACAAGAAGTAGTAGAAGGGATGAGGCTTAGGGTTTGGTAATGGGTTATGGGCCTTAAAATAAGACCAACAAGAATAAACTAGTGACACACTACCCTTTTTTACAACTCATATACCATTTTATTTGTTTAATCTATATAAAATTCATTTAATTTATTTGTTTAAACTAGTATAAAATTCATTTAATATTGCTTAATACATTATAATAAAATTTAAAAAATATAAATACTAGTAAATATAAACATATATTGTTTATATAATAGAAATTATTTATGTATATTATTATATATTTATTTTAAAATGTATTTTAATATTTTTGGTAGGATCTTACTAACCGTGCTACGAACCCACGTTTTACGCTCCTATGACCCCTCTCCGCTCCCAAGTAGGATCTCGCTCTTGTCTACCTTGGGCCCAATATATAAAAATGGAATCCAGACATAACTGATGGCCAGGTTTACCTTGAAAAGAGATAGCATCCCCATTTCTTCTTTCTAAACGGCAAACTTATTTTCCTGAAATTGGGCTTGGCCCATTATTTCCAGAATTTCCTGGACGTAATGACTTTCCTTTTTCTGGAAAATGTCATTCGTGGTTCTAACTCAAAAATCTGCATTGTTGAACCTTTGGTATCGAGCAACTTTGGGAGCACACAATTCTTTGGATGACTACTCACGTAGATTTTGTACTCCAAAGCATAAGCATTTGGTGGGCTAACTACTATTTGTCCCATGGGCTCATAAAGACTCCTTTTAGTAATTGCAAGGAACATTGGCCCATTCTCTAACACCGATTCAATTAAAAAACTAGGTTGTAGCCCATACGACCCTAACTCCATCTTCCCTTCTTTGTGGACTCCCTTCCCATTATTAGTGAATTGGGTCACGCCCATTAGGTTAAGAAAATTACCCAAGTCCAATTTTGCCCTGCTTTCTCTTCCAACCCCAACCACGACGTTTCTGGTGTGAAGACATGGTGCAGTAGCCATTTCCCCCTGCAACTCAATTGCATCTGCCACCGCAACCATCATACGAGGATCGAGGTTTGGTGGTGCCGACAGATTCGGTGGTGGAATTTTGACCGACATGTGTGAAATCTGGATTGCCCTCATGGACGACTTTGGGTCCAGCGGTTTTGGAGGCTCTGACGGCTTGGACGACGACAGTTTGACCAAGCCAGATGACGACCCACCCTCCTCCGAGGATGCATCCAAATCTAGCGGCTCCGGCGGTGGAAGCTTGGTCGGACTTCTCAAAACCCAAAGCTCTTCTCCTTTCTGCTCTCTCATCTCAAGTTCCATACCATTTTTGGACTCAATCTCCTCTATTTCGACCGTTCCTTCTTCTTCCCTGTGATTCTTCCCTGTGATTCTTCATCTTTGCTTCACCCTGTTTCTTCTCCCAAACTTCAAGTTCACCGAGATCTTGCTCCTTTCCTTTTTCAGATTCGTTCGCATTCCTGCCTTCTTCTCAACTTTTGCTTTTGTTTCCTTCATTTCTTCCTTTGCAATTTCAGATTCTGCCTCCACTTTGCTGCCTTCTTCCTTGCGTCTCTCCTTTTCATCTCTATCTCGGTTTTCTGGATTCTGCAGCATCGTTTTCATTTCTCTGCAATACCTCTCCAACACCTCGTCCATCTTTCTAATCAAAGTTTCCCTGTGCTTCTGTCCTACTACCATCGCGCTCATCTCTTCCAATTTTCTCACCCATGGCTCCATTCTAATAATACCAGATGCTCCAAGGATCGGAGCTCTGATACCAATTTGATAGGAACCAACAGAAATGAAAAATAAAAATGGATCGAACTTGTATTTCTGGAAGAACTCAGAGGATAATTCCTCTTTACAGTAATGAAGAAACAATAAATGGCTAAAATGGTTGGAGATAAGTCTCCTTGCAGAAATGAAGAAAAATAAAATGATACTCTCTCATGAGAATACCCCCTTACTGAGATGGAAACGGCTTTCCACTGCTCAGTCCCTCAATTCCCACTTCACACTCATCCTGCTCTCTCTCCATTTGGTTACCTCCCCTTTTATCCCTATTCTCCCTCTCTCTCTTCCAATGATTCCCCCATATTCCTTCTCCACTCCTAACCCGCCACATCAGTTATGCCTTCCCTCCACCCTTCATTTCTCTCCCCTTTCCTACGTGGTACAATATGGAGGTCTATCAACATGTTTCTGAGTATTATGGCCCACTATTTGATAGGAGATAATTTGGTATAACTAGTATCATGGAACTAGTACCAGAATCTCATTCATTTATAGTTCAGCAGCAGTCATCACTTATGTAATTATATATTTATATTATTACCAGCTAACATGCATATTTGGATTAACTTATTTTCAGGAAATAATCACCGTTGTTTTTACATATTCCTGATAAAGCTTCGGAAAACAATGAGTATTTTCCTAAAATTAAGCTAAAACAAATACGTACCATCTTCCAATGATTTTGATTCCTCTAAAACAAGTAAAGAGTCAAGGATTTTAAACAGAAAATAAGAAAACATATTTTACTCAACTGCAGTAGAAGAAGCTTCAAAGTCTACGGAAAACCAAGTGAACTTCAAGGCCGGCAATAACAAAAAAGGGACCAATAATGGTAAAATTTAAGTGTGCTTGAGTGATCCTTTACTAGTTTAATTGATTACCTGTAATCTCCAGGCAAGATGGATACAATTTTTCTCACAGGCCACGTAATAGAATCTTCAACAGCATCCCGGATTGCCCCCTGTAATAATTTATTAGACCAAATAATTATCAAACATTCGGAAATCAGACACCCAACTAATTCATCTAATAGGAGAGAAAGGGAAAGAAAGGAAGCAGGAAAGAAGACAATGGAAAGAAAAATAAGCACAGATAACTATTCTGTTCATGAAATATCATAATTGTGTGTAATATAAGTATAAATTATATAAATGAAATACATTGCAGCACAGGATATAGAGATCCACTAAGACACTAGAAGCAATAGAGACACATGCTGATAGAACTGGTATCTCCTTCTATCACATTAAATACATAAAATGAACACAGTAATGACCTTAATTTATTTTCTTCTATATATCCAACCAGTTATATTATATTAAACAAATAAAACAATCCTCCAATCAACAACTTAATGGTTAAAAACTCATTTCAAGAGCCTTCACAAAGTAAGGGTATAATTAGAATAATAAAAAAAAACATGAGTACAAACTTAAAACTTAATTCACAAGTTGCAAATATATATACAAGTCAGCTGCACTAGATCTTCTTACTTAATACCAGCAATTGAATATAGACATGTATGCTAAAAATTGAGAGAGGGAGAAAGTGGAATGACAGGAAAAGAGATGGCAAGAGAATGAGATGTAATTATAAAATATAATTGTTTTAAATTTCAAAATCACATTTATAACTAAATCATTCATTAGTTTATTAACAAAAAGCTAATACAAAACGAACTTTTGGAATATTTTTTGACAACAAGATAAAGTCTACTACTTTCTGTTCTCTTCATCAATAGTAAAGATATTTGGTGAGCAAAGCTAGACCTGAATTCTAAAAATTCACTTGAGAACAATTGGCTTTTCTATAACCAAAGTAAAACGTATATAAAATTATTGGCATTTTTTCTAAAAGAACAGTGTAAGTGAAAACCAATATCCTATTGAATTTTAATATATGGCAGATCAGAAAAATAAAATACTACCTCTCTAGTCCTATATATAAGAAACATTTGACAAAATTATCAACATCATGGAGATGCATTGAAATGGGTAAATTTCAATTAATGGTATAATTTTATTTTATTTTATTTTCCACAAATACTCTTTGCATTAAGTGACTCAGAGAGAGAAACAAGTGATTTCATTGTTAAGTGATCTCATGGTAAATAAGGGTAAATATGGAATTGAGCAATTAACATGGTTGAAAATAAGGCTTTGTTTCTTATATTTAGGACCAACAAAATAAGTCATTTTGTTTCTTATAAATACGACCAAAGATAGTAACATGAAACAAGAAATCTACTTGAGCTGATATAATTCATTCTTTAATTAACACCGGAGTATATGAGTCATAACATTTGGAAGATGACAATAAATTTAAAGTTGCAAGTTTCTGCATCAATATTTGGAAGGCTGGCAGTTGACAAATAACATCATGTGCTCTATGATGATTAACATGACATATTCATCATTAGAGAGATGTTAAGATATAGTAAAAGAATCTACGAAGAGCTGCAAAAGGGTATAATTAACAAACAATAGTTGTAGTTCAAACCTCGATTGCATCGTATAATCCGGGAATTGTTGATATGTCACCACCAATGACTTTTAGTGTAAAATCCAGCTTTTTCTGTAAGTCAAAACTTTCTGAAATGGTTAAATATATTACACATGTCTGTGCATCAGTTTAGTATCTTTGTAGAAATATGACTTAGCAAGAAAGAATGTGCGAAAGGAGGGTATTGCATCTGGTCGGTGTGCATGTGGGTGTCTAAGAGCACACCGAAGAGAAAGATGCCATGAGCAGAGAGGCTGTTTCCATGGCTAGTCACTGCACCACCAAGTCACAAGGTGGGCAACCTTAGAGCTGCACAAAGGTTTACCCACTATGCAAGAAAATTAATTACAATTACAATTTACAAATATAAAATCAGTTGGATTCTATCCATAGGGATAATCATAGTTGGTAAAACCGGACCGGACCGGCCGGTCCGACCGATTGAACCGGGAATCGGACCCCTGTCCGATCCGTTTGAACCTGAAAACCGGACTGTATAAAAACCGGCCTAAAAACCGGAAAACCGGTAAAAAACCGGCCAAAACCGGGAAAACCGCGAAAAAACCGGCCAAAACCGGGAACCGGCCGGTTCTTAAAAAAATTAATTTTTTATTTTTTATTTTTTTTAAAAAATGGTAAATGACATTATCTTTGACACATAAGAGATTTTTTTATCCATTTTTTTCATGTTGATGGATTAAATTAAATATTATATAAAATTTAAAATTAATTTATATATTAATATTATTATGAGAGTACTTACATTACAATATTTGTGATTATTGAATATTATAATGTTATTATAACATATTTGTTTTAGTTTAATATGTAATTTTTACATGTTATATGTTGACTTATAACATTTTAAGCGGAGTTTAATTTTTTATATCGTGATGTTATAAATATTATGTTATTTTTTGTTTATTAGTGCTTTATATGTTATATTAAAAATTTTGAAAATATAATTTAATTCATTTCCGGTCCAACCCCGGTTCGACCCCGGTCTGACCTTTGAACCTTGAACCAGTACCTACACCGATTCAGTGTTCGGTCCGGTTTTGATAACCTTGGGGATAATGCAATTGCTTTGATAATTTATTTGGCTAAACACTGCAAAACACTAAATTTAAATTAATTAAAAATGAACCTCAAGACAAGAGGGTGTTTGGCTCCACTGTAACGTGGAAAAAATAAACAAATCCATTTAAATCCTAATCTAGGTGCACTGAAATCAGTGGGAAATGAATGGCTTTAAGAAGAGATACCGTACCTTCTGCCTCAGTGAATAGCTAACAGCGCCAAAGCCAGGAAATTCATCAACCAGTGGCTTAAAAATCAACCTGAAAATGCCTGTAAATCCTATATTTTTAACCTGGAGAATGGACAGTGTAAGAACACAAAATCAACTATAATTTTTTGAGGAATAACCCTTGCCAACTTAATATACATTACTTGTGCTCAAACGACTGATGTCAAATAATCAGAAAGGTTTTAGTAAAAAATATCCCTATCAGTAAAAATGTTGAGAAAACTACCTGCACAGGTAGTGCAACACCAAGCAGAGTTTTAATATCAAGTACAATACTCGGATTACCATCCCACTGCATTTCTAACTCCATTGTAACACCATCCCCTCCATCTTCAATTATAGACACCCCTAGAGAAGAACATCAACAAATTAGAAGCTCCAAAGAAGTGTGTCACATCGACAAGCAAAAGCTTCAGGTAGTAATCCTAAAAAAGTAAAATGAGTAACAGACAGCCTGGTGGCACAAAATACAGATCAAAATGCATTAATTAATAACCTTAGCAAATCTGACAACCAACCTCCCCACAAAAAAGTAACCACTTGGGCTAATATTTTGCATAAGCTCACTTAGTTAAGCCAAAAGACATGAATCAACAAATATACATATTTATCATCCTATCAGGCTTCAATTCAATTATACATGATAATGAGTTTAAGAAGACACCTCATGGGGAAGCCAGAAACTAGGCAGAGCGTAAAAATGAAGCGCAATAGAAAAGCTGTGATTTTCACTCCTTGGTGCTTAGCCTAGGGTGGAATTTGCCAATTTGGGAAATCATTCTTAACACCACAGAAACAAAGGCTAAAACTTGTGGGGTTGGAATGAAAATGGAAAAGTAGTTGACTACCATTTCACAAATTATGTTAGAGCTATTATAAAAGTATAGAACCATTAATGTGGCTACTATCAGCTTAGGCTTTCAAGATAATAGTTTAATTTAGAGAATGTATCCACATTGATGTTTTACCAAGCAAACCTATAACAACTTTCATGCGCCATTTTCCACCTAGAATACACTAAAAGCCAGTTACCCTTTCACGGCGAAAGAAAACTAAAAGAAAGAAACAAATGTGGAATGAATTGAACATACAGACCTGTGAACTGTGGTGCTACAGTACCAAGAGTAAACTTGGAAAACTTGAGAGAAGCCAAAACCATGGGTCTATATTGTTCAAGGATCGGTTCCGCCGATGTCTTGATGAGCTCAGAAGCAGCCTAACAAAACCGAAGAAGCAAAAAATAAAATGAAAATTAACTATAGAGAAAGCTAAATCAAAACCTACAACAAAAGCAAGTTACCTCATTAACATAGGGCCAGATCTTGGTAAGATGCGTGTTAAGCCAAGTTAACTGAAAACACGAAGACAAGAAAAGAACGTGAGTGAGTGAGTGAAATTAAATAAGAGGATCGTAGAGGAAAGGGGGAATAAAAGATAAGAGGACTACTCAACTTCTGTCTGGAAGAGAAAACGACCCAAGAAGGGTAGAACTGAGGAGGCAAGATCTTTCTAGAATCATCCACCGTCATCCTGGCGAAAGCGGCGATGGTAGTGGCCAGCTGGGATCGTTGGCTGGACCGTGCATTTTCAGACCGGACGAAACCTACAATGATGGCCAGTCCAACTACTATTCCCACCACCACCCCAAATATGAACCCCATCCTTCTTCTAAAATCCCCTTTCCCCTTTCCGGAGAAAACAGACTTGCTTGTAATTCAATCCCAGGCGTTGAACCTCTCACTGTGACTCTCAAAAAGTGATAATCAGTAGTGATTAGTGACTATTTATTAGTATAATTATGGAAGTTAATCAGTTGATTTGGTGGTTGGTGTAGACCCAAAAAGTAGTATAGTACGAATCTTTGCGGCTTTTTCAAGTGTCGGAAGTCACGCTGTTTCTCGCTTTCTTCTCCCTTTGGTAAATACATTGAATTGTTGCTACTTTGTTAGATACATTGATCTTGCTTCCTTTTTTCTGTTTTTTTATTTTTTTATTTGTGGGTAGATTTGCTGGTATTATTTACTCGTGTTTCTGCCGTCCCACTTATTAAATATCGCCATGTCATCATTTTTTTTTTCCGGATAAGGCGGATTTCTTTCGATAAAATTTGAGTAAATACGGACACGAGAGTTAGCTCTCTTTAGGGCCTGATTGGATGGCGAGAATTTGCAACGAGAGAGACACAAGCAAGAGAGTAAGGTGAGAAAATATCAACTCACCTTGATTGGTTAGTGATGAAATACAGCAGAGAGAAAAAAAAAATGTGTGGACCCATGCTTTTTTCAATTCTCCGCTCCATTGCAAAGAAAAGGCTAGAGACGGCGCACGTTACGATAATTACTGTTTTACCCATAAACTTTTAAATTGTGATTTTTATTCAATAATCATAATAATTATAAGGCTTAACTGCAGTTTTGGTCCCCTATTTTCACCAATCCGTAATTTTGGTCCCCTATTTTTTAATTTCGTAATTTTAGTCCCCGAATTTTTAAAATTTCTGACATTTTGCCCCCAAGTAAAATTGGGTCAGAAATTTGGTGATGTGGCAAGTGAGATACTGATGTGGCCTATCACTTGACTGTACAGGTGGCCTAATTAGTTGCCAAGTCATTTAATCCGATTAAAATAATTAAAATCATAGATTAAAAGCTGATGAACCCTAAATCTCTGGCGTTCCCTTTCTTCTTCCTTTCTTCTTCAACGACGACGACGAAGATGTGAGGAAGAAGCAATGCGAGTTTGGAAGGAAGAACCAAAACGGGAAGGCAAAGGTGTGGAATAGCAACAACAACAGCTTTGGAAGTGTGATATGTGAATGCTCATCAATGCCGAATCAAAACAGGAAGGAAGAAGAAACAATTCCCACTTGTTCCTCTTAACTCGCTTCCTCAACTCACCGAGTCTCTCTCCTCGAAGATGCCTGGAAACCATAGCCTACGAAGAATTGCGAGCTAACCCGGACATACCTTACACTTCCACGGCCGTCTTCATCCATGGATTTTTGGGATCCGCCAGAAATTGGAGATCCTTTTCTTGCAATCTCTTGGCCACTCTCTCCAATTCCTCTCCCTCTTCCAGTATTTCTCTCTTTCTTTTTGTTTGGGTGTTTATGTGTAGATTGGAGGACGTTGATGTTGGATACAAGGAATTATGGGAAATCAGCGGAGAGGAAACTATATCCGCCTCATGATTTGGATAATACGACCAAAGATTTGGCAGATTTGGTAAAGGTCGAAGGTTGGTCTTGGCCTGAGGTTGTTATAGGTCACTCCATGGGTGAAAAGGTGGCTCTGTAGTTTGCTCAGAGTTGTAGCCGCGGCGACTATGGTGGAAAGGAAGAAGAAAGGAATATGAGAGGAAGAAGAAAGGGAATAGGGCTATTTGGGGATTTAGGGTTCATCAGCTTTTAATTTTATGACTTTAATTATTTAATTTTAATTATTTAATTGAAAAATAAAATAAAATGATTTAGTTTTATTATTTTAAATGGATTAAATGACTTGGCAACTAAATAGGCCACTTGTACTATCAAGTGATAGGCCACATCAGTATCTCACTTGTCACATCAACAAATTTTTGACCAAATTTTACTTGTGGACAAAATGTCAGAAAATTTAAAAATAGGGGACTAAAATTGCGAAATTAAAAAATGGGGGACCAAAATTACGGATTGATGAAAATAAGGGGACCAAAACTGCAGTTAAGCCTAATTATAAATAATAATAACTTATGGACATTATCGTATTTTAAAAAATAATCAACATCTCTTTCTTCCATATTTATCTTCTTTTTCTCGTATTCCAATCAATACCTCAAATCTACCATATTTATCTCTTCTCATACTCTCTCTTCACAGTTTATCTCTTTACAATTTCTCTCGTAAGTCAATCACACCCGTAGTAAGAAAAAACCGCTAGCTTATAGAGATAACTTATAATAGATAAGTTTATAACAAGTGTTTGATAACCACTAGTTTATAATATTTTTTTATTAGTTTATAGTGTTTTTCTATATTCTTCTTGAAATAGTGTTTGAGTTTATAGCGTATCATTTTTTTCTCATTTTTACTCTTATTATTTTAATTAAATTTGTCGTTTATCCTCTATTAAATAAAATAAAAAAAATATTAAACCTTCAAGTCTCTCTCACTATATATCTTTATGTTGTTGTGTATATTTCTATAATGCATATAGAGCATAAAAAATAAATAAAAAATGTTTTAAATAATATTTTTAACTGAAAACATTTATCTTAAAGATAATAAATGAATAAATAAGTAAATAAATTAGATTATTAAAATATAAATTTGAAATTTTTTACTTATAAATATCTTAAAAATTAGTTTAGTTAATATCAATTTATTTTAATAATAATTTATAAATATTTGATTATATTTAATATTTTGATTAAAGAAATTTAAACATGAATTAAAAATTTTCTTTTGTGTCCTTTTATATTTATTGTTTAGTTCAACCGCTAATTTTACCAAACTTCTTAAATTTAATTTGTTAGCCTAGCCGATATCAGCTATTCGCTATAAGTTCATCCGCTATCAGCTATCTTATTCGCTATACGCTACTTTTTACCAAATAGAGTCTTAATCCTTTAGAATTACAAACATGACACATGTTAATCTCTACATTTACTACCGTCCAACAATAGTATATTCTAGTGTGTCTGATTGTAAAGACCTGGAAATAGAAGCGTCCAAATTGGTCCCTCGCCAAAATTGAAACACCCAAAATAGTCTCTAACACTTATGATATGATACACATCCAAATAATCCCAAATTGGTCTCTAACAGAAGCTGAAACACTCAAATTAGTCCATAGACTAATTTAGTAAAAAAAAAGTTGAATAATCGATATGATAACACTTTAATTTTTGAGGGATAAATTTAGTGACAAAAATCTTTCAAAGATTAACATAATAATACACTAATGAACTCAATCTATAGTTTATTAAAATAACATAAATAAACTAAAATTTGGGTGAATAGAAAATAAAAAAAAATATCTGAGTGTTTATTAAATATCTTATTGTGTTTGTTATATATTATTTGTATAGAAAATAAAAATAAAATATCTTGTTAAATATTCAATTATAAGTTAATACATTATTCAATTAATTGATTTATATTAATAATTGGGAAAGATCAAATGATATGATAATATAGGTTAGATATAAATATAAAAGGTTTTACTTACAATTAATGATTCAAAATTAAAATTTAAGAAGAACATGAACAAATATTGATTAGTTATATATGATTATATTATAGTTTGCAATGTCATCTGGCTATTCAGAGTCCTGATTGGGTGATTGAGTCCATTGTTTTTTAAACCGTTTTGCCATTTGTTTGAAAAGACAAAGTTTGTTTGCTCCCATAATTGAGTATGAGGAATAAATGAATGACAACTATCTTTTTTTTAACATTAATAATGCAGTAATCTGTGTTTCTTGTAATAGAAATTGGAAGAAATAAACCAAGGTAAATGTTTTTTAATAATTGGGTCTTAGGTTATCCGAAAATTGTTTTCATAAAAAGATTATAAATATTTGTTGGCATCCAGCCAATATGAAAGCAAATTGGTGAGTCAAATGGTTGGTGGCCATCTAAGATTGACACAATTTGCAAGTGTTCACACCATTCATTTCTTCTATAAATAGGGAGTGGATGGTAGAGCAAAAATCATCACATTCACAACTAAGTGCAACAAGCATTAGTTAGAGAGAGAAGCCTTGCTTAAGAGAAAGAGTGAGAGAAAAATTAGAGAGAGCCAATTTGTGAGAGTTTTATCCACAAATTGAGAGTACAATTTTATTGTATTAATTTTGAGAGATCACCTAAGGGTGAAGTTTGTAATCTCATTATTGTTATAGTGAAAGTTTAAGCGGCTTACGGGTCCCGTGGTTTTTACCTTCACTTTGGAGGGTTTTCCATGCTAAAATCTTTGGCGTTATTTTCATCTATTTGGTTTGGGAAATTATCATGGGGTTCGTGGAAATTTATTTTATCTCACTTACACAGTTTTTCCCAACAAAGTGGTATCAGAGCTAGGTCTGTGGAAAATTCTTAGTATGCTCTGTGGTTGCAGCTTTGTCTGATCTTCCACATCAGAAAAGAATTATTCACCGGTCACTATTCATTGCCGTTTCAAGCACAACGAAACTTGTTGACTGCCATCAAAATGGAGGAGAGCACCGGCAATATGATAAAGCTGACTGCATTTAATTATGCAATCTGGAAGCCAAAGATGGAAGATCTTTTATACATTAAAGATCTATGGAAGCCGATCGTGATGACGAAGGAGAAAGCAACAACTACAACAACAACTCCGTCAGATGATAAGACTGACGGCAAGGCAGAAAAACCAACCGACGCTTCGACCAAAGACATCGACATCGACCGGGCCGTCTTTGACCTAAGTGTCTTGCTCAAATCCACAATGGATTGACAAGAGCATTTTTCAAAACTTTGATAATGAACATGATGCTCATGCTCTTTGGCAAAAGCTGGAGAAAATGTATGCAAGAACAACCGCACAGAACAAAGCCAATCTGATGCGACGATTAGTCAACCTAAAGTACAAAGATTCGGTAGCGATTAATATCGGAACACGTGAGTGAGTTCCAAGGCGTTGTAGATCAACTCAACTCGATGAAGATGACCATCGGCGATGAGTTACAAGCAATCGCTGATGCCGAAGTTCTCTACCAAAAGTCGACACCTTAGTTGTGTCACCAAGAACTCCGCTCTCGAAGGCAAGCTTACCATGGATATGGTAAAGGATAGGATGTTGAGCGAGGAGTCTCGGCGAAAGATGAAGGATATAATCCTGAATCAAGCGCTTGTCACGTAAAAACAAGGCAAGCAAGAAGGGCGTGGAAGAAGCAAAGGTAGAAGCTCTCAAAGCCAAATCGCAAAGAGGACGATCAAAGTCCAGATCGAGGTATGATAAGAAGTGTCACCATCACGGCCTTCCCGGGCACTTCATTCGAGAGTCTTTGAAAGTTGAAACAATTAAAGAAACAGAAGCGAGCCAAACAAATGACACCGCGAATCGCCACCGAAGATGTTACCATTGTTCGAGATGCAGATTATGTCAATCTTGCATGTCAAGACTCTACCTGGTAGTTGACTCAGTGCTTCCTACCATGTCACCTCAAAACGGAGTTATTCTCAACCTACACTCAGGGTGATTTTGGACGAGTGAGGATGGGAAATGATGATGCATCCACAATTATTGGCATCAAGAACATTTATTTAGAAACTAACCTTGGATGCAGGTTATGTTTGAAAGATGTGAGGCATGTTCACGATATACGCCTCAACTGATCTCCACCTGAGTACTTGATGATGATGGCTACAATAGCTATTTTGGTGAAGGAAATTGGAAGCTCACCAAAGGAAACCTGGTGGTAGCAAAAGGCAAGAAAGATACTTCTCTATTTAATGAAGCCAAGTTATGTAGAGGAGAAGTAAATACCAAAGAAGAAAGAAGTTCCAACCGAGCTATGGCATAAGCGGCTCGGCCACATGAGTGAAAAGGGTCTTAGGATTCTTTCCAAGAAGAATCTCTTGCCAGAAATGACAAGTACATCATTGGGGAAATGTGTTGATTGTTTAATGGGAAAACAACACAGAGTTGCATTTCGAAGTTCCCCACCATCTATAAAGGCAAATCTTCTAGATTTGATACACACTGATGTCTGCATGATGAATGATAAGTCACAAGGAGGTGCACTTTATTTCGTGACTTTCATTGATGACCATTCCAGAAAAGTGTGGGCCTTTGCTTTGAAAACCAAAGATCAGGTGCTGGAAGTTTTCAAGCAATTTCATGTGAAAGTTGAAAGAGAAATTGGCAGACAGTTGAAGTGTGTACGAGCAGACAATGACGGTGAGAATCAGAAAAGTGTGGGCCTTTGCTTTGAAAACCAAAGATCAGGTGCTGGAAGTTTTCAAGCAATTTCATGTGAAAGTTGAAAGAGAAATTGGCGCTTGAAGTGTGTACGAAGGCATAATGATGGTGAGAACCGCCGAACATTCGAGGAGAACTGCAGAAGTTTTGGCATTAGAATAGAAAAATCAGTGCCAAAGACACCTCAACACAACAGTGTTGCTGAAAGGATGAATAGAACCATCTGTGAGAGAGTCAGATGTATGCTCTCAAATGCAAAACTGCCAAACTCCTTTTGGGGGGAGGCAATGAGGATAGCAGTCGATTTGATCAACCTTTCTCCATCAGTTCCATTGAACTATGATGTACCAGAAAGAGTCTGGATAGGGAAAGGTGTTTCATACAAACACTTGAAGGTGTTTGGCTGTAGAGCATTTGTTCACATCCCAAAAGATGAGAGGTTCAAGCTGGATGCAAAAACAAAGCAGTGTATCTTTGTGGGATATGCCCATGAAGAATTCGGCTATAGACTCTGGGATCCAGCTACCAGAAAGATCATTAGAAGTAGGGACGTGGTATTTTTTGAAGATCAAACAATCAAGGATTTGAAGAAACCAGAAAATCCACAATGCATGAAATTCCGATTAATCCGGAACCGCCTCTCCACCAATAGATTACGATGACGGGAGCTACACCAGATAATCGATGATGTTGATCCACTAGCCGAAAGTCCGTAACTGTAGTAGCGACGCCTCGTAACAAGAGTTAGTTCCTGAACAGTCCAATCAAAAGCAAAGAATAAGGAAATCTACCAGAGAGCAAGCCGAGTCAAAAGTATTCACCTACCGAGTATGTGATGCTCATCGACGGGGAGAACCAGAGAGCTATGACGAAGCTCTTACTCACCAGCATAAGAATGAGTGGTTAAAAGCCATGCAAGAAGAAATGAAATCCTTGCATGAGAACCACACATATGATTTGGTAACACTACCACAAGGAAGGAAAACACTCAAGAACAAGTGGGTGTACAGAGTAAAAAGTGAAGAAGGCAGCTCACAACCACGTTACAAAGCAAGGCTGGTTGTGAAAGGATTCACTCAGAAAAAGGGAGTTGACTTTGATGAAATATTCTCACCGGTGGTGAAGATGTCATCGATCAGAGTTGTTCTTGGCTTGGCTGCAAGTCTCAACCTAGAGATTGAACAACTTGATGTAAAAACCGCCTTCTTACATGGTGATCTTGACGAGGAAATATACATGCAGCAGCCTGAAGGTTTCCAAGTCAAAGGGAAAGAGAAATTGGTGTGCAGACTGAAGAAGAGTTTGTATGGTCTCAAGTGCACCGAGACAAAGGGTATAAAAAGTTCGACTCATTCATGGAGAAAAATGAGTACAATCGAACGACGGCAGACCATCAAGGCTTTCATCAAGAAATTCTCGATGGAGATTTCATCATTCTTTTGCTTTATGTTGATGACATGTTGATTATTGGCCGAGACAAATGGCAAGATTAGCGAGTTGAAGAAAGAGTTGAGCAAGTCCTTTGCAATGAAGGACTTAGGACCCGCTAAACAGATTCTTGGCATGACGACACCGTGATGGAAGAATCACAAAATTTGGCTATCTCAAGAATCCAGACGTGGAAAAGGTTCTTGAAAGATTCAACATGGACAAAGCAAAATCTGTTAGTTCTCAATCGCTAGTCACTTCAAGCTCAAAGTGAGCCGTGTCCCTCAAGCAAGGAGGAGAGAATAGAAATGAACAAAGTGCCATATGCATCGGCGGTTGGCCTCGATGTACGCTATGGTATGCACTAGACCGTATTGCACATGCAACAGGTGTTGTGAGTCGATTTTTATCAAATCTGAAAAGAGCATCGGGCGAAATCAAATGGATACTCAGATATCTCAGAGGTACATCTAGTCATTGTTTGTGTTTTGGTAATGGAAAACCTGTATTAGAAGGATATACAGATTCAGATATGGCTGGAGATGTGGATACCAGAAAGTCTATTTCTGGGTATCTGATAACATTTGTAGGGGGAGCTGTCTCATGGCAATCACGATTACAAAATTGTATTGCTTTAAGCACCACAGAAGCGGAATACATTGCAATCACTGAAAGTTGCAAGGAGATCCTGTGGATGAAGAAGTTCCTACAAGAGTTGGGACAAAACCAGGAAAATTATGTTCTCTATTGCGATACCAAAGCGCAATACATCTCAAAGAAGAATTCGACATTTCATTCAAGGTCGAAACACATCGACGTAAGATATCACGGATCCGTGATGTGTTAGAAAGAAAGTCACGAAAGTTGAGAAGATTCACACCAACGACAACGGGGCTGATATGATGACCAAAGCTCTACCAAAGGACAATCTAGAAGTCTGCAAAGAAGTTGCAGGCTTAATATCAACCCCATATTGATACGAGGATATTTCCCCATTGGCTGGAGGGGGAGATTTGTTGGTATCCAGCCAATATGAAAGCAAATTGGTGAGTCCAATGGTTGGTGGCCATCTAAGATTGACACAATTTGTAAGTGTTCACACCATTCATTTCTTCTATAAATAGGGAGTGGATGGTAGAGCAAAAATCATCCCATTCACAACTAAGTGCAACAAGCATTAGTTAGAGAGAGAAGCCTTGCTTAAGAGAAAGAGTGAGAGAAAATTTAGAGATAGCCAATTTGTGAGAGTTTTATCCACAAATTGAGAGTACAATCTTATTGTATTAATTTTGAGAGATCACCTAAGGGTGAAGTTTGTAATCCCATTATTGTTATAGTGGAAGTTTAAGCGGCTTACGGGTCCCGTGGTTTTTACCTTCACTTTGGAGGGTTTTCCACGCTAAAATCTTTGGCGTTATTTTCATCTATTTGGTTTGAGAAATTATCCTGGGGTTCGTGGAAATTTATTTTATCTCACTTACACAGTTTTTCCCAACAATATCTTTCATAACTGATGTTTGTTGGCTTAAGTGGTGAGGAACTTGATTTCTCATAAATATGATTCTAAGTTTGAATTTTGTGAATGAGAAAAATAAACTTAGTAGAGTTTTTATAAAATATAAATAAAGGAAATTTTTAATTTATTTTTATTTTTATTTTCCATCCATCCAAATAATATATAATAAACACGGTAAGATATTTTAATAAATCCTGAAATATTTTATTTTATTTTCTGTCCATCCAAATTTTAGTTTGTTTATGTTATTTTAATAATTTTCAATTGGGTCCATTATCCCGTCAAAAAATATTTGGCCCATTAGTGTATTATTATGTTAATCTTTGAAAGATTTTTTTTCACTAATTTAACCTCACATAAAATATGCACGACTGTGCATATCTATGTGAGGTCATTCATCATGATCAATCATTCGCCTCATACAAGCCCGTGCAAGCGTATGCAAGGGCGCGCAAACACGATGCACGATTGTGCGTCCCCTGCATAGGTCGTGCATGTGTTATCAGCGTGCAAAATATGATTGTCTCTATAAATAGACATGGTGGACTCTTTATTTGGGACGTTTTTGCTACCTAGAGAACCATATTTTCTTGTTCTGAGAGCTCTGGAGATGAAGCAAGGGATTGAAACGACGAGAAAGATAGATGTGTATCGGTGGATAAAGTCGTGCGAGAAAGGGGGAGAACGGAAGGGAGGACCACACGTGTGGAAGGGAAAAAGACAGACACACGGAGGTTTTTAATTGAAATCTTATCTAAACCGTTCACTTGGATCTAAGGGCTGATATTTGATATTCTCATCTCTCACAACAACACACTCCTTTTACTTGATATGCTCCCTGTTATATGTTATATATGTTGATGTTATTTAGATTTATATTTTAGTTTTCGTGTATGAGTCAAAAAAAATTTCGTGTTGTAAAATACGAATCATCCAATCCAATTTAATCCGCTTTTAATCGGATTGATTTGGTTCAGATTTAATATAAGAAACCTATGTGGTTTTTTGGATATCGATTCGCTGCGGTCAACTAAATCACGCAGTCACTGCAGTTGAAAATTGTGCACCGTTCAATTCATCCAAGCATTCAGATTATTCCATGTCGTCTTTCTATAAAAGTCACCTCTTCCCGTAAAAAGAACCTATCCACGTAGTTTTACTCCACGCACGATAACTGTTCAGCGAACCCATTTTCATGGGGGTATGGCGGTAAGCAATTGCGTCACTGCAATGGTCAACTTCATAGCCTCGTTGGTCATCACTAACCACAACAAAGTTTTTCTCTCCACAATCTTTCCAATCTCATACTTGCCAACTATTGAAAAATCCATTTTATAATTTTTGAAATCAACCAAGAAGAAAATAAAAATTAAAAACGAAAGGGAAGGTCATTTGACAGCTGGGAAGGGAGATTGACTTTTAGTTCACAAACAGAGGAGGATAACTTTCTTTTCTCTTCTAAATTCATCTTGGTCAAGGCGATGAAATTTAAACTTGAAGGAGATGGTTTAAGCAATAAAGTATTACTTATGTAATTTACTTATTGTGTAATATTTCTGTGGTATATAGCTTAAATCTTTATTTCTGTGGTTAATGCTAAAATGGTTTTCAGATTGGTCTAACAGCATTCAACTTAAGGCCAGCATCCAACTTAACAACATTCACTAACTTCCTTGTTGGCAAACATCTTGCATTTAGGATTAGATGCTATTTTTTCAATTTTAGTACAGCCTCATTCTATGCAGAAGTGATGAAGCAAAACTATTCTAGAGTATAATTTAGCCAAATTAATGTCTCAAATTTCTATAAATTAATAGGCTTGTATTGCATACAATGGCAATCGAAAATTGTGGTTTTGGGTTTGTCAAATCAACACAAAGTGTGGACAAAGTCACAAACCAATTCAATTCATATCCAAAAAATAAATTCCCCACAAATCAATTGGACAAAGCAAATCAATTCTCTTCTGTTCCGGTATTTGCAACTGGTGTTACGTGTATCTGATTCCAAATATTATGTGAGTTGAGGCAAGATGAAACGAGAACCAGAGGGAAGAAAACGAGACCAAAAGCGTTGCATTCGGCAGCAGAATGAAAAATCTTCGAAACTGGTGAGAGCGGACGCAATTTGAGGGGTGGTTCCGCCAATTTGTGTGTTGCTCCGCCGCGGTTGTGGGTTGCGATGCCATGGTTGGGTTGTGACTTGTGAGTTGCTCCACTGCTTGGGCTAGATGGGTCATTGCATGTGAGAGATGAAGAGGAGGAAGTGAGGAACCTGTTGAATATCCGCATCCTGTATTCCTGCATCTGTTGGGTGCTTTTTGCTTTGGGAGGGAGAAAGGGTCATGGTTTCCAACAGGAGTATGCGTGGCTTTTTTATGGGCGTCAGATAGATCCAACGGTTGATAGAGCAATGACTGCAGCGACTTCGTGATTTTGTCGACTGCAATGAATCCGCATCCGTTTTTTATTATGTGTTTATCAAAAATAAAATGAATAAGTGAATATAACAAAGTTTAATATTTTGTTCAATTTAACTTGTAAGATGTTATTTGGCGGAATATAAATATGTAAGGATGTTTCGGTAAAAAACGAATCATCAGATCTTATTTAAACTACACTTAGGGCTCGTTTGTTACGGATTAAAAAAATAATTTTGACAACTAATAATTTAGAGATTATTTTTTAGAGATTTTTAAGAAAATCAGAAGCTATTTTGCGTTTGTTTATGATCATAAAAATTATTTTTTAAATAAAAATGATTTTTATGTTGTTTGGATACAATTATATAAAAGTTCTTTTTTTTTTCTTCAAAATTGGGATAATGGACATGAAAAATCATTTTCAAGATATACAAATTTGTTGAAAAAATTACTTGTTATATATATTTGAATACAATTAATTTTACTTATATATATATATATATCTGTGTTTGTTATATTTTTTATATGTTATATATAATTAGTTATATATGCTTACAATGCACTTAGTTTTATGTAACTCCCATAAAAAGTTTTTTTTGAAAGAAAAAAAATAGTTTTATGTTATATATACATTACCTAAATATATATTACTTAAATATATTTTGTAATATGTTACCTTTCATTATGTTTTACATTATTTGTTTACCTAATTTTAGTATTAAATTTGCTAAAGATCCATTCACGTTATCTTGAAACTAGCGTCCTGACGGGCACTCCCGTCAGTCTGCTTTTCCTATTTTGTATCAGTATTTAGTTTATTTTTTAATGTGGGTGAGGCGTGACAATTTTTTTTTAACATGTTATTAGTTTTTTAACCGTTCTATTTTGTTTATATGGGTGTTTAAAGGAGTTAAAGGGCACACGTGGTTAAGTTATGCAGTTTTAATTGAACCGAAAGTAAAAAGGTAAAATATAGACAAAAAATAGTACACTAAAAAAGCAGTTACCAATTCCCATGACAGTTTTTTTTGTTTTACTTGGTGTAGTTAGTAGTAAGCAAGGGTAAAAAAGGGACATGAAATTAGTACACGAAAGTTGGCAGTTATCTTACCCCATTTCCTTTATATAATGGTATAGATAATCCACACCGAGAGACGATTTATATGCAGGGGGTGATGATTCGAATGGGTTTTCAGTAACCCAATATCCAGCAGCGTTAGACTTCCGTGTTTTTTTTAAAAAAATTCTCTTTTCCCTCTCTTCTATTGCGAGAGAGATTTTTTTTTTAATTAAAAAAGATATTCATTTATTTAAATCAATAAAATACATCAAAATCAACACAAATTCAACATCGCTAAAAATACCTAGGTCAATAGCATAAAATGACAAAATGCCTATAAATGTGACGAAATCCAGATCTGTAATGTTGATGCCCAAGCCTTGATTGAATCTATAATGGATCGAAGCTGATCTGCCAATGTGAACCAAACGAACACTGCAACAAGACGGAAAACCAAAGAATGCCGCATCAAGACAACGAACAAAACAACGCCGCATTCAGACGACGAAATCACCGAAAAACACAAAAAAACTAGATCTACGTGAAAAAACCACTTATTTAGATAAAAAGAGAGAAAACGATGTGGAGTGGTGATTTCAAGAAAAAAAAGGTCAAAAACCACCCCCTCCAGTGAACAAGAAAGAAAGAAGAGAGAAGTGGAGAAAAAGTTTAGGTTTAGGTTTATGATTCTGGTTTCTTAAGCCATTACTATTGCAAGAGAGATTTTGAGAAGCCGATAAAAATAGCTTTTCTATTTCAACCATAAAAATGATTTTTTTTAGAAAATTATTTTTTTTAAAAGTGAAAACAAACACTATTAAAAACCTTAAAAATCATTTTTCACTTAAAAAAAGTGATTTTTACACAAAAAAAAAAAAAAAAATCCGTAACAAACCAAACTGAATCACATTTTGTTTTAATCTTCGATCGAACAATTCTTTATCTCAAAACCGATAAGCAAACGAATACCCCTACCTTACCTCACTGTGGTGGACCACGAGGCACACTTGTCCACCCAGCCTTCGCCGTAACAGTACTGGATATTGATATTGAATCCATTTATTGCACTGTTGAACTCCGGATAGTACAGAAAACTCAAATCCGCATTCGGCACCACATGCTGCTCCCACCTTGTTCCACGCCACCACACTACAAACGTTGTTGTGGGAAATTTCCTTATTTAACCTTTATTGCGGGTCAGTAAACACTCTCTCTCTTTCCTTTTCTCGTCTCCCCTCGCTGACTGTTTGTTTGGTATCTACCAAACGTGTCCATGTCTTTTCTCTTCAAATCCTTCTGAAAAAAACCGTCAACCTCACGTGCCTGAAACTCTGAAACCACACACATACCTGCTGCTACTGTCATGTCCCGTAACCACATACTATCTAATGGCGACTCCGGTTCCCTCCTTCGCCAACCCTTACTGTCTTCTCAAAGATCCATTGTCAACTCTACATCCCAGGTTGCCATCGTTGGCGCCAATGTCTGCCCTATTGAGAGTCTCGATTACGAGTAATTTTTCCCTCCATCTGGGTCTTCTGCTTTTGTTCAAAGTTGGAATCTTTTCGGTTACCCTGTTAACAAATGTTTCCCTTTTTGTTGTGGGTGTGCAGGATTTTTGAGAACGAGTTCTTCAAGCAGGATTGGAGGAGAAGAGGGGTGGTTCAGATATTTCAGTACATATGTATGAAGTGGCTCTTGTGCTTTTTAATTGGTATGATCGTTGGCTTTGTGGGGTTTTGCAACAATCTCGCTGTTGAGAATCTCGCTGGTGTGAAATTTGTCATCACATCCAATATGATGTTGGAAAGGAGGTACTATAGCTACTGAGTCTAGTGACTAGAAATTTATTGTATGTATGTTCATTTGAGATTTTGAATTTGATTCTTTCTTTTTTTGTCTTTGTAGGGTCCAAATTAATTTTAGAATTTTTGATTTGTAACGAGTTGAATTCTTTTATGTGCATGCTTTTCATGTGACTGTGGAAGATGCTGATAAAGAATACAAAATTTATTGCAGGTTTCTGTTGGCCTTTGTAATATTTTTTGCTTCAAATTTGAGTCTCACACTTTTTGCCTCTATAATAACGGCTTTGATAGCACCTACTGCTGCCGGCTCAGGTATATCAGAGGTGAAGGCTTACCTAAATGGCGTAGATGCACCTGGAATATTTACTGTACCAACTCTGTTTGTTAAGGTATGCATTATTATACAGTACTTTAAGATGTAAATATTTCATATGATATTGATCTATTCTGATGTTTGATGTCATCCCATGACACACGTTTCCAGATCACTTTTGTAGTTCTTAAGCCACATAAGCATATTAAAATTTACGATGTTCAATTTTAGGTACTATGTGGAGTATAATAATAACAACATAAAGACTTGTTTTTACTGATAGGCGGAAGACGGGATTAACAATATTTGGTCAATTTATACTAATCCGTCAAGTGTCAATTACATTGTTGAGGTCCTTTTTAAGTTTAACCCAATTGAATCCACTTCCCATTCATATCATCATTTATTAACATAGGCTGGTAATTTGCTAGCAACCACAAAAGGGATATAGAAAGTGCATTTGGAAGAGCTTATTTACAGCTTATTTGGGGCTTATCTTATGGCATAATCACTCGTGTAAGTGTTTGGAAGAGCTTGTAAAAATAGCATATGACATGTTCATAAGCTGTTTCCAGCATATTTCATTAAGTTTTCCAGATATGAAAATAACTTACAACTTATACGAATTTTTTTTACCACATTCCCTCTGATTATAGAAATATTGAAATAACTTATACATAAGCGCTTATATAATAAACACTTATTTAATAAGTGCTTAATTAAGCTGTTTATCCAAACGCACCCAAAATCACATGCCTTTTGTGGTGTGCACTGTGCAACTGAGGTTTCTGAGTACATTTTAGCTATATCACCTGTGATTTACCTACATGAGCACTTCTTTCTTTATGTATTGTTTTTTATGCTTTCCTCTAGCAACTTCCTTTCTCTTCTCCTGCAATATGTATACAGTAGCAATATATAATGCCATCCTTCCAAATTTCTTCAGGAATCAGAGAGGGAAAAAATTAATGTTACTTTTACTCGTCGTTCCTGTTGGTTTTGACAACATCATCTTAAGGGTGTATACAGCTTGCCTAATTGGAAAAGTAATTCTATTTGTGATAATATGTATGTGACAGACAAATTGAATGATTCTATCCCTTATATCAATGTAGTCTTGCCTTCTATTTTGGTACTATTCAGTATTCTATCTTTTCTTTTCTTTCCTCAACACATGAAGCACATCTTTTCATACTATTTTTCCAATAACAAAGTTCAGCCTCTTAATATATCACTGGCACTGTTGTTTCTAAACTCGTACTCTGGTTTCCTTTATTAAATATTGTCAGACAGGAATTGTTGTTTTTCCTGAAGAAGAGATTTACTTTCATGTTGATTCTATCTACAGATTGTTGGAAGCATTACGGCAGTGTCATCATCTCTTCTTGTTGGGAAGGCAGGGCCTATGGTGCATACAGGTGCATGTGTGGCATCATTGTTGGGTCAGGGCGGGTCAAAAAGATATGGGATAACGTGGAAATGGTTACAGTTTTTTAAGAATGACCGGGATCGACGAGATCTAATAATATGCGGATCAGCAGCTGGGATTGCTGCTGCTTTCCGTGCCCCAGTTGGTGGGGTGTTGTTTGCTCTTGAAGAGATGGCATCTTGGTTCGTGTGCCTATCTATCTGCCTTACATTATAATTTTTCTCTTGTAAACACTGTTTAATTTCACGTTGCTTTGCTTGAGGATTGAAATCATATTTTTGTCATATAAATGACTTTTGTCAATGTTGTTGTTAAGGTCTTCGATTAATTGTTCAACAGGCTTGTTTCTAGGTGTTTATGTACTAAGGGTTGATTGAGAACCTTCCGCCTTCAGATGAAAATTGCATTGGCATAGTCTTTTGTTTCTCTTCCCAGTTCCCAGTTTTCCCATATTTGTCTTCTTATAAATGGCTTCTTTTATTATTTGTCAGAATTAGTTTTCTTTTAATTCTATTGGATAAACTGTTGTTGTTTTATCTTATCAATCTGAAAATCTGTAAGTCAATTTTATTCCCCTTCGATATCTCAAAAATGAATTAATAAATGTTTAATTTCTGTTCTCCAGGTGGAGAACTGCCCTTCTGTGGAGAGCTTTCTTCACAACAGCAATAGTTGCAATTTTCCTTCGAGCTATGATTGATGTATGTTTAAGTGGTAAATGTGGGTTATTCGGTAAAGGGGGACTGATAATGTTTGATGCTTATTCAGCAAGTATTTCATATCATTTGGTAGACGTTCCTCCTGTGTTTATTCTTGGTGTTATAGGGGGTTTACTTGGAAGCTTATATAATTTTTTGCTGAATAAAGTTCAACGCATGTACAATGTTATCAACGAGTAAGCTTCTCTTTTAGTTAAGTGTGTGTGAGAAAATCAAGCTTTTTAGAACATTGTACAATGTGTTCTGCCCAAGCTCATTCTTCCAATTATTTACTATTGCAGGAAAGGCACCACTTGCAAACTTTTGCTTGCTTGTTTAATCTCCATTTTTACATCCTGTCTTCTTTTTGGATTGCCATGGTTTGCATCTTGCCGACCTTGTCCACCTGATGCAGTTGAGCCTTGTCCTACAATAGGCCGATCTGGTATCTACAAGAAATTCCAATGCCCTCCTAACCACTATAATGGTCTTGCCAGCCTCATTTTTAACACGAATGATGATGCTATCAGAAATCTATTTAGCAGGAACACTGACAATGAGTTTGAGTTTTCATCAACATTCATCTTTTTCATCATATGCCTTTTTTTAAGTATCTTCAGCTGTGGAGTTGTTGTCCCTGCCGGTCTGTTTGTGCCGATTCTTGTGACCGGTGCATCTTATGGACGCATGGTTGGAATATTGGTTGGCAAACGATCCAATCTTAACCATGGCCTTTATGCCGTACTTGGTGCTGCTGCTTTTCTTGGTGGATCTATGAGGACGACAGTTTCTCTGTGTGTAATTATGCTAGAACTGACCAATAACTTATTATTGCTACCCTTAATAATGATGGTGCTTTTGGTGTCCAAGACTGTGGCGAATGTTTTCAATGCAAATATATACGACCTTATAATGAAAGCCAAGGGTTTGCCTTATTTGGAAACTCATGCTGAACCATATATGAGGCAGCTAACAGTAGGTGATGTAGTCACAGGCCCACTCCAAATGTTTAATGGCATTGAGAAGGTTCGCAACATAGTGTTTGTCCTCAGAACTACAGCACACAATGGATTTCCTGTTATTGACGAGCCTCCAATTTCTGAAGTTCCAATTTTATTTGGTATAATCCTTCGCGACCATCTTCTCACATTGTTAAAGAAGAAAGCTTTCTCGCCTGCACCTATGGCAATGAGTTACAATGTCTTGAAACAGTTCTCAGCAGATGATTTTGCAAAGAAGGGTTCAAGCAAAGGTGAAAAGATCGAGGATATACAGTTAACGGAGGAAGAGATGAACATGTTTCTTGATCTACATCCTTTTACTAATGCTTCGCCTTACACTGTTGTGGAAACAATGTCACTAGCAAAGGCCCTTATACTTTTTCGAGAGGTCGGTTTAAGGCACTTGCTTGTGATACCCAAGATCCCCGGTGTAAGTAATTTTCTCTTGCAATTTTGATTGGGAAATTTAACTGCAATATGGCTGGTTAACTTGGGTGCTAAATTTATTTAGAGTATCTGCATGTACTGTTTCCTTGGTTTTTTTTTTTTTTTCCTTTGTAAAAAATCCCTTTTAATCATGGATTGATGGAACTAGGTGCATGTCTGGATAAACAGCTTAATTAAGTTCTTATTGTATGAGTACTTATCATATAGGCACACTTATGTTTAAACTATTTCTATATTAAAGAGAAAATATGGCTAAACTGTTTTTATATAAGGCGTAAGCTGTTTTCATAAACTATCCTGGAGAGTTATTGAAATAAGCTGAAAACAGCTTATGGACATGTCATAAGCTATTTCCATAAGGTCTCTCAAACTCTCACACAAGTGCTTATACCATTAGATAAGCTCAAATAAGTTGTTCATAAGTCAACTCAAATGCAATTAGTCACTTATTTATGCCTTGTTTAATCTTCCTTGCATGCTACTCTTTTAGTCGATTATCATCAATTCACTATTATTGTTGTTATGCTGTTCACTCAACTAAAGTTTTATGCATGCTAACTGCAGAGATCACCAGTAGTGGGTATACTGACGCGGCACGATTTCATGCCGGAACATATATTGGGTATGCATCCTTTTCTGGTTAGAAGCAGGTGGAAAAGATTAAGATTTTGGCAACACTGTCTAGAAAAAATTCTTTCAGGCATCTGAGCAAGGCTACCAAGCTTAGTTAAGCTCTCACATTCATGAGCCCAACCAGTGATGATGGTTTTTTTTTTTTCTCCTCACAACTTAATGGTATCCAGAGGAAAAATCATTGATCACAAATTATTGCACAATGAGCTCGCTGTCCTGTCAATCATTGCCCCCTGTTAAACTCAGTATACCAAATAGGATGCATGAATGCCTCCCATACAATCAAGGCTATGCTTGGATCATTGGAAAAGCTTCAGAATAAAGTGGAATGGAATAAAATTATATTAGATTCTATTATATGAATTGTTTAAAATAAAAATGAGATGAAGGGGAAGGTGATGGAATGTATTTTACTTGATTTACAATAAAAAATATATTTTATTCTTCTTTTGTTTTATTTTATTCCATTTTATTCCCAGGTTCTTTGGGAATAGCAGATAGGCCATGGCTGCATATAAAGTGGGTCTTTGATCAAGTAACTTTTTTTTATATAAAAAAATAGGGAATAACTAAAAACCCTCGTTTTTGCTAACATGTACCCTCATTCTGGAAGTTTATTTTCAGACGGCATAATTTATTTGGAAATAAACTTTTGAATGATAAAATGATACACTTCCGAAAGGAGAGTGCATGTTAGCAAAAATGGGAGTGTCTTGAAATGTATATAACACCATTGTACTTTTGAACAAAACAACAGTATTGTACTTTTGACAATAACAGCATTGTACTTCCAATTATTCAGTTTTTAAGTATCTAATGAATGTCCAACCTTATCCTTGCTTTTCCAAACTCAATTTGGAGGCATTAGAAGATTGTTGCCTGAAAATCAAACATGCACTAATTGGATTGGTTTCTCAAGGGCTTTTTGAGCATAAATAGTATGGCTGAATTCGCAGAACACTAGTAAAACCATGTCTAATTATCTAGTATTGCTGAATGTTAAATCATCATAATTTGTACATCTAGCTTTAACTTGGAGATTTAATGAACCGGACACATCATTTGATCATTCGTATATTTATATTATCTTTGAAAAGAAATGAAGACAATGCTACAAATTAAAACCAACCTATATGTATATAGCAACCAAGTTTTGGCATTCACAAATTTTTGTATTCAGTTTTTCATCTGTCAACTGTCCAAAAGCATGAAAACTAGCTGACTCATAAGAATTAACTCTTCTATGTTAGATTTCTTCACCGCTCAGTACAATTTTACTTATTTAATGTCTATAAACAGAAAATATTCCTTTTTTAAAAATATCTTACTCTTTTAAGAGTTAAATAAATAATGTCAATCGTTGGTAAAGAAATCAACGATTGATTATGTAGATATGCATAACAAAAAAAATATTTTTAGAATATAAACTGTTATTTTCTCGTCATAAATTGAGATCACTTATTCTACTTTTTGACGTGTACTGCTCATATTTAAAAAATTACGCCTAGTTTTTTTTTTCTATATAAATCCTGCAAAATCATACATGTGCAGAATAATCAGGTACCTCTCTATCTATTACTTCATCCATAGCTATTGATTAAAGAAATTCATATTTTACAAAATCCGCTGTCTACTTTACAAGGAAAATATTCCATTGACAAGAACTAGAAGTTCCTCCATGTACTTTGAGGGGTTGAGATAAACCCTAGTCGAATAGAGTCAACGTGTTACTACTTGCTAAGTAATCTCCCACAATCGAAACTTCAGCATGACATCTGCAGTTTATGGTTTGAATAAATAAAGTCACCTAGATTAAGACACAAATGAAAATCAACATTTCACAGTGCCTGAAACATGTTTAGACAGGATAAAGAAAGAAACAAGAAAGATCCCTTTTTCAAAAGAAAAAACAAAGCACTAACTTCAGAATATCATCATCATCATCATCATGGTGGAATTTCATCAATTATTCTCTCCTTGCACTACTCTTGAGGTAATCTGCTCTTATTGCCCACAATTGCTCACCCACTGCTTTCATGTCAGGTCGATCTGCTCTCACTGGTGCTGCGCATTGAAATGCCAAATCAAACATCTTCATCAGAACATCTGTTTTTACAGCTTCTTGCATTAAAGGGTCCATCAGTTCCACCACACTTCCTTCATTATACTTCCTGAAGGCCTGCAAAAATATCAGAACAGCATATTTTGAGTGCTTAAAAACTAAGAGGGACAACAAGACAGCCAAGCTTTTCATCTAGTATTGAAAACTCATTTTGGCTAAGCAGCAAAAATATTAACCACATGATTACTAGTTCACTAGAAAATTTCGCATTTTTTATAGCTTTGCAGTACTATAAGGGTCTATTGACTTCCCATGTTTTCTGTTTTAATTTCCACTGAAAATAACAAACATTAGATAATGCATTATGGAAATTTTTGAAAATACATTTTTGAAAACATATCCAGCATTTCTGGAAATTGTGAAAATGCCAAAAAATTGTTTTCAATGTTTCCGAAAATCAATTTTGATAATGTCTTTCATTTTCTCTGTCACAATTGCTAGTTGTTCTGGTTTCTGAAAATGCATTTTGTCACTTGTTCAGGAAACTCTGAGGCCAATACTTCAAATGAAAAAGAATATTGTTTCTAGAAAGCAAACATGTCCTTCTTGCCCATGTTACTAAAACCTATAAACATGTCCAAAGAAAACAAGCTGCCACTACAGTTCTTCAGGGGGTAATTGCAGTCAGTTTGATTGACTATAAACTTTTGCACCCAATGGAAAATAGTAACATACTCAGTTTCATGGTGGCAGCAATACAGGATCAAAATATAAGGTTATGAATTTTTCTAATGCTGAAACCAGGTCAACTAAAGAAATCTCAGAGATGACTCCAGGTTACTCCTCGAGCAGCATAAGATGATGCACCAATGGTAGATAAGATCTATAGCAACTATTTCCAATGCATAATTGTGGAGTGACAGCAGAAGTTAATTCTTAGGAGGTCCCGAACTTACAGGATCATAGTTGGATCACTTGGCTGGATGCAAGCCTATAATGCTATATCATCTTTTCAAAGTATGCAAACATTTGAATGGACAATTAACAGTTGTAAAAAAAATGTAAACATCTTAATAAGAAAAAATTGTGGGCTTACCCATCTTAATGTAACCCGCTCTTCAGCACTTTTCTTCAACTCCACAGGACGACGGCCTGACAAAATTTCTAAAAGCAAAATTCCAAATGAGTAAACATCACTCTTGGGAGTGAGATGGTATGTTTTCATATACTCAGGGTCCAAATAACCAACTGTTCCCTTCACTTTGGTAGAAATGTGTGTATGGTCAGTGTTTACAGGACCAAGCTTTGCAAATCCAAAATCAGCGACTTTAGCTCGCATGCTTTCAGTCAGAAGAATGTTGGACGATTTCACATCTCGATGGATAATTTGTTTTTCTGTTCTAAGACAAGACAAATGTTAGGCATCAATTGGCAAATCTGTATTAGACTATAGGGAAATAATGCTACATGAATATGCCAAATAAGTAAAAAACTTAAATCCTAAATAAGTCAAAAAGGGAAAAGTAGAAGAATGCTTAAAAGGTATCAATGAAAACTACTTGAGCATAATGTCCGGTAAATAGACAGTGTTTCAATAAATAAACAGCATATAACTTTGGTTAAAGTTGTTTTCTTAAAACTTGAGACTTCACAGCATCTATTTATACTCTAATAATTACCTAAGATGTAGCGTAGATTAACCTTACATTTGGCTTGCATGCAAAGTAAATGTAGAACGTGAACATAATTAGCATAATAAAGGGATTATTGACCTGCATACAGATGCAGATAGGTCAATCCATGAGCAACATCAATTGCAATTTCAAGGCGCTGATTGAAGTCCAGGATTTTTCCACGCAAACCTGCCAGCAATATCAAAATGATACTCAATATTGGTTTCCATATTTCAAAACATTGGCAAAGAACATTATAAATCTTACCATCCAGATGTTCTCGAAGAGTGCCATTTGGCACATACTCTGTAATAAGAAGACGTTCATTTCCTTTGTCAATATAACCAAGTAGCTTCACCAGGTTTCTATGATCAATTTTGGCCAGAAGTTGGACTTCATTGCTGAATTCTGTTCTCAAACTCTCAAAAAGTTCCTATACAATTTAGTCATGTCATCAGTAAGATATAAAAAGTCCTACAGGATAGTCAAAACAGATTATAATATAGTATAATATAATATAATATCGATACATAATTTTTCTAATAAAACAGAATCCAGAGCTTCAGCACTCTAAAGTTAGCTGCAGATTTTCAATGTACACATCGAGAATGACTTTCTTACCCTTTTTGCACGTTTTACAGCTACGACCAGGCCATCATCTAAATTAGCCTTATAAACAGTTCCAAATCCTCCTTCTCCTATTTGTAATGTTTCTGAGAAATTACGGGTAGCCCTAGCAACCTGACTCAAGTTGAGATGTAATGATTGAAGTCTACTGAGTTTTGGAGACATTGAGAATCTTGATGGACTAGGTGGCACCCGAAGTGGACTAGCCGGGATCTTATCAGAAACGGAGGGTTCAAAGGAGGATGCTGAATCCACTACAATACCAAAATTGTTCATTACTTCTCATTCAAAAGTAAAGGGAAGCACAATCTTGAAAAAGAAAAAAGAAAGTATATGATAACAATGGAAACTGAAAATTAAGGTAATAAAGTACAGCCTATTTATCAAACCATGACAGGTGTGGTAACTGGTAAAAGTATATACAAACACAACATCAGCTCACTTGAATTTGGGTCCTTGACCAGAACTGCATGAGCAGTTGCTTTCCTTCTCTTCCCATAGAAACAAGGACAAAGAACAGCACAACATACCAACAAAGCCCCACCAGCAAAAATTCCAACTTTGCTGGTTGACACAGGCTTAGAAACTCCTTGTGATTTGGATTTATTGTTTAAATCCTTCTGCAAAAGCTTCCTTCCTGCTTTTGAAGGTAAATTCACTGCAAACAATAAAAGCCAATATAAAGGTTAAAAGAAACACTGTTTTGGAAATTCTGGAAAGGTTAGCACAAGTGGAAATTAACAAAAATGTGCATACACTATCTTTGGCAAACCATACCAAAAGAGACATCCAAGTCCAACACACAGTTGTAGCTTCCAAAGTAGTCTTTCACATCACAACCGTTAGCAATATACAATTGGAGGGCCTTACAGAAAGCATCTTTGTTTACCACATTCCCATTTATGTACAACAGTTCCTGATCAGCATGACTTGAATATGAATTTACTACCCAATTATTGCCACAATCCTTTGTCTGTAATACAACTGCAGACCCAAAAATTGTTGACAATTGTAGTAATAGCACCAAGAACAAAGCAGTGACAGCCATTTCTTAACTAAACAGTGCACTCCAATTGCTGATTTGTGTCCTAATACCTAAGAAAAGCATTTCCAGAAGCAACTACCAAACAAAACCAGCAGATTCCTGATCAAGTATCATAATTCATATGTTTAGCCCAAAACACAAACCTTGATTACCTCAAACTTAACACCCAAATGACTTATCGTTCCACTTCCACAGTTCCAAAACATTGACAAAACAAAAACTTGTCTGAACATCAACCAATCAAAGGACTTAGCCCAATTCACCAAATTGGGCAACCATGGATTGATGAGGCAACTATTATGAACTGAAATTCTGCATAAAAGAGGGCAAGTTCAATTTCCAACAGTGAGAACAAAAGATCAACCTAAAAGAGGGGTTGCCTTGTGCGCCTTGAATTTCTCCAAAACCTCGAACACCAAATCCGACAAAAAATCACAAGAGCCAGCTGGCTTGGAAATCAAGACCGTGGAACTCAGGTGTTGTCGGAATTCCGAGAATAAAAGACAAAATCTGCTGATAACCTAGGAAAGTTGGTACCTTGGTATCTGGGGTGTGCAAAAGAAGAGACTTGGAGCTGAAAGAAACCAGATACACACTAGAGGCGGCTATGGGGAAAATAAAAAATAAATAAATATTAATAAAGAAAAGCAAACTCAGTTTCACTCTGAAGAATTGAATTGTCCTATGTTTACTTGCAGATAAGAATCAACATTAATATCAAGCATAGTCTTGCATAACCCAATTGCCGTCTCTACGTAATGTTGTAGTAGTATATTGATTGTATAAATATAATCGTATATTTGTTTGTTTATTTATATATTATTCTATCTATTGTTATACTAGTATTATGTTGTACTTTTTTTTTTTTGGTACAAAATATTATGTTGTACTTTACACCTATAAATTTGGCTTTGGCTGGCTTGTATTATTGTATTAATTTTATTTATTTATTTTGCCTTTGTTGCTAGAAAATGTGAAGATGCCGTGGTTGACCAATGGAGCTTGGATGTTGGGAGAGAAATAGTGGAAAGCTACCTGAATTGCAAGGAAAGTGTCTCTGGAGGGCATTTTTGGCATTCTGAAAATCCATCACTGTGGGTGGGTGTGATATCTTTTTGAGTCCGAAAATCCATCACTTGTTGGGTATTAACTTTTTTGAGTCTGAAAAAGGTTTTCACGTGTGATTGGAAAATGTTAACCCGGATTGCTACACTTACTGTAACAAAATCAAAATCAAAATAGTATATATAGAAAGGGGGAAAACGGTGCTTAATCAATGATAGTTTTAGTTAAGTATCCTCGGCTTGAAGCTGACGTTGAAGTCCTCATATTATTTAAATTATAATCATTATTACAAGTGAAAAATAGGGAGGGAGAGAATAGTGGTTGGAGCAAGTCTGGATTGAAATGTCTAAGCATATGTTAGACACTCCAATTTTTTAACGAAATACAGATGTATTGGGTCGTTGAATTTCAATTGAAAGGCATTTTATTTCACCACCTCCCCCACTTAATTTTCCTACCTCCCATATTTTTAAAAATCTAACTTTGTCCTTGCTCTAAAATATCCATTTGTTAAAAATCTAACTTTTCCCACCTCCGGATTCTTAAATCCGGATAATTCCGGATTTTAGAATCCGGACACTTTAAATCTAGCAAAAAATTAACACGTCCGGATTTTAGAATCCGGACACTCTAAATCTAGCAAAAAAATTAACACGTCCGAATTCTTGTCTTCGGAGTGATCCGGTAATAAGAATCCGGACGTATTAATTTTTAATTTTACAGATCTAGCAAAAAGGGAGGTGAATTGTTCAAAAAAGTCTGGATTCTTATCTCCGGAGTGATCCGGTATTAAGAATCCGGAGGTTGAAATTTTTCAAAAAAAAAAGTCAATATTTTGAAGTTGGAAGATAGAAAAAGTAAAGAGTAAAATAGTCTTTTCCTTGGGTGGGGGAGGTGGGGAAATAAAAGCCCCAATTGAAATTATAGAAATGAAGGGGCATCACTTGCTTAAACAATGCAACAAGATGACGAGAGATAAAGAAGTCAACAAGAGAGCATGGGCTTTTAACAATGATACTGGGTTGAATTTGTAGGTCGAGAAGATGTTGAAGGTTGCTTTCGGCACCATTTTTTTTCTTCAACACCACCCACCCCTCTCCTTTCCAAAATACTCATACCCTTTTCTCTCTCCTCATCCCCCTCCCACCTGCAACCCGCCACCCGCAAAACCTTTCCCCCACCCTCTCCCTCAGTGACCCCTCCCTTGCACTAGTCCTAATTAATTTTTAGTAGTAATATAAAGTCCCAACTAATGTATCAGAATAATATACCTTTATATCTTTAGGAAGAGAACAAAAAACAATATCATAATGATAATACCTTAATGCACTTAACGACTAATATATGAGTATAATTGTAGGTAGTGACTAACTAATTGCTCAAACCCCACATTAAAAATAAGACTTTTTGGGGAAGTAGAAAACTATTTTTTCATGATACATATTTCATTATTTACAAAATAAAAATCACTGTTTACAACAGATAAATTGGAATAGATGAACATAACAATTAATTTTACTATCTATTTATTTTTTAAAATATTTTCTATTCAAATTTTTGTATAAAACTCTAAATTTTTTTTTATTCTCTAACGGTTTCGCCTAATGCCCAAAACTTCTAAACACGACCCTGCTTGCACGACCTCCACCCAGCGACGTCATAAACATGACAATTAATTTTACTAACTATTTATTTTTTTAAATATTTTCTATTCAACTTTTTGTTTAAAACTCTAAATTTTTTTATTCTCTAAATGGTTTTGCCTAAAGCCCCAAAACTTATAGACACGACCCTACTTGCACGACCTCCACCCAGCGACGTCTTCACCCTTGAACCCTCTTCACTCTATTTTTTTTGGGTTTTCTTGTTCACTAAAAACTTGTTTTCGGAACACAAAAAAAAAATTGTTTTCAAAACACGATTCCATAATACCCAAAAAAAATTGTGTTCTGAAAACTTGTTTCGGAAAAGGTGAATTTTTTTATTAAAAAAGATGAGGTGACAATGTCGAAAATGTAAAACACTGAAAGAGACAAGGGGGTAGGTGCGGTTGCAGAGGATGTGGGGAAGGGGGGAAAGGGAAAGGGTGAGGGAAGGGTTGGGTTGGTTTGGGTTATAGGTGATGTGGGGATCAAGGGGAGTGGGGAGGGAAACAGCCGTTGGAGGAGGCCACTAAAGGTGGTGAGCAACATAGGGAGGGGTTGCAGGGGATGGGGAATGCGGATCGCGGGTTGGGGGTGGGGGTTGCAGAGGTGGGGATGGGACAGAGAAAAGAATAAGGGTGTGATTGGATAAGGGATTTTAATGAAAAAATGTAATTTTAGAGAGAAATTCAAATACATCAAAACAAATTATCTTGTTTGAATAATAAACTAGCCGGATACCAGTGCTATCACACGGGCCGCGTTGTTTTTTTTCATGTCCTCGATACCACTGCTTTTGTTGATATATTCTCAATTTTTTTTAAAAAAAAATTGAATATTTTATTAAAATGATTGATAAAAATTACAGTCTAATAATTGATGGCAAGGAACTTTTATAAGCAAAAACTATATATTAATAATTAATAAATGAAAATATTCAGCACTTTTTGAAAATATCCTCCACAGCAACATCAAACGTGTCCTACATCCCGTGCAAGCAACTCTCAAAAGCATATGTGAAAGCCTAACACCAGTCTAATTGTTGAAATAAATATAATTCTAGTAACCAAAATCTCTTAACATGACAACAAACAACAAGGTAAATCTCCCCCAATTCCAAAACATTAGAATTGCACTTTGACAGCAACCATGAGACATTTAGATAACTTCTCAACCTTTATGTTGATCAGATATTCTTATCGAAAACAGAACAAATGAAGTTGGTTGAATATAAAAGTTTACTTAAGAAATAAGGCCTGCATATAAAAGTTTACTTAAATCGGTGGAATACAAAACTTATTAAATTTATCCTTTAATCATTATTTTAATCTTTCAAAAAACTAATTGAAAGATTATTTATGTGTATTATTTTTTTATAAATTAATTCAATAATCAAAATATTTAAAAGTTAATTTCTAAAAATCTAAACAGATAATTATGTATTATAGAATCTAGTGTGAATTTTTTTTTTTTTAAAAAGAAAAGAGTCTCGTTAAAACCTTTTGATGCAAAACTCTCTTTAGGGAAAAAAAAAACATCTACAAGAAAAAAGAGAGAATCTAGTGTGAATATAATAATAATAATAATAATAATAATAATAATATTATTATTATTATTATTATTATTATTATTATTATTATTATTATTTATTTCAAATGTGAGGACTATAATGAGATTTCATGTTTAGAACCCTTGGTAACATTTTTTCTTTTTCCTAGTTAAAGTGCGATTCTATTTTCCTAATAACGAATGCAGAAAGAAAGCCAATAATTTAAATTGAAGGAAAGGGAAAATAATCATGTCATTAAAAAAATTAATGTAACATTCCTTATTTAACCATACCTGGACAGAGTGTCCACAACATATGAACAAATCTATAACCTTAGAATAGCTCATCATTTACAATCAATAGCAATCAGTGTTGGAAACACACTACAAAAATCATAATATTAGGGGGATTTATGTTATATATAGACATTGCAAATTTTTACATGGTCATATCAAACTACCTAAAAATAATCCAAAGCCCAAACTCACTAAATCTGCCTCACACTGGTTGTCCAACTGAAAGATTTCCTACTTGTGGGCCATGGGGCAAAGTTGAGACTTGAGTCCACAATGGCTTATCTCATACTGGGTGTTAGAGCGCACACTCCAACAGATAAGATTAAAGAAGCACATAGGAGAGTGATGGTTGCAAACCATCCAGATGCTTGTGACAGCCATTGCTTCCAAAATCAATGAAGCAAAAGATATGTTGCTTGGAAAGACCAAGGGTGGTGGATCATCATTTTGAAGGCTCATCTCTCTCTACCTCCATGTAAATAGAATCTGATGGATCCTCTTTGAAGATAGGAAAAAGTAAGTCATGTGAACCAATGAAACATTGCAAGCATCCCTGAGTTCAATAATCTCTTTCTGCAACCTCTTAAATTTTGAAAGCCTGTCTAAATAAGTTTCTCCATCAGCTTGCATTGGGTCCAAGCCAACACCTTTGACATTTTCTACCGACATGAAGGGATTCAATCCTGTCCCCGGAACCTGTCATGCAAAACAAAATCAAAGAATCACTGATTGAATTCTCTACACAACCACGCTTTTTGTATGCTAATGTGCTACTCATCTCAATAACATGAATGGTTATGCTTGCTTAACAACTTCTGCTTAACAACTTCTACTTCAGGTCAACTTCAAGGATCTAGAACTATTTCTATTCTTTTCTGTCACAAAAACACCAAAAAATGATTTTAGTTAACAGCAAAGAAAATCTAGGAAAAAATGGCAGGATAATCACCAAAGTGAAACATTACCAAATAAATTTCCAAGTATTGCCTCTATATACACCCAAAAGAATCATGCTTCCTCCCTTTAAGGCATTGGTAGTGAAAAAAACTCTTCCATTGGCCATTCAAATAAGCCTCAGCCTTTTCCCATATAATACCATCATTGAATCTCGGTCCTATGTCAACCTCAATAACAATTACTTCTGACAAATTTTGCAGTGAACTTTTGTTTTCATCAAGACATTGGTATTAAAATAGATACTTGTTAAAGACTTAAGGAGGATGGCAAAATATATCTAGTCAATAGATCAAGCCTATTATAAAATAGTCTAAACTAATTAGTGGAGCATTACTAATTCAAGTATAATGAAAGTGAATTCATAGTGCAAGACTAATATGTGATTTAAACTTATAGGACAATAACAAAGAGCCAACATAACCTATGTTGCAGTAAAAAAATTCAGCAAATAGGGAACTAAATTAATGTTAGAATAACACCTATATTTCACACAGTTAAGTATTCTAGCAGATAAGCATACTCAGTAAAATAAAGTTGAATTTATTAGAGTTTAAGCCAAACCAAGAATTAAGATGCGTCAGTAGCCACATAAAGGAATAAGCATTATACCTTGAAATTTATTGATTTGCATAGCAATGGAAGGAAATACAGCTCCATATAACTATATCATTGCATCTGGTATTGGTTCACCAATGATCAATAAGACAAACTAACAAACACATTTCCTCAATACTTGCCTACCACCTTGACAAAAACCAAAATCATTGTCTCTCACCTGAGGGCTGCTGTCATAATTCAGATTTTTATAAGGTGACCTAGAAGTCATAAGTGCAAAACTTTTAAATCAAGATGGATGTGGCATATATAGCCAAAGCAAATTATCATTCACTAATGATTACTTAAATGAGTTAGTTATTAATAAGCATTAGTTCTAATCTTATTTATTGGCTATAAACATGAGCAACACAGGACTTATGTAAATATATAATTTGCTCTTGGAAAGACAAATCAAACATGAGCTCCCCATAAAAATAAAAATAAAAATTCAGTCTCTTGTATCCAACCATGTAATTATATCCAATCAAGTTATGAGTGAAAAGCACATTCTTTAACAACGACGATGTTAAAATGAATAAAATACCCTAGTTATTTCCTCTTAAGTATCGGTTCCCTACCATTGACGCAAAACCCACTATTTGAAATAAAAGTGCAATCTGGTATCACCTAACAAAAGAGAAAAAAATGCAAACTAAAACCCACATTTGTCAAGGCTGAAAGAACAAATTATGCTAAAAGAGTGCTCCAGACCTCTAAAAACACAGATTTGTGAGTTGAGAAAACAGAAAAACTGAGGAAATCAGCGTGTGATGTGTCCTGCAAATGAAAACGAAAGGAGAATACACTCTATAAACACACAAAATGTAAACGAAACGAAATCTGAAAACCTAGAAGAAAGCTCACCTCCATTCAATGAGGCCGTGATTTCTCTGAGGAAAAACGTAGAAAGAAAAAATATATGAAGATTGAAAACGATAAAAGAGAAAATGTGAAGAACGAAAAATTAAAAAAACGCAGAATATTTCAAAAGAAGAAGAAGAAAGAAAGAAAAATCTCACCACAGTCTGGGATTGAGCTGTAGAATGAAATCTGAGAAAGCTTCAGCGCCTCTATCTGTCCGTTGTCGCTGCAACCATAGTGAGAAAAAAAATGACAACTTTGAAGGAAGGTGTGAGGCGAGAAGTGGGGCAAGCTTTTGTTGGGCGTGTTCTTTGTGTAGTAGAGATATCTATAATAAGGTGGAAGAAGGAGGGGAATTAGGGAGAGAGGGAGAGAAAAAAAATGAAAGGATAGAGGTCAGAAAGAGAGTGACCGATTAAGGGAGAGAGGGAAGGGCTGCCAGAATGGAGAAGAGAGTGTCTAATACTGCTTCGTTCATCAGGAAAGCAGACAAGAAAGAAGGGGAGGAGACAAAGAATAAAAAGAATTAAAAAAGGGAGTGTGTGAGAAATTGAGCGGGAAATGGATTAACCTGGCAAGGACACGTGTCTCAGGTCCACCGTTGTCAAAATAGATAGATAGATAGATGTGAAGAATTTTCAAAATGAAGAGATTTTAAGAGATATGTTACTAAGACTAAATTTAAGAAATTTGAAATATTATCTAAAAGTTAAGAATTTTAAATTTTCTCCTTACTCCTTTTTTCTAATTTCTTATTTCAAAATATATTTTTCAATATATTTTATTTTCAGAATATTATTTTTTCAAAAAAAATTCGAATACTTATTTGCGAAACAATTTTTTCAAAAAATATTTTTTTCCAAAAAATATTGTTTTCCGAAAAATTAATTTTTCAAACATTTTTTTTAAACCCTTGCCAAATTTTTTTTGGAAAAAAATAATTTCTAAAAAAATGGAAAAATAATTTTGAAAAATATTCATAAAAAAATATGAAATTTATATATTATCATTATTTAATTAATAATTATTATAGCCAAACAAAAAATTACAAGAATGAATAAATTTAATTACTGTATTCAAACAACACATTTTATAAATGAAAGGAATTAATGCTCTAAAATTTCAAATTTCTTAGAATTTTAAATTACTTCATCCAAACGCACTCCAAGAGTATTTTGGGAAGAGAAGGGGGCTTGTTGAAGAAAATTGAGTGCTGCAAGCGATTCCTTTTGCATTATTGGTCTATTATAAGTGCATTTTGGGATGGAGACGCACGCAACCAATGTTATAAAAGTCGAATCGGTCATCAAACTGGTAAGACCCCCGAGTCATGGTTCAACTGCTTTAAATTGCTTAAATCGGAAAGAAATTACTATTAAACCGCTAAAATAACTGGATCATAAATATGACTAGTTCAAGGTCCAACCCATTTAACTATCTGATTCTGTTTGATTTTTAAAATACTGTACATAACACTCCTTACTCGAATTATATATCAGTTATTAACATAATGCTTTTATTATTGACCTTTTTTTCAGGGAATTAATTGACTTGACATAAACCTTTTTGATAACATTAACAAAACGCTTTATACCTTGTAGTGAAAAGGAACAGCTATATCTTACATTTTCCAAAAAAAAAAAAAAAGGGTGAGCTACTCTCTCCGTCCATAAACATAACTTCTTTTTAGAAAGAAAAAAAAAACTCTTTTTATAAGCCTATTTCTAAATTACTAGATGTATTAATTATTTTTTTATAAAAATATTTTTAATTAATTTATAATATTTTTTATAGTCAATAATAAATTGGGTGATTATTTTTTTCTTTTAAATCAATAATTAAAAGCTAATTTTAAAAAAATAGTACACATTATAAATAAATTAATTGAGTTAACCAATTTTATTAATGTGTGTTTTGGGAGTTTATATTTAGCTACCGAGAGAGTATATAACTAGATTTCTTATTTAATTCTGTGAGAATATTAGTCTTGACATTTTTTTTATGATAAGTTCGGTCTCATGCCTAACAACTATCAGCTGCTGGCAGGATCAAGCAAATTTGATATATGAGGTAATCAACCGATCACATCATCCCATGCACTTTTTTAGCTACAAAATTAAGCCTTTCATGTGTAGCGGTAGGAAGACCCTACACGTGTTACCCCACATTGGGTTTTGGAACCCTTATGATTGAACGACTTCCTAACTTTACGCCTGATCAATCCACTTTTATAATTTATATAATATAATATAATATAATAATATTCATAAGTAAATAGGTTTTAATTTGGTCTCTCATATATTAAAAATTCAGAATTGATTTCTTATGTGTAAAAATTATACTAATGTGATTTTTTTTATTTTTTTTGTTTCGAACTGATCCCTTATATTACAAAAATTATATCAATATAGTCCATATTTTATCCATTTTTTTGCATAAAAATAGACCATATGTGTATAATTTATGTAACATGAGGGACTTTTTTGGATAAAAAAACAAGAAGGACCACATTAGTATAACTTTTATACGTAAGAGACCAATTAGAAACTTTTAATACATAAGAAACCAAAATAAAACTTAAAATAAACATAGGGATGAAAAGTTTCATTATCAAACATGGAAAAATTTAATATTATAAAATCATGATATATTTTTTATTGTAAAATCATATATTTTTCTCCTATCACAATATGTATAATAAAACTTCATATTGAATTAAATTATATTAATATTAATATTAAGTTTATGTTTATTCAAATAATTTTTTAATTAAAGACTATTATTATTATTTGATTTATTTTTTAATAAATACTTAAACTACTTCGATCAATTAATATATATAAGACAAAATGATATATTTACAAATTATAATAAAATTAATTTTTTTAATCTCATTAATATTAACTTTTCAAAATAAAATTAAATATTTATATTTTCTGTCTTAAATTTTGGTATAAGTATATATCTTATCAATTAAGTTAATTTTTAAAATATATTTTAGTTTAATTTCTATATTGAATAAATTACTTATGCAAAACATGAAATTTTTATTATTAATCAAAATATTTGCACCCCTTTTTCTGTTCACAGTGAAAAGTAAAAGTTAGACAATATATCGTAATATAATCTAATTTTTATTTTATACTTTTGCACTAAAAAAAGTAAAATATGAAATGAAAAAGTGATGCACTAAAATAAGAAAAATAAATTCTATTTTCATTAATTTTATTATGTTATAATGTCCAATTTATCTTCCCACAATCGCATATACTCCCTCGGTTACTTTTTATAAGCCCCTTTTAGAAGAAAAAAAATTGTTAACTAATTATAAGCTCATTTTCAAATTACAAGATACATTAATTATTTTTTTCAAAAGTACCCATAATTAATTGCATAGTATTTAAGAATTCAAGACATACATTAATTAATTAAAAATATGATTGAAGGATAAATTTGGAAAAATATACACATTGTAGACAATTTAATTATGTTAACTACTTTTCTTAATATGTGTTTTTTGTCTAAAGGAGCTTATAAAAAGTAACGGAGGGAGTATATTTTATTTTGTACTACTACTTGAATGTGCATGAGTGTGTGTGTGTGTGTGTGTGTGTGTGTGTGTGTGTTTATCAATTGTGAATGTGTGTGTTTGAGATAGTTTGATCAAACTTGTAATAAAAATGGATCAAGACATGTACAGAGAAAATAGTTTAAAGTTTGGAGAATGGAGATATATAGCTTTATTTAACTTGTAACAAAAAAAAATGGGTTCAGGGCTTAGGCATGTAGTTAGTGTTGGCAACATATGTTAGAAAGTAATGGTTTTCTCATCAATTTATGAATGGGGTGAATGATATCTAGACATGCATGTCATAGGATATCTATTTTGTAATTAATAAATATTAGAGTTCACGCGGTAAGTATACTTGCAGTTGAATTATGAATCCATAATGGGTGAAATTAGGCTAAATTACAAAATTGGTCCTCTAAGTTTATTTTAGGTTTTAATTTGGTCCTCTACGTTTTATTTGTTTCGTTTTGGTCCTCTAGGTTTTATTTTAGTTTTCAATTTGGTCCTTTTCGTCACTAAAAGTCAATTGTCTGTAGCTAGAATTTGGCTTTTAGCTACGGACAATTGGCTTTTAGTGATGGAAAGGATCAACCTGTTGTAACTTTTAAAACGTAAGGAACCAAAACGAAACAAATAAAACATAGAGGGCCAAATTGAAACCTAAAATAAACATAAAGGGCCAATTTTGTAATTTAGCCGTGAAATTATTATAACTTTTGGAAGGGTAGATGTTTCACATCTTATTACTTAAGTTGAACCATTTATAACCTTTCATTAAAGAGTAAGTCCACTCCATATTCTATATAATTATACATCTTCGTACGTATGACAACTGTATATCTGTATCTATCTATATATCTATGTAATGTAGACTTGAGCTTTATCATTAAACTCTATATTTAATACTGTTAAATGTTATATTTATGATATATACTATATTAAATATTATAAATAATATTATAGCCAACGCTTAGGGATGAGCGAGGGTGCTTGGGACGATCTCCAGGTGATTTGGGAGTCTTCTTTGTCCTATAAGAATAAATTTGTTTATGTTTAGGGTGGATCTCTCTATACAGGTGGATCCATATCAATTACTGAGCACATCATACAGTTGGTACGTCATTCATGTTAGACGCTTGATTGTTTGAACTTTAACTCATAAATTCAGTTATATATATGTTCCTAACATTCGACACACACACACACATATATAAGGCTCAGGAGTTAGGTAGTGAGGTCACGATGGATGAGGTCTTCAGAAGAACTCACACTAAGAAGAAGGACGACTCCTGGATGACAGAGCCAATACATTTATATTTGATTTTATTGTAACAATAAGGTAATGTATACAAGTTTTATTTATTTATTTATTAGCAGGATTCATATATGGAGTATAGCAGAGGAAGCACAAATTCGGGCTCGGCAATGGCTAAAAACCAGAATAAAACGGTTTAGTTACTCAATTTCACAATGGATGAATAACCCCTCAGCATTATGATAGGAGAAGCTTGTGGTCAATCGCAATAGAAAGCCCAATGTTTTAGGGGCTGGAGGCATCTTTCGACTGAGGGAGCTTGATACAGAGGAAGTGACTTGAATGAACTTGTTCTATCGCAAGAGAGAACAGTTAAAACGGTGTAAAGCATTGAGGGTGGTGTTGTTATCAGTTTAGTTACTCAATGATAGGAAGCCAATTCTGCTACCACAAAGACTGCTACATAAGTGATGATGTAGCCATTGAAGCTGTATTCTAGTTGAGCAATGAGGTGCAGGTGGCTCCATGTCATATGGGGGTCCCTAAGGTTGAGTATCAGTGTTAGGATGGAGAAGAGTGTTACCTATTGAGCCTAGAAGCCAATAATCGCTGCTTCTCTGTCATATGATCTGTGTATCTTGTTGCTGCTACGAGTTGGCATCTCTTGTGCAAGTTGAGTAGTAGTTTTATGAATAAATTCTTTTTTACCTGTTCAAAAAAAATAAAATATATATATATATATATGGAGAAGCTGCAAGAGGCCTCTCAGATAGGGGATGTATATGACAATGACTCTTAGAAGGTTGACCCCGTGACTCGATTAGTCTTATGGGTCAACTATGATGGGTGCGAGATTCGGGGACGTCTCTACAGACTACGATACCAAAGACAAGTCCTTGCTTTATAGGTCACGTGTCTCTAGTTTGACCCAAGAGTCACTTGCATCTTGAGGTAGCACTCAGGCCCCATCTCAGTACTTCGCCGATATGCCTGAAAAGATGCCGGCAATTGAGCCGCGGGTATAGGCGAAAAGAGGATGAGGCTCGATGTTGCGTCAAAATCGCAAGTGCACGATTAAACGTCAAGTTATAGTATATAAGATTATCGTCTCCACAGGGAATTGAAACCAATACTGCTCTACTTAGATTAATTTGTTATTTAGACAAATGGTTGAAGTGAAATTACACAAAGAGTGTGTAAAAGATAAGTCATATAAAAATAAATAAAAAGAAAGCAAATAAAATAAATGTCACCAAGGTAACGGGATCACTAATGCGTATATCTGTGTATTTGACCAATTTATAATAACAGCAATAATTCTAACTGATTACCAATCTCTATTCAAAAGCTATTAACACCCAATGATCATGCAATGTTAACAGTCTTCTTTCTAATTTATTACTTTGTTTGATCATTCAAAATAAGTAAATAGAAAGAGCATAAAGTATTAATAGATTTATCAATTCAATGACTGACTGAAAATGAACACGCAATCCTTGATCCGGCAGAGCATGCAGATTCAATTATCCCTAGAGTTCCGTTAACTAATTGAAGGTACGATCGCCACACAATTAATTAGCTGAGTAAAGAATGATCAGTTCTTATAGAATAAATTCACTAGGAATAATTTAATCATAGAAGAGATTAAGTACTAATATTATAAATTATTTAATGATCACAGATACGACATTAGATCCCCATCACCTCGAGGATTTTGGTTTTATTCCACTACTAAGTAGAAGGAAATAATAAACTAGATATAAAAACAAACAGAGTAACAACTAAAACTAGTAAAATAAGTCTGGAATATTACAGGGGAAGAAAAGAAGTTGGGAGAAAGACGATCCGGAGTATATTCAAATGTTCTCAATGAACATTCCTTTTATAGGCAAAATTTGGGGTCAAAGACAACACCAAAGACGGCCGTGCTCCAAGGCCGTGCTCCATATACGCGTCACCGACCTTGCCGACATGATTTTCTGATATTTTTGCTTGAGCACGGCCTTGCTGGTCAAATGAAGAGGCCGTGCTGGTCAAATGAAGAGGCCGTGCTAGTCAAATGGAGAGGTCGTGCTGGTCAAATGAAAAGGTCGTGCTGGTCAGTGGAGAGGTCGTGCTGGTCAATGAGAGGCCGTGCTCCATGATGACAAGGCCGTGCTCCATCCAATTCTTGAGAAAGTTGTAGGAAATTCTCTTAGCTTTCCAACGCCACAAAGAACGCCTTAATCCGATATCTACAGCTCCAGATATGAATAAAATACCAACCAGCTATCTGGGGAGCGCATGGACGCGTGAGGCGCTATCTGCTAATTACTTCTTCAGATAAGTATGGACGTGCTTCATTATATTATGCGAAGGCCGTGTTTAGCATTATGGGCCTCTTTTAGCCCACTTTTAAGCCCAAACTTGCATTTCTTCATCATATTGCTTAATTTCTATTTCTGCATATTTAAGATGAAAAGAGTGTGAAATGTATGTGAAACCATTCAATAATTATTCAAATTACACTCTGCTATCCCTAATAAAATGATGCAATATTGATGTTATCAATACCCCCACACTTGAATTTTTCTTGCCCTCAAGCAAATTGGTTTTATGAATTCTTAATAATTTTTCAACAACAGCTAACAATGAATGGGGCAGAGCAAATGTTTCTGAAAGACAGCTTTTTATCTCTTTGAAAAAAAATACTTCCACTTGATTGAAACTTTTAAAACGATAAGCAATTTGATATTTAAATCAACCAAGAATATGTCGCTCCATTTCAATCTCTCAAGTGTTTCAATGGTTAAGGGGAATTCACACAATTTTCTCAGAAACAATGCATTACCATAGGCTTGACAATAGACCAAAACTCGACTAACAATTCACAGAAAATTTTGAAATCAAGAGGTCTTGGTATAAGGTTGTAATGAGGCTAAGGGTAGAAATTCAAGGTATGAAGATCCAGAAAAATGGTTTTACAAGGGCTTTGGAAAATTCAGTTATTTCTTTTTTAGCATAAATCCTTGTTTCACAATTTTGGCATTTTTAGGTGCAGAAAACCACATTTTCATAAACTTTTCTTTTTTTATACTTCCTCATCGCATTTTTTTTTCTTTTTCCTCTCAATATATTTTTTTTACCAATGCCACGTTGCTCTTTATAACTCAATGATAACCAATTTTGTAGTTCTTTCAAAGGAATATGAGGTATCAAATGAATTTTATCTTGAAGGCTCGAAGTGGGCAGCTAGTTGGTAAAAATTTCCAATTCAAAGTGTTGGAGGCTAGAAACAATCCTAAGTGCCTCAATCATTTTTCAAAAATTTTGTAAATTAGTTTCGCTTTGAATGGTCACATGTCAAGTTCTAGAACACAATTGTCATTGCAAACACTCAAATGAAAAATAGGGGTTTTAAAAATCAATCCGTTAAATGTAACCCCTAGATTAGGCTCGAATTCTCACATATAGAAGTTTTTCTTGGAGATTTTGTCAATGAAGGGCTTATTCAAATTTCTCAGCTTTTCAGAAAATATTTTCTTTTAAGAAATTTAAAGCTGTCTAAAAATTTTAATTTTCCCAAAAATTAATTAACTTCAAATTTTCAATTTATTTGAGAATTCATGAGTCATGTTATTCTCCCCCCACACTTATTTCTAACATTGTCCTCAATGCTAGTAATCACAGCATAAACACATAAAGATATAACAATAAATTTAAGTGTTAAAAGTAAAGAGTGGAAAGGGACTCCCCTGTGAAAAATTTCACGAGCATATTCTGGAGGAGATGTAGTAGGCATTTTCTTCCCAAAACTGACAGTTTCTCACAGATGAATGTATATTTTATTTAATCACAATGCTCCATTTGTTGGAACCCAGAGTCTTACCTCCTAGGTGGCTACAGATGACAAAAGCCAGAGGGTTTCTCAGCATGATTACCCACAAATCATTCCTATGTTTACTTCCATAAGAAGAAGCCTTTCTGTAAAGGGTAGCACACGATTCTTTTTTACTGAGCAGCGTGCGAAGCTCAACCTTGTCTATTCAAAGTCCCGAGTTTACCCAATCCTTGCCGGCAATCTTTTCCAGCTGTTGGTACACCTCAAGGGGACCTTCCAACAAATAAATATCAGAAGTACACTATCCTAATCCAGATCAATTAAGTTATAAATTAGGAAACATTATCCTTTTTTTTTAGAAATTAAAAGAAAAGAAAATAGAAATAAAATTTAAAACAAAGAAAAATAAAATCTAATCTTCCAACAGGAGAGATAATCTTCCAATAGGAGATGCTATACAACAATAAAATTAAAGAAAAAAAATAAAAGGCAAAAAATAAAATAAAACCGTCCATGTAGTAGGTAAAACCTTCTGTAGGCGGTTATACTAGAATTTAAATGACAAGAAATAAAAAGAAAAATATAACCGTCCATATAGTAGGATGAACCTTCTGTAGGCGGTTTATACTGGCATTTAAATGACAAGAAAGAAAAAGAAAAAGAAAAGATAAAAATAAAAATAAGAGAAAATAAAATAATTACAAAAAGCGTCTAAATTAACAATTAATCATTTCGATCAATATCATTAACAATTCCCCGCCAACGGCGCTAAAAACTTGTTCGGTCAAAATCGCAAGTGCACGATTAAACGTCAAGTTATAGTATATAAGATTATCGTCTCCACGGGAATTGAAACGAATCGCTCTACTTAGATTAATTTGTTATTTAGACAAATGGTTGAAGTGAAATTACACAAAGAGTGTGTAAAAGATAAGTCATATAAAAATAAATAAAAAGAAAGCAAATAAAATAAATGTCACCAAGGTAACGGGATCACTAATGCGTATATCCGTATTTGACTAATTTATAATAACAGCAATAATTCTAACTGATTACCAATCTCTATTCAAAAGCTATTAACACCCAATGATCATGCAATGTTAACAGTCTTCTTTCTAATTTATTACTTTGTTTGATCATTCAAAATAAGTAAATAGAAAGAGCATAAAGTATTAATAGATTTATCAATTCAATGATCGATCAAAATGAACACGCAATCCTTGATCCTGCAGAGCATGCAGATTCAATTATCCCTAGAGTTCCGTTAACTAATTGAAGGTACGATCGCCACACAATTAATTAGCTGAGTAAAGAATGATCAGTTCTTATAGAATAAATTCACTAGGAATAATTTAATCATAGAAGAGATTAAGTACTAATATTATAAATTATTTAATGATCACAGATACGACATTAGATCCCCCATCACCTCAGTGACGGGGTTTTATTCCACTACTAAGTAGAAGGAAATAATAAACTAGATATAAAAACAAACATAGTAACAAATAAAACTAGTAAAATAAGACTGGAATATTACAGGGGAAGAAAAGAATTTGGGAGAAAGTCGATCACGGAGTATATTCAAATGTTCTGCTGAACATTCCTTTTATAGGCAAAATTTGGGGTCAGCACAACACCAGCACGGCCGTGCTCCAAGGCCGTGCTCCATATACGCGTCACCGACCTTGCCGACATGATTTTCTGATATTTTTGCTTGAGCACGGCCTTGCTGGTCAAATGAAGAGGCCGTGCTGGTCAAATGAAGAGGCCGTGCTAGTCAAATGGAGAGGCCGTGCTGGTCAAATGGAGAGGCTGTGCTGGTCAATGGAGAGGCCGTGCTGGTCAATGAGAGGTCGTGCTCCATGATGACAAGGCCGTGCTCCATCCAATTCTTGAGAAAGTTGTAGGAAATTCTCTTAGCTTTCCAATGCCACAAAGAACGCCTTAATCCGATATCTACAGCTCCAGATATGAATAAAATACCAACCGGTATCCTGGGAGGCGCATGGGCCAGCGTGAGGCGCGCTCGTGGCTAATTGCTTCTTCAGATAAGCATGTACATGCTTCATTATATTATGCGAAGGCCGTGTTTAGCATTATGGGCCTCTTTTAGCCCACGTTTAAGCCCAAACTTGCATTTCTTCATCATATTGCTTAATTTCTATTTCTGCACATTTAAGATGAAAAGAGAGTGAAATGTATGTGAAACCATTCAATAATTATTCAAATTACACTCTACTATCCCTAATAAAATGATGCAATATTGATGTTATCACTCGACAGGCATGAGAGGCAGTTCAACAGGCAAGGGAGCACATTGTAGCTTATGAGATGCATCTGAAGGCCTTGTCGGAAAGTGTTGCTTCCACGCAGGCTTAGTCATCTTGTCGACGACTCGATGTTGCCATTCGAACTATGAGGAGGATGAACCTGATCGCGACGACCACGACGCCATCCGAGGAGCACTGTTATGACTTTACTATTTTATTTGTCACTTTTGTTCATTATGTTGACACTTGTATCAATAGTTTGTGATTATGTTTGATATTTATTTGAATGAAGTGTTTTGTTTAGTTGTATATTTCAATTCGAGTAAAATGATGGCCATTGAGGCATTTGGGGTTGTGCTATTGCTACTATTGTTGTTATTTTAGTGTTGGGTGCTTGTAAAAAAAACATTTAAAATAATGACATTACCGATGGCCTAGCCATCAGGAATCGAGTCATACGATTACCGATGGCTAAGCCTTGTGTCTTTGTGTCTTTCTTTCTCCGAAATGAAACTCTCCAATACTGGAGAGGAGTACTGCCCCGATACCCCACTAACATTAATCTTTCGCATTTCAACATTGACAAAATGCTTTTTTTGCCTAACAAAATTTTTATGCGTGTACACTTAATTGGTTGATGTCAACTCCATAATTAAATTTCATTTTGTTTTGATTGAGTTGGTTATTCAGATTAATTAAATTGTATTACCGAGCTTGATTGATTCTGCATTTTGTTTATGCAAATGTGGAACCTAGCGTCATCTCTTGTCCTAGTAACAGTGCTTGAATTTAAATTATGTTCTCTGTCTTGAACTCATAAAATGAAAATGCAATTTCAATTGAAACGATAATACGGGTAACCTATTTAGTGAAAATCCAGAAGTAAAATCTTTCACCAATATTAGATTAAACCCAGAGACATAATTGGTCAATCAAATCATGTTTTAGGTTAGAAGTGTGATCTCTATGATGGTTAATCCTTCACTTATTCATGCGAATTTTGGCAATTAGGAAGCTCATATCAAATGGCATCCCCTCTTCTTATGGTTTTCAAATTGAACACCGATGGCTTTATAACCATCAGACTGGGCAGTCTGCTTGGGGGGGTCATTCGTGACCATGAAGGAAGGTTTGTAACAAGATTCAACTATAATTTGGGTGTTGCAAATCCTGTCCATGCAGAGATGTGAGGCCTTGTGTTGGGACTGAAATTGGCTCGTGCTCAATCAATCTCTAAGATGCTTGTGGAGCTAGATTCAAAGGTTGTGGTAATTATGGTTGATATGAAGAGATCGCCTTGTCTCTTCCTTAAGCCACTTTTGGAGGAAGTAATGGAGTTAATTCAAGACACACAATGAGAATGCTCACTAAGCCATGTCTATAGTGTTGGGAATTTGACTCTTCAAATTCTCTTCCCCAGAAACTGCACTTGTGAAAAATTGGAAAAACAGAATAGAGAAATAATAACAACACAAGAATTTAACGTGGAAAACTCCCAACCCAGGAGAAAAACCACCAAAGACTGAGAAAAATCCACTATGTAGAAAATTATTACAACTACACAATTTTCTCTCTGCACCCCATACACCCACAAAGCTTCCCACTAGCAAAACTTATTCCTCACACCTCTCCTTTTACAAGAAATATTCCTAATAAATTCTTTTACGATGTGGAGGTTCATTGCCGCAACCACAGAGCATACTAAGAATTCTATTAAATTCTAAAACAAAGAGAGGAATTTATCTAGAGACAAAAGTTGCTAGACAAGCTTTTGAATGGTGTACATAAAACCAAGGCCCAAGCCTCCTTTTATAACAAAGAGGTTCACTCCTCTTTACTATTTTACCCGATGCGGGACTAAAAGTCCCAACACCAACAATCTCCACCTTGTGACTTTGTGGTCCCACAACACTCCACCTTGATGAAGATTCACATAGCTTTCGCTATCAACTGCAGCTGATCATGCTCCACCATAAAAGCATAATCACTCAGAACTAGCCATCCCAAGCATTTAAACTCGGCACATGTCGAAATATAACCTTGCTGAAAAAACTATGGTGCAACTCCCATATTTAACTGCCAGGCTCTGCCGATAAAAAATTCAGAGGTGTGTCATCGTGTATAATTGTTGTTGCAGCAGGTTGGTGCGTAATGACATCCATAGGGACACTTTGATTTGGCCCATTATTTGCATGCCTTGCATCTGGTCCACATTCGTGTCCACATTCATCTCTAGCCCCCACATGGCCCACATGTAATTCACTCCCCATATCTTCTTTATTTTTATCATCCCGGAATCTTTTCTTTCCACCAATCATAATTTCCTCCTCAGTTTTCTCCTCGTCATTATTACCATTACTTCCTTCACCCAAACTCAAGTGTTGCGGCGGAATTATTGGAAAGAATAATTATGGATTTTTAAAGCAATCCGACAACGGCAATTTCGTAATCCCTGCTTCAGTTACTGGATTTTTGCCCGTCAACATTGAATGATCAATAAATTGTTGCTCAGAATTACCAATGTGCCCCTTAGATGGTGCAACCCATGACTCTTGGCCTTCCTCACGCAGCCATCGTGCACCGCCTCCTCCGCCGTTTCTTCGAACTTCGGCTCGCAAATCAGAACTCCACAGCCGTTTGCCATCATCATTAACAATAGAGAAAAGCTTCTCACAATAATCTTCAACGTGACCAAGACAGCCACAATAATAACAAAAATTTCCAAGTCTCTCATACTTGAAGTAGACCTCTCTCGCTTCTCCTCCCACCTTCTTGATTTTCTTCATTCGTCTCAGTGGTTTCCTAACGTCGATCATGACCCGAATCCTCATGAAAGTCTTCAAGAAATTTGAATTATTCTTGGCATCATACTCCAAGAATTGTCCAATAAAATTCCCAAGTTGGCATCCTACCGCTTCCGTCATAAAGTCGTGTGGTATCTGATGAATCTGCACCCAATAGGGAACTTCAAATAAAGAAACCTGGGTAGGTATCTCACCGAGTTAAAGGATCCCAAGAATCAATAGATGCCCATCAAAAGACCATCCATCGACATAAATTTCACCACACACCCTGCATCAATGTCAACCAATGCCCGTGTGCAAAATGTGGTCCCGCTAACATTTAATATCCTTTATCATGGCAACTTTGGGAACCATGCCATAAGGATATACATGTCATTCTTTCAAAAGACATCAAGATCGGAGATAATGTTAGCCTCATTATCAGCATCTCCGCTACTTTCAGGAGTAACCCTGCCCTTCAAAGCCTTGTGTAAACCTGACTGAATCAACACATCCTTGACTTGTATTTGCCACAAGCCAAAGTTGATCTTTCCGTCAAATTTCTCTACATCAAATCTGACTGCATTTGAAACTCTGCTTCCCGACATCCTCTTTGGCAGAACCTGTGCTCTTGATACCACTTGTTGGGAATTTGACTCTTCAAATTCTCTTCCCCAGAAACTGCACTTGTGAAAAATTGGAAAAACAGAATAGAGAAATAATAACAACACAAGAATTTAACGTGGAAAACTCCCAACCCAGGAGAAAAACCACCAGCACCAGAGAAAAATCCACTATGTAGAAAATTATTACAACTACACAATTTTCTCTCTGCACCCCCGCACACCCACAAAGCTTCCCCACTAGCAAAACTTATTCCTCACACCTCTCCTTTTACAAGAAATATTCCTAATAAATTCTTTTTCTGATGTGGAGGTTCAGCCCAAGCTGCAACCACAGAGCATACTAAGAATTCTATTAAATTCTAAAACAAAGAGAGGAATTTATCTAGAGACAAAAGTTGCTAGACAAGCTTTTGAATGGTGTACATAAAACCAAGGCCCAAGCCTCCTTTTATAACAAAGAGGTTCACTCCTCTTTACTATTTTACCCGATGTGGGACTAAAAGTCCCAACACCAACATATAGAGATCCAATAGATGGGTTGATTGTTTGACTAATCTTAACCACTTAGGATCCTTTACTTGTACAAATGTTCTTGCTGCTCCATCTCAAATTGTGTCCATAGAGGGGGTTCCCTTCTTTGGTTGACTAGTTGAGAGAACTCGTGTGTGTGACGAGTGATGAAGTAAAACGAAACATATAGTGTAGTTAAGTTCTTGGTGAGAAAATAATTTTTTGTAGGAAAACTGATAAATGAAGTTTTCACATGTGTTCTTAATATAGTTAAGTTTCTTAAATAGATAATAGATTAGCTAATCTTTTGTAATCTATTCCTATTTTATCAACAAAAAATGTCAGAAGTAAAAAAGGCCCACATTCAACTTTCATTCCTCGATGATCTCACCAATGTTCGTATTCACACGCAAGAACACTGAGAATCCTTGTCATCTATTGTCTATAAGAAACTTAAATACACTTAGGATACATGACTAAAACACATTCATCCGTTTTCCCGCCAAAAATCAATTCCCACCAAGTACTTACACTCAAAAAATTTAACTATACTGTAGGTTCTGTTTTTTTTACTCTCAACTGGTAAAAAATAAAAAAGTTGTGCATAAATATAATAACACATCTAAATTTTTACAAGTTACTTATTTCTGAAATATTAAGTTGGTGTTATTATTAGTTTTGAAATACAAGTTACTTATTTTTTATTACAAAAATATAGGAAGTGGTATTTACTATTTTGCATGGCAGACTAGTGTCACCCATGCAAGGTCTCCTTCAAAAACGATGTATATGTAAGGCCATACTTCGATTGGATTCATCCAATCATACTCCACTTGGATATCCCAAAATATATTCCTGCGCATTCGTATGGTTGGGAATGATGGATGGGACGTGGAGGGTTTCATACATACATTCATTTTAATATTTTATTAGTATATTTATCCGTGCTTGCACGAGTTATCTAAATTTTATGATGTGTAAAGTAAAATAAATTATTTATTTATTTTCTTATGGAAAAATAAAATATTTATGAAAAGTTATAAAATTAAAAGTAACTAAATTTGTATAGTAAAATAATGATAAATAGTGATTGATAATTGATATAATTAATAAATAAAAATATGTAAGTCATTTAAAGGTTTTACGGTGTGAAATTATTGTTTGGCATGAGGTAATAATAGTAACTATAATTAAAACAATAATTTAAAAAATTAAATTGATTTAGGTAAAAATTTTAATAATTCTTGTGTTGTCACATGATTTAGATAAGTATTTTGATTGAATGACAAATGTCTAGATATGAGAAATAATTAATTGATATGCTTTGATTTATTTACATTTTGAACTTGAATTTGATTTAATTCAAATTTGATTGAATGGTAAAACTCTAGATATGAGCATTAATTGATTGATATGTCTTAATGTCTTAGTTAATGAAATATCATGAATTAAAAAATAAAAAATAAAATATTTTTCATTTTGACGGGAAAAAAATGAATGTGGAGCTGCAACGTGACATGAGTCTATATGACAAAACTCTATTTTATATAATATATATAGTAGATTTTGACGAAACACATTTTAATTTTATAAAAACTGCAATCTGTTAAATAAAATTAGGGTTAAATACATTGTTGCTCCTTATAAAATCTCGATCGTTTAAGTTTAGTCTCTATAAAAATTTTATTCATTTTTAGCCTTGTAAAATACAAAAAATGGGTTTTTTTCCCTATCGAGTAGGGAATATGCCAGACTACTCGACGGGGGCCTATGACCTAGCCTACATCAGGCCCAAACCAGACTTTTTTAAGTAGACAAGACAAAAACTTTTTGAGAAGTCTATTTAACCAAAAAAACCAGAGCTCGAGCCACCTAAACAACCTTTTAGGTCAAACATGCTGACCTATTTAAGTAAACAAACAATAACTTTGTATTTCTATTATTATTATTATTATTATTATTATTATTATTATTATATTAGATTTTGTATATTTTGTTAAATCATATACCTGCTGATCTTTTAAATAATTCAAGCATATTGACATACATAACTTTTTTTACATAATTAAAGGCTTTATTTCAAAATAGAATTTGAATAGGCTATCATATAAGTTTAGACTCTCCAAAAGGTCATGTTAGACTTATTTGAAGATAGGTCAGATGAATTATTTGAAGACTACTACAAGAAAACTCGGGATTATTGACGGTCAAAAGCTGTCGGTAAAGAATGTGTACCGACGGATTACCGACGACCATAAGTCCGTCGGTAAAACTAGCGTCGCAAATGCATACCGACAGGCCTTTTTTTTGCCGGGCTAAACCGTCGGTCAAGATCCGACGGTACATTTCGACGGGTCTATTCTGATGGCCTATGCCGTCGGTAAAGCCGAATTTATTTTTAAAAAAATTAGTTATATTAATTGATTAATTTCTATATTTAATTTAATTAATTGATTGATTTATTTAATTTTTAAATTAATTAATTTAATTATCTATTAATTTAATTTATTAAATTATTAAATATTAAATTTATTTATTTATTTATTAAAAATAATTTATTCCCATATTAAAAAATATTTGTTTATTAATTTGATTAACTATTACTAGTAATTTAATTTATTTTTATATTTAATATCGATTAGTTTTAATTATTAATTTATTCCCATATTTAAAAATATGATAACGTGAACTGAAAAAACAAGTAAAAAAAAGTAATAAATAATATACAGTTATTAGGGCATATTTCTGTATCGTGATTTTATATATTTAGGGCATATTTCTTTGTCTTCATTCTCGTTCCAGTAATATACAGTCATCAGGGCATATTTCTTTATCGAATCTCAAACGGGAAACTAAGGCTTAACACACAAACATATGTTCGATACTCCCTTGCAGTCATCATCGGCCTCCTAGAAGGCATACGAGGATCACCATGCTGGTTCATCAAATTACGATCATCATTGCGATAAGGATCACGATGACGAGCATCGCGATCCTCAATCCTCACAAAGCTATTTCGATACTCCCTTGCAGTCATCGTCGGCCTCCTGGAAGCCATGTGAGTACTTCGACCACGGTTTTCATCTAAAGACATTGTCTATTGTCAACAATGGTCAATCATGAGTAACAAAACTGAAATTTAATTGAATTATAACAAAAAACATAATATATCTCAATAGTTTAATTATTATTCGTAAGTGCAGAGGCCTTTTAGTAAATGATATAGACTTGAACGAAAATCAGCAACCCAGTATACCTTATAAATTTCAAACATGGAGTTATAAATTGGAAACAACAATCCATGCCTCCAGAAACAAAACAACAAATCAAAAATCATGCATGCCTCCAAAAAACTCAAAATACAGGTTCTGAAATCAAAATAAAAAAATAAAACACAACATCTGAAATAGATAAAACCCTAAACTCCAAGGATGTAGCATATAGCATAATCTCAAGTAATAATGCTCAAATGTATTACAGATAATCTTTCTTTTCAGTGATGATACTCAAAAGGTAAACCAACTTTTTTAGTTCCTAGCACCCACCCATCTCTAGAAGCCCATCAACATTTTTTATTCACCACAGTTGATTTTATCCTTCCTGTTTGGAAAAACACCCATGCCCAAGACATCTCTGCGGTTTTAATTAAAAGCAATCTTATTCAATATAGATATAACAACAGTGAATGTGAAGGCTTTCACATTACAGCCTAGAAACTTTCCTTTCTGATACAATGGATTTATTATAAGAAATACCTTACGGAGTTAATTCTCCAAGCAACAAAGCATAGAAGATGTGAGTGGATATGTAAATGAATCAAGTTGTACAACTTGAGATGCCAGTCAACATAGGGTTACACATGGACAAATATACAAAGCAGAGGCAGCATACACAAATAAGCACACATCACTACATGAGTCTATACACACAAAGTACGAAAAGCCGAAAAGTTACTCTCCTAATATTTGCTCGTGAAATCACGATATCGATCATAGAATATCAGTTTGTATATCATAGGCTATGTTATGTGCACCCTAACAGTACACTACTTGATAAGGCATAACATATATAACAAGCTCACATAAAGGGGAAAATTAGTGATAGGAAGCATAATAATCTTCTTCACAAAAAATTTTGAAACAAAATGCCTTAATCACTTTACTAAATGCATCACTTCAAAATTCTCTCTGTGGAGAGAACTATGAAGGAAATCAAATAAATATGTCGGTGTGGGGGTCAACAGACAACCATTTTCCACCCATTGAGTCAATCGACATTTCGTTAGAGTGTATACCTAATTCTCAGAACAAGAGAGTGTCCACGTCCTTCGATGTCAGTGGCAGTCTCGGAGCAGTGTGGCGGCCTCGGACAAAAATTACTGAAAAAATATAGAAAATTTTAACTAACAAGCTACCATAGCAAGTACTATTATGACATTAAAAATTTGTTGAGGAACATTCTGATTTAAGTACCAAACACCAATCAACAATGAGTATAAAAATTTAGACAACTTGCTGTTTTCAAATAGTTTGAAATCTGAAACAACCCAATTTAGCAACTAACTTTGCATAAGCAAGTTCATCTTCTCATGTTATAAAATAAATCCAAATAAACTCCAAGTAAACTTTTTGCCTTTCACTATTTTCATCAAATCATTAAGAATTCACAAAAACTATTTAACTTTCTCATCTAAAACACACAATAAAGCAGGATAGAAGTACACAAGATCAAACGCAATTTAGAAACAAACACAAAAGGGCAACATGAAAAAAGAAACAGAAAACAATACTAAGAACCAAAGACCCAAGTAGCTTCTTCTTGTTGTTGTTGAGCCAGTTGTTCCCAAATGCTCCCAATCGGTGGTACAACGAATCTGAAGGAGAAAAAAAAGATGTGGAAATGTGAAAATACTGAGAAATAAAAGCAATATTGAGAGAGAGACAGACGTGGTACCGAAAATGGCAGAGGCAGCGCAGTGGTGCCGGAAACAGACGTCGTGGTGGTGGCGACCGCTCTTGGAGAGAGAGGACGGAATAGAGAGTGAGGATAGAAGGGAAGAAAGCAAAACAGAGAATGGGGAAGAAGGGTCATTCTCTGGTTAGTATCGGACATTACCGACGGCCTCTACCCGTCGGCAAACTTTCGGTCGTACCGACGGACTATGACCGTCGGTATTAAGCGAATATAAAAACGCTGTAAATTTACCGACGGATGACGACCGTCGGAAAATCAAATCGGGTTTACCAACGGATTTAGCCGTAGGAAATGCCGATTTTTTTGCTACGGGTTTTGGCTGTCGGTAATCGTGCTTTTTCTTGTAGTGGACATTAATATGAAATATGTCTTTAAGTAGGCTAACAGGTCATATCAGACTTTCAAAAAAGTCAGACCAAGTCTAAAAAGGTTTATGATAGGTAAGGGGTCAGACTTGAACATCGAATTTTTTGAACAAGCCAAATCTATTTATGTAAAGCTTAGTTCGACCTAGCCTATACCCACACCTACTGTCGAGGGACTAAACTTTTGTTAAATATAGGGACTAAAAATGAATAAATTTTTGGCTAAATTGTACTTTTCGTCCATTAACTTTTTTTAGTTTTCAATTTCGTCCTCTAACTATTTAAGTTTTCATTTAGGTCCCTTAAGTTACGAACGTTACTTCAATTTCGTCTTTTTTTCATTTTTTTTAGACGAATAACCATTTGACACGTGGAATAAAAAAATGAAAAATTAAATGGAAATCATCTGCGTGTCGAATGGTCATTCGCCTAAAATAAAAAAAATGAAAAAATGACGAAATTGAAGTAACTTTCATAACTTAAGGGACCTAAATAAAAACTTAAATAGTTAGGGAACAAAATTAAAAACTAAAAAAAAGTTAAGTGATGAAAAGTGAAATTTAGCCTAAATTTTTTTATTGAGAGCAAACGTGAATTGTCGTGATTTAATTTATAGGTATTAAAAATATACTTAACCCATTATACGTTGTGTGTGAAATTAATTTTTTCATGCAAATGGATATCCGGTGGCCTTGAGGAAAATGATGGGATCTTACGAGTCAAACTCAAACCTATAAATGTTGCAACCCCGAAATCTAAAATTTGGTCACCCATGGCTCTTCCTCTAAACCAATACCCATGCACTTACTCGACCAAGTATTCAAATTGGCAACTCTCTCATTTTCATTTTTGTACATTTTCCCCCATACTCCTTTTACACCCCCTTTTGGGTAAAATAAACACATAAAAAGACAGAAGAAAAAGTACTAAATGGTAGGAGTAGTAAAATTTAGCTGGAAGACCGAGGCCTCCATGAAGAACAACAACTGCTTTGTTATCGCATCCGTACAAATTTAATAGCGTCCTAGGAAGGGATATTGATTTTTGCGGATCCCACACCAACCCCTCCGGGGGGTCCATCCAAAGTAGTAAGAACGGTATTTTATTTTTCTTTCTTTCTTTCTCTAAATCTCTTCTATTTCTCCTTCACAGATTCGCTTATCCAAACAATGCGGTAGAGGTTTTTGTCGCATCCTAAACGAAGGGGGGAAAAAAAATCCTAAACAAAGGAGACACCAATAATTTTAAATACGGCCTATATAAAATATAAAATTATATTTTTTTGACGAAAAAATATAAAATTATATTAAAAGAACTGTTCCGTAAAAGTATATTAAACAATTGTTTCGTAACTGTGTGATTTACGATTTTTTAAATCGTGTTATAAATTTATGGCTTGTTCTGATTTAATAGTCTTTTTTGACGGGCTAATTTAATATTTTTTAAGAAGTTATAATATTTTTTTTGCCCGATAGTTATTTTTTTTGTTTAAGAAGTTATAATAATATATTATTTCGTAATGAATCGAATTTAATGATAAATAATTGAAATCTAAATTCGTATTAATCTTTAGACCTTTATTTTTTTCTTTATTTTTCTTTTCACTTTAATCATTGTATTATCCTCTGATAATAAAACAATCATATTTGTTTACCCCCAAAAAAAAATCATGTTTAAACATTGAACGATCACATTTAAACGCGTAATGTACACGTCCAAAAAACATTCATACTACGTACGCGTAAAGTAGTGCTTAGTAATAGTTTTTTTTTTTTACTGTAGTGCTAGTTAATAGCTGAGATCATTTACTAAAACCCGTGAAAGTATACTTTCAAAAACAATTTCGGCCGTTCAATTAAGGGGTATCGAAGTATTTGCAGAATCCGGATATCATTTTAAATTTTAGTGGCCAAGGAACCCACATAAATTAATTTATTATTATTATTATCATCATCGTCATCTTGTTATTGTTGTTAAAAAATTTATTAATATTAACGTTTTCATCAAAATATTAGTATCAATAAGATTCCATTTACTTAAATAATACTCCTTCCGTGACGAAATATAAGCAAAAAAAAGTACATATATTTAGTTCAAATTTGGACCAAATACAAATACTTTTTTTGCTTATATTTTGTTACAGAGTAGTAATAAACATCTTTAGATTTTAATAAATTTATTTTATACTTTTTATTTGATATTTAATTAACAAAGTTATTTTTAAATTGGCATCCAAATAATAATGATAATTATTATTATTACCTTTTTTTGGTGGATTATTATTATTATTATTATTATTATTATTATTATTATTATTACTATCATCATTATTATTAGACTATAATTGTTATTTTTTTTATCATAACGTGTATTGATTTTTTTTATTTTAAATAAAGGATAATTTTTTGTTCTTGATTCCCAACTTGAAAGTGCTACGTAAAGTCTTCCCTAAAATAATGATTCCGTAACTCGAATTTCTATTGTTGCAAATGAAATTCAGCCAGGATCATATATTTTGAATTTATTTATTGTTTTTTAAAACATGTCTATTCAATAATAATATTTTCCAGCCATATGTACCAAAAAAAAATATATTTCCAAAGCATACACTTACGTGAAAACAACAATCAGAATACTATATTGTTAAAATTCTATCTTTATTATTTTTTTTGGGTTAACTAAAGGGTAATCTTGGCAGGAAGCTAGAGACTAATCCTTCAAGGTACTGATGATCGATCTCTCCTAACAAATGCTCTTTGACACACATATGTCTATGGTTGAACACGGGGACAGATGGATTGAGAGGTAACTAAGGGGTTCTAGCCCCTCTTTCTCTCATGCTTTTTGTTAATAATGATATATACATTAAATATTTATTAATTTAATTTTTAAATTAAAAGGATAAGAAAAAAGAAAAAAAGGACAACAAAAAGTTAGTTTAGTTGGTAATGATACGACTCATTCTCATAAGAATGCGAGTTTGAATCCCAGTGCCGATAATATGTAAGTACATCTGAAAACACTATTTGAGTATTTAGGCCCCCGAGACTCAACTCACTTACACTTTTATTTATCGGAAGAAAGAAATAAATTTTAAAAAAAATAATATAATGAATAACATAAATTATTTTCAAAAAATAATAATATAGTACTCAATATATATTATTAGTCAATTCCACCCCTCATTTGATAGACTTCTAGATCCGTCTTAGGTTAAACACCTAATCACATGTTTAAGTGACCCGATTATCTGTCAACTATGTCACATCATATCGGTGTCGTTATTATTTAAAAATAATAAGTGTGAATTATTATTTTTAATTAATAATTCACACTTATCATATCATTTACATTTTAAATAAATGTACCAATTTAGATATGCAAACAATTAATTGAATTATTTATTATTTTTGAGTAAAAAAATTGTAATTTAATTATTATGCATTAAGAGTATATTTACAAAATACACAAAACATATAATAATATCTCAACAAGTAGATATTTGCACATATATTTTTAGGATATAATACCACGACATGACAATACAGTGAAATACGATGAAATGTATGTGTAAAACCTTTTTTTTTTTTACACTAATAGCGTATAGTGATTAAACTCAAAAAGTTGAGTGTTTATTACCGATATAAAGAAAAATCAAACTTTGTTTAACAAGAAGTTTATGTTTACACACACGCGTGTCAAATTACACGATGTGTCAAGTTTTAACATTTACATCATTTAATAACTTTTCGTAGAATATAAAATTAATTAATTCGATGGTTGCATTCAAAGTTTTTATAAAGTAGATCAAGCTTATAATTTTTCATGTAAATAAATAACTAATTATACATCATTGCACTACTTTATTTTAATAGATAGTGTGTTACTTAAAATACAAGTAAATATCTATTATTAGATAACATACATGCAAATGTTTAAATTATTTGAAAATTAATATACATAACTAAAAAAAATAATATCACATTGAAAAGATAGTGTCAAAAGGTGTGACACTAGCGGGTTAATAATTATTACTTAGTGAAAGTATTGAAGTTTAACAGTCATTTAATCCCTACCATTGACGCAAAACCCACTATTTGAAATAAAAGTGCAATCTGGTATCACCTAACAAAAGAGAAAAAAATGCAAACTAAAACCCACATTTGTCAAGGCTGAAAGAACAAATTATGCTAAAAGAGTGCTCCAGACCTCTAAAAACACAGATTTGGGAGTTGAGAAAACAGAAAAACTGAGGAAATCAGCGTGTGATGTGTCCTGCAAATGAAAACGAAAGGAGAATACATTCTATAAACACACAAAATGTAAACGAAACGAAATCTGAAAACCTAGAAGAAAGCTCACCTCCATTCAATGAGGCCGTGATTTCTCTGAGGAAAAACGTAGAAAGAAAAAATATATGAAGATTGAAAACGATAAAAGAGAAAATGTGAAGAACGAAAAATTAAAAAAACGCAGAATATTTCAAAAGAAGAAGAAAGAAAGAAAGAAAGAAAAATCTCACCGCAGTCTGGGATTGAGCTGTAGAATGAAATCTGAGAAAGCTTCAGCGCCTCTATCTGTCCGTTGTGGCTGCAACCATAGTGAGAAAAAAAAATGACAACTTTGAAGGAAGGTGTGAGGCGAGAAGTGGGGCAAGCTTTTGTTGGGCGTGTTCTTTGTGTAAGAGCATCCGCAACGCTAGCATCCACTGTCAGATACTTAGGTGGGTCCCACCTTTCCACATCACTCATATTTATCATTTTTAATTTAAGCATCTCATAAGCATTTCATCTCTCCAATAGAGCATCTCCTAAAAAGATCTTAAATGGGTCCCACAAATAACCTCACATCTATATTTTATTAATAGTTTATTTAATAATTTATTATTATCCGATTTATGAAATAATTAAATTATAAATGTTAAGAAATTTTTTTCGCAAAATATTTTTACTAATACAATTAATTTATACTATTATGATATAAAAATTTAAAAACTTCGAACCATAGCTAAAATTATTACATTAACTTACGACTAATTTGATAAACATTGCTACTAAAGTCCATATTTTTCTCTAATCATGTTACACAACTTGGCATGATCTTGTAGTTGTCTTTCTGTCATACTAGATGTATCCTTGTAGAGGAATCAGAATCGAATCGCCTCTCCATCTTTGATCGCAACTCGAGCTCTTTGTCCTTCATCTTCAATCGGTGCTCGAGCTCTTTCTCCTTCATCTTCAACCGTGCTCAAGCTCTCTGTCCTTCATCTTTAATGCTTCCTCCTTCAACATGTTACGCTCATGCTTTGCACGAGCCAAATCTTCTATAGCTGAAATTTTTGACTTCGTGTCTCTTCCATTGTTGTTAGATCAACATGTGCGAAGATGTCTCGTTTGCATCTAATTTTGCCTTTCTTTTTCGCTTTTGTCCCCATTGACGAACCACGATGGCGAAGTCGGGTTGTATTCGAAGCTTGATGGCGTGCCGGATTAGAAGAGGACGAATATACTCCAAATTAATTCTTTGTTCTCTTATTATCTCCCGCCACTAATGTGTTTGACCATTTAGGTTCATTTTTCAAAGCAATTGCCATGCATAACCTAACTTGAATCCACCTCCATTTTCGTAATATATCAGTTGTGCATCTCTCAATACGTCGACCTCAGAGCTACCGCTTGTCTTTCTTGCAATCGCTTTGTTGTAGCACCGCAAATCTTTGAACGATTGCATTCAACTTCTGCCACCTACATTTTAGTTGGTTCGCTTTTCTTGCTTGCAAATTGCCACGATACTCATTGTATCTATCTTTAATTCTTGACCAAAAGGAATTTGCTTTTTGGTTTACCCCCACAATTGCATCTTTGGAAACATTTAGCCATGATTGGATGAGAAGTTTATCTTCATTCGGGACCCACACCACTCTTTTTGGAGTTGCTTCTTCTTCTTCTTCTTCTTCTTCTTCTCCTCCTCCTCCTTCATCGAGCACAATATTTTCCAACCCACTTTGTGTGGAAAATGGTGGAGTTTGTGATGGTGGAGTTTGTGATTCTGTCGCAAACTCGGATGCCGCTTCTTGCTCTTGTTCACAAGATTGCCCACCACTTGTACCAATTGAATTCCTATGATCTATGGAGGGGTTAGTTGGTGGTGATTGAAACATGGGATATTGATATGGAAATGGGAGTGTAGAGTATGAAGGTGGTGATTGAAACATGGGTACTTGGTGTTGATTGATCAGATTTGGGATATTTTGTGGATTTGGTAAAAATGGAGGATTTGGAAAATTTGGATTGGTGGGAGCTTGATAATTATTTATCAAATTTAAGAAGGAATTCATATTGAATTGGTTTGGATCCATTGAGTGAAAACAAATAAAAGAGGAAGTTGAAGATTTAGAGTGTGCAAATAAAAAAGATGAGAAAATTTTGAAAGGCAATAGGAGAACAAAAGAGAGAAATTTGAGAGAGTTGATTGAGTAAACAATTTGAGATTGAACACATTTATATAGATTTTAGTTAGAATATATATAAAAAAAAAGTGGTCTCCAACGGATAAAAACAGCTAGTTTTTTCAAATATTATTAAAAAAATAAAAAAAACTCAACGTTTTGTTTCAACGGTTATATTAAAAAAAAAACAACAACAATGCATGGAGGCAAGAAGCGATGCCCAAACTGGCATCGATGCTTCATTGGCATCGTGGGAATCTTGCTCTCCAACGGCAAATATAAAAAAGGCATCGATCTTGCTCAAGCATTGTGGAGATTGGATCCCCCGATGCAGATGGTCTAACTACACTGATAGAAAAAGAATAAAAAGAATAAAAAAAGGGAGTGTGTGAGAAATTGAGCGGGAAATGGATTAACCTGGCAAGGACAGTGTCTCAGGGTCTACCTTTGTCAAAATAGAAAAAATAGATAGATAGATGTGAAGAATTTTCAAAATGAAGAGATTTTAAGAGATATTTTACTAAGAATAAATTTAGGAAATTTGAAATACCATTTAAAAGTTAAGAATTTGAAATTTTCTCCTTACTCCTTTTTCCTAATTTCTTATTTCAAAGTATGTTTTTCAATATATTTTATTTTCAGAATATTATTTTTTCAAAAAAAATTCGAATACTTATTTTTGAAACAATTTTTTCAAAAAAAAAATTCCAAAAAAAATTGTTTTCCAAAAAATTAATTTTTCAAACATTTTTTTTATTCCTTCGCCAAATTTTTTTTGGAAAAAAATAATTTCCAAAAAAATGGAAAAATAATTTTGAAAAATATTCATAAAAAATATGAAATTTATATATTACCATTATTTAATTAATAATTATTATAGCCAAACAAAAAATTACAAGAATGAATAAATTTAATTACTGTATTCAAACAACACATTTTATAAATGAAAGGAATTCAATTGAAGTAATTTAATGCTCTAAAATTTCAAATTTCCTAGAATTTTAAATTACTTCATCCAAACGCACTCCAAGAGTATTTTGGGAAGAGAAGGGGGCTTGTTGAATAAAATTGAGTGCTACAAGCGATTCCTTTTGCATTATTGGTCTATTATAAGTGCATTTTGGGATGGAGACGCACGCAACCAATGTTATAAAAGTCAAATCGGTCTTCAAACCGGTAAGACCTCTAAATCATGGTTCAACCGTTTTAAACTGCTCAAATCGGGAAAAAACTACTATTAAACCGCTAAAATAATTGGATCATAAATAGGACTAGTTCAAAGTTTAACCGATTTAACCATCTGATTCGGTTTGATTTTTAAAACACTTTACATAACACTCCTTACACGAATTATATATCAGTTATTAACATAATGCTTTTCTTATTGACCTTTTTTTCAGGGAATTACTGACTTGACATAAACCTTTTTGATAACATTAACAAAACGCTTTATACCTTGTAGTGAAAAGGATCAGCTATATCTTACATTTTCCAAAAAAAAAAAAAAGTGAGCTACTCCCTCCATCGATAAACATAACTTTCTTTTAGGAAAAAAAAAAACTCTTTTTATAAGCCTATTTCTAAATTACTGAGTATTAATTATTTTTTTATAAAAATACTTTTAATTAATTTATATTAGTTTTTATAGTCAATAGTAAATAGGATAATTATTTTTCTCTTTTAAATCAATAATTAAAAACTAGTTTTAAAAAAATAGTATATATTATAAATAAATTAATTGAGTTAACTAATTTTATTAATTTATGTGTTTTGGGAGTTTATATTTAGCGACCGAGAGAGTATATAACTAGATTTCTTATTTAATTCTGTGAGAATATTAGTCTTGACATTTTTTTTATGATAAGTTCGGCCTCATGCCTAACAAATATCAGCTGCTGGCAGGATCAAGCAAATTTGATATATGAGGTTATGCACTTTTTTTTAGCTACAAAATTAAGCCTTTCATGTGCAGCGGTAGGAAGACCCTACACGTGTTACCCCAGGTTGGGTTTTGGAACCCTTATGATTGAACGACTTCCTAACTTTATGCCTGATCAATCCACTTTTATAATTTATATAATAAAATAATAGGTTAAATTATATTTTTGGTTCTTTAAGTAAATACGTTTTAATTTGGTTCCTTATGTATTAAAATTTAGAATTGATCTCTCATGTATAAAAGTTATATCAATGTGATCCTTTTTGTTTTTTTTTATTTCGAACTGATCTCTTATATTACAAAAATTATATCAATATAGTCCTTATTTTGTCCATTTTTTTGCATAAAAATAGACTATATGTGTATAATTTATGTAACATGAGGGACTTCTCTGGATCAAAAAAATAAGAGGGACTACATTAGTATAACTTTTATACGTAAGAGACCAATTGGAAACTTTTAATATATAAGGGACCAAAATAAAACCTAAAATAAACATAAGGGATGAAAAGTATAAGTTAACCATAATAATAATAACAATAATAATAATAATATCATAATAATAATAATAATAATAATAATAATTGAAACTTTCATTATCAAACATGGAAAAATTTAATATTATAAAATCATGATATATTTTTTATTGTAAAATCATATATTTTTCTCCTATCACAATATGTATAATAAAACTTCATATTGAATAAAATTATATTAATATTAATATTAAGTTTATGTTTATTCAAATAATTATTTAATTAAAGACTATTATTATTATTTGAATTATTTTTTAATAAATACTTAAATATATAAGACAAAATGATATATTTACAAATTATAATAAAATTAATTTTTTTAATCTCATTAATATTAACTTTTCAAAATAAAATTAAATATTTATATTTTCTGTCTTAAATTTTGGTATAAGTATATATCTTATCAGTTAAGTTAATTTTTAAAATATATTTTAGTTTAATTTCTATATTGAATAAATTACTTATGCAAAACATGAAATTTTTATTATTAATCAAAATATTTGCACCCCTTTTTCTGTTCACAGTGAAAAGTAAAAGTTAGACAATATATCGTAATATAATCTAATTTTTATTTTATACTTTTGCACTAAAAAAAGTAAAATATGAAATGAAAAAGTGATGCACTAAAATAAGAAAAATAAATTCTATTTTCATTAATTTTATTATGTTATAATGTCCAATTTATCTTCCCACAATCGCATATACTCCCTCCGTTACTTTTTATAAGCCCCTTTTAGAAAAAAATTTGTTAACTAATTATAAGCTCATTTTCAAATTACAAGATACATTAATTATTTTTTTAAAAGTACCCATAATTAATTGCATAGTATTTAAAAATTCAATTAAAAATATGATTGAAGGATAAATTTGGAAAAATATACACATTGTAGACAATTTAATTATGCTAACTAATTTTCTTAATATGCGTTTTTTGTCTAAAGGAGCTTATAAAAAGTAACGGATGGAGTATATTTTATTTTGTACTACTTGAATGTACATGAGTGTGTGTGTGTGTGTGTTTATCAATTGTGAATGTGTGTGTTTGAGATAGTTTGATCAAACTTGTAATAAAAATGGATCAAGACATGTACAGAGAAAATATTTTAAATTTGGAGAATGGAGATATATAGCTTTATTTAACTTGTAACTAAAAAAAATGGGTTCAGGGCTTAGGCATGTAGTTAGTGTTGGCAACATATGTTAGAAAGTACTGGTTTTCTCATCAATTTATGAATGGGATGAATGATATCTAGACATAGGATATCTATTTTGTAATTAATAAATATTAGAGTTCACGCGGTAAGTATACTTACAGTTGAATTATGAATCCATAATGGGTGAAATTATTATAACTTTTGGAAGGGTAGATGTTTCACATCTTATGACTTAAGTTGAACCATTTATAACCTTTCATAAAAGAGTAAGTCCACTCCATATTCTATATAATTATACATCTTCGTACGTATGACAACTCTATATCTGTGTCTATCTATATATTTATGTAATGTAGACTTGAGCTTTATCATTAAACTCTATATTTAATACTGTTAAATGTTATATTTATGATATATACCATATTAAATATTATAAATAATATTATAGCCAGCGCTTAGGGATGAGCGAGGGTGCTTGGGACAATCTCCAGGTGATTTGGGAGTCTTCTTTGTCCTATAAGAATAAATTTGTTTATGTTTAGGGTGAATCTCTCTATACAGGTGGATCCATATCAATTACTGAGCACATCATACAGTTGGTACGTCATTCATGTTAGACGCTTGATTGTTTAAACTTTAACTCATAAATTCAATGTTATATATATGTTCCTAACATTCGACATATACATACACACACACGTATATATATAAGGCTCAGGAGTTAGGTAGTGAGGTCACGATGGATGAGGTCTTCAGAAGAACTCACACTAAGAAGAAGGACGACTCCTGGATGACAGAGTCAATACATTTATATTTGATTTTATTGCAACAATAAGGTAATGTATACAAGTTTTATTTATTTATTTATTTATTTTTTAGCAGGATTCATATATGGAGAATAGCAGAGGAAGCACAAATTTGGGCTCGGCAATGGCTAAAAGCCAGAATAAAACGGTTTAGTTACTCAATTTCACAATGGATGAATAACCCTTCCGCATTATGATAGGAGAAGCTTGTGGTCAATCGCAATAGAAAGCCTAATGTTTTAGGGGTTGGAGGCATCTTTCGACTGAGGGAGCTTGATACAAAGGGAGTGACTTGAATGAACTTGTTCTATCGCAAGAGAGAACAGTTAAAACGGTGTAAAGCATTGGGGGTGGTGTTGTTATCAGTGTAGTTACTCATTGAGTAGTAGTTTTATGAATAAATTCTTTTTTGCCTGTTCAATATATATATACTCTTAGAAGGTTGACCCCGTGACTCGATTAGTCTTATGGGTCAAATATGATGGGTGCGAGATTCGGGGACGTCTCTACGGACTACGATACCAGAGACAAGTCCTTGCTTTATAGGTCATGTGTCTCCAGTCTGATCCAAGAGTCACTTGCATCTTGAGGTAGCACTCAGGCCCCATCTCAGTACTTCGTCGATATGCCTGAAAAGATGCCAGCAATTGAGCCGCGGGTATAGGCGAAAGAGGATGAGGCTCGACAGGCATGAGAGGCAGTTCAACAGGCAAAGGAGCACATTGTAGCTTCTGAGATGCATCTGAAGGCCTTGTCGGAAAGTGTTGCTTCCATGCAGGCTTAGTCATCTTGTCAACGACTCGATGTTGCCATTCGGACTATGAGGAGGATGAACCTGATCGCAACGACCACGACGCCATCCGAGGAGCACTGTTATGACTTTACTATTTTATTTGTCACTTTTGTACATTATGTTGACACTTGTATCAATAGTTTGTGATTATGTTTGATATTTATTTGAATGAAGTGTTTTGTTTAGTTGTATATTTCAATTCGAGTAAAATGATGGCCATTGAGGCATTTGGGGTTGTGCTATTGCTACTATTGTTGTTATTTTAGTGTTGGATGCTTGTAAAAAAACATTTAAAATAATGACATTACCGATGGCCTAGCCATCAGGAATCGAGCCATACGATTACCGATACGATTACCGATGGCTAAGCCTTGTGTCTTCGTGTCTTTCTTTCTCCAAAATGGAACTCTCCAATACTAGAGAGGAGTACTGCCCCGACACCCCACTAACATTAATCTTTCGCATTTCAACATTGACAAAATGCTCTTTTTGCCTAACAAAATTTTTATCTGTGTACACTTAATTGGTTGATGTCAACTCCATAATTAAATTTCATTTTGTTTTGATTGAGTTGGTTATTCAGATTAATTAAATTGTATTACCGAGCTTGATTGATTCTGCATTTTGTTTATGCAAATGTGGAACCTAGCGTCATCTCTTGTCCTAGTAACAGTGCTTGAATTTAAATTATGTTCTCTGTCTTGAACTCATAAAATGAAAATGCAATTTCAATTGAAACGATAATACGGGTAACCTATTTAGTGAAAATCCAGAAGTAAAATCTTTCACCAATATTTAGATTAAACCCAGAGACATAATTGGTCAATCAAATCATGTTTTAGGTTAGAAGTGTGATCTCTATGATGGTTAATCCTTCACTTATTCATGCGAATTTTGGCAATTAGGAAGCTCATATCAAATGGCATCCCCTCTTCTTATGGTTTTCAAATTGAACACCGATGGCTTTATAACCATCAGACTGGGCAGTCTGCTTGGGGGGGGGGTCATCCGTGACCATGAAGGAAGGTTTGTGACAGGATTCTACTATAATTTGGGTGTTGCAAATCCTGTCCATGCAGAGATGTGAGGCCTTGTGTTGGGACTGAAATTGGCTCGTGCTCAATCAATCTCTAAGATGCTTGTGGAGCTAGATTCAAAGGTTGTGGTAATTATGGTTGATATGAAGAGATCGCCTTGTCTCTTCCTTAAGCCACTTTTGGAGGAAGTAATGGAGTTAATTCAAGACACACAATGAGAATGCTCACTAAGCCATGTATATAGAGATCCAATAGATGGGTTGATTGTTTGACTAATCTTAACCACTTAGGATCCTGTACTTGTACAAATGTTCTTGTTGCTCCATCTCAAATTGTGTCCATAGAAGGGGTTCCCTTCTTTGGTTGACTAGTTGAGAGAACTCGTGTGTGTGACGAGTGATGAAGAAAAACGAAACCTATAGTGTAGTTAAGTTCTTGGTGAGAAAATAATTTTTTGTAGGAAAACTGATGAATGAAGTTTTCACATGTGTTCTTAATGTAGTTAAGTTTCTTAAATAGATAATAGATTAGCTAATCTTTTGTAATCTATTCCTATTTTATCAACAAAAAATGTCAGAAGTAAAAAAGGCCCACATTCAACTTTCATTCCTCGACGATCCCACCAATGTTCGTATTCACACGCAAGAACACTGAGAATCCTTGTCATCTATTGTCTATAAGAAACTTAAATACACTTAGGATACATGACTAAAACACATTCATCCGTTTTCCCGCCAAAAACCAATTCCCACCAAATACTTACACTCAAAAAACTTAACTATACTATAGGTTCTGGTTTTTTTACTCTCAACTGGTAAAAAATAAAAAAGTTGTGCATAAATATAATAACACATCTAAATTTTTACAAGTTACTTATTTCTGAAATATTAAGTTGGTGTTATTAGTTTTGAAATACAAGTTACTTATTTTTTATTACAAAAATATAGGAAGTGGTATTTACTATTTTGCATGGCAGACTAGTGTCACCCATGCAAGGTCTCCTTCAAAAACGATGTATATGTAAGGCCATACTTCGATTGGATTCATCCAATCATACTCCACTTGGATATCCCAAAATATATTCCTGCGCATTCGTATGGTTGGGAATGATGGATGGGACGTGGAGGGTTTCATACATACATTCATTTTAATATTTTATTAGTATATTTATCCGCCAGTCTTTAGCTTATCTAAATTTTATGATGTGTAAAGTAAAATAAATTATTTATTTATTTTCTTATGGAAAAATAAAATATTTATGAAAAGTTATAAAATTAAAAGTAACTAAATTTGTATAGTAAAATAATGATAAATAGTGATTGATAATTGATATAATTAATAAATAAAAATATGTAAGTCATTTAAAGGTTTTACGGTGTGAAATTATTGTTTGGCATGAGGTAATAATAGTAACTATAATTAAAACAATAATTTAAAAAATTAAATTGATTTAGGTAAAAATTTTAATAATTCTTGTGTTGCCACATGACTTAGATAAGTATTTTGATTGAATGACAAATATCTAGATATGAGAAATAATTAATTGATATGCTTTGATTTATTTACATTTTGAACTTGAATTTGATTTAATTCAAATTTGATTGAATGGTAAAACTCTAAATATGAGCATTAATTGATTGATATGTCTTAATGTCTTAATTAATGAAATATCATGAATTAAAAAATAAAAAATAAAATAATTTTCATTTTGGCGGGAAAAAAATGAATGTGGAGCTGCAACGTGACATAAGTCTACATGACAAAACTCTATTTTATATCATATATATAGTAGATTTTGACGAAACACATTTTAATTTTATAAAAACTGCAATCTGTTAAATAAAATTAGGGTTAAATACATTGTTCCTCCTTATAAAATCTCGATCGTTTAAGTTTAGCCTCTATAAAAATTTTATTCATTTTTAGCCTTGTAAAATACAAAAAATGTGTTTTTTTCCCTATCGAGTAGGGAATATGCCAGACTACTCGACATGGGCCTATGGCCTAGCTTACATCAGGCCCAAACCAGACTTTTTTAAGTAGACAAGACAAAAACTTTTTGAGAAGTCTATTTAACAAAAAAAATCAGAACTCGAGCCACCTAAACAACCTTTTAGGTCTAACATGCCGACCTATTTAAGTAAACATAAACAATAACTTTTTATTTCTATTATTATTATTATTATTATTATTATTATTATTATTATTATTATATTAGATTTTGTATATTTTGTTAAATCATGTACCTGCTGATCTTTTAAATAATTCAAGCATATTGACATACATAATTTTTTTTACATAATTAAAGGCTTTATTTCAAAATAGAATTTGAATAGGCTATCATATAAGTTTAGACTCTCCAAAAGGTCATGTTAGACCTTAAAAAGGATTTACATCGTACAAATAAATTAGAATCAAACCTTATAGAATTCAGTTCGCCCTATCTATTTTCACTCCTATGTATGTCACATGTTCTTAGTAGTAGTGGTTTTAATTTTCATTTTCTATAGTTTATTATAAATAGAATTAAACCTCATTGGCAAATTAGTCCGTTAGTTTATTTAAAGATAGGTCAGATGACTTATTTAAAGACTACTACAAGAAAACTTGAGATTATTGACGGTCAAAAGTCGTCGGTAAAGAATGTGTACTGACGGATTACCGACGGCCATAAATCCGTCGGTAAAACTAGCGTTGCAAATGCATACCGACAGGCCTTTTTTTTGCCGGGCTAAACCGTCGGTCAAGATCCGACAGTACATTTCGACGGGTCTATTCCGACGGCCTATGCCGTCGGTAAAGCCGAATTTATTTTTAAAAAAATTAGTTATATTAATTGATTAATTTCTATATTTAATTTAATTAATTGATTGATTTATTTAATTTTTAAATTAATTAATTTAATTATCTATTAATTTAATTTATTAAATTATTAAATATTAAATTTATTTATTTATTTATTAAAAATAATTTATTCCCATATTAAAAAATATTTATTTATTAATTTGATTAACTATTACTAGTAATTTAATTTATTTTTATATTTAATATCGATTAGTTTTAATTATTAATTTATTCCCATATTTAAAAATATGATAACGTGAACTGAAAAAACAAGTAAAAAAAAAGTAATAAATAATATACAGTTATTAGGGCATATTTCTGTATCGTGATTTTATATATTTAGGGCATATTTCTTTGTCTTCATTCTCCTTCCAGTAATATACAGTCATCAGGGCATATTTCTTTATTGAATCTCAAACGGGAAACTAAGGCTTAACACACAAACATATGTTCGATACTCCCTTGTAGTCATCATCGGCCTCCTAGAAGGCATACGAGGATCACCATGCTGGTTCATCAAATTACGATCATCATTGCGATAAGGATCACGATGACGAGCATCGCGATCCTCAATCCTCACAAAGTTATTTCGATACTCCCTTGCAGTCATCGTCGGCCTCCTGGAAGCCATGTGAGCACTTCGACCACGGTTTTCATCTAAAGACATTGTCTATTGTCAACAATGGTCAATCATGAGTAACAAAACTGAAATTTAATTGAATTACAACAAAAAACATAATATATCTCAATAGTTTAATTATTATTCGTAAGTGCAGAGGCCTTTTAGTAAATGATATAGACTTGAACGAAAATCAGCAACCCAGTATACCTTATAAATTTCAAACATAGAGTTATAAATTGGAAACAACAATCCATGCCTCCAGAAACAAAACAACAAGTCAAAAATCATGCATGCCTCCAGAAAACTCAAAATACAGGTTCTGAAATCAAAATAAAAAAATAAAACACAACATCTGAAATAGATAAAACCCTAAACTCCAAGGATGTAGCATAAAGCATAATCTCAAGTAATAATGCTCAAATGTATTACAAATAATCTTTCTTTTCAGTGATGATACTCAAAAGGTAAACCAACTTTTTTAGTTCCTAGCACCCACCCATCTCTAGAAGCCCATCAACATTTTTTATTCACCACAGTTGATTTTATCCTTCCTGTTTGGAAAAACACCCATGCCCAAGACATCTCTACGGTTTTAATTAAAAGCAATCTTATTCAATATAGATATAACAACAGTGAATGTGAAGGCTTTCACATTACAGCCTAGAAACTTTCCTTTCTGATACAATGGATTTATTATAAGAAATACCTTACGGAGTTAATTCTCCAAGCAACAAAGCATAGAAGATGTGAGTGGATATGTAAATGAATCAAGTTGTACAACTTGAGATGCCAGTCAACATAGGGTTACACATGGACAAATATACAAAGCAAAGGCAACATACACAAATAAGCACACATCACTACATGGGTCTATACACACAAAGTAGGAAAAGCCGAAAAGGTACTCTCCTAATATTTGCTCGTGAAATCACGATATCGATCATAGAATATCAGTTTGTATATCATAGGCTATGTTATGTGCACCCTAACAGTACACTACTTGATAAGGCATAACATATATAACAAGCTCACATAAAGGGGAAAATTAGTGATAGGAAGCATAATAATCTTCTTCACAAAAATTTTTGAAACAAAATGCCTTAATCACTTTACTAAATGCATCACTTCAAAATTCTCTCTGTGGAGAGAACTATGAAGGAAATCAAATAAATATGTCGGTGTGGGGGTCAACAGACAACCATTTTCCACCCATTGAGTCAATCGACATTTCGTTAGAGTGTATACCTAATTCTCAGAACAAGAGAGTGTCCACGTCCTTCGATGTCAGTGGCGGTCTCGGAGCAGTGTGGCGGCCTCGGACAAAATTACTGAAAAAATATAGAAAATTTTAACTAACAAGCTACCATAGCAAGTACTATTATGACATTAAAAATTTGTTGAGGAACATTCTGATTTAAGTACCAAACACCAATCAACAATGAGTATAAAAATTTAGACAACTTGCTGTTTTCAAATAGTTTGAAATCTGAAACAACCCAATTTAGCAACTAACTTTGCATAAGCAAGTTCATCTTCTCATGTTATAAAATAAATCCAAATAAACTCCAAGTAAACTTTTTGCCTTTCACTATTTTCATCAAATCATCAAGAATTCACAAAAACTATTTAACTTTCTCATCTAAAACACACAATAAAGCAGGATAGAAGTACACAAGATCAAACGCAATTTAGAAACAAACACAAAAGGGCAACATGAAAAAAGAAGCAGAAAACAATACTAAGAACCAGCAACGGGCGAGCTTCTTCTTGTTGTTGTTGAGCCAGTTGTTCCCAAATGCTCCCAATCGGTGGTACAACGAATCTGAAGGAGAAAAAAAAGATGTGGAAATGTGAAAATACTGAGAAATAAAAGCAATATTGAGAGAGAGACAGACGTGGTACCGAAAATGGCAGAGGCAGCGCAGTGGTGCCGGAAACAGACGTCGTGGTGGTGGCGGCCGCTCTTGGAGAGAGAGGACGGAATAGAGAGTGAGGATAGAAGGGAAGAAAGCAAAACAGAGAATGGGGAAGAAGGGTCATTCTCTGGTTAGTATCGGACATTACCGACGGCCTCTACCCGTCAAGAACTTTGGTCGCATCGACGGACTATGACCGCTTCGGTATTTAATATAAAACGCCAGAATTTACCGACGGATGACGATCGTCGGAAAATCAAATCGGGTTTACCAACGGATTTAGCCGTAGGAAATGCCGATTTTTTGCTACGGTTTTGGTCAGTAATCGTGCTTTTTCTTGTAGTGGACATTAATATGAAATATGTCTTTAAGTAGGCTAACAGTCATATCGACTTTCAAAAAGTCGACCAAGTCTAAAAGGTTTATGATAGGTAAGGGTCGACTTGAACATCGAATTTTTGAACAAGCCAAATCTATTTATGTAAAGCTTAGTTAGACCTAATTTATACCCACACCTACTGTCGAGGGACTAACCTTTTGTTAAATATAGGGACTAAAAATGAATAAATTTTTGGCTAAATTATACTTTTAGTCCATTAAATTTTTTTAGTTTTCATTTTCATCCTCTAACTATTTAAGTTTTCATTTAGGTCCCTTAAGCTTCTGACGTTACTTCAATTTCGTCTTTTTTTCATTTTTTTTAGACGAATAACCATTTGACACGTGGAATAAAAAAATGAAAAATTAAATGGAAATCATCTGCGTGTAGATTGGTCATTAGACTAAAATAAAAAAAAATGAAAAAATGACGAAATTGAAGTAACTTTCATAACTTAAGGGACCTAAATAAAAACTTAAATAGTTAGGGGACAAAATTAAAAACTAAAAAAAAGTTAAGGGATGAAAAGTGAAATTTAGCCTAAATTTTTTTATTGAGAGCAAACGTGAATTGTCGTGATTTAATTTATAGGTATTAAAAATATACTTAACCCATTATACGTTGTGTGTGAAATTAATTTTTTCATGCAAATGGATATCCGGTGGCCTTGAGGAAAATGATGGGATCTTACGAGTCAAACTCAAACCTATAAATGTTGCAACCCCGAAATCTAAAATTTGGTCACCCATGGCTCTTCCTCTAAACCAATACCCATGCACTTACTCGACCAAGTATTCAAATTGGCAACTCTCTCATTTTCATTTTTGTACATTTTCCCCCATACTCCTTTTACACCCCCTTTTGGGTAAAATAAACACATAAAAAGACAGAAGAAAAAGTACTAAATGGTAGGAGTAGTAAAATTTAGCTGGAAGACCGAGGCCTCCATGAAGAACAACAACTGCTTTGTTATCGCATCCGTACAAATTTAATAGCGTCCTAGGAAGGGATATTGATTTTTGCGGATCCCACACCAACCCCTCCGGGGGGTCCATCCAAAGTAGTAAGAACGGTATTTTATTTTTCTTTCTTTCTTCTATTTCTCCTTCACAGATTCGCTTATCCAAACAATGCGGTAGAGGTTTTTGTCACATCCTAAACGAAGGGAAAAAAAAATCCTAAACAAAGTAGACACCAATAATTTTAAATACCGCCTATATAAAATATAAAATTATATTTTTTTGACGAAAAAATATAAAATTATATTAAAAGAACTGTTTCGTAAAAGTATATTAAACAATTGTTTCGTAACTGTGTGATTTACGATTTTTTAAATCGTGTTATAAATTTATGGCTTGTTCTGATTTAATAGTCTTTTTTGACGGGCTAATTTAATATTTTTTAAGAAGTTATAATAATTATTTTTGCCCGATAGTTATTTTTGTTTGTTTAAGAAGTTATAATAATATATTATTTCTTAATGAATCGAATTTAATGATAAATAATTGAAATCTAAATTCGTATTAATCTTTAGACCTTTATTTTTTTCTTTTTTTTCTTTTCACTTTAATCATTGTATTATCCTCTGATAATAAAACAATCATGTTTGTTTACCAAAAAAAAATCATGTTTAAACATTGAACAATCACATTTAAACGCGTAATGTACACGTCCAAAAAACATTCATACTACGTACGCGTAAAGTAGTGCTTAGTAATAGTTTTTTTTTTTTTTTTTTTTTTTTACTGTAGTGCTAGTTAATAGCTGAGATAATTTACTAAAACCCGTGAAAGTATACTTTCAAAAACAATTTCGGCCGTTCAATTAAGGGGTATCGAAGTATTTGCAGAATCCGGATATCATTTTAAATTTTAGTGGCCAAAGAACCCACATAAATTAATTTATTATTATTATTATTATCATCGTCATCTTGTTATTGTTGTTAAAAAATTTATTAATATTAACATTTTCATCAAAATATTAGTATCAATAAGATTCCATTTACTTAAATAATACTCTTTCCGTAACAAAATATAAGCAAAAAAGAGTACATGTATTTGATTCAAATTACAAGTACTTTTTTTTGCTTATATTTTGTTACAGAGTAGTAATAAATATCTTTAGATTTTAATAAATTTATTTTATACTTTTTATTTGATATTTAGTTAATAAAGTTATTTTTTAATTGGCATCCAAATAATAATGATAATTATTATTATTACCTTTTTTTGGTAGACTATAATTATTATTATTATCATCATCATCATTATTATTACACTATTATTATTATTACTATCATCATTATTATTAGACTATAATTGTTATTATTATTTTTTTATCATAACGTGTATTGATTTTTTTATTTTAAATAAAGGATAATTTTTTGTTCTTGATTCCCAACTTGAAAGTGCTAGTAAAGTCTTCCCTAAAATAATGATTCCGTAACTCGAATTTCTATTGTTGCAAATAAAATTCAGCCAGGATCATATATTTTGAATTTATTTGTTGTTTTTTAAAACATGTCTATTCAATAATAATATTTTTCAAGCATATGTACCAAAAAAAAAAAAAATTTCCAAGCATACACTTACGTGAAAACAACAATCAGAATACTATATTGTTAAAATTCTATCTTTATTATTTTTTTGGGTTAACTAAAGGGTAATCTTGGCAGGAAGATAAAAACTAATCCTTCAAGATACTGAGAGTCGACCTCTCCTAACAGATGCTCTTTCACACACATATGTCTATGGTTGAACACAGGGACAGATGGATCGAGGGGCAACTAGGGGTTCTAGCCCCCCTCTCTCTCTCATGTTTTTTGTTAATAATGATATATACATTAAATATTTATTAATTTAATTTTTAAATTTAAAAAGAAAAGAAAAAAGAAAAAAATTACAACAAAAAGTTAGTCTAATTGGTAAAGATACGACTCATTCTCATAAGGACGCGAGTTCGAATCCCGGTGCCAATGCGAGGACCTCATTAATGGGTAATATGTAAGTACATCTGAAAATATTCTTTGAGTATTGAGGCCCTTGAGACTCAACTCGCCTACACTTTTATTTATCAGAAAAAAGAAATAAATGTAAAAAATAATATAATAAATAACATAAATTATTTTTAAAAAAAATATAGTACTCAATATATATTATTAGTCAATTCCACCCCCATTTGATAGACTTCTAGATCCGTCCTAGGTTAAACACCTAATCACTTGTTTAAGTGACCCGATCATGTCACATCATATTGGTGTCGTTATTATTTAAAAATAATAAGTGTGAATTATTATTTTTAATTAATAATTCACACTTATCATATCATTTAGATTTTAAATAAATGTAGCAATTTAGATATGCAGACAATTAATTGAATTATTTATTATTTTTGAGTAAAAAAATTGTAATTTAATTATTATGCATTAAGAGTATACAAAATACACAAAACATATAATAATATCTCATCAAATAGATATTTGCACATATATTTTTAGGATATAATACCATGACATGACAATACAGTGAAATACGATGAAATGTATGTGTAAAACCTTTTTTTACACTAATAGCGTATAGTGATTAAACTCAAAAAGTTGAGTGTTTATTACCGATATAAAGAAAAATCAAACTTTGTTTAACAAGAAGTTTATGTTTACACACACGCGTGTCAAATTACACGATGTGTCAAGTTTTAACATTTACATCATTTAATAACTTTTCGTAGAATATAAAATTAATTAATTCGATGGTTGCATTCAAAGTTTTTATAAAGTAGATCAAGCTTATAATTTTTCATGTAAATAAATAACTAATTATACATCATTGCACTACTTTATTTTAATAGATAGTGTGTTACTTAAAATACAAGTAAATATCTATTATTAGATAACATACATGCAAATGTTTAAATTATTTGAAAATTAATATACATAACTAAAAAAAAATAATATCACATTGAAAAGATAGTGTCAAAAGGTGTGACACTAGCGGGTTAATAATTATTACTTAGTGCAAGTATTGAAGTTTAACAGTCATTTAATCCTATCCTGTGACCTTACTCTGTGAACATGAGAAAATTTGGGTGTTGTTCCAATTGTATTGTTTGTATTGTTCTCTATTCACGTCATGTCACGTGGATTATTTAATTTATATTATCTTTTATTATTCAGATAGTTTTTGTTATAAAAAAATGTCCACATGACATCCTATGATAGGAGAACAACAATATTGAAACGACACATAACTTATCTCCTTGTGAAAATGGATTTTTTTAAATAACCCTGTGAAAATGGATTAAGAATAATACAAGGCATAAAATAAATAAATAGAACTAAGTTGTATGCATTACATTATATTTCCGTTAAAAAAGGCATTATATTATATTATAATCATAATTTATAATTCTTAACAAAGCTAATGCTTGCGAATTGCGATCCACATATAAACTTCACTGGAAAAACATTAAATTAAAAAGATAAAAAAAGACTCAAATTATTTTTTTTATCTGTAAAATGACACAAACGGATATCGAAAAGAAAGATATGAAATTTTACAATTTTATTTTAATTATGAGAGTTTTTGCTTCCTAAACCAATGCAAAACAATCCTAGTTGACAAGTGTCAAGGGGTGCTTTCAGCTCTAAGTCCAATCCGATGCCCTGACTCATCAGGACTTCAGGACTTATTATTGGGATAAAAAATAAAAAAAAAGCAACAATCATTAAAAATAATAAAAATGCATTTAACCGCTTAAAGGCGAGACGCTCCCGCAAACACAGCTCTCTCTCTCACAGTCTCCCTTCATTTCGAGAGTTCTCTCTCGGAATATTCTTTCTTTTTTTTTTTTTTTCAATTTAAATTCTGGTATCTCTTTCCTCCTCTTCTTCTTGAAGCCTCTCCTTCTTTAAAAACGCAATAATCGTGAATAAGTAGTAGTGGCAGCAGTTTGAGAGAAGCTGAATTGCAAAAGAGATGGCAGGAAACGATTGGCTGAACAGCTACCTGGAAGCGATTCTGGACGTTGGGCCTGGCCTCGACGATGCCAAGTCCTCTCTGCTTCTCAGAGAGAGAGGAAGGTTCAGCCCCACTCGTTACTTCGTTGAAGAGGTTATCGGCTTCGATGAGACCGATCTCTACCGCTCTTGGGTTCGGGTACTCTCTCTGTCTCCCTCTCTTACTCTCCCACTCCATTCATTCTTTATTCTCTCTCCTTCGATTCAACTGATTTTGCGTGTTTGTTATGTTAGGCTTCTTCCTCGAGGAGTCCTCAGGAGAGGAACACCAGATTGGAGAACATGTGCTGGCGGATTTGGAACCTCGCTCGTCAGAAGAAGCAGGTTCGGTTATCAGTATTTATCACGATTTGTTCTTTTTCCTTTGGTTCACTTGCTGATGAGATCACGATGATGTGTTGAATTTGGTTAGCTCGAGAATGAGACGGTGCAGAGAATGACCAAGCGTCGCATCGAACGCGAAAGAGGGCGCAGGGAAGCTACTGCAGATATGTCTGAGGACTTGTCCGAAGGTGAGAAAGGAGATCCGGTGAGTGATGTTTCTGCTCACGGCGGTGACGCCGGTAGAACCAGATTGCCTAGAATCAGTTCCGCCGATGCTATGGAGATGTGGGCTAACAGTCAGAAAGGCAAGAAGCTCTACATTGTTCTCATAAGGTATCGTAACTAATTACCTTTCTTCTGTATTACAATTCCATAGCATAGCATTCTGTTTCATTCATTGGTGGATGTAAATGAATGCAAAATTGAATCAGACTCTGCTGATAATGATTGATATGGTTATAATTGGTCTATTTGTTTTCTTGATTTTATTGTGCAGAGTGCATTTTATGTAATCTCACCGTGTCTCTATTGTGCGCTTTTATTTTGTTACTCTTGACTTTAACAACGAGTGTATGTGCAGCATTCATGGCCTCATACGAGGTGAGAATATGGAGCTGGGACGTGATTCTGATACTGGTGGTCAGGTAGTACTTCCATTTTATATTTTTTGTGTGTGTCAAGAATCTGTTAATTTTTTCCTTGCTGTTTGTGTGACACTGCACTGGCAGTACTCTCTTAAATTTTGCTGGTATCTACCTGGTCGTGTGGGGAACTGAATTTTGTTTTTCTGCTGAATAGGTTAAGTATGTCGTGGAACTTGCAAGGGCCTTGGGATCAATGCCAGGAGTTTATCGAGTTGATTTACTGACTAGGCAAGTCTCAGCGCCGGATGTAGATTGGAGTTATGGGGAACCAACAGAAATGTTGACTCCGAGAAACACCGATGAATTTGGAGATGACATGGGAGAGAGCAGTGGTGCTTATATCATTCGTATTCCCTTTGGTCCAAGAAATAAGTATATTCCAAAAGAAAATCTCTGGCCTTACATTCCTGAATTTGTTGATGGAGCACTTGGCCACATTATACAGATGTCCAAGGCTCTTGGGGAGCAAATTGGCTGTGGGCATGCTGTCTGGCCGGTTGCCATCCATGGACATTATGCGGATGCTGGTGACTCTGCTGCTCTTGTATCCGGTGCTTTAAATGTTCCGATGCTTTTCACTGGCCACTCACTTGGTCGAGATAAGTTGGAGCAACTTTTAAAGCAAGGTCGACTATCAAGAGATGAAATAAACACAACTTACAAGATTATGCGTAGGATAGAAGCTGAAGAATTAGCCCTCGATGGTTCTGAAATAGTCATAACAAGCACTAGACAGGAAATAGAAGAACAATGGCGCTTGTATGATGGTTTTGATCCAGTATTGGAGCGTAAACTACGAGCAAGGATCAGGCGTAATGTGAGCTGTTACGGTAGATACATGCCTCGCATGGCGGTAAGTACCGGATCACAATTGAACTCTCTAGCAACTCCTAAACGTCCTTTCTTGTGGACCAAATTAGGCAGTCATGATTTTGAATTATAGACAGATTTCAGGTGGCTAGAGGTAAAATATCATGTTGATATACCTTTGCAACTTGCATTGAGATATAGTAAGTTCATTTTCCTGTCTTGTTGACTGATTTGATCCTTCCTGTATAACCTAGTGCTTAAAGCAAAACGTTTTGCTGCTTAGTTTGAACTGGATAGGGTTATCTATGAACAAATTCTCTGTTTTTCACTTGTTATTGTCATTTTTTTTTTTTGGGTAAAATTAACATCAGATGAGACCTGAAATTCTGTTTTCCGGTACTGGTATGGCTTATTAGTTTGTCCAGGAAAGGAATAGCTTTATCTTGTGTGTATGGTGAATATGTTGCATTCTTGTGAATGCATTGGGTTAGAAAGATCGTTGACATAGCTCATAGTTTGCATAGCATTTCTTGATAACACCAGTTATTGCAGAGTCCTGTTCCAGATGCAATATTGTTTTTAGTAATATTTAGTTGCAAGTCATGTAAAACTAAATGTTTGAATCTGAACACATCTTGCAGGTAATTCCACCTGGTATGGAGTTCCATCATATTGTTCCACAAGATGGTGATATAGAAGGTGAACCAGAAGGGAATTTGGATCATCCTGCCCCCCAAGATCCGCCTATTTGGTCTGAGGTCCGAAATATGCTTTCTGCATTTCTTTTAGTGAACTTCCTGGATAATTAGCCAGTTCAATGCTTTTATTTATAATTTATTATGTAACTTAACTAGCAAGTTCTGTTTGCAAGTCCAATGCAAAAGTGGAATTAATTCCAATTTAAACTTTGTGATTACCAGATAATGCGTTTCTTTACCAACCCTCGCAAGCCTATGATACTTGCTCTTGCTAGACCAGATCCTAAAAAGAACATCACAACATTGGTGAAAGCATTTGGAGAATGCCGTCCTCTTCGAGAGCTTGCTAACCTCGTAAGAAACTGTGAATTATCAGTCAGCACTTCTTGAGTATCAATGTTCTTAATTTTCAGGTCAGCTGACTTGCATTACTTGACTGATCAATTAAATATCATTGTTTGGGCTTTTCAGACATTAATTATGGGTAACCGAGACGGAATTGATGAAATGTCAAGCACAAGTGCTTCTGTTCTTCTCTCGGTAATTAAGCTGATTGACAAGTATGATCTATATGGGCAAGTGGCATATCCTAAACACCACAAACAATCTGATGTTCCCGACATATATCGTCTAGCAGCAAAGACAAAGGTAACTTTGTCGATTTATTGGAATAAATGATGAGTCAATCTAAGCTTTAAAATGGATTACAAGAAAATCGATATAACTGTCTACTTCTTTTAAGCATAGTTGTCAAATTGTGAGAGTAATTAGAATTATTGGTTCAATTTTTGAATCCTGAGAGTATAGTATTGTACGATTTAGAAACATGTCAATAAACACACATGATTAATTGCCTAAGACATTCATAAAATACTGAAAAGCCTTTAATAATACTTAAATTTCAGAAATCCCTTAGGCAAGAGCAAATTCCAATAATACCATAATATGCTCATAAGCCAAAACTCACAAGTAAACTCAGATCATAATTCTTTGTGTTCCTACTAAATGGTAGTTCATCCAAAGTGTACTAATTCACATTGTTTAGAGATAATTATATTTGACATGTAATACATTGTCACAAACAGTACAATGTTCTTAAATAACATCTTTCTTCCACTTCTTCTTAGTCTGAGGAGCTGCATAAAGTGACCAAATAAAGCCTATATTTCTGAAGAATGATAATTGAGCAATGATCTAGCTAAATAAGGTGCGTATGTGAGAGAGTGACTCTGTAAAGCCTTCGTTTAAAAGAATGAAATCAAACTAATTGAACAGCCAAACAGGGCAGTAGAGCGAATGACTGACTGTTCAGGCCATGTTTTGGAAGAAAGAAAATGGGGTGATGGAATGACCAAATAGAGAGCTTTCAGTAGCACACCCAGTTCCTTTTCCTTTGACAATTTAAGTTTCTTTGACCTTTTCAAAAACTCTGAGAATTGGTGAAAGAAAAGCAAAAGAGAAAAAAAATCAATGAATCTCTGAATCATTCAATTCGTATCAGTGATATGGAGTTGGACTGGTTCATGCATATATAGCATGATTCAAAAGCATGTATGATTCATCACATGACCCAAATCATGGGCTTGCAGAATCGCATGACATTGTGTGACTCTAAGAGCTATGCAGTGTCCTTTGAGTGCCTAGCCACCTACATGGAACCCCCTACCCCCCTCTTTCTTCCGTCTTTAGTTCATGTTAGATAGTCAGTGTCTTACGTGAATGCATCGTCTTGTGATGTGATAGACAGTCTTGTGTGAATATATCCTCTTGCATTTATTTCTTGTGATGTGATAATCTTGTCTGTGTGAATACTTTCCACTTGTGAGACTGAATCTATATACATTCTTGTAAGAATACTCTCCACTTGAGTTGTGGGAGTCAATCTGTATACTTTCTTCATATCTTGTTTAATTATTTTTCCCATGCAAGCTATGTTATCATTTTACATTTCATTCAGATCCAATATCTATGCAGGGTGTTTTCATTAATCCTGCTTTCATTGAGCCGTTTGGTCTTACCTTAATTGAGGTGATCTTCTGAATCTTGAACTATTTATTATTGGTTGCTTTCTTTGTTGGAGTTCTAAACATCAACTTACGTCTTTGTTGAACAGGCTGCTGCTTATGGTTTGCCAATTGTTGCCACTAAAAATGGTGGTCCTGTTGATATTCATCGGGTATGCTTACTGATTAGTGGTTATGTATTGATTTGTAAAGGTTCCCTTGAAAACTTGCATGACTGATTGGTTATCAATACAGGTACTTGACAATGGTCTGCTTGTAGATCCCCATGATCAGCAGTCTATTGCAGATGCTCTTTTGAAGCTTGTTAGCAACAAGCAACTTTGGGCAAAATGTAGACAGAATGGGTTGAAGAATATTCATTTATTTTCATGGCCCGAGCATTGTAAGACTTACCTGTCTAAAATAGCCACTTGCAAGCCAAGACATCCACAATGGCAGCGAAGTGAGGATGGAGGTGAAAGCTCCGAATCAGAATCACCTGGTGATTCCTTGAGAGATATACAGGACTTATCTCTTAACCTGAAGTTTTCATTGGATGGAGAGAAGAGTGGGGGTAGTGGAAATGATAGTTCTTTGGATCCCAATGGAAATGCGACTGATAGAAGTGCAAAATTAGAGAATGCTGTTTTGTCATGGTCAAAGGGCATCTCTAAGGACATACGCAGGGGTGGGGCTGCTGAAAAATCAGATCAAAATTCAAATGCTGGTAAATTTCCGCCGTTGAGAAGGAGGAGTCATCTATTTGTTATTGCCGTGGATTGTGATACCATTTCAGGTCTTCTTGAAACGACTAAAGTAATCTTTGAGTCTGCTGGAAAGAGGAGGGCTGAAGGCTCTGTAGGGTTCATATTGTCAACATCATTAACAATATCCGAGATACAGTCATTTTTTATCTCAGGTGGCTTGAGTCCCAGTGATTTTGATGCTTATATTTGCAACAGTGGCAGCGATCTCTACTATCCATCCCTCAATTCTGAAGATCGCCCATTTGTGGGTGACTTGTATTACCACTCACACATTGAATACCGTTGGGGTGGAGAAGGGTTGAGGAAGACTTTAGTACGCTGGGCATCTTCAATCACTGATTCAAAGGGTGAGAATGATGAGCAAATTGTGAGTCCTGCTGAACAGCTTTCTACTGACTACTGTTATGCTTTCAAAGTGCGAAAGCCAGGAATGGTAATTTTTCATTCTAGTGTTTATGATTTTGTATAAATAAATCTTCTTTAGTTAAGATTCCAAGCGGCATTTTTTGTGCAGATTTTTTTTTCTCTCAGATTCACTTAAGAGTTTTCTTGTTTTATTTAATATTATTTTGCAGGCTCCCCCTCTGAAGGAGCTTCGTAAGTTATTGAGGATTCAAGCTCTGCGTTGCCATCCTGTATATTGCCAAAATGGGACAAGGCTGAATGTAATTCCAGTACTGGCATCTCGTTCCCAAGCCCTCAGGTATTGTTGAATCATCATTCCAAAATTTCCATTATGCCAAAAGTTGGAATTGTATACATTGGTGTCTCCTTTACTCTTTTCTTTGGGATGGAGGGGTGAGGAGGTAGGTGAACAGTTACTGCATTTTTTTTCTTGACATTCTATAGGATGAAATTATGGAACGTCTATACAAATATGCTAGGACAGAAGCAATTCATCTCCCATGCTAGAGCACTAACTTTTTCACGTGATTTCCTCTATTTGGCTGTTGTGGTTTGCTCAAGTTTGCTGTGACATCTGATGACTTAATGTGTTTTCATTTAGGTACCTATATGTTCGATGGGGTTTTGAACTGTCAAAGATGGTGGTGTTTGTTGGAGAATGTGGTGACACAGATTACGAAGGATTGGTTGGTGGCCTACACAAAAGTGTGATATTGAAGGGAGTCGGAAGCAGTGCAATCAGTCAACTCCATAATAACAGAAGCTATCCTCTTTCAGATGTGATGCCATTGGACAGCCCCAACATCGTTGAGGCAACTGAGGGGAGTAGCAGTGAAGATATCCAGGCTTTGATGGAAAAAGTAGGATATCTCACGGGATGAAAAGTCATCTGTGTTTAGTTATGCCTCTGCTTGTCTTCTGTGAATTACTGAAACCTACTTCTAAGCGAAGTGATAATCTGACATTTATCCACAATGTTCATAATCATAAAGCTTTCGTTTCATCCTCCTCCTTCCTCTCTTACTTCTATAATCATTCTCTTCTTCACAACCTTGCTCCATGAAGCATATTTCCTCTTGTTCCATTATCTGCTTGTTGGTCTTGTATCTACATATTACGTTTTTATTTTGAATAAAAGGCCAGTTCTCATTTCTGTCTGCATGCCTTGTTTCTTTTTGTCGATAACTCGATATTTTCCCGGCCTTTCTCGTGTTCACAATATGGCTGAAGCCAAACTTCCTTTTATACTCGGCATACTCCTTTTTCCGTTTCCCTTTAATAAATATCACAAAGTTGAAAATCAACAACGAGAACACAAGAACCCAGAACCAATAATATAGGAGATTCGGTTCAGATCAGTAATGACTAATGATCAGTCACCAGTGTGCTAGAGCTTTATTATGAATCATAAAAAAACCAGATGGTTTCTACTTTCTACTCGAACAAGGTATTTTGCCCCATGTCATTCATATAAATGTTTTTGTTTTTTGTCTTATGACGTTCTTGGTTACTATCACAGGTGACTGCCATAATATTTCTTTTGGTGTGAAAATCTCATTTGATATGATTTTCAATGTTAACATTCATTGGATTTCAATTGTATGTTTTCCGTTGCTCGTTTTGAGTTTTCTGATTTTTGATCAAGTTACCGCCTATTTGTCTTAGATTTCATTAGCGTAAATGAGGAAATATAGTTTCCTAAGATACTTTTAATTGCCTGTCAAAAAAGATACTTTTAAATGAATGAAGCTCCCCCACCCGGCCCACAAAAAAAATAGCTTCAAATGAATGAAGCTATAACTATGAACTATGTATTTTCCCTTCACCAAATGGGTATCCGGGCGCAAATGCAAAGTACCGCAAAAAGTATCCTGTACAAAACAAAACTTCTGGGCTATGTAACACAGGCTATGTAACAAGGACACAAGTTGTTTTCGATTTGAGGACTTTGTTGGTGAGTAATATGTAAGTGTTTTTGAGCCTCGGTTTTTCCTGACCCTAATGAACTCTTAGGACTTGACTCCCCGAAACTTTTTTTTAATATGAAAAAACTTATGGGCTATGTAACACAACGTATATTAGTTTGCCCCATTGTTTTTTAATGACAAATTATTACAAATTTTAATTAAATTTTCCCAATTAATATTGATTAAGACTTAAAATAAATAAATAAAAATTTCGTGTAAAACTGTAATAAAAAAAAACTTCGCGTGAAAAAAATTACTTTGAATATTTATTGTACCGGAATGGTGTGAAATCACCGAATCATATTAAAGTAAGTGAAAAAATAATTATTAAAATAATACATGTCTAATATTAAAAAGATAAAATCTTTAAGTCGCATATGAGAAATACTAGTGCATTAAACCGTGCATCGCATGGGTGAGATTTGAGAGTTATCGAGTCACGTAAAAAAATAAGTAAGACGTTAAAAATATTTTCAAAAGAAAGTAGAAAAAAACAACATAAATGGATTTTTCATATTTACAATATAATAAAAAATAAAGACAAAAAAATAACAATAGTGACATAATTAATCATTTATGTTTCATAAATATATAAGTGTTTATAGTTAATTCGTATTTTTAGTATGATTCATTAGTTAATTTCAATTTGATTTAATTGAAATTCAAATTTAAAATGTGAATTTAAATTTATTATGAATTATATGATTAATAGTGAATATCAAGTTAAAAATTGCCAAATTTATATAATAAAATAGTAATAAATGATAATTGATTACATTAATTCAAAATTAGTAAGTTATTAAAGAGAAGATATTTATGATTTTGATAACATTGATTAATTGAGATTTTATAATAATATTGATATTAAAATAATTATAATAATAAATAAATAAAATTGTTTTAGTCGGAAAAAGAATGTATATAGTTTTGACACGTGGCATAATCTCAAGTGTCAAAACTCCATTTTATACAATATAGTAGATTAGGAAGAAAATCACAATGCAAGTTTATGGCAACATATATAAGTCCTATTTTTTGGTCGGTTTTTGCCTATGAACAGGTCAATCGTCCCGACCTCGTTCATTGGTCTTTCATGCCTATGAATGAGACCATTTTTGCTCGGCCCTGAATATAGGTCACTCACGCCTATGAACGAGACCAATTTTTCTCGACCTTGAACATAGGTCTTTCGCTTCGTTGGTCTTTTATGCATGCGAACAAGATCAGTCGGTTTGACCTTGAATGTAAGTCTTTCATGCCTATGAACGAGAAGAATTTTACTCTGCCTTGAACATATGTCTTCTGCACCTATGATTGAGATCATTCGTCCTGACCTTGAACATAAGTCTTCCACACTTATGAAAGAGACTAGTTTTGCTCGGCCTTGAACATAGATCTTTCGCACCTACGAACGAAAATCAGTTAGTTCGACCTTGAATGTATGCCTTTTATGATTATGAACGAGACTTGAACATAGGTTTTTCGTGCCTACGAACGAGATCGACTAGTTCGACCTTGAACGTAGGTCTTTCATGTCCACACTGGTTTTGATGCCAATGAACGAAGTCGAACTTTCATGGTCGACCTTGAACTCAAGGAAACCACCGAGCAAGATGGTGAACACTAGGAGCATGGTTGGTTCACCGTGCTCCTAGTGTTCACCATCTTGCTCGGTGGTTTCCTTGAGGCCCAGGCCAATTTTACCGGGCCCCACGGTGGGCGCCAATGTTAATGCACGAAATGGTGCAAGGTCGTACCTTTGCTCCTCTGCTTGGTAGTTGGGCGATGAGCTCCGTGGTGAGTACTCCTCCTCCGGGCGTGATGTCCGTCCTCCTTCAGACCGGCCGGTGGGGTACCTGTAAAAGGCACTCCGATGCCTAAGTTAGATAGGGCTTTTCAGGGTGAGCCTAGTGCTCGCATCATAGAGATGAGTTTAGGGTTTAGAGAGAGTGTAGAGAGAGAGAGTGAGAGATCCGCCCCCTCTTACCTGAGGGGCCAAGCCCCTTTATATAGGAGTGGTAGTTCCGGGTTATGTGCTAGCTTTCTTCTTCAGAAAGTATTATTTGGAGGGCCTTGCTAGATCAATGGGCTCGGGTATGGTTGGGCTCAGCTCGGTGATCCAGTTAGGAGCCCAGCTCGGAGGCCGGCCCATAACATAAGCCCCCTAGACCCTTTGCCTGAAAAGGTACAGAGTCTAATTGTTTTTTCGTTAGGTCGGAATTCGAGCTGGGTGGAAGGCCAAGAAAGAGAAAGTCGCCCAAGTTCTCGGGTCGACCTCTTCTAACGTGCCGACCGCCTCCTCTCCTGCAAAGGTCGCCAAGAAGCGACCATAAGATTCTTTTGGTCCTATCTCTGTCCAGCCCTCTAGACTTGCTTGCCGATTAGCTAAGCATATATTTAGAGTGCAAGTATTTGGTTTTCTCCAAATACCTTGTAAGAGTTGATCCCATCATAGAATTGTTCTTGCTGAGCTTGAAATAACATAATTACTACTCAAGAGTAGTGGGTCAGGTTGAACCCGTCAAAGTGCCACAATCAATTACATGGGCTTTGATTGTCAATAATATGATGATTGATCGGATGATCTGCTCTGCGTGGTATGATATCAAGATTTCCTATTAGGTCTGATCTCTGAGGTCTGAGCTGGTATCTGATGTGCGACTTGAGGTCATCCAATTATCTGCGGTCTTCCAATTATCTACCCAGTGATCTCTTGAACACGGGGAGCTTAAATGCAGATTGAGCTTTGAACTGGTTGAGTCGAGCTCAGATGAGGATGAGCTCTGAGCAGGTCAAGCGCAGATGAAGATGAGCTCCGAGCAGGTCGAGCTCCAGTCAGAATGAGTTCCGAGCAGGTCGAGCTCCGGTCAGGATGAGCTCCGAGCAGGTCGGGCTCCAATAAGTACTCGTGTTGAAGTACAAGGAGAGCTTGTAAATAGGTTTGAATTATGGGTAGAGCTTCGACCCCAAACTTGACCTTTGACTTGAAGACTAAGATAGGTAGAACTCCAAACAGGTTTGAGCTGTAGGTCTCTGCATTGGTCGAGCTCTGACCTATGGTGGTCTACTCCCACCTAAAATTTGTACTTGAATTTGAAGAATTGAAGTGCATGTTGAGATATAGGCCTCTACATTTGAAGTGCTGATGGGGAGCTGGTCTTTGTTGGTGAGCTCACGGAGAGCTGCTTCTTGTTCGAGCTCGTTTAGAGCTGGTCTTTGTTGGTGAGCTCATGGAGAGCTCCACCCTTTCCGAGCTTGTGGAGAGCTGGACTTCATCTCGAGGGGTAAAAAGGCTTCAGTGCTCCCCAATTTTAAGGAGGGTTTTTATGGTGCCTGGCCCAAGTGAAGGTGATCGCTCCCGATCTCGTTATTGAAAACCAAGGGAATGCCCTAGTGTAACTTGTGCTTTTTTGCTTTTTGTTTTTCTTTAGTTCCGATCTTGTAATTGCTCATCCGAGAACCACCTCTTGCAATTCCTTTTCCTATGAATGAAATTTGACTAAGTGATGATGACTTACTTTACTTTCTTTTCACGCTTTCCTGTAGTCCTTGGGTAGTATAAGGTAGTGTAGTCCTCGGGTGGCTTCCCCCGAAAGATTTGTTGCAAATTGAAAGTTTGGAACATTAGTCCCTCGTAACAACATTAGTCGAGTGCTTGTCTAATCCGAGCATCATTTTGAGATGTCAGGTCTCTATGATGATTGGAGCCGGTTAGGCTTTTCTTCAGGTCGAGTTATCATCTTTCGAGCTGCTTTAGAGCTCGCCAGGCCTCTATGCTGACCTGAAATCTTTGGAACCGCAGGGGTTAGTCTTTGTCGCGCTGTGTTTGAGCTCGGCACGTCTTTATGCTGACGTGGTGTCTTTGAAACCACAATGGTCTTGTTTAGCTCGACAGGCGACCTTAGCCGAGGTGCATTTAGCAAAAATTGTTCTTGCTAAGTCTAATTGTAATAGAAACAGAAACTGGCAGTGTTCCAAGTGTGAGGTATAGCCTTTCCATTGAGTTGCTCCAACTTAAACACTCCCTTACCGACTGCTTCACTAATCGGAATAGTCTCTCCCACTTTAGGGTAAGCTTTCCAATTGTCCCAAGTAGAGCGAATTCGATTGACAACTTTTTTTTTCCTTTGTCTAGATAATTTTGCAAACTGAGAATTTTTGGTTTGGAGATTGCCCAGAACTTGTCCAATCGCCATTTGGGAATCACTTTGTATCAACAAGATTGTCACACCTGTTACGGGCCGGTCCCCGAGCTGGAATCCATCGAGCTCGGCCCGATGCCGATCTAGCTTCTGCGAGCTCGGTTACTACCGACCGGGCGGAACCGAGTATGAGCGAGCACAGGCCTGCGCCCGCCGAGCCACTACGTGCCCTCGCCCCGTTTCCCGTGATGGGCCGCTCCGAGTCCATTATAACACTCGGGACCCGAGCTGCGTGCCCCGACATGGAACCCCCGTAGAAGGGGGCCACAGGGCAGTACCGTTACGAAGAAGGTGGGGCACGTTATCAGATCATAATGAGCCGTTACCCTTTTCAGGTGCGAGCCGTTACCCCGCATGAAGAAGGTGGGGCGCGCAGTTCGGATGGGGAGTAACCAACCGCCTGCCAGGCTTCACTATATAAAGGGGGCTTAGCTCCCCAGGTACCACTCCCCTTTCGACTCCAAGAAGAAGGAGTACTCAATTCCAAGGAGGAGGAGAGCTCAACCATTCCCGGAATTAACATTGGCACCCACCGTGGGGCCAGGTAAAACTAGCCCAGGCCTCAAGAATACCCCGAGCTGGATGGTGCGCACCAGGAGCACGGCGAATCACAGATCGCCACCGCTGAGTCATCACTCAGCCAGTCAGGATGAACGCCCACCACCGCACTCGCCTCGAGCTTCAGGCGTAAAACGAAGAGTTAAGGCGCAGGATCGCGGAAGCCCGCGATCGCGAGGAAAGAAAGGGCCACGAGACGCCCTCGAGGACCAGAAGAGACAACCGGGACTCGTCCAAATCGGACGGCTCCAGCGCCACGGAGAGCCCCAGGCGAGAGGGCCACACCCGGCACACACCGCGGCGTGAGAACTGACCCTTCGAAATCGGACTAACCTTGCTCCCCTTCGACGAGAGGGTTATGGCCGATCCAGTCCCGAAGCGATTCCAAATCCCCAACATGGACGCTTACAAAGGTAAGACCGACCCCGAAGAACACATTACCTCCTTCAACGCGTGGATGCTACTGATCGACGCATCTGAGGGCCTGAAATGTAGGACCTTTCCCTGCACCCTGAAAGGGTCGGCCATGATGTGGTTCTCTAACCTCCCACAACGCTCGATCCACTCATTCAGACAACTCGCCGAGCAATTCGTGGCCAGGTTTACCACGAGTCGAGCCTTTCGGAGAAACTCCACTTGCCTGGTCGGGCTCAAACAGAGGTCGGACGAGACCCTGAAGTCCTTCATAGAGCGTTTCAACAACGAAACGGCTCAAGTCAGAAATCTCAGCACCGATGTGGCGCTCCACGCCATAGTGTCAGCACTAAAACCTGGTCCCTTCTCGGACTCCCTCGCTCGCCGGCCTGCAGGATCTCTGGACGAGCTGAGGCGCCGAGCAGTGGGGTATATCAACATGGAGGAGGTTGCCGCCGCCAAAAGGGAAACCCAGAATCGGCAAGACAGGAGTAGAGACCTGCCCCGAGAGAGGGCAGAGAGGAGAAACGAGCGCCGAGGGCGGCAAGACTACGGAGGGCGGTTCACTCCCTTGACAGTGGGAAGGGACCGGGTCTTGAAGGAAGCCTACACGGGCAACCTCATTACCTTGCCCCCTCGGAAGGACTCCCCACCGGACGCGGATCGCCAGAGATACTGCGAGTACCACCGAATCTACGGGCACACCACAAACGAATGTCAGGCACTAAAGATAAAGATTGAAAAACTCATACAGGTAGGACATTTGGCAAAATACGTGGACAAAGGGAATGGGGCGACCCCCAGGGAAAACGAAGCGAATCGTAGAAGATCCCGTTCACCCGAACGCAGGCGCAACCGATCATCGGCTCGGAGAGGGCGAGAAAGGCGTTCGCCCGCCCGTCAACGCAGGAAGGGTCGAGATGAAGGTACCCCCTCACTCAATTTGATTGCAGGTGGTTTTGCAGGTGGAGGCGAATCTAGCAACGGTCGAAGAAGGCACCTGAGGTCCGTCAATAGCTCAACGTCGCTAACGGCCCCACCCACGGCCTTACCGACCATATCCTTCTCGGAGAGGGATTATCAGGGAATAGATCGCCACCAAGACGACCCCATGGTGATCACAGTACACCTCGCTGGGTTTAACGTCAGGAGAGTGCTCATAGATCAAGGAAGCTCGACGGACTTAATCTACAAAGAAGCTTTCGATCGACTCAAGTTACCGAGCTCGATTATTAGACCCTACCGAAGTACGTTAGTTGGTTTTTCGGGTGCTAAAGCTCAGGTGACAGGATACTTCGACGTCTTGCTCACCTTCAAGGCGGACGTCGGAACTAAGACAATCGAAGCCCACCTCCTGGTGGTAGAAGCCGAGTCGGCTGCGGACACCGCCTACAATATGATAATCGGCAGAACTGTCATCAACGGGATCGGGGCCATAGTCTCTACCCCCATTTGGCGATGAAGTTTCCCCTATCCGATGGGCAGATTGCTACGATACATGCCGACCAGAAGGAGGCGAGACAATGTTATGTCAACAGTCTCAGAGATGGCAAGAGAAGAGATCGCCCCAGGTCGAGCTGCATGATTGAGCTCGACCCAAGGGGCGAGAGTGATTTTCGGCCAGTGTCGGTCGATGACATCAAGGAGGTCGAAGTAAGAGGATCGGGCAAGAGCATACGAATCGGGACACAACTGCCCCAGCAGAGCGAACAGTCCCTAACAAAAGTCTTGCTCGCCAACACAGATTTGTTCGCGTGGGGCCCGGAGGATATGCCCGAATAGACCTCAAAGTGGCCTGTCACAAGCTAGCCATCGAGCCCGGTGCTCGCCTCGTTGCTCAGCGCAAAAGAAGAATTGCAGGAGAAAAGAAGCAGGCAGCCCGAGAAGAGACCTCAAAGCTCCTGAAAGCCGGATTTATCAAAGAGATCAAGTACCCAACTTGGCTTTCCAACGTGGTATTGGTCAAGAAGAGCAACGGTAAGTGGAGGATGTGCATGGACTTCACCGACCTGAACAAAGTCTGCCCTAAAGACCCATACCCCCTTCCGAGCATCGATGCTCTGGTAGACGGCACGTCGGGGTACCAGGTGCTCAGTTTCATGGATGCATACTCCGGATACAACCAGATCAGGATGCACCCCCTCGACGCACCAAAGACAGCTTTCATGACGGAAACCTCCAACTTCTACAACGTCACTATGCCCTTTGGTTTGAAGAACGCAGGGTCGACTTACCAGAGGATGATGGATGAGGTCTTCGTCAAGCAGATCGGAAAGACGATCGAAGTGTATATGGACGACATGGTGGTCAAGACCTCCAGCTTCGAGGCACACTACCGAGACCTCCAGGAGGTATTTGACATTATGAGAAAATATAACATCAGGCTTAACCCCGAGAAGTGCTCGTTCGGGGTGCTCGGAGGCAAGTTCTTGGGGTTCATGATCACCCACAGAGGCATTGAGGCCAACCCCGACAAGTGCCGAGCAGTGATGGAAATGCGAAGCCCGAGCTCTATCAAAGAAGTGCAAAGACTCGCTGGTCGCATCGCAGCCCTTTCCAGGTTCGTAATTCGTTCCGCTGACAAATCGTTCCCCTTCTACCAGGTACTCCGGAAACCAGCTCGATTCGAATGGACCGAGGAGTGTGAAACGGCTTTTCAGAGGCTCAAGGAATTTCTGGCGTCACCACCGGTCCTTACGTGACCCACCAAAGGAGCCCCCCTCCTCCTCCACCTGGTGGCCACCGACACCTCGATCAGCTCGGCCATGATAGAAGAGAAAGAGACCGAGCAGCGCCCAGTTTACTTCGTGAGCAAAGTCCTCCATGGGGCGGAGCTAAGATACCAGAAGGTAGAGAAACTGGCGCTCCTGATAGTAACCTCCGCAAGGAGATTGAGACCTTACTTTCAAGCTCACCCGGTGGTAATCAAAACGGACTACCCAATCAAAAGGATCCTGCAGAAGCCCGAACTCTCAGGGCGAATGGTGGCATGGTCGGTAGAACTCTCCGAATTCCAGATCAGGTATGAGCCCAGAGGACCCATTAAATCACAAGTTTTGGCTGACTTTATTGCAGAACTAACACCGACCCCCGAGGTCGAGTACTGGACGCTCTACGTGGACGGCTCCTCCAATTCCAAAGGCAGCGGAGCAGGAATCATCGTGGAAAGCCCTGCAGGAATCAGCATCGAACAGGCACTCAGGTTCCTATTCAAAGCTAGCAACAACCAAGCCGAGTACAAGGCCTTACTGATCGGTCTCAAACTCGCATGGGAGCTGGGCGCCCAAACACTCCGAGTCAGGAGCAACTCCCAGCTGATGATCAACCAAGTCAAGGGTGAATACCAGTGTCGAGACGACGTACTCGCCCAGTATGTCCAAAAGGTCAACGCGATGATTCAGAACTTACAAGAAGTCCAACTCGAGCACATCCCTCGAGAACAAAATAACAAGCCAGATCTGTTGGCAAAGTTAGCTAGTATGAAGACCGAGGGACAGCTCCACACGATGGTCGTCCAAACTTTAAAGTCACCGAGCATCGCGACGACCAGAACCTACGCAGTAATCAACTCGGACTCTTGGATGAAGGACATCCTTGAATACTTGAAGCAGGGAAGACTGCCCGAGGACCCGGCAGAGTCACGTAGGGTCCAAAGGCACATTACACTCTAATCGGAGACAGGCTCTACAGAAGAGGCTTCTCACAGCCGCTACTCACCTGCATAGAGAAGTCAGACTCCGAATATGTTATGAGGGAACTGCATGAAGGCATCTGCGGGAACCATTGTGGGACTCGGACCCTAGCGGCCAAAGTCCTCCGAGCGGGCTACTATTGGCCGACGCTCAGGTCGGATTGCCTGGAATACGTAAGGAAATGCGACAAGTGCCAAAAGTTCGCCAAACGAGACCATCTTCCACCAGAAGTCCTGCACGAAGTCGTCGCCCCTTGGCCTTTCAATACCTGGGGGCTCGACATACTTGGCCCCTTTCCCCTTGCACCGGGCCAACTCAAGTTCATCGTAGTCGTCATAGACTACTTCTCCAAGTGGATAGAGGCATGCCCGCTGGCGACTATCACTTCCGAGAGGATCAAAAAATTTGTCTGGAAAAGCATGGTTTGCCGCCACGGACTACCTCACACCATCATCACAGATAACGGCACACAATTCACCAGCTCGGTGTTCAAGGACTTCTGCAAAGGTCTAGGAATCCGACTCGTCTATGCCTCCGTCGAGCATCCGCAGACCAATGGCCAGGTCGATGCCGTGAACAAAATTATCTTGAATGGCCTCCGTAAGCGGCTGGAGAGAGCCAAGGGCGACTGGGCAGAAGAACTCTGTGGGGTGCTTTGGGCATACCACACCACCCCCCAGTCGGCAACAAATGAAACACCTTTCCGGCTAACATATGGAATGGAGGCCATGGTGCCAGTAGAGCTCGGTTCCACCTCAGCAAGAAGAGAGCACGTTCAGGCATTGGCGCAAGAGGAGGCGAGAGTTGAGCTCGATCTCCTGGAAGAAACTCGGGAACTTGCCCGAGTACAAAACTTTGCAACTAAACAGCGCGTCGCCAAACACTACAACTCCAAAGTCCGACCAAGGACTTTCAAAGAAGGAGACCTAGTCCTCCGAAAAGTTGAACTGGCTCGAAAAGATACAAGGCAAGGCAAGCTCGGGCCAACATGGGAAGGGTCGTACCGCATCAGATCGAAACACTGACACGGCGCATACGAACTGGAAGAACTATCTGGGAAAGCAATACCGAGGACCTGGAATGCCACGCACCTCAAGCTCTACTTTAGTTAAACACTTGTAAACGCATGCCGTACTCTTTCCTTTGCAAGCCTTTTTTTCCCACTGGGTTTTTGGTTTGGAAAGGTTTTAACGAGGCGCATCCTTCTTTCCCCCTCTTCCCCATTTAATAAAAGTCAACCCCGATTGCATTCAGAGTGTTGTCACTAAGAATCACCAAGTCCCGAGCTCGGAAGGTCTTAATCTACCTACAGACCCCCGTGGTCCTAAACCCAAGTCAGCACAAAGGCTTGGTGAGCTCGCTCGCAGCTCGACCCCCGTGGTCCTAAACCCAAGTCAGCACAAAGGCTTAGTGAGCTCGCTCGCAGCTCGACCCCCGTGGTCCTAAACCCAAGTCAGCAGACTTGGTGAGCTCGCTCGCAGCTCGACCCCTATGGTCTTAAACCCAAGCCAGCATAGAGGCTTGGTGAGCTCACTCAAGGCTCGGAAGGTCTTACTCGACCTAGAATACCCCCAACTCGGAAAGTCTGGCCCGACCTCTACGAGCTCACATGAAAGCTTGCACTCGGCTAGTACGGTCATGACAGAGGCAATGCTTCAAACAATTTGAAGCAAGTTTTTTTTTCGGGGGAAGCTACCCGAGGACTACCCCCCTAGCCGAGTAGGGGTCCTCCAAAAACGATGACACCCGAGTACGACTACTAGGACTACAGAATAATAACGAAAGCTAACGAAAAGTAAGTACTAGCGCAAAGACAATTTATTATCAACATTCTTCAATACAAAAGCAGTCATACAAAAAAGGCTCCAAGGCGAGCAACTACAAAGTCAAAACAGAAAGAAAAATAAATACAAGTTACGCAAGGGCATCCCCTTGGTCCTCAACAGGGGTCTCAACGACCTCCTTAACCACAAACGCCTCGCCTGCGGCCCCAACAATGACCTCGGCCTCCACTTCACTTCCCCTCTCAAACTCGCCCTCAGGCTCTTTCTCAGGGTCATCATGACCTTCCTCCTCTTCTTCCTCCACGATCTTCCCATTCCTCACAACCTTAGTAAAGTCAAGCTCAGAGAGGTTGACGGTGGGGGTGATGACTTGTAGCTGGGCAACAGCGTTGTCAAACCCCTCCTTATACTGGAGAGCGATATAGGCTCGGTACTCTTCAACCCGGGCAGTGTCAGCCGAGCACTTCTCCTTCTCTTCCCGCAGCTGATCCTCGAGCTGACCCACGAGGAGATCTTTCTCGGCCTGAATCTCCCTCTGCCTCTCAAGGAGCGCGATATTGCTCTTGCTAAAAGCGTCCTGGACATCGGAGAGCCTATCATAGTCCTCCTTCAGCTTCTTTATTTTCTCCTCAAGGTCGGCAAGAGAGTTGACCTTCCTTTGATACCTTTTCTTCGCCAGCTCGGCCTCCGTCGCTCGAGACCTGATCTGATCAGAAAGAAACTGAGCCAGAGCGTATAGTCGGCCCGTGAGGCGCCTAAGGCTCTGCGACAGCCCACCCCACCCGCCTCGGTCATGCTTTGGTCATCAGCCCGCCGCATGATTTGGTCGATTTGGTCTGAGCGATCGATCCCCAAGTTCCAGAGGGAGTCGGCGGCACCTTCCCTTTCATCGACAAATTCCCCCAGGTGGCGGAACCACTCGGACCCATCGGGAATGTTTAGTGGTATGCCACTGTGAGGTCCCCTCGGCGCTTTCGCAGGGGGCTGGTCCGATCCAATGATCGGAGAACAGTGCGGTCGCTTTTTAGTGGCCTTGACGGGCGAAGAGGCAGCGGCGCGAGTAGGCACCGGCTCAGGAACTGGTACGACTTTCTTCTTCTGAGCCTTCTTCAAGAGCTCGACCATTTCTTTCTTACTCATTTTGGGGGCCATTTCACCTGCAACAAAAACAAGCGGTCAACAACCACATCGAAACCGAGAACTACAAAAAGAAAAAACTTTACTTACTCAGATATTCCTCCCACTGAGATGGGTTCTTTAGAGATCGGGAAATCAGAGGACCGCAGTGAAAAGTGGGCAGACGACTAAGAAAATTCACTATCGTCTGATCGGTGACCGATAACGAGTTGAAATCGACCTCCTTGATCGGACGAGGGTTGGAGGTCCAATAGAAAGGAAACAAGGGCTCCCCTTGAGCCGAGAAGAAGGGGTCCCGGGCCAGCACTTCAATCTTGAAGAAGTCATTCTTCCAATTCTTGTAAGACTGGTAAAAGAGCTCGAGAAGATAGAGGCCAGGATTTTGTTGAGGAGCACCATTTAAGTCAGCCTCGCAAGCCTAAGTGGAAAAAGCTAAAGAAGAGGGCGCAGAAGGGCGACCCATAATGCTTGCACACAAGTTCGAAAGCTCGGATAAACGCCCAGCTATTGGCGTGGAGTTGCGAGGGGGCTACGTTCAGCCACTGGAGGACCTCGCACTCGAACCCGCTGAAAGGAAATCGAAGACCGACTCGGGCAAAGAAGGTCCTGTAGAAGAAACAAAAGTCGGGCGAGCTCGCCTCATCCTTCCCAAAGCACACTCGGTCCTCGGGGGAACAGGAGAGGCAAGTCACCTCCCCTTCTCTCTCTCCGTTCGATGTCAAAACCACGCTCGACCTAAGGGCGACCAAGCCCGTCTCCGACAGGATATCCGAAGACACCTTGAGCACATCAGGGTGCACCCAAGAGTAAGGGGGTCTATCACCCCCCACCTGATGCCTCGTCTCCCTATGGAGCGAATAGACAGGGGCAGAAGAGGCCGGAGCCGGTGAAGAAATGGGGGGGATGGGGTGAACGACTTGGAGGGGCCTGGGGTCCTCCCCGTTGTAGCCACGCACGCGGGGCGTCGCTCCAGAAGACTCATCCCAGTTTCTGGCGAAATGGGGAGGAATAGAAAGGCCGAAGGATGTACTGGCAGTAGTGGCTGGAGAAGAATCAGAACTCAAAGAAATAGGGGAAGGGGGACGACGAGAAGAAGAAGCCATTAAACTAAGAATGCCAGAGAACTTACCGGGAGAAGGAAGGAGATGGGCAGGAAAGCTAGAAGTAAATGCAGGTGGAAGAAGCAGCGTAAGCGTCGTGAAAGCAAGGAAGAAGAAATGAAAACGGGAGATGAACAGGGCAATTTAAAGCCCAAGATCAAGGGAGACCAAGGGGCAAACCGATCTGGGCCCTCCGTCGCTGAGGCCCGATGCCAATCCAACGGCCTGCGTCAAATCAAGCGATCAGCGGTGGAGAAGAGCACGACAGGGCAATGTCTGTCAACGTCCCATCAGATGACGAGATCGACCGGCAGAAGGATGATGCGCAGAGCACTGAGCCCTAGGCAAAGAAGCTTCTGAGATACGCTTCCGAGGAGACTGTCCAGCTCGGACACCGACCCAACGAACGAAACTTAGACCCTTTCCCCTTCCAAGCAAAGGGTCTAGGGGGCTTGTGTTACGGGCCGGTCCCCGAGCTGGAATCCATCGAGCTCGGCCCAATGCCGATCTAGCTTCTGCGAGCTCGGTTACTACCGACCGGGCGGAACCGAGTATGAGCGAGCACAGGCCTGTGCCCGCCGAGCCACTACGTGCCCTCGCCCCGTTTCCCGTGATGGGTCGCTCCGAGTCCATTATAACACTCGGGACCCGAGCCGCGTGCCCCGACATGGAACCCCCGTAGAAGGGGGCCACAGGGCAGTACCGTTACGAAGAAGGTGGGGCACGTTATCAGATCATAATGAGCCGTTACCCTTTTCAGGTGCGAGCCGTTACTCCGCATGAAGAAGGTGGGGCGCGCAGTTCGGATGGGGAGTAACCAACCGCCTGTCAGGCTTCACTATATAAAGGGGGCTTAGCCCCCCAGGTAAAGGGACTACTGACTCAAAACCCTAATTTACTCTGTTCTCCTTCTTCCCCAAAGCCCTATCTAACTTAGGCATCAGAGTGTCTTTGCAGGTACCACTCCCCTTTCGACTCCAAGAAGAAGGAGTACTCAATTCCAAGGAGGAGGAAAGCTCAACCATTCCCGGAATTAACAACACCCGTTTCCTAAGTAAATCTCACATTGCTGATCAAGGCTTCACACTCTGCTTGGTTGTTGTTTGCCTTGAAGTTGAGTCATAAGGACTGCTCGAGGAGGTCACTGCTTGGGCTTTTGAGTGTTATCCCTGCTCTGCTGCCCTTTAGGTTAGAGTGGAAGACTCGTCAACCAACAACTTTCTTTTTTGGGCAATTGATTAGCCTTATTCTAACAGAGCCTTATGTGTAATGCAAGTAATATATTGTCGGGAACATGGACTTTTGTTGCAGGTAATATGTTGTCGGGCTCTTGAGCCTCTTCTCATGGAGGTTCTACACCTTTTGCGAGCGCCCAATTGGAGAGTCTTGGTTTCTCACACCTATAGAGAAGTCAATTGTTGCGCGAACTTGCTCGCTAATTTAAGTCATCAAGGAGGATTTATGTGGACTATCTTAGACATTCCTCCTCCTCATCTTAGTCTTAGGCTGCGTTTTGATGTAATGGAGAGTAGCACCCTGCGCTTGGTTCCTTAACTTTGTGTGCTACATCCGTTTTTATTAAAAAAAAAACAGAAAGAAAGAAAAACCAGTAAAGGGGTTTATCCATTTTCCTTCCATATACATGTATTTTTACGTTCTATTTCTAAGACAATGACCTAAATGACAAGTCTAATAAATTAATAACAATGCAAAAGTTCTTACTACACTTGAATTTGCAACATTTTTGTACGATATTCCTTTCGTCCCATTATAATAGTCATATTTCTATAAAAAAAAAAAATAGTCCCAAAATAAGTGTCATATTAGGTTTTCAATGTAATATTAATTACTTTTTTCCAGTTTTACCCTCAATTAAGAATGGGTACATCACTCTCAAATCATTTTACTCTACTATACATTTATGACAATTATTAATACTCAATACTTAACAAGGATAATTTTGTAAAATTATTATACTTTTTTATTCATTTATAGTTTGTCTTTAATACATGTGGAACTTTCTAATGTGACACTTATAATAGAACAGAAGGAGTACATTTTTGAGTGAATAACTATCTAGGACAGAGTAACTGAAATTGAATGTGAACATTGAAGGATTGGAAATACGACAATTTATCCAACTCATGATAGCCCATTGCTAGTTGTCGTGCCTATAATAAATTGTGATATCCTTTTCCATTCGGCAATAAATGCCATTAATAGGGCAAGCTTTATGCCATTTTATAGAGCAGTTGTTTAAAGTAAGGCTTTGTGGCTCTTGCCACACGTCCAATTCAAAGGTGAAGAATGGGACATATTGGGCACTTGGATCGGAAGATCGGTATTAATTTTCAAAAACTTTTTTTTTATTTAAAAAAAATTAAAGACAGATAGAAGGAAAAAAGTGAGGAGGGATTCTCTAACTTAGGCGTGATTGGTTCACGAGGTAAATTGTAATGAGAGAAATTGTGAAAAGAGAGAAAAATATGAGAAATATGGTAGATTTTGGGTATTGATTGAAATAAAAATAAAAAAAGTGTTGATTATTTTTTAAAAGACATAAATATCTTTGACTAAAGATTTAAATAATTTGAGATATAAGGAGAGAATAGGGGTAGAAATGGAAAAAGAAAAAAAAATTATACCTCTCCCAATTTTTTTCGCACCAGAGCAAAGATTGGAAAAAGTGGGTGGACCCCACGTATTTGAGTCTTTCTTCGACAACCAATTAGTGGAAATTATCTAACTCTCGGGTTACTCTCTCGCGGCTAAATTGGTCCAACCAATCACAGGCTTAGGGTGGAAAGTCACTTGTCCTATCTTTCTCTTTATTCACTGTTCTCTCTCATCTTTATCTTCCTATTTGTTAAGGGTAATGTTTGGTTAAAATAAACTTAGACAACAAATAATTAAGATTAGATGAAAATGAGACTCCCTAGTAAATAAATAATTCTGATAAAAAATTTAAAGTAATGAAAGAATTCAAATGGTCTGGAAGACCACTTGACTGATAGAAGAAGAGAAGACATAAATATAAAAGAAAAGACTTTAAATGACATGAAAAATAAATGAAAACATTTAGTAAAGAACAAGAAAATAAAAGAAAGCTTTTAAATGGCTAAAAGATAAATTGCATGAACGTGAGAGACTTGGGATAAACACAGTGCTTACAAGTTCCAACATTTTTTACATTGATTCTGTAAGTATATACTCCTTCTGTCTTTTATTATAAGTAAAAAGTACATGTATTTAATCCAAATTAAAATAACTTCTCACCTACAGATGTCATGATAAGCATCTTTTTGAATAACTTCCATATTCTAAAATCGACACTTGTCTTATTTCAAATTAAAATAATTAACTTCAGCCATAACTTCTCCAATAACTTCCTCATCAGAACTTGCTTTTGTTGCTCAACACCATTGTAGAGTTTTCTCAATATTATTTCTGTTGAGTACTCCTTCTGTTATCGAATATAAGTAAAAAAACCTACTTTACACTCCTTAAGAAAAGTAGTTAGTGATATTTAATTTTCTTAAAAAAATTCAAAAAGAAATTGTATTTTTCAAATTGCCCTTCATGGGAAATTGTTCCATGAGAATAAAATAGTTATTGAAAAATAAAATTTGAACTAATTGAAAAGTATTTTTGGTAAGACATCATTAAATAAGATGAAATTTGTTAAAATTTGTTTAAATTACGAATCACTAAAATTAGATTTTTTTTATTACTTATATTCGAGAGAAAAACACATATTACACTTAGCGAGATTCGCTGACTAACACATGCCACTTTTTCCTTTAACACAAGCCTTTTTTTGTTTTTTTATATAAAACACACGAGCCTTGTTTTAAACAATAGTATCAATATAGCCCAAATATTGTGACAACTTGGACCATTAACAATATAATCATCATATTGTTGGTAATAATATATTTACCTATTCACGTGAATAACTGTAACACCCCGTCTAGATAGGGCGTTATATTTATGACACACATGTATAAAGCAACATCACATATTATTTATTATCAGAGTACGCAAAGCATGACACATGCACACACATAGATATATACCCCACACCCGCAAGGGGTGACAAAAAGACACACTGGCCGTGATACAACTGTTTGAACACTGCCTTTAGGCAGCTTTATTATAGCGATCACCTCCGCTAGGTCCCGCTCCCCAGGCTCTAAACTCAAGTTGTTCCTGTCCATCCGCTATTCATCATAATATAATATAAAACACACAAGAACGAAGGGGTAAGAAACCCATCAATCATCAATAAACAGGAAAACAGGATAATAGAGTACCTGTCACCATGCATATCACAACTAACAACAGAGACAACAATCAACATTCACAATACTGATACCACAGATACCACATACTGAGCACACGGTCACAAACCATACCACGCACTGACACCTGAGCACACGGTCACAGACCACACCACGTACTGACACAGACCACTGAATAATGTGGGCTGATCACCGTCCCTACTCCCTAGACTGATCACCAGTCTCAAGGCACAAGAGGAATGAAACATAAGTTGGTTGTCCTGGGAACACATCCTGATACGCTACCATCTCTAATCACCGGAGTAAGGTACCGTCCACGTGCACAATAGACGACATTCCCCATATCGGGAATGGCCAAAATTGTCCCCCCGTCAGACGTGGAGTCCTGGAGCCTCGTCAGAATGACCGAGTCCATACCTTCGGTCCAGTCACCAGTCCTCAGGTCCCTCACGGTCAACGACTAGATCCAAACTACTTCGTACCTTCGGTCCGATCACCAGTCCTCAGGTACACCAACCTCGGGTACACTGACCCGGCTATCACCACTGATAAACAAAGTATCGACGGTAATACTTGTTATCACCGTCTAGGGATTCGCAATCCTCTAACTAGAGGGTGTCACCCTTGACATTATGACCATACATCAATCACACTCACAGATATCATACCCAATCAACCAGCACATAGATATCAGCATGTAAAATCATTCCTAGTGTCGTCAAGGCGACTGTTAACTAATCATATTATCAATTAAGCAGACACATAAGTCAAACAAGCACATATATCATACGAAGCATAACCTTGTATTGGTTGATAGGTCTACGGTAACTATAATTAGCCACCGTATACCACAACCCCTCTCCTAAGGTGTTGCTGATATCAACCCCTAGTAGGGTTTTTGGTCCCATACGCATGCTAACAGTACTACTCTATTACATATTTCCCTAGTAATTAAGGTATTCTTCCCCCTCACCTGGCACTCCCAACTAAGATCCTATGCTTTGACCCTCGACCGCTATTCGCGCTCCTGCCTTGGGTTACTCCTCTAAGCCTTTACTCTTCTCTCAGACTTAAGGGTTTCCAACTAAGAGTTTTCTTATGCACATGATCCTCACACGAGGCAAGTGCAGAGCATACTTACTTCTTAGAGGAGGTTACTAGAGATAGAAGAGAGTTTGGGGTGAAGAATGAATGGAGGGTGAACGCCTATTTATAGGTAACTAGGGGTCCATCGTGTCGCAACGGTGCCCCTCACAAACTTCGTCACGTCGTGATGGTGGCTCTAGATTTTTCTAACTTTACACGTGTCAAGATTGGACTAGACCTCTGCATCACGTCGCGAGGGTTTTCTTCCTAAACACCATTGCATCATGATGGAGCTTCGAGGGAAATATCTTGTTTCCTTCGTTCTAGAATATTCTAGGGTTTTTTGGGGTTTTCCACACATTTTCAGGGTATTCTAGATATTTTCTATGGTTTCTACATCTTTCTTAGCGTTTATGGGTCCCACTTAAGCTTATTTTTTTCCTAATTAAGGTTTTTAACTCTCGTTTGTCACTTAATTACCGATTTATACTTCTAATGTCACTTTAAAATATTATTCAAAATTATTTGAAAATTCAGGATGTCACAATAACTTCTCTTTCTGGAAATTTCAACAAGCTGCCAAGGGAGTACTTGTCATCTCGTGTGTCCTTTTTTTTTTTTGGGTACACGTGTGTCTTCTTTAATTTCCTTTGGAATTGCACCAATCCTCAATTTGAATAGGCCTTCGATCGCGACAAGCAATATCTTTGACATAGCAGAGAAAATGTAATTTTCAATACTAACACAAATTTACTCATCTTTTCTCTCTCCATTACACACTTGAAAGCATCATGTCTTTCTCTCCCTAGAGTCAGAGAATTTATTTATTTTTTTAAAATTATAGAAGTTGTTACATTAAAAAATAGGAGAACGCTCATGAGTGTCCTTATGATATTTATTAAAGAATCTAAAGAGATAAGTTGAGATGAGAAAATTTATATTTAAAAGTGTTTAACTTATATTCTCGAGATAAACACTTTTTTTATTGATTTTTTAATTAATTTTATTAGGGCACTCGTTAACAAAACCCTAGAAAATATTATGTTAGGATTACTTAATGAAAGTTTAATGATGTTAATCTCAGAAGTCTTGCTTACAGAATTTTAAAACTAGAATGACTTGGTTAAAAAAAGTTAAACTATGAGAATATAATTAAAAATTTGATGAAATTACAGGGATCTACAGACTATATATTAACTTAACCTAATTTTTATTTCCCAATCCTCGGTAAATATTTTTAAGACACTGATTAATACTGAAAAATACTTGTAATATATTCTTCAATAAACTCTTTACGATTAACTTATTTTTGAACTATTTAAAAAGCAAACAAAATAAATACTACATCAGTTTTTATAAAAGTAAATAAACTACTAGTAATAACGATAAATGCAGATTCGGAATGCGACAAAAATAGTGATTTACTCCATTCATTCCTTTTTATAAAAAATAAATAAGTTTTTTTGTTCTATTTATAAAAAATAGGCTAAATTATAAAATTGGTCCTCTAAGTTTATTTTAGGTTTCAATTTGGTCTTCTACGTTTTATTTGTTTCGTTTTGGTCCTCTACGTTTTATTTTAGTTTTCAATTTGGTCCTTTTCGTCACTAAAAGTCAATTGTCAGTAGCTAGAAGTCCATTTTCCAAAACGTTATTTGGCTTTTAGCTACGGACAATTAGCTTTTAGTGACGAAAATGACCAACCTGTTGTAACTTTTAAAACGTAAGGGACCAAAACGAAACAAATAAAACATAGAGGACCAAATTAAAACCTAAAATAAACATAGAGGACCAATTTTGTAATTTAGCCTAAAAAATAATATCAATTTTTAAATATATTAAATGTATAATTTTTATTTACACCCTTATTTATAGTGAGACTTATATTAATAAAATAACTTATTTTTTATGTAAGTGGTTTGATCCATAAAAGAAGTATTTTTGAAAAAAAATAAATTTTTAACGATATTAATTAGAAAAAACTAATTTTAATGTATTTTTTGTCAATATTAATCTGGGTTTTGTTTTTTTACAGTATACTCTATTCGGAATGAATTATAAGCAAAAGTTAACTAATTTACGATTATTAAGATAGTTAGTTAATCACATTTAGTCTATGTAATTTTAATTAAAAAATTAACTCTGGTGCCTTAGATTATCTTTCATAACTAATAAATTAGTTCATTAGAAATAAAAAAAATTCAATTAAAATTGAGGATATTTTGGAGATTGAGAAAAATTATTAATATTTACTTATATTTTATTATAAAAAATATGAGATAAAATTTGCTTAAAATTTATCCATAAGAGTATTACTCATAAGGATCGGAGGGAGTATTATTATCGGCATTTCTTAGTTATAATTTGCCTATAATTAATGGTCGCGTGCGCAGTTTCTTAAATCTCAGTGCCAAAGTAAGCCACCTGTTTGCCTAATTACTAGTATTCTTTTTAGAAACTCTTCACTGATCAATCGAGCCTTCATTTAATTCGACGGCCGCTCAGCCTCCACCATCTAACGCCAATCTACTTTCTCCAATAAATTATATGGCAAATCGTCTCACTGCACTCGTCAACGTTAAAAAAATCATAAATATTTAATATTTAATCAAAAAATCATAATATTTAATAGTAAAGATATTTTTTGTTTTTCAATATTTTAATGTCATATTTTTATTAAATATTTATTTTTTGATAAGTATTTTTAAAATACTCGATGAGATCAAATTCTAAAAGTAAAATGTAATTCATTTTTACTTATATAATTAAATTCTCAAATTAAATAACGATGTGTAAATAATTTTCTATAAGTTAGCAACATTTTATTAGAAGTTTTTTTTCTTTTCAATATAGTATCTGGGAACATTTCTAATAGAAGTTATTAAATACTAAATAAACATCCATGTATTGCTATTTAACTTTTTTTGACAGAATGTATTGTTATTTAACTTAAGAATTCGAATTAAAAATATAATGAAACTATTCAAGGAATCAAAATAATGGACATACAAATTTAAAATTTTAAGCTGCCCCAATTTCCTTTCATGTTCCCTTTCCCATTCCCTTGGAGTCTCTTTTTCACTTGGGATGACAATAGGTACCCTCTAGATAGGGTACTATAGTACCCGTCTTTATACCGGCATTTAAAAAAAAGTGTCCGTACCTGAGCTCATATCCGCGTGAGCAGCAAGTTTAGTGCCCGTCCCCGAACCCGTTGGGTACCTAAGTGCCCGTACCCGCATTCGTTACCCGCACTTTAACCATGAAAAGATAAATAAATAACAAAAAGAACATCATAACTTAATTAAAATATAATCCAAAATCTTTCAAATCAACTCTAAAATATTACAAATCATAGTATTTAGCCAAATAAAAATATCCAAAATATGAAAAACAAGTACTTATTACAATAAGTAGATTCCGGTAAAAAAAAGTAAATAGATTAATTAGATAGATTCCGGTAAAAAAATGAAAGTAGATAGATTAATTAATTCTATTTAATATTTTGATATAAAATTATAATTTTGTACATATATATGTATATGCACCGCACTGAGCTGCATTCGCACTCCATACCCACTCAGATTCATGTAATTACCTGCGCCCAAGCCTCATACCCATGCGGGTATTTACCACGCCTATCATGTAGCCATGCCCAGTGAACCTGTGTCTAATTGACATCCCTATTTTCCACCCTCTAATTCCCCTGCCAGTGGAGTCCCTTGCCCGTGTGCATCTCCCAGGGTCACCTCTAGTACTACTTCTAGATGGTTGAGCTACGAATCTAACAAAACCGACAAATTTCTTTCGAGGACACGCATTAATTTAATTCCCAGTGGTGGAATAAATCATAAATTAATGTCCTTTATCCCAACCCATCGCATGTGTTTGGATAATAGACGCGTAACACACGTTCTCCATAAGCAGTAGGAGAATTAAAGCTTGCTTGCATTTTTAGAACTCCCTCCTTTATAGGAATGGCAATAGGTACCCTCTGGGCAGGGTATTATAATACCCATCTCCATACCCGCATTTGAAAAAGCGTCTGCATTGCAGCCCATACCGCGCAAAGAACTTTAGTGTCCATCTCTCATGGCCGGGTACCTAAGTGCCCGCATTCGCACTCCGCTTATCCGCACTTTAACCATGAAAAATCAATAAACAACAAAAAGAACATCATTATCAAGTTATGGTCGGCCCTAATCGGGCTCCTAATCGATCACCGAGCCGAACCAATCCGAGCCCTACATTTACGAAACTGGATGTAGATCTAGCGGTTCAGGCCGCATCAGATGATCGACGGCGGAAAGAGGAACGGTTGAGCAGACGTCCCATCTGAGTCCCATCACGTGGCAGAACGCCGAGTAAAGGTGCAACACGTGGAGTGTGACCCCCCGGACAAACAAGCTTCTGGTATACGCCCCCGACCTCAACAACTCGACTCGGATACCGACTCAAGAACAATAGGTAGACCCTTCGCCCTTTCGTGCAAAGAGTCTAGGGGGCTTGTGTTACGGGCCGGTCTCGAGGCGAGTTCTAGTGTGCTCACCGAACCGGGGCGGATCAGCTCGGTTCTTGCTTATCCGAGCTCGACGGATTGCCACCGACCTGAGGCGAGCTGCACTGACCTCCCAGACGATCGCCCGATGATAACACCGAGCGTATGGGCGAGCCGACCCACGACCCTCGAACCTTCTAGAAAGGGATACACTTGGAAACGATGCTTGGGGCCGTTGTCACTCTGTAGATTGAGGATCACGCAGCCAGTACGCGACGGACTTGGCAAAGTAGATATCGAGGAAGAGGGCCGATCCTTGAGGCGTGAGGAGGAGTCATCACACGCAAATTCCGGATCGGTGGTTTCCCTCCTTCTGCGCGGCTCCACTATATAAAGGGGGCTAGACCCCCCAGGTTTGTACACTCTCTACACTCTCCCTAAACCCTGAACTCATCTCTATGATGCGAGCTCTATGCTCACCCTAAAAAGCCCTATCTAACTTAGGCATCGGAGTGCCTTTTGCAGGTACCCCCCGCCGGTCTGAAGGAGGAACGACATCACGCCCGGAGGAGGAGTACTCACCACGGTGCTCATCGCCCAACTACCAAGCAGAGGAGCAAAGGTACGACCTTGCATCATTTCGTGCATTAACATTGGCGCCTACCGTGGGGCCCAGTAAAACTAGCCTGGGCCTCAAGGATACCACGCGAGCAGGACGATGCGAACCAGGAGCACAGCGAACTGATGATCGCCACCGGAGGAATCAAGCCAGAACACCGTCGGCCAGAGCCAACAGCCACCTAAAGATCCGATCTTGGAGCACCTCATGGCAGAGAACACAGAGCTGAAACAACGGATCAATGAAGTCCTCGTGACAACCACTACGGCGAAGACATCAAGCAAAACAGATCGAAAATTAATTGTTGGTCATTACCGAGTGACTTCCAAGGAAAAAATGCGAAAAACATAGGACCTCAAACTTTTACTGTTCATTGCAATTCTGGTGAAAAAAAAAGTACACAAACGAAAAGGTCTCCCCACGACGAACACAGGTAACACCTTGGACGATCATATCCAGGTCCCCTCACAATCAGGTGCTATTTTTCCGTATTTCTTTGGTAAATTATATATTTCGTCTTATCGGAATCTTAAAGCAGCAACCGTAACACCGACTGCTTTTTCCCATCGGTGGCATTCTAATTACAATTACAAATTATGATGCCTTATCATTCTCTCCTAATGTTCGAATTTGAAATATCCTATCATATCTTTTACTAACTATTTTAGAGAGATCATTATAAAGACAAAGTCTTTAAATATCCTAAGAATTAGGAGCTCAGGTTGACCACACAAATCAAGGGAGAGATTAAGATATATGCCTAACAAAGCTCAACCACTCAGCTTGGTCAACCTCATCTCAACTACCGAGCTGACCTCAACTATTCAGATATTCGACCGACCTCAACTCAGATAGCCGCATGACCCCAGTTATTTGGAGGAGCTCAAGTCAACCACATTGCTGACCTCAACAACTCGGACGACCACAGATACGTCCCTTGAAACCAGGTGCTATTTTTCCATGTTTCTTTCAGCATCTCATCCTTAACTATGAACCATCAACGATTCGTGTCGCTTTATTCTTTATTATATGGGGCATTGTATAAGGTCTTCTCGCTTTATTCATGTCTGCCCAAACTTTCGAGCAAGGTATAATTTGTCATTTGAATGGATGATGTACTTTCACATTGTTGATGGCTAACCTCAACAGATCAATATATAGACAACCAACAGGTGGATACCCAGTCCAGTACTCGGGCGGCCTACCAGGCCCACCTCAACAATTTCAATATTCAGACGGCTTTAAACTCGGCTACGTCACTGACCTTGATTACTTGATGACCTCAACCTTACCGTTTGGACAACCAAATCAACTACTCTCACAGGGAAGTACAAAACTCGACTACGAGCACTTTACTCAGCATAAAAATTAATGCTAACTTTATTACATCAAGTTGTTGCAAGTTGTCTATACTTTGACAGGAACAGTGCCCCAAAACCAAAGGTCGAGCCCGCCACGGAGCTCGGCACCCAGCGTCGGAAGAACCTCGACCTCGACACGACCCCCATGTGTTCAAAGACCCCAAGTCAAAGATAAAGGTCAGGGCTCACTCGCACTGACCCTCGTGGTCCTAAACCCAAGTCAAAGACAAAGGCTTGGTGGGCTCACTCGTAGCTCGACCCCTGTGGTCCTAAACCCAAGTCAGCACAAAGGCTTGGTGGGCTCACTCGCAGCTCGACCCCTGTGGTCCTAAACCCAAGTCAGCACAAAGGCTTGGTGGGCTCACTCGCAGCTCGACCCCTGTGGTCCTAAACCCAAGTCAGCATAAAGGCTTGGTGGGCTCACTCACAGCTCGAACCCCGTGGTTCCGAAGACCCCAAGTCAGCATAAAGGCTTGGTAAGCTCGCTCGCAACTCGACCCCTGAGGTTTCCAAGACACCAGGTCAGCATAGAGGCCTGGCAAGCTCAAAAGCAGCTCGGAAGGTCGCCACCTAAACAACCCTCAGTAGTTTCAAGACACCAGGTCAAAGATAGGCCTACAAGCTCTAAAGCGGCTCGGCTAAGGTCGCCTGTCGAGCTAAATAAGACCATTGTGGTTTCAAAGACACCTGTCACAAGATAAAGACGTGCCGAGCTCAAACACGGCGCGACAAAGACCAACCCCTGCGGTTCCAAAGATTTCAGGTCAGCATAGAGGCCTGGCGAGCTCTAAAGCAGCTCGGAAGGTGATAACTCGACCTAAAGAAAAGCCTAACCAGCTCCAATCATCATAGAGACCTGACAGCTCAAAACGATGCTCGGATTAGACAAGCACTCGACTAATGTAGTTACGAGGGACTAATGTTCCAAACTTTCAATTTGAAACAAATCTTTCGGGGGGAAGCCACCCGAGGACTACACTACCTTACACTACCCAAGGACTACAGGAAAGCGTGGAAAGAAAGTAAAGTAAGTCATCATCACTTAGTCAAATTTCATTCATAGGAAAAGGAATTACAAGAGGTGGTTATCGGATGAGTAATTACAAGATCGGACTACAGAAAAACAAAAAGCAAAAAGGCATAAGTTACGCAAGGGCATCCTCTTGGCTTTCAATAACAAGATCGAGAGCGATCACATTTGCTGGGGCCAGGGCATCATCGAAACCCTCCTAAAATTGGGGAGCACTGAGGCCCTTTTTCTCCTAGAGATGAAGCCCAACAAAGATTAACTCGCCACGAGTTTACGGAGGTAAAGCTCTCCGTGAGCCCACCGACGAAGACCAGTTCTCCACAAGCTCAAAAAAGTGACGCTCCTTGTGAGCTCACCTGCAAATGGAACCTTGCCACAAAGAAGGTCGAAACTTGGTTCCCCTAATCATTCCAGGTTAGACCAAGACCTGGTGAGCTCTAAAGCAAGCCCGGTTTCGGTCACAACTCGACCTCAGAAACACCTCTATGGTCTAAATCACCAAGTCAGCTCGAAGACCTGTCGAGCTCTAATGCTGCTCCACTTAAGCTACCTCACACAAAGCATAAAAGAAAGCACATACAAACTACTCAAGGGTATCCTCGACTCTGTTGGGCCACCATCGGCAATAATTCTCTCGTTCGCAAAGAACCGCTTCTCCCTTGCTTCATCGGGATCACCCTGGTTGGTCTTTTCGGCTTCATCCTCCTCCTCCACAATCTTGCCATCCTTCGCAGTCTTGGTGAAGTCAAGCTCTGAGATATCCAAATCGGGGGCAACCACCCTGATTTGAGCAAAGGCATTATCAAAGCCCTCCTTGAACTGTAGAGCACAAAAACTCTTATACTCCTCCGCCCGAACAGCTTCGGTCGAGGATTTCTCCTTCTCAATCGCAAGGTCGAAAGCCAAGAGATCTATCTCATTTTGCAACTCTTTTTGGTCCTCCAAGTGCCTCATGTAGCTCTCACAAGTTCAGTTACAACTTGCTCGGCCACAGCGAGCCCAGATCGAATAAGCTCGACCATGACCGACCATCCTGGGGAAACAACGAGGATGCTGGAATAAGTGCAGCTGCGATGCAGTTAAACAATTGGGGGCTTACGTCCCCTTGTAAAGACATGAAATAAGGTTAATGCCTGACACATGTAGCACATGAACCAAGGAAGACTACGTGATCAGTCGAGGTCCAGTACCTCTCACCAGCTCAGACCTCAGAGATCAGACCTCATAGGTCATCTCAGACATTTAGACATCATGCCTCGCAGATCAGATCATCCGACCAGTCATTATATTATTGACAGTTGAAACCCATGTAATCGATCGTGGCACTTAGATGGGTCCAACCCGACCTACTACTCTCTAGAAATGCTCAGCTGATCGGCAAGCAAGTCTCGGGGACTTATGGTTCAAAATCAACAATGGATCACTCCCCATTCAATAGCCCTCATTCATAGGGTCGAAAAAGAACAAATAATATAGACTTCTTAACTTTTCAAGTTAACAAGTCTAGGGGGCTTGTGTTATGGGCCGGCCTAATCGGGCTCTAATCGATCACCGAGCTGAGCCGAACCAATCCGAGCCCTACATTTACGAAACTGGATGTAGATCTAGCGGTTCAGGCTGCATCAGATGATCGACGGCGGGAAGAGGAACGATTGAGCAGACGTCCCATCTGAGTCCCATCACGTGGCAGAACGCCGAGTAAAGGTGCAACACGTGGAGTGTGACCCCCCGGACAAACAAGCTTCTGGTATACGCCCCCGACCTCAAAAACTCGACTCGGATACTGACTCAAGAACAATAGGTAGACCCTCCGCCCTTTCGTGCAAAGAGTCTAGGGGGCTTGTGTTACGGGCCGGTCTCGAGGCGAGTTCTAGTGTGCTCACCGACCCGGGGCGGATCAGTTCGGTTCCTGCTTATCCGAGCTCGACGGATTGCCACCGACCTGAGGCGAGCTGCACCCGACCTCCTCGATGATCGCCCGATGATAACACCGAGCAGAGGCGAGCCGCCCATGACCCTCGAACCTTCTAGAAAGGGATACACCTGGAAACGATGCTTGGGGCCGCTGTCACTCAGATTGAGGATCACGCACAAGACGCGACGGACTTGGCAAAGTAGATATCGTGAAGAGGGCTGATCCGAGGCGTGAGGAGGAGTCATCAAGCGCAAATTTCGGATCGGTGGTTTCCCTCCTTCTGCGCGGCTCCACTATATAAAGGGGGCTAGACCCCCCAGGTTTGTACACTCTCTACACTCTCCCTAAACCCTGAACTCATCTTTATGATGCGAGCTCTATGCTCACCCTAAAAAGCCCTATCTAACTTAGGCATCGGAGTGCCTTTTGCAGGTACCCCCCCCCCCCGCCGGTCTGAAGGAGGAACGACATCACGCCCGGAGGAGGAGTACTCACCACGGTGCTCATCGCCCAACTACCAAGCAGAGGAGCAAAGGTACGACCTTGCACCATTTCGTGCATTAACAATTACTTAATTAAAATACGATCCAAAAAATTTTCAAATCAATTCTAAAATATTACAAATCATAGTATTTAGCCAAATATTGGACCATCCTACATTTAGTCTATGCTTCTTACTATTGCTTCTTTGGGTTGCTCAATACAGATCAAAATAAAAAATTCAAATTCAACTAGCAATAGTCAATTGATGAAAAACCCCAATAATAGAAGACAATATATATACCATCCAGAAAAATATTACTACAAAAATTGCAACAAGAATTTTGTGGTTCTGTTGTTGAAGGTTTTATGTCCGCTGAAGTATCCTTAAAATAAATATAATATTATTAGACTTGAAATTCCAAGCATCCACAGGGCATGAGATTCACACAAAAAAAGGACAAAAAAAAACACTTCCATAAAAAGCCAAACAGATCTTGAGATTCACAAATGTAGGCTTGCAGAACATGGATATACCTGAAAGTGAGAAAAAGAGAGTGATAATCAAAGAAGCAGAAGAAGCGCGATCAGAAGAAACTCGTCAGAGGAACTCGCGACCAATGTGTAAGAACAGAAGAAGCAACGCGATCAGAAGAAGCGGCGGCACGCAGTGCAGAGCAGAAGAAGCAACAGCGCAGTGAGGGTCGATGGGGAAGGAACAAAGAAGCAACAGCGCAGTGAGGGTTAGATTTTAGTAAATTTTTAGTTCTAGGTTTAGAAATATTGGTTTGGTTTTGGAATTGGAAGCAGCCCTAGGTTTAGAAATATATTAATTACTTAATATGACTATATATGTGTGTGTGTGTGTGTGTGTGCGAGCCGCGGGGCGGGCTGGGCACTAGAGTGTCCGTACCCGCACCCATACTCACTCAAAATTGTGGGTAATTACCCAGGCCCATAATGCGGGTAATTACCCTACCCATTGCGGGTTTTTTTTGCGGGTACCCAGTGGGCCTGGGTCTAATTGCCATCCCTACTCCGTTACCTAATTAATATATAAGAAAAAATATATAAACTCACGCTTATTAAAAAAATTACTAGTTAACTGTAATTAATTTTCTAAATCTCATAAAAAAGTATATTTCCTAAACTATCCTCAATGATCATTACTTGTTGAATATGGTCATTAGAAAATAAATTTTGAATTAATTAATGGCAATTGTGAAAACAAAGCATTAAATAGGATGATATTAATTAATTTTTACTTATATTAGACAACAAAAATTTTGTTTTTTTGTTGTTGCTTATATTAGATAAAGGAAAGAGTATTTGTTTCAGTTACATTTTTTCTCTCTCAAAAAAATTAGGTTTATTGTATGTAGATGTAGATTTTACTTGGTTCAAGAGAAGACGATGTTTCAAACAAAAAAGAGAGAAAGCGATGTAATATGACTGATAATGCAGTGTGTGCAATCTGTGAATCTCTTAAGGAGACAAATTTGAATGTCTTATGTGACGGTGCTAAGGTAAAGGAGGTGTGGCAGGGGGCCATAACTGGAATGCAAATTCGAGGTTTTATCAGGTAGACTTACATGGCTGGATTTGGAATTTGGAGCAATACATCCTATATAAAAAAGCATCATATGGTGGATTGGAGGGTTTTTTTTGGAATTACATTACGAGGTTATATATATGGCATTTCAGAAGTAAAATTGTGTTTGAAGGGGGTGAGTTTTGATCCAAATAAAGTGGTGGGGCACATCAATTTTTTGGCTCTTGAGATAGATGTGTCGTTTGTTGCAGTAAGTTCTCATTTGTCCAAAAAAAATTCTTCACAAACAAGAGTATGGTTTCAAAATGTGGTCCGCGTCGACAATTGCGGCCGCAATATTGTTGTTACAGTAGTCACCACATCTACATCACAATGCATCTGTATCATAGATTTTTTTTGTTACATTTAGTGTGATCATAACACAACAACTATAATTTAGCATCGCAGTGGCCGCGTCTGCATCTGCAACTTCCACTACTAGAATTAGCGTCGTTTCCTACGGATTTTCTTGCAGATTCAGGTTCACAGGTAAAAGCTTCGTGGGAAATTGTTTCTTACAAATTCTTAAATCCGCGGGTAATTTCCTGCGGATATATTCCGCAGCAAAATCAATAAAATCCACAACAAAGGGTTCAGGGATAAAATTCCAATTTTTGAAATTTTTTGTGGAAAAATCCGTAGTAAATTTCGCAGAAAAATCTGCAGAAAAATCCACAAAAAATCCCGTAGGAAAATTTGCAGAAAAATTTGCAACAAATCGAAACACGTAGCAAAATCAGCAGGTATTGAACATAAGTTCAATATGGTGGTTTACTTTTGATATGCAACTTGAATACGAGCATTCTGTAATTGTTGGAGATGGTTTACTGTCTCTGTGAAAGAACCTTTTGTTAAATCAACAGAGCCAAAAAGGAACATGTTTCTTTCCAGCATTCATTTGCATAAAGCAGGAACTAATTTGATCTCGTTTGCCTTTGCATCAACAACAAGGATTCTGATATTCTTTAACTCTCCTGTATAAACACATAAATTTAGTTTTTTCATGTCAAACATGATCAGATTGGACAAATAAGAAACAAAGTAAAGCATCAAAGATGGGACAATGCATAACAAATCTACTTCTATATGGAGAGAATAAGCTAAAAGCAGTAGACAAGCTTTTGGTGAAAACTCAAACCATAACATGGAACATAATTCATTAATTTAGTGATGATATATACATATACCTTTGATTTCGTGAACATTTCATCGTTCCTAACAGCCAATTGAATATGCCGAGGCACAATTCGTGTCTTCCTGTTATCCCTCGCAGCGTTTCCAGCCAACTCCAGAACCTGAACACTGCCAATCAAGTTCACTGCTTTAAACTTATATCTTAACCATTTTGATTTCTTAATGCAGTGATCTTGTCAAAATGGTTAGCTATGCACCACTCTTTGTTAATGCCAATGACAGGAAGTATTGATTTGCATTTACCATGAAATTTTCGAATTTACATTACACTTATTTATTTAATTTATTGAACTCCTTTCTTCAAACAAAATAGTATAAGCATTATTTGATTTCTATGGTTAGGTGGAATCCAGATGCAATTGTATTTGATTCTCATCAAGTTTATGGAACTCCAAGCTATTGGGTGCTTAAGCTATTCAGGGAGTCAAGTGGAGCCACATTTTTACATTCAACCCTTCAAACAAAATCTCCTACACTCATTGCATCTGCAATTTCCTAGAAGTATTCTTTAGATAAAAAATCAGTTCTGAGAATAAAGGTAAAGGGGTTCTCTGTGTTATTCATAGACTCTTCCAAGTCATCTTGTAAATATACTTATTTCATATAATGTCTTAACACACACACACACACACACACACACACACACACACACAAAACAAAGCAATTGCAAATGAATCTAAACTAAAATTTCAGTTCTATAGAAAACCAAATTAACTTATGTATTCTGATAGCAGAGCCAAAGAATAATCAGTTTCCATATATTTCAAATGAAGACAAAAAATTCCAAATGAAGACAACTTAAGTATTCTGATAGCACAACCAACTTCAATTACTATCATGAAATTCCAAATGAAGACAAAAAATTCATTGAATCACTTAAAAAGCTGCAACACTCTCAAAACAGGAACTAAAAAGAGCAACCACAGTTAAAGCATCCATGTATAACAAACAAATTCATTGAATCACAAATGAAATGAGAAATGTGAAGTACCTTTTTCTGAGAACGATTGCATTGCGGATGAAAATCTTGTTAATCAGAAAAATCCTCGGAATTCTTGGCTTTACCTAATTTCAGATCATGAAGCTTCTTCACCTAATTAAAACAACAACAACAACCCTAAGATGTGAAGCCCGAAAATGGATGAGAAATGCGAAGGAGTGAAATGTGAAGCGCATACAATTTAGGGTTCAAATCTGAGAAGACGCGAAGTGAGAAGATCCGTTCAAATCTGAGAAATCTTGAAGCTTGAGAAATTCAAAGATTGAGATCGCACGCAAGTTCTGTTTTCACCGAAATGAATTTCTTGGAATTAGAGAGATTAATGCACCGAGATTGGAGAGAAAGATATGCACCGAGGTCCCAGCCGAAAGCTCCAGTTGCGAAACGAGAGTGACCTCTTTCTGTCGTGAGTGAGAATGAGAATAGAGAATGAGGTCGTGAGTGATGATGAGTATGTGTTTGGGGACCTCTTGCCCTATTATGCTTCCTCACAGACCTCCTTTCTAATTGAATGTTTATTTTAACTTTTTTTTTTCAAAAAAAAAGTCTAATTTTGCTGCGGATCTCTAATCGACAGCAATGTTACCTGCGGATTTTCCCGCGAATCTCTTGGGTTCTCGATCAGATCTCCTTTCTTGGGGATTTTGCCGCGAAATTCTTTAGCAGAGTCGATTTGGCAGTAAATTCCGTAGGAAAAACTAAAACTTTCTTGCGGATTTATTTGCGCAGCTAAATCTGCAGCAAATGTAAAATATTTCTGCGACCTTGCCTACGAATTTTAGTCTACAAAAAAATTTCTTATATTTCATAAAATCGCAGGAAATAGCGGAATTTCTAATAGTGTTCAAATTCAATTTTCTATCTTATCCACTAACAGTTATCCGTTATAAACACACACACCATCATCTAGTTTATTCGCTATCCACTGTCATCTACTTTTTACCAAAAAGAGCCTAAATCAAATCCAGTGGAGTATGATACGTAATAACTCATGAAATTGGTCCATCCCTTTTGAAAACTCTTACCGCATAGCAATGGCATTTAAATTTTGGATATATATATTGCACTTTATTCTTTGGACAAAACTTCAAATTAGAGTGCCTTCTATTATATTTTGACAAATTGCAAGTTTTTCTTAAAAAAAATGCTATATTGTAGTTTATTAATAAAAAATAAACCCTTTTAACTATGCCGAGCATTTATAAACGTGTTTTTTATGAGTATTTTTTTTTATCTACGTGGTTCTCAACGATTTTAGCCATACATTTTCAACTCTTTTATTAGTGATTTTGAAACTTCATAAGAGAAAATAAAACTCTAAACATTTCTGTAGACCCAAAGTTGATGGATGACATTGAAAGTTATTAAGAGATACAAAAAAATTAGGCAATTGGTCTGGGGCAAACCATTTCTTACAAAATGGGGCTGTCCTTTGAGGGAAGAAATGCAAAAAAATTAGGCAATTGATCTGGCTTTCTCTTATGTGGTCATGTGGACAGTTAGGAACAAAATTTTGTTTCAAGATGGGGTCGCTAATTGTAATACAGTAGTTGTGCAAATAAAAATATTGTCTTGGGGTTGGTTTATTTGTAGGGAGGGGAGGAATTGTGGTTTATAAAGTCATCTTTGTTTAACTTCTATCTGCTTATGTGAAAATGCATGTTTGTTATCGACGTTGGTATCTTTATATCGAGGTCCTTACCACAATCGACACTGATATTGATAATGACCTGGAGCCTCTAATTAATTGGTAGCTAGGTGACTAGAGTCTAAATGGACCAACTGTCTTTCTTCTTCTCCCCCACTTCACGCTTCATCAGAAAGAATATACGAGTTTATTCTTCAACACGAGTAATCTTTATAGTATATAGCTACGGTAATTTTCCAATATTTCATAATTTACTTATAATTATCAATGTGTTTATATGATTTATTTTTTCATTAACTTTGTCTATATATATATAATTTGATTATATAACCCATTATTTCTCATTAATTTCCCACCATTCCCGTTCCACTAAATATTTAATTTTATTAGATATTTAATTATGTTAGTTAATTAACACTGCTAGTTACATTTAATTATTTAATTAATTGTGATGACATCTTGGTAAATTATTGAGTACTCTCTAAATAAGTTGGGTACTGGTACCCATGTTAAGTGTCCTCTATAAATGGTTCATCTGTACAATATTTTTAATCTACTTACAATATATTCCTTCCGGAATGAATTATAAGCAAAAAAAAAGTATATATATGGTCATGATCTATGTATTTTTTCTTCTTCTTATAATTCATTCTGGATGGAGTATCCAATATCAGGTCTAGTACAATTCATAACATACATAACACTACAAATTATCTCTCCATATTCAGTTGGAGACATAGTTGTTTCACCATTTTTGTTTAGATGAATACTAGGACGGTGATTTAGCAAGTACCACATCAAAATAACTGGTTTCACATTTTTTTTTAATTTTACAAGAATGAAACGCATAAACTACTTCCCTTGTTTTTATTGAATTTGTTTTTCCGTATTTCATATAAATTTTTATTTTGTTGTCTGGATTCCTTTAGTTGAATAGGTATGTGTTACAATTCTTCTAAAAACAATCATTACAGTTATTTAATAAATAATTGTTTCTCAAAAACCCGGAAAATAAACTTTAAATGAAAATATAATAGTTCTAATAAAACATTTTTATTAACTTTAAAAAGACTTCATCCCAAAGTTTACTTTAGGCCTAAATAGGTATTAGGCTGACCTTAGTTGGATGGACCGACTCATTGACCCATAGTGAGCCAACCCTTGTTAGCCACATATATAATTTAGTTCTTGAACTTTTTTTTAAAGACTAAATTCAATCTTATTCCATTTAATAACCTTTTATAAAATTTAAATTCAATAAAATCAACTGTTAAATTAAAAAAAATATTAATTAAATTAAATGCATAAAATTTAAAAAACAATTATTACTTTATCGAACAACTTTATAATCATTAGGTTAATATAGGATATAGATCCTCTCATGTTTCAATTCAACAGGAGAGGGTCTTGTTTTGATCTCTACCCTTACAACAAATTTTCCCCATATTTATCATTTTTTGAAGTCCTATCCCCTTTTATTGTTTGATGGACAAGATTCAAGAGGTCTTTTCGGTAACATGAGAGAATTTTAATCCGTTAATCAATTATATATATATATATATATATATATATATATATAAAAGATAGTTTTGTAATATTCGGTTATGCCACGTGTTACCCCTACAATTATTTTAATTATTTTATTAAAACAAAATTTATTTTTAAAACGAATCAGTTATTATCTATTTTTAAATTCAAAATCTATTTGAATAAGTTATTATTTTAAAACGAATTCTATTTAAATTAATTTATTACTTTTCAAATAAATTAAAAGGATTTAAAAATAAAATATTATAGATATACTTTTAAACTAAAATAATACGATTTTTTATTTATTTTTTATTTTGTAATTATTTTGTGAAATATTTTATTTTAAATTTAAACATGTAGATGAATTTAATATTTTTAAAATAAATTAGAACAATTTTTTAATTAGTTTAGATAATTTAAAATAAATCAAAATACTTTCATTTAAATTGAAACAAATAGATTAATTTATTATTTTTAAAATAAATTAAAACGATTTAAAAATAAATCTATGATAGATGTAATTAAAATTGAAATCAATTATCTATTATCTTTTATATATTATAAAATAAGGTTTTCAATTTTCAACTAACCTATTTCTACTTTTAAATTTTAAATATTAAATATTAATTATTTAATCTATTAATTATATTAGTAGTTTTCATGCCACATGTCACCACTTAAATCATTCAAAATATTTTAATTTAAACGAATTTTTATATTCAAATAAATTTGAAATCAATAAAAATTTTAAATCCAAAAAAATATTAACAGTCTTTTTATTCAAATTTAATATTTGTATTTTTTAAAGTTATTTCAAAATTTCATTTTAAAATATAAAATCGTTAACAGCTCTTCTATTCGAAATTTAATAGATATGTTTTTAAAGTTATTTTAAAATCAATCAGTTATTAATTATCAATCAATCAATCAATTTTATATATATATATATATAAAAGAAGGTTTTGTTACTTTAGGTTATGCCACGGGGCAAGACCACATTCATTTGAGTTTAAAAATTAAAACAAATTCTATTTAAATTAATTTAATACACTAATTAATATATTTAAAACAAATCTATTATCTATTTATCTATTATCATCTATCTATTTTAAGTTTGTTATGTCACGTGTCACCACCAAATTCATTCACAATATATTTTAATTCTTAGATATATTTTAACTTTCAAATTTCAAATTTCAAATTAGGTTAGTTTATTTTTAGAGCATATTCTCACCCATTAATTTTATTATCTCAATAATTCATATTTTTCCCCCTCTATTAATTCTTTTACACTTTTTCTCCATCTCTTTCAACTCTTTTACTTTTCTTTCTCTTACTAGTTTTTCTTATTATTGTTTTCCTCTCTTCAACTCTTCTTCTCTTATTCTTTTTTTATTTCTCTATTTCACTCGCTCATTTATTTATTTTTGTTTCAAATGTTCTTTTTTTGTTGGAGGTATAGATAACAAGGTAAGCCTTATTTTTTTCCCCTGAAATTTGCTTCAGAGAAAGATAGTTGTTTTAAATCAAAGTTTGATTTTGTTTTGGATATATAATTCTTATGGCGTGAAATTGATTTGATTTTTAGGTTCCACAAAAAAAAATTGACTCTTAGGTTTATTTCGTTTAATATTTTGTGTTGATTTTGTTTTTCCGTTGTTGTGTGATGAATTATACTTGCCATTTTTAATGGTTTTTTTTGTTATGTAAATTGTTTAGTTTTCTGTATTTATTTTGGTGATACATAATTTTTTAATCCTTATGAACATTTCATGGTTTTTGTATTTTCTTAGTCTTCGTTTAATGTGAAAATTTCTTTCGAAATCAATCAATTATACATATAAATATAAAAGATGGTTTTGTTATATTCGATTATTCTTTGTGGCCCTATAAACTATAATTGTCATTTCCTTCCTATTCCAAAATAAAATGATGATTGATTGAAAAGTCAATATATAGTAAACATGTATAAATTGCTCAACATTCATCATTCTCTCTTTTTAAATTAGGAGATAAAATTTTACCAATATTTATTTTTTATTCATAAAATTGAATTAGGTGAAATTTTACTTAAAATGAATTAGAGTATTTTTTATTTAAAAAGTATTTAAAATTTTGATTATGACAATATCACTCAAATTTGTTTTTATTTTCTATTTTTAATATTTTAAATATCTTTCAACTATCATCTATTATCTATCTATCTATTATTATGTTATTATAAATTATAAAATATAAATTATAGATGAATTACACTTATACAAAAAGATTTTTCATAATGTCAAGTGTGACTCTATTTAAAATATAGTTTGATTTTCATAACAAATTTATTTTACTAAAGTTAAACTATATTTTAAATATTTAACCTCAAATTATCTGTTATTTTTCAATTATCTATATTCTATTATTTATCTATTATAATACTAAATTTATATTTATATTTATATTATTATTATTACTATTATTATTATTATTATTATTATTATTATTATTATTATATAAAAGAAAATTTTGTTACATACTGTTATGCTAGGTGTCTACACAACATTCATTCCAGTTTGACTATTAAAACAAAGTCTATTTAAATTACATTATCTTCTTAAATTAAACTAATCCATAATCTATTTTCTTATTTTTATAAAATAATGTTTTGAATTTAATTCTAGAGGATATTTCAATTTTGAATTTTACGATGTTTAATTATGAATTTAATATATCTATATCTATGCTTATAATACTATTTATATAAAAGAATTATATCACAAATTTAAAAAATTTGAACTTTAAACGTAAATAATATAAATATTCCAACCGTAATTAAATTTAAATATATATAGGATAAAAATATAATTTGTCTTGTCATTCACTTTAAATTTGAACAATATTCATTTCAGATCTAAATTTAAACATTTAAATGATAAGTATTTACTGGATGAATTTAAAATACTTAAAATTAATAATATAGATTATTATTAATTTTTTACTTTAAAAATTAAAATTCTATTGTTTTGATACTTGCTCTTTTTAAATTTTTTGTGATTGTAAAATCGCAATAAAATTTTTTAAATTTAAAACACACTCATTTTTTTACAAGTTAGGATGATATTATCTCTCTCTTATTTTATGGTGTTTTTATTTTTTTTCTCATTTTTCTTTTTCTGTTTCAGGTACTTTTTATGTTGTTTGGCAATGTTCGCCTTCTATCTTTATTGTTTTATTTTTTTTATACTGCTTCTCATTCTTTGTTTCTTTTTCTTCTTCTTTTTCAAAATAAATATTTTTCTTTGAAAGAAACGGTGGATGAGATAAGACATGACAGAAGACTCTAGATAGATAGTGTACTTTTTTTTTACCAACTCTAAATAATTGACAGTGACATACAAAGCAAATTATCTCACTAAATAAATATTGCTTTGTTGATAATAATAATAAAAATAATAATAATAATAATAATAATTTATAATTACTATTATTATTTCTGAAAACATATTGTGTTATTATTATTATTTATTATAACTGAACAAATGGTACCTGAACCAATAAATTTAATATACAAATATTATTTAATACATTACATAATATATAATATTAAATAGTTAAAAATTATTATTGACGTTATTCTGTCTATATAAAAATTTTAATAAAATTTTTAAACATATCTAGGCCGCACCCGTATCCTGAATTTAAAAAATTTTCTATATCCCTATAATTTTATATTTATTAAAAAATATATCTATAGCACTTAGGATAATATAAGACATATATACATTGTATTAGTTAGATAAAACTATATAATTATTCACATATTGATATTCATATCTATTGAAGTTAGTTTTCTAAAACTTTTGGTAAAAAAAAGTTAGAAAACATAAAAATAGTAGAAAACACCATAAAAAATTTAAAAATAAATATTGTATAGTCGATACCCGTGCGGCATGGGTTATTACACTAGTATATACAATTTAATGGTTAAATTTATTGAATTTATATTCTGTAAAAAAATATAAATAGGGTAAGATTAAAAAATTTCCCAAAATAACTGGTTTCAAATTTCTTTAACAAATTATACAAGAATGAAACGCATAACTAACTGCTACTCTACATAGCACAATCAATGTAAGAGAGTGTGGGCCACACTCTCCCTCAAGTTTTTCAAAATGTTATTTATAATATTTACACGTTTACCGTATTAAATTAAATTAAGAAAAGGATGGTTGTAGTCCACACTCCACGAAAGAAGTTGGTAGATTTACTAGTGACCTAAATTTCAAATTTTAGACATTGGCCTGACAAATGAAATAGATACAGTGATAATAAGCATGTACAGTACATTTTTTCATAACTTTTTTATTTTTATTTTTTATATTCTGTAGGTAGTGTTCTATGTATCTATTCTATCAGAAAATAGATTAGAAGCACTTCACACATTTGAGAATCTTGATCGTCCAATTTGATCACACGATCTATGTTTTAACTTCGTATTTTGAACTTGTTTTGTAAAGACCGTCTAATCTTAGCGTGTGTTTGGTTCTACAGTAGTGAAAATTGATTTTGAATAAATTGATTTTAGTTAGAAGTGAGTTGAATACAAAGTGATGCATATTTAGATACATTCACGTAAAAGTGATTTGAAAAATAAATTTGAGAACAAAAATCGCAAAAGCTCTAAATCCTAACTTTAAGTTAGAATCCATTCTAGAGGCAAAATCATTTTTATTAGATAACCCCAAACATGTCTAAATCAATTTTATGTTTGTAAAATCACTTTTGGCTCTATAAAAAGTGAAACCAAACATACACTTAATTGTACGACTATAATTATATGACTTCGTAGTTTTTGCGACTAATGGAATCCAAGTCACTATTCTATCTAGTAATAACAACAGCAATATTTTCTCTTCTCCCACATTTTTTTTTTTTTGTATTACATCATTCCTTATGTTTCTCAATTTTTTTCCCCCCCCTCTTTGTACCTCTGCCTTACTATATATATATGATATGATGACAGAGGAAGGCAAACCTGTTAATTTCAGCTATCATAAAGTTTTGGGTCTTAACGAACCCCACATATATAGTGCCAAACCTTACGGAGAGAGAGAGTCCTTAAATGCTGCAGTTGGTGCAGTGCAGCCCCCATTACTGCTTCAACAATTAGCCACGCAACAAACAATAAGAGAAAGTAAGTGAGAGAGAGAGAAAGAGAGTTAGATTTACAATTATTATTCCAATATTGTGTGAGAACGAGAGATAGAGAGATAGGGTCTGTCTGAAACCACCTCCTCCGGTGGTGGCAAAGGGCGATGAACTATTGTGAGACAAAAAGTGTGGTGAAGCGGAAAGGCAAAGAAACTGATGAAACACTGTCTTTTACAAAGTCCAAGGATACTAATAATACAAAGAAGAAGAACAACATGATGTCACATCATCAACACGATCGGAACAAAGGGAAACGCTACCCTCTGTTGTCGTTTTGGGAGCTGCCGGATTACATGAAGGACAATGAATATATTCTACGCTATTACAGAGCGAATTGGCCTCTCAAAGAAGCACTGTTCAGCATCTTTCGTTGGCATAACGAAACGTTGAATGTTTGGACGTAAGTTAGTTAATTTAATTATCAAGCTTTTGTTTTCTTCTGATTTCTGATGCGTTTCCTCGAATCTTGTTTTATTTGGTTGTGTCGTGTTCTGTGTTTTTTTATATGGCAGGCTAACTAACGTTGTTGCTGTTGTTTATATTTTTGTTTTCAGGCATTTATTTGGGTTTTTTCTGTTTCTCTGTTTGACCCTGGCCAATTTGATGAAGCCTCATGTTGTGGATCTCTTAGACCTATTTACAAGGTATTGTTACATCCTTTTTTTTTTTAAAGAAAATTATACAGTTATTTTTGTGTGTGTGTTTTGAGATGACAACCTCAACCTGCATACTCACTGTCAGAGAATGAGAGAACCAATCTCGTTCCTTATGTCACAGAAAGCATATGCCAGCTGTTGCCAGCATCTGGTGCAGCGCTGTGTAGAAAGAAATTTATAATAAAGAAATAGTAACAAATAGACACTGGAATCAATCTACTAGCGTTATTATCAATTTAAATTTATAAAGTATATATAATTAGTAGAAATTCTGATAACCGATAAAAAAATTGGAATAGAGCTCATAACAGTTATTGCTTCACACTCTTAGCAAACACATAAGATGGAAATGGTTTCTTCAACACACGATTGATTAACAAATAAATAAATAAATAAATAAATAAATATAATTAACAACTGTACATTGGTTCGAGTGAAACTTAACTCGCATTTCTTAAGCAATATCTCAGATTCAAGCCTTCTCAATTAAATAAACATGGTTGAGGGGGAGACCTCACTAAATATGACCAGCCATTTTCCTGACAGAGATTAGTCATTAGCGAAACCGGTTGATACTTCGCACCCATGACGTGGTAATCAAAAAAATTGAAGTCTAGCAAACCGTCTAGTTGACATACCGAAGTTTCTATGCAGTTTGTGGTAGACAGGAAATTAACATGAAGTAGGGTACTCAGCAAATTGCTTTTTCCAACATCTATTCCAAGAATTAACATCAGCTTCTACCTTTTTTCACCTTTTTTCTTCGTTGTATGTTAGTCAATTTGGATGAGGGTTTATGTTGGGTGAACTGCCTACCTAATATTATGGTTGCTCTTACCAGAATTCTCAACTAAATTTGCATATCATCTTTATGCACAGGTCCTTTTCTTCTGGTGCGGAAAAAAATGTTTCTGGTAACATCAAGGATCTTTTCCTGGTAAGTGTGCTCATGATCACATTTCAAACAGATACACACAAGGTTTTAAATCAAGGTCATGGCGACGGCCACGGCCGTGAGGACATAAAAAATCATGATGTCACGATTCAGATAGCACTTGCGAACCTTTTTTAAAACCTTGCATACACAACCACACACCTTACCTTCACATTTATAGTAATTATCTAACAATATATAATGAGAATTTTTAGGACTAACAATGTAAGAACTTGCAGGGAACGGCATTACTCTTTGATCTACCTTTAAAAATGGAACTTCAATCCCTAGAGCTGGTTGTAGCAAGGTGGCCATTCTTTGTTTTCTTGGGTGGCTCTATGTTCTGCCTCCTCTCTAGCAGCATTTGCCACCTCTTTTCATGTCACTCCCATGACTTAAACCTTTTCCTTTTAAGAATAGACTATGTTGGGATTGCTGTGATGATCATCACCTCTTTTTTCCCTCAGATTTACTATGTTTTCCTATGTGAACCTCATTGGCAACTCCTCTACCTAGCTGGGATCACAGCCATGGGACTATTCACCATAGTAACATTGCTTTCCCCATCACTTTCAACTGGCAAATACCGCGCATTTCGCGCCATGTTGTTCTGTTCAATGGGACTTTTCGGCATTGTGCCCGCAATTCATGCTTGCTTTGTGAATTGGGGCAATCCTAGGCGTAATGTTACACTTGCATATGAATGTGCCATGGCCTTATCTTACTTGACAGGGACTTTGTTCTATGTGACTCGGATTCCAGAAAGATGGCGGCCTGGTTGGTTCGATTTAGCTGGTCATAGCCATCAAATATTTCATGTTCTGGTTGTGGTTGGGGCATTGGCACATTATGCAGCTACTCTTAAAATGCTTGAATGGCGTGACGCTTTTGGATGTGACAAGGTTTAATATAATGACCTATGTGTATCTTTCACAACATATATGTGCAACGTGAGGTGGATTTTCTGCAGTGATAATGAGCATTATCATTTGTCCCATTGTTGGATTTCAAGCAAATGTTAGATAATTATTAAGTTCAAAAGAGGCTATGTTTTTAGAAGTCACTCATTAAAATGTTAATTATTATTTGTCTTCTTTATCTCAACTGATGTCTCGTGTTTTTCTTCCCCCTCCCCCTTTTTCCTTTTTGTATTTGTTATTCAGTATATTGTTGTACCTAGAATTTATATATTTAGCGGAATTTCCTCTTTTCTTCTTTGCTTGATCGGATTTCTTACTTCATAGGAGTACATTGCCTGCAAAATTTAACCAAAAATAAAAACATTGACTGCAAAAGGGGGGGGGGGGGGGAATGGACACGGTCCTGACCGACCCGTCAAATAAAACTGGACTACTCCATCGGCCAGGCCCAATTAATTATAGCCTGAGCGTGATTTTGTTTTTGTACATGCTAAATTTAGGTTAAAAAAATGCATACAATAAATTATTGAAATGTGTTATTATATTTTAAGAGCTTAAAATATATAAATTTTAAAATAAAATCTCTTGAATAAAAACAGTTTAATTAGTTAGGTTAAAATAAAACCTACTCATGAATCCATCTTGGGACAACTAATGACTTTTGATTTTTTTTACGAGTTGAGGTGGTAAAATAGGCCAACTCGCCCCGTTCTGCCCTCAACCCACCTAAACGGGGTAGGATGAGACAAGTTGAATTAAAAAAGTGAGTTCAAAATTCCAACTTCATTGTGGGTTAACCCGCCAACAATAAAGAAAAAAATAAAAACAAAAAAGGAAGTTGGGTTAGCCCACCCTTTCTCTTTCTTTTATTTTTTATTGACCTCTTTTATTTTTCAATTTTCTGTTATATATTTCTAAATTACTATTCTTCTTATCTCTGGATTCAATATTATTAGATTACAAATATTACTATTGCTTCCATTGAAAGAATCTTTTCAAAATTAAAATTGCTTAAATCTTATTTAAAATCTATTATATTACAAAATAGATTGAACAAGTTAGTCACATTTTCCAGTAAGAGTGGAAAGTTAGCTAAAATAACTTGATTATTAATTTTTTATCAAGTATAACAAAAAAATTAAAATATAAAATAAAGATTAAAAATTTCTAACAAAATAAATTCTATATGTAAATTTTGTCTAAAACCCCAAAATTTCTAGGCACGGTCCTCTAGTAGCTTACCGGTTTGGTGGTATTTTTTAAGATTTAATTTATATACACTGTCAGTGTAAAAAAAATTGAATATGTATCTAATGATGTGTTGTCACATTATTTAATAAGTATGTTAAGTCATGTATTTTTAAATTGATTAAATGAGATGACAACATATTATTGAATTACAGTGTAATATATTTTTACACTCACAGTTAATAGAAATTAAACTATATTTTTTTTAATAACGTGCCTCTTTATTTTAGTCCTAAAATGGAATGGAATGATTGAAAAATGGCAACTTGAACCACATAAACAAAGCTGAAATAAAAAAGAAATACTATCTCTTATCCTTGTTACAAGAAATAAAATGATACATTTTTTTGTCCTAATTATAAGAAACTCGGACAAATTTTCAAATCTATAAATGCTAGATTTTTTGTACTCTTATTTATGGTCTGTTTGGATTGACTTATGAATAGTTTATTTGAGTTTATCTAATAATATAAATATTTATGAGGGTGTTTCGGAGAACTTAAGAAAAGAAATTGTGTGTCCTATAAGCTCTTATAATTTATTTTCACGATCTCTCAATACTAGCTTATGAGATCAGAGACCACCCAAAAAAAAAAAAAAAAACTTATGAGATAAACTTACACAGGGCTTATGGCATAAGTATTGCCCGCATCTGTGTTCGAATCCCCGTGCATCTTTTTCTAATGCAAAACCATTTGTTTATGTTCCTGTGCGTTTTTTTTTTTTTTTTGACTCAAATGTTCCCATGGTTTGATTTTTATTTTTCGTTGAAAAAAAGTTGAGTTAAAATGTGCAGAGTCACGGGTAGAAAGCCAGGAAAATGGTATAGCTCCATCTATTCACATAAATGACCGGTTGACCCCAAGCATCAGTCAAATCAGAAGAACTACTGTTGTTTTCAGAAGAAGAACTACTGGTGTTATTTTATGTACTCAATTTTTCATATGTTATTTTTATTATTACATGACACCGATTTTATATTTTTTGAACTCATTTTAACCATGGTGTGATTCTCAATTTTTTTAAATAATAATTTTATGCTAAGGTGATTGGTGAATTTTTATTTTTAGTAACCATGTGATATGTTATAATGTTTTTATAAATTTGTAATATATTTTTCATTATGGTTTTATTCTTATTTTTTAAAGTTTTTTAAAATTATAACAACATTTATAAGTACTTAAAATAATACATCTAAACGGTTCAATTTTTGTATAAGCACTTCTCAATGTACATATACAAACGTAAATAGTTTATTCAACTTAAGCACTTATGACATAAACTTTCATGCGATAAACGCTGCCATAAGTGAATAAATAAGCTGTTTATACAAACAGATCCTTATTGTGAGATTCATATTAACAAGACTTACTCATTCCTTATATAAGTGGTTTGTGATGAACTAATTAGTTAATTAATTCATTTCTGTAATTACCATTTAATAGCTGTAATTAGTTAGCAGATTTCTGTTTTGTTGTAACTAACTCTGAATACAAACAGAGCACCACATTGTATATAAACTACTCCTTGATATGAAATACACTAGAATTCAGATTTCCAAAATCATAACATGGTATCATTAAGCAACCTAACGCTTCGCATTTCTTCTTCTTCTTCTTTACGAATTCTCTTCTTGATCGTTCTTGATGCATATCTTTCAATGGCGGATTCCATTGATCGGGATATAGTTGATTGTTTCCAATCACTCGATTCCAGTTTCTTCTACACCTAACAAATACTCTAATCCTCACGCGATTTCTATGTTCATCTAACGAAAATCCTTCTTGGTTCTCGTTGCTCCCTTTCTCGATGGTCCATCAATTACTCTGATTGGTCGTTCCATGACCATGTCTTTCTGAGATGAAGAACAAGTTCGGTTTTTGTAGATGGTTCAATGTCGCCAAAACCTAATTCCTGATTCGGATTTCCTTCTTGGAAACGGCTTATTGCCAATACCTTAGTGATTTCTTGGCTCACTCGCTCGATGACTCCTGAGGTTGTTCAGAGTATCATTTTCTTCGATCTTGCATCAGACATTTGGAAAGATTTGAAGGATCGATTCTCCCAAGGTGATTATGTTCGCATTTCTCATATCTATTCTGAATTGTATTCACTTAAGCAGGCGGAATCTTCGGTCAATTCCTATTATACGAAACTGAGAATTCTTTGGGATGAACTCAACAATTTTCAACCGATTCCTTCTACTTCTTGTTGTGCTGTGTCCAAGAAGATGCATTCCTATAGAGACATCAACTCTGTTTTGGTTTTTCTTCAAGGATTGAATGACAATTTTGCTGGTGTAAGGTCTCAGATTCTATTCTTTGGATCATCTTGCCTTCCTTATCTAAGGTGTTTTCGATGGTGATACAACAGGAAAGGCAATTGCAGGGTGGAATTTTGCCTACTCCCACTGTGTCTACTGCTCCAACAGTCCCTGCTGTGTTTGCTACTCAGACTAATTCATCTTCATCGGCCTCTAATCGTCCTCAATCAAAACAACGCAAACCTACTCGACAATGCACTCATTGTGGAAGGATGAATCATACTGTGGAAACATGCTTTGTAAAGCACGGTTATCCTCCCGGTTATAAGACCAAGAAGTTTGTCAATTCTGTTGTAGCAGTTCCTTCTGATGAGTCACCTTTCTTTGGTTTTACAAAGGCACAAATTCAAGGTTTAATGGCTCTTCTCCCTCAAACATCACCTATTGCTACCTCTGCCTCATCCAACTTAGTGAGCACTCACAATATTTCTACCTCTCAGAACAGAGCAGGTAATTCCTCATGCCCTTGGATCATTGATTCAGGGGCTACTGACCACATTTCCTCTTCTCTGCAATTATTTTCTTTTTATTATAGTGCTTCCCCACTTTTAGTAAATCTACCAAATGGCCAACACACTATAGCTCACATTAGAGGCACAATTCATCTTTCTGACCTTATAACCCTGTATAATGTCATTTACATTCCCAATTTTTCTCTAAACATAGTTTCTGTTACACAGCTCTCTAACTCCATTGGCTGTTTTGTCTCTTTTTTCTCTGACCATTGTGATATACAGGACAGGGAATCTTTGAGGAAGATTGGGACTGCTGAAGTTCAAGATGGACTCTATGTGATGCAACTCTCTCAAACTGCCTCCTCTAATTCAATTTTCATTAATGCAGCTAAGACCAATAATGTTTTAGATAATTGCATTTCTGTAAATGACATTTGGCATTTTCGCCTAGGTCATCCTTCTTTTTCTTGTTATTCCACTGTACAAAAACAACATTCTGATGTAACATTGTCTCCTTCATTCATTTGTGAAATATGCCATTTTTCAAAACAAAGAAAGCTTGCCTTTTCTCTCAGTTCTTCTATATCTGATTGTGTTTTTGATATGTTGCATCTTGATATTTGGGGACCTTTCTCTTGCCCTTCTATTCAAGGTTATAAATACTTTCTTACTATTGTGGATGACAAGTCTAGATTTACTTGGATAAAGTTCATGGCTAATAAAAGTGAAACTAGACAGCATATTAAGCATTTTTTGGCTTTTGTGCACACACAATTTGGTAAGAAAGTCAAGGTTATTAGGTCAGACAATGGACAAGAATTTCTCATGAAAGATTTTTATCATGAAAATGGCATTATCCATCACTTGTCTTGTGTTGAAACTCCGCAACAAAACAGAGTTGTTGAACGAAAACATCAACACCTTTTGAATATAGCTAGAGCTCTATTATTTCAATCTCATCTCCCTAATTCTTTTTGGTCATTTGCTGTTGCCCATGCTGCACATATCATCAATCTTCTTCCATCAAAAGTTCTGCATAAACTATCTCCTTTTTCTGTTTTACATGGGAAAGTTGCTGATTTTTCTCATTTAAGAGTGTTTGGTTCTCTTTGCTATGCATCTACTATCTCTAGTCATAGAACAAAATTTGACCCTAGAGCTAGGAAATGCATTTACCTTGGTCATAAAAATGGCATTAAGGGATTTCTTTTATATGATTTGCATACTAAAGAAATTTTTCTTTCTAGGCATGTTGTGTTTTATGAGACTATCTTTCCCTTTCTAACACAACTTCAAACTCTTCACCTAAAGCTGATTTTAGTTTACATTTGCCATCCATTCCATCTATGTCTCATATAAATCCTTCTCCAATTTCTGGTTTAGATACTTGATTCTGTTTGCTACTGCTGCCATTGAATCGATATGCTCACTCCTACTTCCTCTCTTGGTTCCTCTCGGTAGAAATCGCGGTTCTAGGATCTACTCCTTTCGCTGTTGATTTCTCTGCAGGATCCATTCCTTCCTCTATGATTTACTTGGACCCGATACTTGCAAGTCTGCTCCATCTCTTCCCCTCCTAGAGTTTTCAACAGGACTAAACATCCTCGGCATATTTTGAGAGATTATCATTGCAATTCCATCTTCTGATCATCAAAGTGTCAATCAACTCTCGAGGTTCATTGTACTTGTTATCCTCTTTCTAATTTTCTTTCATATGATAATTTGTCTTACACATGCCTCTTTCTTGCTTCGCATTTACGCCTTTCTTGAACCTAAAACATATAAGCAAGCTTCTAAGCATGATTGTTGGAAGAAAGCCATGGACGAAGATTGTTGCCTTGGAACAAAACCGAACTTGGGTGCTTCTTGATTTGCACCGCACATAAGCAAACCATTGGTTGTAAATGGGTTTACAAAGTGAAGCTTAAGGTGATGGTTCTATTGAAAGGTATAAGGCTGCCCGGTTTGCCAAAGGTTACACAACTGACTAGAGGGTAGATTGCTTTAAGGAAACATTCTCTCCGGTTGTTAAGATGACAAGCTAGCCGGGTTGGTCTTGGCTTTGGCTGCCTCCAAAGGATGGCATTTACATCAACTCGATGTTAATAATGCTTTCCTCCATGGAGACCTACATGAGGAAGTGTATATGTATTTACCTCCTGGTTTTGATTCTCCAAAACCCAATCAAGTTTGCAAGTTGTTGAAGTCTTTATATGGTCTCAAACAAGCCAGTCGGCAATGGAACTACAAACTTACTTCTGCATTACTCCAACTTGGCTATATTCAATCCAAATCGGATTATTCTTTGTTTGTGAAATCAGTTGGACAGCACCTCACAATCCTACTGGTTTATGTGGATGACATTGTCCTAGCTGGAAATGACATTGATAAGATCAATTCGGTTAAAGCTAAGCTGGATTTTCTTTTCAAGATCAAAGACTTGGGGTCTTTGAAATTCTTCTTAGGACTTGAAGTGTCTAGATCCTCTAAAGGTATTATTCTTAATCAAAGGAAATATGCTTTAGAGTTGCTTGAAGATGCTGATTTGTTAGGCTCTGATTCTTCATCTTACATTGGTCGGTTGTTATATCTTACTAATACTCGGCCTGATCTCTCTTTCTCAGTCAACAAATTGAGCCAATATGTCTCCAATCCGATGCAAGTTCACCAAGATGCAGCAAACCAAGTCCTGCATTATATCAAAGGAACTCCTGGACAGGGGTTATTCTTCTCTTCCTTTGCTGATATCAAACTCACTGCCTTTAGTGATTCTGATTGGGCAGCATGCCCCGACTCCAGGAAATCAGTTACTGGGTTCTCAGTATTTCTCGGTTCCTCACTTATATCTTGGAAGTCTAAAAAGCAAAGCACTGTCTCGCGTCAATCATCAGAGGCTGAGTATCGTGCATTAGCTACCACTGTTTGTGAGGTTCAGTGGCTGATCTATCTTCTTCGAGATCTTCATCATCCTGTCAAATATCATATTTCTCTATTTTGTGACAACACTTCGGCAATTCAAATAGCTAACAATCCAACCTTTCATGAGCGCACTAAGCACATAGAAATTGACTGTCATCTTGTGTGTGACAAGGTTCAAGCCGGTATTATTCATTTGCTTCCAATTCCTTCCTCAGCACAGCTTGCGGATATCCATACTAAAGCTCTACCTCCAACAACTTTCAAATTACAAGTGTCCAAGCTGAGCATAATGAACATCCTAGCTCCAGCTTGAGGGGGGCTGATGAACTAATTAGTTAATTAATTCATTTCTGTAATTACCATTTAATAGCTGTAATTAGTTAGCAGATTTCTGTTTTGTTGTAACTAACTCTGTATACAAACAGAGCACCACATTGTATATAAACTACTCCTTGATATGAAATACACTAGAATTCAGATTTCCAAAATCATAACAGTTTGGTTCAATATGACTAGTACACTACAAGAAAACACGGGATTACCGACGGCCTAAAGCCGTCGGTAATACATAAAAGCCGTCGGTAATCCAGTTTCTGAAGCGGATAACCGACAGTCAAAACCCGTCGAAATATGAATAAATGCAAGGATTACTGACAATTTGCTCTTTAAAGTCGATATACCAGCTACACCCGTCGAAAAATTATGGTGGATTAGATGGGCAAAGCCTTCGTTAAATTTCCGATGTTGTTGATCAGTAAATCTGAAAAGTTTCGACGGCTTAGGCGTCATTAATCGTAATGTTTTTTTGAGAAAAATAAATTGATTAATAAAATATTTACTTTAATTAATTTTATTAATAAAATAAAAAAATTATTAATTAATAACCAAATTAATTTGATTCTTTAATTAATTAATTAATTAATTAATTTAATTATTTATTTGTTTATTTATAAAAATAATTTTTTCTCATATTAAAAATTTTTTATTTATTAATTTAATTAAATATTACTTGTAATTTAATTTAATTTAATTATTAATTGATTTCCATATATAAAAATGTGATAACGTAAACTAAAAAGTAAATTAAAAAAAAAAAACATAATAAATAAAAAAATTTGACGAATAAAAATCGAATTAAAATAATATCCGAAAGCGAAAAAATGATATCCAAAAATATGAAAAATATAAGTACAAACAAAACTAATAGTCCTGGTACTCGATCATGATCGAGATGCTCTACATCATCTGCATCATCGACATGACCATCGATGAGGCGGCGAGGCGGCGGAAGCGAGTCAATGGAGGTAAGGCTGGCTGGCGAGCTTTAGCATCCGGTACATCTACTCCGCGGCGACTTTGAGTCAAAACCTCCTCTGTTCCGGGCCGCGGTGCGCTTCAACTCGGCTATCTCTTGGTCATCGCGGCCGAGCGACCGGTGGCGGCACTACTACTCGACGGACGCTCAGCGTGTGGCGGCGGGCCCTTTTTGTAGTTCTTTGGCAAGGTCGCCCGGACCATATAAGCGACCCTTCTTCTTTCCGCCAACCACTTCCGAGCCCAAACCCATTGGTGTAGATAGATCGTCGGGGGCTCTCGAGATGGAGAACATGATGAGCTCGAGATCTAAGTGAGACATCATTGCCTCAAACTCCTCCCGTTAAACAAACAAATAAGTCAAGTCTTTTTTTAACAAAACAATATAAACATTATTAAAAAAATATTTATTATATTTATAATTACGAGTCCGCCTCGAGCGGTCATCAACGAAATCACTAATTACTCCTCTTCATATGAGTTGCAAGATGGAGCTCGTGCATTAACTTCTTTCCCAACCTCTTATTGTGATTGTATTAATAAAAAAACTTAAATAAAGAATAATAATAATAATAATAATAATAATAATAAAATAATAATAATAATAATAATAATAATAATAATAATAATTTTATAACACGTGCACTAGCTGTCTTTGCGCTTTGACGAGCGAACCTCCAAGATGTACGCCACCGCTTCTCGAAGGCCACTATTCTTCTTGGCCTTGGCAGTACTTTGGAACTCGGGGTGTTCGGTCTTGCTACATTCTTTGCTGAAGCTCATCCCCTATCCAAGCTGTGGCGATCCCGATCACGGGCATCTCGAAGCATGTCGAGAAAAGCGGTGGGAGGCCTTCATATGAAAATTCTTCTCCATCAGTTCCTCATCTTTTTTTCCTCCCAAAGCAACCCACCGTGCAGATCAATATAAGACATTATTAAACATAATTGAAATTTAAAATAAAATAATATGCAATAAAATAAAAATTGCAGCTTACTCTGAAAAGAATTAAACATATGGTCACTTCAATATCCTTGAGCGTACGAGGTGGGCCAAACTCAGTAATTCTCCTCGATTATTCTTTGTGATAAGCTAACTTGGTAGCTTTGAGGAAGAAACTGAACAATAAAAACATGTTAAATAAAAATATATATATATATATATACATGTAAATTATTAATAACTGAAAAATTACAATACTTACCCTTTACCAGATGGCACGATAACAACTCTCGGCCATCATACAGCCCCATCTCAAGAGTCTCAGGCTCTGCGCCTCTCCACCAGAGAACCTCCTCTGCCGAACCTCCTGCTCCTCCGGAGTCCCTGCCCTGACATCGGTGTGATCAATGTATGGTTCGTACTATAATCATGGTCGGATGATGAGCATACGGCCACCGGATCGGCCACAACATGGGAACTCGAGCGCCCGTGTAGGCTGCTTTGGAACCCCGGTGGGGATCATGTCAATGTGAGGCAAAGGTGCCTGAAGCGCCGGTCTGTAGCCTGGTGTCGAATGTGCTGAGTCCTGTGTGGGTGGTCTGGTGTCTGGAGGTGCGAGGTGTATCAGGTGTCTCGAGTAGATGTACTTGGGGCAGCGTGTGTGATGACAACGTCCGAAAACCCGAGTCACGCCAATGATGGTCGCCTCCGACGGCGGCCGAGGGGTCGGCGATGCCCTTCCTTCCATTTACCACCAGCGGGTGAAGTGCAGAAGTCGACTCCTGAACCTCCTGATGCCATAAAAGTCTATAGAGCAATTGAATAATAACAGTCATGAAATATTATGGCAGAAATATATTCAAAGGTAGTTGAATCAGGTTCAATTGGAGGAATGAGGAGAGTTAGTTACTGAAATAGAAGAGAGAAGGATAAGAATTTTTAATCTCTTGAAAATATATTATACGAGCATATGCTACAATATTGTGTATTGGCTTGAAAATTGAATCCTTAAAATAGTAAAGAAAGCTTTCTGGTCAACATCTACATGCTCTCTCTATTTGATACCTCAAAAATAGCATAATTAAGACAAAGTACTTAAGAAGCGTTACGTGCCACGTAGCTACTTAAATTGAGTAAATGTGAGCGCCAAGTAATGCAATATTCATTGGGAAACTTGCCTATAAATTCAATTGGTAACAAAAATGAAAGCGAAAAATGAAATAGAGAATTATATTGGTGAGAGCCCTGTATATGGTCAAAATTTCAAGAGGAAGAATCACCACCAGAGTGGGTCCTACACGCCATGTGTTAAGACAATTCAACAACGACACGAAAAAGCACAAGCTCGATTTGGACTAAAAGCTTAGAAAATAAGGCTAGGCACATAGCGTAACAAGAGCGTTAAACATCGATGAGTTGTTGGGAGCGACCTGCCAAGATCGCAAAGAAGTTCTTCTGAGACTTATTGGTTTGTCAGAGAGTTTATTGGAAAAACTTATGTTTAGTATCCGCACGCTCTATTATGTTATACCATATCTCTAAAAATAAAAAAATAATGCATTTTCTTTCCTTACATGACATTTAATTTGATTTAATGTCTTACGACTGAAGGATCGACTTTTAACAATTATCTAATACAATATGCATTGGCCTGTATGAATGTTTAGTTTGTACTTTTTCACATAATAGCAGTTTAAGTATTACCTTAGAAAGTATTTTGTGTCAATTGTATATTTGCATAAAACTGTATCATTCAGGTATTGAAAGAGAGCTTCAAAATATATTGTGCCCTTAATGATGGAATCATAAAACTTGTGGATGTGGTTAGTGTCTATCTCGGTTTAATTTGTTATTTTGATCACTCCACTTGAATCATAAGTCGTACTAACTAATTAAAGTTGCAGTTCTTTGATATGCCAAGATATGATGCAGAAAGGCTTTGCACATTTATAAAAGAGCGCATCTGGGTTTACAATGATGCTTTACTTAACACATGTTATTGTATCTAATTTGAATTGTGTTTTATGCTCAACAAGGCTTTCCTACTTCTTGAATTGATGATTTTTCTTACTATGCGAGGCATAAAATCTTGCTCGACTTCTATGAATCTTTGCAAAGGCTTGGACCTAGCTAGAAATTTTCAATTTCAATCTTGAGACAGTCCTTTGTTGCTCATTAATACCAATATTTCTTTTGATATCATAAAGCATTTCTAACAAAAGTTCTTTCATGCAATAAGCACCACCACCATATTTTCTTGCCACAATGGAAGAATACATTAAAGAAGCACCCAATGCTCAAAAGAGATTGGTAAGAATACATCGAGATAGCTTAAGCCCATTGAAACAATTAGTGAACAACCCCATAAACCACATAAATCTATCAAAACATAGACATGAAGTATCAATAGAACTTAGGACTGCTTAATCACAAAATAGGAAACTACAAATCACATTGCAATAAAAATTGACTCACATAATAAAACTACACTCACAGGCAATCGGATGCTTAATATTCTTGGTTGGGAAGCTTCACTTCTTATTCAAGCTCAGAATACAAGCCTCGATAGCCTGATTCAACGAGGAAGAAAGCGGATTTTTCAAGATGGCTAAAAGCCTAAAGCATACACAAAATTAAGGGGGAAAGAGAAATGGAAAATCCGAGTTGGAAGCGTACCTGATGCACGCAGGCCGCAACCATGGGGTTGGAAGAAATCTCGATGGCGCTCTCAAGAACCGGTGCGAGCGACGACTTCAGAATGGGTCGCCAGAGTGCGATATCGTAATGGCTGAGGGAATGTAATTTTTCTCTGTAATGTGATTCTGCCTTTTAGGGAAAAAACAAAGGGGCAGAATCGAATTTGAATATGGAGAAGTGGCTACTACTTACTTGATAATCAAATCGGCGAACAGTGGCTGCTACTTCAATAATCGAAGATGGAGAAGATAGATACGATGCGACGGAGGAAGAGTGCAGTGGCTCAACCAAATTCAAAATCACGATCGGTGAGTCTGCGGTGGCTCCAAGCTTCAAGCTCAGTGAAGCTTCTCGAATCTTCAAGCTTCAATCTCCAAGCTTGACTTCAAGCTCCAATCACGTGGTTCTTGCAACCGACGGTGGCTCAAGCTTCTCGAATGTCTTGCAAAGTCGTGACAAAGAGAGAGAGACTGAGATTTGCGATTCAGAGAAGAGAAATGCGACGATTGAGATGAAGAAGGAGGCGGAGGGAGCTGCGGCGGAGATGAAGAAGAAAGTAGAAGAAGCGAGTGAAGCGAGTGAATGAAGAAAAGAAGGATTACGGCCAAATAAGAGCACTGCAAGCGACCATTTTAAACTTACCGACGGTCAAACCCGTCGGAAAACGACACGGGATTACCGACGGACCAACCCGTCGGAAAAGCTACACATTGTATTCAAAAACAAGCGGGAATTTTCCAAAATTCACGGTTTACCGACAGACATTAACCGACGGTATGAGTCCGTCTCTAAAAAAGCGGTTTTCCGACGGCTTAACCCGTCGGTAATATCCAGAATACAACGGATGCATTTTCCGACGGATTAGGCCGTCGAAAATCCCGGTTTTTTAGCGACGGACTCAGGCCGTCGGTGAATGTCCGTCAGTAATCCCGGTTTTCCTTATGGTGGTAATTTATACTAAAGATGGAAAAATAAATAAATTTATAGGAGTATTAATTAAAATCAATTGCATTTAATGTTTTTCTTTAGTCTTATTGAAATAGGTATTTGTTTCTTATAGTAGTAATAAGGAGCAGAGGTAGTAATTTGGAAAAAAATGTTTAATTTTCTGTATTTGAACACTAGGCAAACATATACTCTCTCCGGACTCAAATATATAAAAGCAAAAAAAATATTATATGTTTGGTGATCCAAAATATGAGCAAATCTTAACTAATTTTATCCTATTTAATGATATTATATCCAAAATACCTTTCAACTAATTCAAATTTTATTTTTCCAATAATCTCTTTTGTTCTCAAGAAACAAGTTCCTATATAAAATTAAATGAAAGAAAATATTCCCTCTGTCCCATTATAAAAGTCACATTTGCAAAAAAAATTAGTCCTAAAATAAGTATTATGTTAAATTTTTAATGTAGTATTAATTAATTTTTTTTTTCAGTTTTACCCCCGATAATTCTTTTAAAATTATGTTGTTAAGCTAAACCATTTTCGAGCAAACATAATTAAACCAGAATTTTTGTTTGGCGCATAACGTTTCAGCTTTCGAAGCACAATTAAAATTAGTGCAAAAGGATTGTTTTGGTGCAAAACTAGTGGATCAGGTTTTATTTATTTATTTTTGGAAAATGCTAATGAGTGTCCTAAGGGCATTGTTTGAGAAGTCCAAAAAAATAAGTTTTTATGGGAAATTATGTATCTAATATATTAAAAATGGATTAACTTAGCTTTTGAAAAAATATTTATCTTATTTAAAATCTTTAAATAATGTTTTTAGGACATTTATTAGTATGACCCTTTATTTGTTTTTTTGGTTATAAGGATCAGGTTTTATTCCCTTTGATGCATAATTTATTTTAGCGGTGGATATTTTTCTAATTTGCTGCATGAGACTTTTCAGAAATCACCAACTTTGGAAGGTTTCATGATTGTGGTGCATATCTAGGCAAATACTAGCTGGCGGTTCAATAATCCGTGTAGCGATTGATTAATGTCATGAGAAAAGCATTGAGAGCTTACTTAAAAGTGAATTTATAAAAAATGAAAAAAAAATATAAATAATAAGGTTAATTTAGTAAAATAGTTGTTTTTTCTCTTTTTTATTTATAATTTTTTTTTAATCTGTGTGAAACTCTCTAATGTGACACTTATAATTAGGGATGAGAATAGGATGGGTCGAGCTAGGCTTTGCAAGGCCCAAACTTGACCTAATCAAAAAATTAAAGGCCCAAGTTTGGTCTATTAAGCTTTTTTAGGCCTGACTTAGCTTTTTTGAAAGTCTGATATGATCTGTTAGCCTACTTAAAAGCCTATTTGATATTAATGTCTTTAAATAAGTCATCTGACTGATTTTTAAATAGATTAACGTGCTAATAGGCCAACGAGGTTAAGTTCTATTCATAATAAACTATAAAAAAATTAAAATCACTGCTACTAAGAGACATGAGACATAAGGGTGGAAATAGATAGGACAAGTTGAGTTTTATAATGTCCGATTCTTACTTATTCGTATGATATAAATATTTTTGGAGGTCTAACACGATCTTTTAGAGAATCTAACCTTATATAATAGCTCATTTAAATTCTATGTTACAATAAGGCCTTTAAGTATGTCAAAAATTTATGTAAGTCACTATGCTTAAATTATTGAAAATTTTAGTAAGTATATGATTTAACACAGTATACAAAATCTAATATAACAGTAATAACAATATAAAAAAATAATAGCAATATAAATTTATTATTTATATTTACTTAAATAGGTCGGCCTGTTAGGGCTAAAAGACTTTTTGGGTGACTCGAACCTTATTTTCCCAATTTTTTTTTTCGCTGCGTTAACTTTTTTTATAAAATATAACACTAAATGATAAGGTTCAGTGGACTTCTCACAACGTCGCAAACAGCGAACCGCCCACTTTACGGCAATCTGAACACTTCACCGAATCATTCAATCGGTAGGAGCGACAGACAGTGTGTACAAAGAGCAAGGACATAGTCAACGCGAGTTTGTCTATTTAAAAAAAAAGTCTAGTCTGACTTGGGTCTGACGTAGGCTAGATCGGAGGTCCCTATCGGACGATCTGGTCTATTCACCCCTACTTGTAATGGACGAAGAGAGTAGTATTTTTATTTTTTGATTGAAAAAAGTTTAGATTGGGGATACTCACCCCATGCAGGCCAGGGAGGGAGTAGTATTTTGGGAAAGACAATTATTTTTCTGATTATATGAAAAAATTAAATGAAAGCAGCATCAAATTTAGTTTTTTTTATTTATACTTAGTCCAAAGGCAATGCTGTAGTACTCTCTCCGTCCCAAATTATAAGAGTTTTTGGTTTTTTTATTTGTCATATTTTATAAGATTATTTTGAAGTTTGTCCCATTTTATAAGCAGTATTAAATTTTGTAAAAAGACTTTTATAATTTAAAACGAATGGAGTAATCAAATTCAATAAATGCTACGCATTTGCAAAATAATTTCTATACAGGGACCTAGATCATCGATCTATTCACCTCTCCAAGAGGTTAGACTCTCTCACTTTAAACCGCATAGCGTGCATTTCAATCCACTACTGCTCACATACCAAAAAAATATGTGTGATCCTAGAGAGATTTGAACTCATTACGCTTTTCTATACGTTGACATGCTTTTTAGCCGATCAGCGTGTTATGGAAAACAAAAGAGATACGTTGACATGTTAACATTAATTATTACTACCTCCTTATTACTACCTCCTTTGATGCATTCATTCCTTGAAAGAAAAAAAAAAACCGAACTGCTTGATTTTTTTTTTGTTATTATGTTATTGATGTACAGTAACTAATTTACGTCGAGAAACCTGATTGACCACGTATTTTTTTACTCGACTTTACCGATCCGTGTGATTCTCCCTTTTCAATAGAATTTTTGCCACACGCTCCTTGTTAATTAACGGTGAAAATAGAACAAACGTCTCCTCAAGTGTTTACTATAACTCAACTCATCAAGGATCTTACCCGTTCTTTATTTTTTTACTAAATAAATTAAGTTAAAGATTTAAAGTCTATTTAATCATAAATAAATAAATTTTTGTCTTTCAAAAACTCTTTTAGACACAAATAGTTGACCTATTTGAGTAAATATAAATAATAAAATATATAATAAAAAGAGATCAACTTACATCAATAAGATTTAGACATTCTTACATCAATTTTAGAAAATAAATGATTTTTGTTGACCAAATAATCAAATTATAACTACTCATTAAAAAAATTACCTTCATTATTTGTGTCAAATTTTGTGAAAAATGAACAACAACAATAATAGAATAAAAAAAATAACGTAATCAAATTGTTCTTATTTTTATATATTTTAAATTTTTATATATTTTACAATACATATTGTGTTAACTTTGACACATATCAATTATGTGTACTTTAGATCCATGGATGTGAAATTTTATATATGTGATCTATATCACTTTACGGTCTCTTGAGTTTACAAAGTTAGGCAATTACTACTACACTAACACCTGAGACATTTTATCGGTGGAAGTTGGTTATTGTTGTTGCTGTTGTTGTTGCTATTATTATTATAAAAATATTTACTTTTTAGGATTTATTATCTATTTGTTTCAACATTTAGAGATAATCAAAAGACGTAAAAAATTGAATTTAATGAAAACTAATTTTATTAGTTTCTGAAAAATAATTTCATTTCAATGAATAAAGTTTTTTTTAAAAGCACGAGACAATATTATTTTAACAAGCAATGAGACCCCTTTGACTGGCTTAGGAACCCACCTCCATGACGTCACCTTCACTTGTTCCACTAGCATCGCACATTCTGGCACTATACCAGAAAAGATATATTCATTCCTCATATCCCAAATCACCCACACAACGACACGGCAAATCAAGGTCATAGTCCTCCGCTCTATCCCCCGATGCCGGAAAGAACAGAACATAGAATACAAATTGCATAGGTTCTATGACATAACAACTACAATCCCCAAAACCAATTAAAAATAGCATACCTTAAACGAAAGAAGAACTCACACAAAGCAAACAGGTGTACACTAGATTCCAATTTATCCACACACAGGACACAACAAGCAACAACCTCCTCAAAAATCGCCTTAAGCCTAAACAGATTAGCTCTAGTAGGTATTCTATCAAGTAAAAGTTGCCAAAAGAAGGCACTAACTTTAGGAGGAGCAAGGCTCCTCCACTGCAGGTCGAGTACAATGAGCTCATCAGATGAAAGCTACTAGACTCCTGGAGGAGCTTATCTGACAACAGGGCATACGCAGATTTAACCAAGAAATCCCCCCACCTATCCCTAACCAACACCACCTGTCCTCCAGCTTTGAGAGATGAACTTCCTACAACATCAAAGTAACTCCTTACACTGGTCTTCTTCCCATACAGAGAGACATCTCCTCAATCTAAGATCCCACTGCAACGCCCAATCTTCCCAACTCCCAAAATTTGATACAGACCTATCTCCCTGAATAGAGATTGAAAATGGCCTAAGGAAAACCCGACTCAAAGAGCTACCACCCAACCACACATCACTCAGAAAATAAGTGGAAGTCTCATCCCCAACCTTTTTCTTCACACTCCTAGAAATCCAATCTGTAGTCACCCCTTGACACAGGCCCACCCTACTAATATTCTTCCACCGAGTTGATGCATACACAGGGAAACGAGTTGCCCCTAAAGCGGGGCCAGTACCCACCTGACACCGATACTTAACAACAACACCTTTCTCTATAGAACATCTTTGTCAACCAGGAGGCGCCACATCCACTTAGCCAATGGATTGAGGTTAAGAATTATAAGGTCCTTCACCCCTAACCCCCTTCACTTATGGGTTTACAAACTTGTGACCACCTAACCTAATCAATCTTCTTACCCCTTTAGCCCCACCCTATAGGAACCTCCTCTGCAACTGAACCACTTGCTTCCACATCGAAATTGGCATTTTAAGGAATGTGAGGAAAATGTAGGAATGCTACTCAAAACAGAGTTAATAAGAACAATCATCCCCAGAAGGCTGACGTGCCTATTACAAGGCTGCCAAGTGGCCACTTCCTTGGATTGGCACCCACCTATAGTCCGAGATACTTGAAAAGGATTGTCCCTAGCTTACAATTTAGAAAGTCCGCCACAATATCTAAGAAAGAAGCCGCCACATTCACCTAAAAAAGACTACTATTGTTGAAATTAATCTTCGGCCCTAAAACGAGAGAAAATGTTAAAAAATAATTTTGGCTAAAATACTGTTTTAGTCCCTTATATTTATTTTAGGTTTCATTTTGGTCCCTTATGTTTTATTTGTTCCGAATTGGTCCCTTACGTTACAAAAGTTATACCAAAATGGTCCTACCATTAGTAAAAAGTCAAAATGCTGAGTTGACAGCTGAGTTGGCACGTTGAGGGGCCAAATTGAAAAAAAAAAAAACATAAGGGACCAAATTGGCACCAAATTGGTCCTTCTCTTATGTTTTATTTGGTGTCAATTTGGTCCCTTATGTTTTTTTTTGTTTCAATTTGGTCCCCCAACATGTCAACTCAGCTGCCAACTTAGCATTTTGACGGTGTTACTAACGGTACGACCATTTTGGTATAACTTTTATAACGTAAGGAACCAATTCAGAACAAATAAAACATAAGGGACCAATATGAAACATAAAATAAACATAAGGGACTAAAACAATATTTTAGCCAATAATTTTTCATGGTTCTCAACAAAAAGTTGTCTACGTACTACTTTAATATTTTGCATACTTGTGCTCAAAATTTTCTCATGTCTCAAGTAGTTACTCCTTCCGTTTCAAAATAAGTGTCGTTTTAGAAAGGAAAAAATATTTCAAAATAAGTGTCGTTTTATCTTTTCAATGTAACATTAATGAATTTTTTTCCAATTATACCCTCAAATTAATAATGCGTGCATCACTCCGAAGTAACTATACTCCACTATGCATTTATAACAACCAATAGTTAGTAAGGATAATTTTGTAAAATTATTACTCATATTTATTTATTTATTGTCTTTCGTAATATGTATGAAAAAACCTTAAACGATACTTATTTTAAAACGGAGGGAGTAAAATACAATTTCCTTTTAAACTTGCACTGAAATAAATGTTATAATTCTTATATATCGATGTGCAAGGTTGTGAATGTGAATACATATATACAAGCCCTACTTTTGAGGTGGACGATGTATACATGCCTTCAACCATACTTATAGTAAACCTATGTTGAATGGTCTTAGAATAACTTAGCACTTAGGTCTGCAACTTCTTAGACATGCGCACATGACTTTAGCTTACTCCTACAATATATAATTATTCGTACGATGAAGGCAAATATTCATTCAAGCTGTGAACTGCCATGGCATGGAGGCCTTTCGGTGCTACACAGCCACTCTGTTACTACCATTGTTCTTCCTCATTCTTTTCTACATTATCTTCAGTACTCCCCTCAAAGGAAACCATATTTCCTTCTTCGCTTTTCCTTTCTCCCTTTCCAGTATAAAAAACAACAACACAACACAAGTAAAACCCCACCAGTTTCTGGCTAACTCCGCATATAGAAGCTTCGAGCATAAAACAAACACTAGCATTAAGGTGATGGACAAAAGTTTATACTGGCTCAATTAATGCATGACTGATGACGGATATATATACAGATTTCTCAAACGAAAATTTCTGTTTCTCTATTTGTTACATGCAGAAAATGACTAGCTTGGATAGAGTTGAAGAAGGTTTAGCAGAAGCACGAGCCTCAATTCGGAAAGCAATTCTGTCAGGGAACTACAGCACTTCTGTGAAGCAAGAAATCTTTGTCCCAAAAGGGTCTATTTACAGAAACCCACACGCTTTTCACCAGTTAAGCTAAGCTTGATGAGTTGAGAGATTCTGAAGTAAAGTACTTCATCTTCTTTTCTCATGATAACACCCAAATTAAGGTTTTAATTGCGGTCACATAGACATAAAAAAAAATCGTGAGGGCACTATTATTTACTGTATATTATTGTTAACAAGTCCTTTTTTTTTTTTTACCCCTAATGAAATGAAAAGCAGGAGCCACATGGAGATGGTGAAGAGAATGAAGGTTTGGGTTTATGAAGAAGGAGAGCAACCAATACTGCATGATGGACCAGTTAACAACATATACGCTATTGAAGGACAATTCATTGATGAAATAGACAATAGCAGGAGGAGGAGTCCCTTCAAGGCTAGACACCCTGATGAGGCACACCTTTTCTTCCTTCCATTTAGTGTGGCAAACGTTGTTCAGTATGTCTATAAGCCGATTCTGTCCAAAAAGGATTTCAACCGTGGCCGATTGCAACGGTTGGTGGAGGATTATATAAATGTGGTGGCAGATAAGTATCCTTACTGGAACAGAAGCAATGGTGCTGACCATTTTCTCCTTTCCTGTCATGATTGGGTCAGTACCCTTGGAAATTTTCTTGTCATTTCATTTACTAGCAACTTCAACACGTTGAATCTGAGGTTAATGATTTTTCATGTATGTATGTATGTATGTATGTATTGTCTATATGAAAATTTAATTTGGAGTTTAATTTACCCTTCATGGTGCAGTTTCAAAATACTAATATATATATATATATATGGCATTTTTTCAATTAAGCAAAGCTTTTCTAGAAATTCAAATGTTAAACAAATTCTGTATGTATTTGAGGAATCTGGTGTCAGAAAATATATTGATGTTTATACATCAATATCATTTTTTAACATATATTTAGACAAAATTAAATATCATTTTTTTAATTCCCTAATATTTGTCATTAATTGTATTACAATTTTTTAAGTTATTTCTCCCAACTAATAAGGGTGTAGTTAGTGAAAAAACATTAATTAGACCTTTGATTTCTAAAACATGAATCAATAGATGTTGTAATTGAATTAAAACCTGTGAATGGAATAAATGCCTTACTTGGGGTTTCATATTTCATGTACTGCTTTTTATTTGTAGTGGGTTTGATCTCTTTGTGACCTTTGACTCTCAAAGAAATATTTTATTTAACATGAGAAGCTGTGCTTTTAGTTTTTAATGCATGCAACCTGAGTTAAATTAAAATGCTTTTGCTTTACTTGATGATTCAGGCACCAGAAATCTCACATGCCAATCGAGAGCTCTTCAAGAATTTCGTAAGAGTCTTATGCAATGCCAACACTTCTGAAGGATTCCAGCCCAAGAGGGACGTGTCTATCCCTGAAGTATACTTGCCTGTTGGAAAGCTTGGCCCACCAAATCTGGGCCAAAGCCCAATGAACCGCACCATATTGGCCTTTTTTTCTGGTGGAGCCCATGGAGACATTCGGAAGCTGCTTCTAAAGCATTGGAAGGACAAGGATAGCCAAGTTCAAGTTCATGAGTACCTTCCAAAGGGTCAAAACTATACCCAATTAATGGGACTAAGCAAGTTTTGTTTGTGTCCAAGTGGGTACGAAGTGGCTAGTCCTAGAATAGTGGAAGCAATTAATGCTGGGTGTGTGCCTGTGATCATTTCTCAGAACTATTCTTTGCCTTTTAGTGATGTGATGAATTGGAATCAATTCTCTATTGAAATTCCAGTGGAGAAAATACCAGAGATTAAGACTATATTGCAAAATGTTTCGAAAAACATGTACATGAAGTTGCATATGAATGTGAGGAGAGTTCAGAGGCATTTTGTGATGAATAGGCCTGCTAAGCCATATGATGTTATGCACATGATACTTCACTCAGTTTGGCTTAGAAGGCTTAATTTCAGACTCATAGATTCACAATAAAGGGTTGTTTCTACATAAAATTGTCCCTTTAGGCCCGTTCGGATATATAGCTCGTAAGAGCTTATAGTAAGTTGCTTTTGTCCTGTAAACATTAGTATAGATTCAATCGGAATTTTGTTGTTTTTTTTTTTTTTGGTCTGAAATATCATGAATTTTGTTGTTCATAAAAGCAAATGATGATTTCCTCAAAAAAAAAAAAAAGCAAATGATTAATTGGTTGGGTACTTGGGTTAAAAATTCTAAGGTAACCATGGCCCATGGGCCTAGGATGGAAAAGAAAGATTCCACTATTCAATTTATATATCAAATCAAATATCAAACATTTGACCCAAAAAAAAAATCAAATATGAAACATGATCTGATTTTTTTAGCAAACGCTTCTTATATTATTAATATCTTTGCCAAAATGTATTAAATGCTTAATTCAAAAAAAAAAAGTAAGGGTGGGTCCGACCATGGACTTGTTCATGTGAGCATCTATGTGGGTGGGCCATGGCTGATAGCACCATTTACTCGTTACTTTGGTTGCTTATATAAAAAGTTACAAACTCCTAGAAAGTCATTGATTATTTATTTGTCTAAGCCTTAGAAAGAATCACGCTATGTTTGTTTCGTGCGATTTATAAGAGAAAGAGACGTGAGAGAGAAAGAGCAAAAAGATGCTTGATTTTCTGCATTTAGTGCATCGAAAAAATAAGGGAGAATGACTAAATTCAGTGGATCCCACACCTTTTTTCTTTCTCCGCAAAATGCGAAGAAACGGGAGAGAGGGCAGTTTTTTTCCTCTTTTTCCTTTTCTAACCTCAGCGTATCGTTTCGGACTCGGTGGGTTTGGTTGTATTTTTATTATTATTTTTATTTTTTTGAAAAGAAGTGGGTTTGTTTGTATTGATAATTGATTTAACAAAACAAAACCATATAATACCTACGTGGGGTGCTGGGAAAGTGTTGCATGTGATGGGCTTGAATTTAAATAAAAATTAAAATTAAATCAATTAACTAATTTAATTAAATAATCAAAGAATAATGTGGTGGGGTTTTTAAAATCAAATAAATTATTAATTAAATCAAATAAAAATTAATTAAATTAAATAAACGAAGGTGGGTGCATTTTTTTTAATCATTATATATTTTTTAATACAGAGACTTTTTTGACCATTCATAAAATCATTTATTTCTTTCTTCTCTATTTATCTTCTCTTTCTCTTATACCAATCAATACCTCAAATCTACTCTATTTCTCCCATATTTCTCTCTTGTCACACTCTTTCTCACATATTTCTCTCTTCGCAACTTCTTCTTAGAACCAAACATAAGGCTAAGAGTAGTTGTTTTTTTGTTTTGGTTTCGGATAAAGAATATTATTTACTTGGTGTGAAGCTGAGTCATCAAACCAATTATTAACAAATAATAATAACATTAACAACTATAGCTATTATGCACATGGTGGTGAGACTGAGGCATCTAAATTGGGGCAGATTTTCAAGTTCTGAGAGAACTAATGAAAGCTTTCAAATCCTCAGTAGTACCTACTTTGGTCTTTCTAGTGTTCTTCCTCAATTTTTCTCTTGTTTTTTTCACTCCTTCAAATGAAGATCATGCGATTCATATCCAGTCAGCTTCTTTCTCACTTTCTAATATCAAAGGCAACCATGTAAGCGTGATCTCCCAGCAAGGGAAGTTACCTCATGAGCTTCTCTCGACAGTTCAAACACGGATTAAGGTATTCAACCTTTGTAATCTTTGAAAGGGTGTTCTCATTATTCTTGGATGCGTTTTTTGTCATTTTTGTGTTTTCAGTTTGGCCATGGCATGAAGAATTTGACTAGCTTGGAGAGGATTGAAGAAGGTTTAGCACGAGCACGAGCATCGATTCAGGTAGCAATTCGGTCCAAAAAGTACACAACCGCCAAGAAACAGAGTTTTGTCCCAAAAGGGTCCATTTACTTGAATCCACACGCCTTTCACCAGTTAAGCTTCGAATAATTATGAATTTCTGTTTTTAAATTAACTTTTGGATAATAATTGGTACTAGAGAGAGTGTGTGTAGGGAAGAGAGATAGAGAGAGAAGGGAAAGAAGGAGTAAGTGAAGGATGCAAGGGAGAGACAAGGAGAGAGGGGAGATATAACAGTAACGAGAGAAATAAATAAATTTGCACGTAGCGAAAACTTATTCACTCGCTTAAAATTGTTTTTTATTTTATGATGTGTTGAGCACCCGTGAATCACGAGTATTTCTAAGTAATAATTTTTTTACACCTAACAGGAGTCACATAGAGATGATGAAGAGATTCAAGGTGTGGGTATACAAGGAAGGAGAGCAGCCATTGATCCATGATGGACCTGTAAACAACAAATATGCCATTGAAGGCCAATTCATTGACGAAATGGGCACAAATAACAAGAGCCCCTTCAAGGCCACCCATCCTGAACAAGCCCATGTCTTCTTTCTTCCCTTCAGCGTGGCTAAGGTCATTCGCTATGTTTACAAGCCTAGAAGATCCAAATCCGATTATGAACCTCATCGCTTACAGCGCTTGGTGGAGGATCATATCAACATTGTCGCACACCAATATCCTTATTGGAACAGAAGCCAAGGTGCTGACCATTTCCTCCTCTCATGCCACGATTGGGTATGCTTTTGTTTTGGGTTTACATTTCAATGCTTATGTTAAAGCAATTGCTATCAGCACCCCACTTTCTTCCACATGCACCCCTTAGTATTTCCGTAAGTAGTTTACGAAATGCTTTTCTTTTTTTCCATAAACTAATTTTCGGAAAGCATTAAAATGCATCCTGAAAACTAGTTTCCCACATACGAAACGGTGTCTGCAGAAAAAAGAAGGGTGCAGGCAGAAACCCTTATGTTAATGATTTTTTGTGAATTTAAATCTCAACTGGCTGAGAGAACTCGTGTTCAGCACGAGTGGCGAAGAAGAATAGTTTTTTGTGAGAAAATAGTTTTTGACTGGAAGACAGATGAATAATCTTTTGTCACGTGTCTTTAATGTAGTTAAATTTCTTAAATAGATAATTAGAATAGATGATAGGGAGTAGGGACAAGTGGCTTTAATTGTTACTTGATGATTCAGGGTCCAAGTGTTTCCTATTCCAATCCTGAACTCTTCAAGTACTTCATCAGGGCACTCTGCAATGCTAACACTTCAGAAGGATTCAGGCCCAACAGAGACGTGTCCATCCCTCAAGTGAATCTGCCTGTTGGAAAGCTTGGCCCACCTAATATGGCCCAACAACCTGACAGCCGAACAATACTAGCCTTTTTTGCTGGTGGGGCCCACGGTAAGATTAGGAAGAAACTGCTCAAGCACTGGAAGGACAAGGATAAGGAAGTTCAAGTTCATGAGTACCTTCCAAAGGGTCAAGACTATACAAAGTTGATGGGCCTAAGCAAGTTCTGCTTGTGCCCCAGTGGACATGAAGTGGCAAGTCCTAGGGTGGTGGAAGCAATTTATGCTGGTTGTGTCCCTGTGATAATTTGTAACAATTACTCTTTGCCTTTCAGTGATGTGCTTAATTGGAGCCAATTCTCTATGGAAATTGCAGTTGAAAGAATACCTGAGATTAAGAGCATTTTACAAAATGTTTCTAAAGATAAGTATAGGGTGTTATATTCGAACGTGAGGAGGGTTCGAAGGCATTTTGTGATAAATAGGCCAGCAAAGCCATTTGATTTGATACATATGATACTTCACTCTGTCTGGCTCAGAAGGCTAAATTTCTGGCTAACAGCTCCGTCATAAGAGGATTATGCACAAACTCCTTTTCCATTTTCCATTACAAGACGACAAGACTCTAACATAGGCTCAAACTTATTGACATTTTGATGAAAAGATATATTTGGTTTGAATATAATTTCGATCCTTATATTTTACACTTTTAATTTATTTCCTACATTTTTTTTTTTTGTAAATTATATGGTTTCTATAATTACAATTGCTTGCAAATAAGTTCTCCATAGTCCATACCAGTGATATCACTTTTCTTCATAATTTCGTCCCTAAACTTATATTTCTTCTCTTATTTCATCCTTCAGGTAAATAAAAATAATAAATAGTTTTTAATGTTTTTTATATTCGTCTGATTAGTCCCTAATATTTTGTCATATATGTCCCATTAGTCTCTTATAGAGACTATGTAACATCCCGCCTAATTTAATTATTTAGCTCAATTAATTTAGGCTTTATTATGCATTAAATTAATATGGGGTAATTGAATTGGGTGTTATTTATTAGGCTTAAATATGTTTTTAGTCCCTCAAATTAGGGAAAAGTTTGGTTTTAGTCCCTCAAAAAATTTCGTTTGCTTTTGGTCCCTTTAGTTTTGAAATGTGTCACATTTAGTCCTTGCGAGTTTGGTTTTAGTCCCTCAAAAATTTTTCGTCTGCTTTTGGTCCGCTTAGTTTGGAAATATGTCACATTTAGTCCCTGCGACTGTTTTCGTCTGCTTTTTAGTCCCTGCTTTTTGTTTGATTTTAGTACCTCATCTCACGTTTTAGTACCCCATCTCACTCTTTCTCTCTCTCCCTCTCTCTGCAACCTCTTTAACACCGGGTTCGATGTTATTATTCCCAGCAGCATCAGTCGAAAAGCAGAAGAAAACAGACGCAGGGACTAAATGTGACACATTTCCAAATTAAGGGACTAAAAGCAGATGAAAATTTTTTGAGGGACTAAAACCAAACTCGCAGGGACTAAATGTGACACATTTTCAAACTAAAGGGACCAAAAGTAGACAATTTTTTTTAAGGGACTAAAACTGAACTTTTTCCTAATTTGAGGGACTAAAAACATATTTAAGCCTATTTATTAACTAGGGGTGTGTATGAAGTAATGGCATTGTTAGAATTTTAAGTAAAGGAAGGGGTATGGAGGTACTTTACCTAAGCTAAAAGAGGGTAAAATAGTCCAAATAAACTGAGAGCCTTTATCTTCCTCTCTTTCTCTTCACTCTCGATCAGCTCTCACTCTCCCTCTCCCTTCATTTTTGATTTCTGCTGCTGAAGGAAAGGAAAGAAGAAAACCTAGGGCACTCATCAAAAATTAGGGAGATCAAGAGTGAAAATTAGAGGAATCAAACCATTCTTTGCATCGAGAGGAAGAAGGATCAGCTAGGATTCACATTCAAGGAATCTTTAAGAGGAAGAAGAGGGAAAAACCAGAAGAATTTAGAGAAGAGGAATAGAAGCCAAGTCTTATACTCCATAGCTCAAGTCCTTGGAGTTAGTGGTGAGTTCTTCTTCTCTTTAGGTGTGGGCACCCATAAGTCCCACCTTAGGGCTTTCTTTTACTTTGGAGTTGCATAATAGCTTGGTTTCCATTATTGGAGTTGTGGGAAAGCTTGAAGATGGGAATAGTGTTATGTGAATGGATCAAAGTTTTGATAAGTTTTGTGACATTTGCATTATGTGTTTGTTTATGATTCATATGTACGATGAATTGTTCATCCATATTTTTGTTTATTCTTGTTCTTGAACCCTAAATTTGGTTGATTTTGGTTTGAATGAGGTAAAATCTTGGTTGGATAGGTTAGGGATTGGAATGGGGCAAGTTGTGTAAATAGCTGCAGAGGGAGCGCTGGAAGTGACCCTGTTAGCGCTTGAAGCGTTGGTCTCACTGAAACAAATGCAGAAAATGCACTCCACAGCGCTAGAAGCGCTTCAGGTGCAGTTTTTGTCTGTTGTTCCGATTCTATCGAATACTTTGCCTATGCTTAAGATGTTCTTCTTTCTTATATATAAGGATGATTTAGAATTTATGTTTGATTATGAATGAGCATGGTTGACTCACAGGGTTTCAATCCCAGTTATGATACAATATAAATTGGATCGAATTGCCTTGTGTTTAATGCAAATTGAGTAGTTGTATGTTTGATACCTTTATTAGTGAGCTTGCTTAATTTTGGGATGTTTATCGGTCCGATGTTTCACGGTCGGTGGCAAACCTGTCGTTTCAAAGTCTGGATTGCAATTCGGCAACTGGGACTCTCTTGGTTGCGTCCGAACTCTATGGATCTTAACCCAATTACAATTGGGCCAAGTTGGTACATTAATATATTCTTCATAAATTATATGGACATTATGCACAATGCTTTAAGTTTAACTTATAATATGATGTGATTTGAGTAAAGTGATGGTGAGGGGTCCGTGAAGGACTCACTGAGATTTTCAAATCTCATTCTTTTTAATTAAATGTTTGAGATAAACAGGTTCCCGATGGATGAATGGAGCAGGGAGAAAGTTTATTAGGGAGTGAGTCTCTTAGCTTTTGTGATGTACTCTCATTTTAAGGCTATAAGCCTTATGTAAATTAATGACTGACGACTTATGTAATATGTGTTTTGAAATACGATTTTACGGGTTGTATTCTGATGAATATGTAACTCCTTATGAATTATAACTTGTTTGGCATTCAAGTTTTAATTTATCCGTGTTTTCTGTATCATAATTTTGTTTAATGACTCTGATTCGATGATTGTTGAATTATGGGCGTTACAGACTAAGGACCTGTTTGATGGTCAGGATAAGGGAAACATGATATGATAAGCTATCATATCATATCTTAATCTAGCGTTTGATGAGCCAACCAGATAAGATAAGTCAATCCTGTTACTCTATCTTATCATGTCTCTCTAGTGTAATTCTTATCCTAAGGTGAGAGCTGGGTTAAAAACCAACAGGATAGGATAAGAATTTTTTTTCCTCATTTACCCTTCAAAACATAATTTGAAATCTAATAAAATATAAAATTTTATCAGAAAAAGTTAAAATTGAAAAACATTAATATTATATATTTAATAAATAACAATAAATAATATTTAAATTTAAAAATAATAATGAAAAAGTAAAATTATAAAAAAATTAAATTAATACAAAAAAACTAATTTATTTTTAAAAACCATGCGCAATTTGCCATAAGGGTAATTTTGTCATTATATATTATTTTTATAAAATATAAAATCTAATAAAATTAAAAATATTAAAATAAAAACTAATTTTAAGTTAAAATTATTTAAAACTAATTATTTAAAACTAATTTAAAGTAATCAATTTAAGTTAAAATTATTTAAAAATATTAAAACTAATTTTAAAATATTATATGTAATTTTGTCATAAGGCTAATTTTGTCATTAGATATGACATAAAAAAATAAAATATAAAAACATTTTAATTAAAAATTCATATTAAAAATTATCAAATTAATAAAAAATATTAGAAATTAATTTTATAAAAAACTATTTAACTTGTCATATGGGTAATTTTGTTATTTTATATATATAATTTGTATCATATTATACTATTATTTAGTTCATCTTAAACACGTGATATGATGATATAATGTTATCTAATTTGTTGTCAGGTGAGACATCCCTGTCCCATTTATAATATTACATTCTATTACGCATACAGAATCGAATAATATATTAGAGTACAGCGGAAGAAAAAAAAAAAAAAAAAAACACACACACACACACACACACATATATATATATATCATACAATCAGGGTTCCCTCCTAGGAACCTCCGAAAGAATATAATATATATACATACAAAAAACTCGTGTGGTTATACAAAAATAATTACCACCAATCAAAAGTACCTCAAATACTTAACGAGAAACCTCCTACATCTAGCCCGTCCTATGAAACCTAACGTGCGGTCGTGGCGGTAAGCGAGAGTCCCCAATAGAAGGGCGTCCCTGGAGCCTAGATTGGTAGACCCTCAAAGGCTCTACCAAGGGAGCTAGAGGAGATGAAGGGACAGTCATCTCTGACCCTAACAGACAAAAGAAGACACTAACTAAACCAGTGTAGATCATGACATGGCGGCTATAATCGATCTCCCAACAATCCCCATCCATGTCGTGGGAATAAACCTCAAAGTCACCCCATACTGGGATGCTCGGCTCCTCCAGCATCGATGGGTGGAAGTAGTGAGACATCTTAAAGCTCTCGGGAATCTTCAGAATCTAATCATGTAAAGTATAGCAAAGAAAGGAAACAAAACAAAGCATGGAAGATGAGAAAACACTATACACCGCACCAATGCGAAAGCAAGAGAATAGAATATCTGAAGAAATAGGCACATGCATCCTCGAACAATGGTTGGGATCATCACCTAGCTACCCCTGTTTACGCAACCTAAGTCTATATGCCTATGTGGCCACACAGCTTAGTACGGCAAAAGCGGCCCCACCTTGGCCTTTAAATATCAGCTCGGCTAGTCAGTTGTTCATCCCCATATCTCGCTCTTCATACCCCTAAGAGTGCATCCCTGCTCCCAAATTTTGGCTGATAGGAACAGGTGTCGGGGAGACACTCGGGATCGGCACTATGGACAGTGATAGATGACCAGGCTACCCGACATCCTGACGCAATGGCAGCCAAACCATTGGTCACCTGTGGACTTTTGTCGGACTTAGACTATCCTCAAGGACCAGCGTGTCCTGTACTGACTGCATCGTACCCGCACTCTGGTACCTGGCCTCGTACACAGCTTATGTGCACGGATGTGGATTACAACACAACTATGCATATGATTATTTATTACTCAGCACCTATCAACTCAACACTATTCATCATCTCAGCCTATCATCTTATCATTATTTATCATTCCAGTCAGCATTTAGAGTTTATTAATTATTCTCCCCACATCATCAGCATAAACATATAATAAATCAACAATAGTTAAACAGTCAAACAATTAACATTAATCAGCAGTTATCAGCATATGAGTTAACCCTAGCGTCGGTCAGGCGACCTGCTATTAACAATCAGCACACACAATCATAAAACAACCATAAGTCGTCTATCCTAGTGTTTTCACATATCAGCAAGTTATTCCTATGGTTGATGGACTAGCGACTACTATCCTTAGCAGTCGTAGTTTCAACACCCCTCCTAGGGTATTGGGTCATCAACCCCTAGTAGCGCTTGGGCCACCCTACTTCCCTATTCTACACCTATCATATTCCTACTATCCCTAGTGTATAGGGTTCAAATCTCCCCATACCTGACTAGAAGACTGTCGTCGCCCATACCCCCGCCTAGCCTTCAGAGCTACTCCCCACGTTCTCCGGTTGAAGCTTGGGAGAAAGGTGATTTGAGGGGATTAGAAGGACGTTATTTATAAGCGAAAATAGGTCCATTGCATCGCGACCGGATCCTCTCATAAGGACTGTCGCGTCGCGATACAACCCTTTCCTTTACACGTGTCAGTGGACCAATGGCGATGCTGGCAAATGGTCTCTCGCGTCGCGATGCCTTTCTCTCTGGGGTCCCTCGCGTCGCGATGGTAGCTTCCCAAAAATTTCTAGATTTTTGGTTTCTAGGGTTTTCTAGAACTTTCCTACCTTTCTAAGGGCATTTTTGTTCTTGTAAATTCTTTTTAGTTTATTTTCATCATATTAGGGCTTTCTTAAATATCTCTTTACCTATTTTATTTCCTTAGGATGTCACATCAGGTGCGCATCAAACACATGATAGGATAGGAGTTATCATGTCTCTATCATATCCTATCGTTATCTAACTCTCTTATCCAAGCCTTTCCTATCATATCATGGCCATCAGATGGGCCCTAATTGGGTAGATACAAAACGTTTGAGAATACTTTCATTATAAGGCATAATAAATAATTAAAGCATTATAATGATGTTAAACTGATTTTACATTGTAGGTAGAATATTAAAGGATACATTTTTTATCAATCAAGCTAAGCTTTTAATATGATAGTTCAATAGATTATATGTTCCTCAGGCGTAGCTCAGGAGGTTGAGCTCGTAACACACTAATAACTAATATTTGTTATTCAAAAAGGTTCAACAATATGATAATCATTAAGTGTATTAAAAATAGCATTCAAGTGAGTTGACTTTAGTCTATTATGTAAAAAAAATATTTTTATATTTTATATTAACAATATTTTATAAGAATAATTTTTCAAAAATGTTAAAATGATTTTTATTTTAAAGTAGTATTTATATTTTATTGAGAAATAATATTTTAAAATATGAATGAATTACAATGTTTATTTTAATTTTTAAGTTTAACTTCTATTGAATTTAGTTAATTGAATTTATTCAAGATAATTGAGATCAATTTGGAAAAAATATTTGTTACTATTTATTGTTGTCTATTTCTACTCATGTATAGTTACTTTTCATTTTTAAAATAATATTGTATAAACTAATTGAGTTAAAAATATTATTTATTGTTACTTCAATATTTATTTAGTTTTCATAATATATTTTAATTATTTGTAAGCTAAAAACATTAAATTATATTTATAATGGAATTATAAGTCAAAATGGTTAATTTAACCTATAACTAATATAGTTATGTAAGAATATTTCGTTTTTAAATTTTAAAAAATTAAATATTTAATATAGTATATGCCATAAATATAACATCTAGTAGTAACAACTATAACATGAAAATTGTTTTTTTTTTGAACAGTATAGCATGAAAATTGTTATCAATTAAACTAAGCTTTTGATATGGTATTCAGTAGATTATATGACAATAATTGTTTGAATTCGAAATAGTATTGAAGTGAATTTATTTTAGTGTATTACGTAAATTTGTTTACATTTTTTTACATTTTTTTGTTAACAAAACTTTATAAGAATAATTTTATATTTTTTTATAAACTTGTGAAAATAACTATATTCCGAATTTGAAAATAATACGCCTGCGCATCGCAATCTCTAGAGTAGCTGTTTTGCTCTCCTTTTTTTCCCTTTCTTTACAAAAAATACATACATATATTGAGAAAAAATATTTTAAAAATAGCATTTACTTTTTAAGTTTAATTGCATTGCTATTGGTTTATTGAACTTACTCAAGATAATCAAAATCAATTTAGTAAAAGTATTTGTTAATATTTCTTATTTATCTATTTTTACTCATATATAATTATGTTTTATTTTTAAATATTAATTTCTGAAGTAATTGAGTTAAAAGTATCATTTATTGTTGCTTCAATAATTATTTGGTTATTATAAGATATTTTAAAATATTTGTAAGCTATAAATATGAAACTAAATTTATAATAGAAATATAAGATAAATTGGTTAATTCAACCTATAACTAATATAATTATGTAAGAATATTTAATGTAAAACTTAACAAATTATAGTACACATTTTATAATATTTAATTTAGTACATGTCATAAATATAACATTTAGCTGCTATAATTATATTGTTCAAGTCTATTTTACTTATTGCGTAAAAAAAAGTCTATTTTACTTATACACATAGATAGACGAGTCAAATATTTCAGCAATAAACATATGCCTTTAATTATAAATTATAATTAATTGATTCGGTTTATAAGTAAAAATTTTCATCTTATATTACTCATCTTAAAAGAATGATCACAAGAAGTATTTAGTACATTACACATGTACTTTTCAATTTTATCAAAATATTAAAAATAAAATAAAAAATAAACATATTTTATAAAGTAAGTATTTAAATTAATATAGGAAATTTTCACAATTAATAGTAAATAATTTTAATTTAAAATTTAAAAATTACGTATGTTCATTAAAAATATTAAAACATTAAACTACTTTTAAGAATATATTATATATTGTCACAACCGTGATTGTGAGGAAATGGTCTTATGATTTATTTTTAGGAGTCACTACCAAAGTTTTTAAAATAAGAAAAACTTGAAAAACCCTTTCATAAAGAAATGTTATGTTATGAGGAGAAGCAACAGGTATTATTCCACTCCTTCGAGCGTTGCCCACCTTTACAACTATGAGCCATGTACAACAAAAAAATTGAAAGAATCTGAATTTGATTAAAGCCTGAAATTGGGTGTTAAGTTCATGAAAAAAAACTTAAGTGTTGTCCGATATGCGTTGTTTCTCTTATTCACCAATTTTAATATGTCATTTTGATTAAATTGTTTACTTAAATTTAAATTTAAAATGATTCTATTTTTAATATTAGATATATAATCTATGTGTTGAACTGTAACTAAAGAACAGTAAAACCTGCACACAAGCAACTGTAACTAAGTTTTAAGTTTTATACAAAAATGATATGTGGATAGTTGATGCAGAATAAATTAAAGGTTGCATACTCCACTGATGTGAAAATGGATTCGATAGAGAGCTACAAAGATATGATTCAGAAAAAGTTCCTGGACTAATTTGCTTGTGACATGTGAATTACATTCGGCCAGACATACACCTTATAAACTTGAAATTCCTTGCGTTCATTTTTAGCATGTGATGCACTAATCAAGCCTTGCAATCAATTTGACCAGTGCATGCACTAATCACGTGTCCCCACAAGCATGCAAGTTAAAAGGGAAACTAATTTGATTGGCTGAAGACTTAACCAAGAGCACCTCCAGCTAATTAAGGCATATCCTTGCGCAAAAATAAAGCTGTTACGTGATGAGAGAGTTGATTATGACTTTAATTGTTGCTTTATTTTAAGACTAAACTCTCAATTTAGTCCTTAAAAAACTAATACTATCTCTCTTATTTGGTCTCTAAAATATATAAAAATAAGTAGTCTCTCAAATTTTGAAATCCATCAAATTAGTTAGTCCCTAAATTTTTATGAATAATCTCTTATAGAGACTAATAAAAAAAAATTCACAAAATTTTAAAAAAAATATGACAAATTTTACAAACTTTAAGCAGTAACGGAGGGAGGAGGTGACCGTTGGTTACCATGGTCACCCCCAAAATGTCTAACTTAGTGAAATTTTCATGAAATTTTATATATGCAATTATTACATTTGGTTACATCAGTTACATCATGGCACCCCTGATCATTGCAGTTGGAGATACGTTTTCAAATTCGGTTTTTGATTTCTTCATTCGTCAGATCTCTAATTCACAGTATTTATTAATTGATTCATTTTTAAATGTAAATTTACTAGTAATGCACGGATATATATTGGTTTTTGAATATTTGTATAAAATAATTTAATTTTTTATATAATTTTTATGTTAAAATGAGATTGAGACATTATCTACAAAAAAATTATATAAGCGTATTTTATTTTCAATTATACATTACAAAGTATGGTAATCTTTAAATAGTAATTATTATTGTCTATTATAAAGAATTGGTTAAATATGTGGCTGATTATCATAATTAAAATTGAATATAATGAAAAAATATAAATTACTATCGACTTAATTGACTTAAGAGAATAAAAAATTGTTATGAACTTTTTTTTTACCAAACTAATTGTAAAATGAAATCTCCAAATATAATAGACTTGACTCATGCGTTGCACGAGTTATACGTCGAGTACGATGAAATGCACTCAATAGTATGTTGGTCCGTTCTACGTATGGTATATATTAAAAAAATATAAACAAAAAGAATCATGGAGAATTTCATATGAAATTGTCTAAATTGTACATAAAATATTAAAAACAAATTTGTTTTTCATAACAAATTTGTTTTTCATGTAAAATATTCATTCCCGTGTATTATATTTTATCTATTGCTTTCATGTAAAATGTTCATTCTCGTGTATTATGAAAGATAATCTAAATTTGCTTCGATTAAAATAAAACTTCAATAAATCTAAATTTGTTTTCATGTAAAATTGTATCCCCACATGTAATGTTTTATCTATGATTTCTATATTGATTAATTTACATATAGATATTAAAACTTTTTGCGTAAAATATTGTGTTTAATGTAATTTTTTTTTTTTGTAATATGTCCATCCCCGTATACTAAAAAAATAGAATTTTTCTTTGATAAATTAGCTCGTTGTGGAATTTCCAGGCATAGAATTAGCTCGTTGTGATTAAAATAATGTTTAAATCTAGCTTTTTAAATGATCTAAGTTTTGAATACCACAAAGGTAGGTCCCAATTAGAAATTCTTTCTCACTAATCTCTTTTGAAATCAAGTTTTATTTTACATTTATACTGATAGAAACTAATAATAAAAATAACATATCACTATATTATACATTCAGCTATTGCTAGTCGCATGAACTTCCTCTTGATTGATCAAACCTTTTCCCAGTTTTTTAAGTTTGGTATTTTTGTTTACAGTCACTTTTTGTTGATTTACAGGAGAATGAATGGTTCATGGAAGCTGCTGGTATCTATTTCTAGCAAATACATTACTGCTGAAGCTTTGATTAGTTGTGCAAAACAATTTAGCTTTGTCACATTAGCAGCCAGCCATCGATTAGGATTTCCATTTACTGTTGCAGAACCAAATAATTTTCGACACATCTTGAAATACTTGCGCCTTCTCATTTATTTGATCTTGTATATATCTTTTAGGGCGAGGCTTGATCTCACAGTTGAGATAAGGTTAGTATTAGTTTCGGTTATCTTTTGCCTTGATTGTAAAGAAGCACAATAATTGTATTTCCCTGATGCCAAGAGACGAATGCATTTACTGATTCTGCAGGGTAAGCTATTACCAGAATATTAGTGATTCAATGCTTTTTTTATTTTTTTATTTTTGAATAGAAACCGATTCAATGCTTTTGTTTCCCACATTCCCTCATGCATGAAATACTTGATTTATCCTAGTAAATTTGCCTCTGAAATACATAGATATGGCTGCATCCTTGGAGGGACTATCTCCACATGTACCCTTATATAAAGTACGGGAATGAACCTTGCTTTTTTTTAACATACTTTTATGCTTTTCATAAACAATTCAGTTTAGAAAACAGTGATCCACAGTTTTCAAGCAGTTATAAGAAAATATGATGGCTTTGATAAGAATAAAATAATATAAAATTAAGAACTATACTTGCAGTAGATATATATGTAGGCATAGGACATAAAAATCAGTCTGATCCCAGGTGTAGTAATGAGTACAAAAAGATATCTTGAATGCAGCAAATGCCCGTTTTCTAGTCCCCCGCAACAGGCATTCTTCATCCTCCTCGGCTTCCATTTGCTCATTGAGTGAGAGTATATCAATGATGTCCAAGTCTAGGAATAAAATGCTATTATCACAGCCAACTATGATATCACCACCAAAACCTCACCTGTTCATCCATTTCCGATTCATCACAAAACACTTGTCAGCACACTAATATGCCAAAAACTATAGTCAAGCACGTTTCTTTTTTCAATTAAATCTTTCCCATTCTCACATTCTTTAAACCCCATATGTATTTTGTTTAGGTTGTGTGTGTTTTTCTAGTGTAAGCAATGTAAATGACATTGGTTATCAGAGGAACATGCAATAAATAAAAATGCATTATATTGTAACATATCCATTCAAAAAAAATGCATTATATTTATATTGTAACAGTTATTATTTATTAACCTTGTTACACTGTCTAAGGTTATGACACACTCACGTTTGCTAGTGAAAAAGATAGCTGCTCACTAATCCCATCATGCTTTCCAGGCAAGAAGCTCTAGCTGCAGAGAAAAAAAAGATAGAAGTTTTGGAAATTCATACGATTCACATTTTCTGATGCATTCAAATATATAAGCACCAATTGCACCAATCATCTTCACTTTGTTTCTCATTTTTTTTTCTTTTTATAATCATGATAAAACCATAATTGCTTAAGCAATTATTGTTTCTGAAGCTAAGCAACCCACAGATATACACAAAAGGAAAGGTACCGAAATATTAGAAACGTATGATGCGGTATATGTTTATAAAACTCATCGAGAGTAGGGACATCATGATCATAAATATGAAAGAAAAGGTGAAAGGAAGACATGGTAGTTCAAAAAGCACTACCAAAGCATAAAAGAAACAAACAGATAACGATGTTTGTGTGCTAGCTACCTTAGCTTGAGCTAATCCAGTCACGCACAAAAAGCGATCTGTAGTTGGACTCGAGGCTGGGTATTAATTAGTCTCTCAGGCTTGATGTCATGCCACCAAGTACAATGACGTTAGTGCATAAATTTATACATTTACTAAATTTACCATCCTCTAATACAATAACTCGGAAATTTTCCTATACAAAAAAAGACAATCCCCCTTCACGTAGGGGGAAAATAAAATAACAGAATTCTTCATACTTATATTTAAAAATAAACCAAACAGTAAGAGCAATAAGAGGCAATACCAACAAAAACCCAACCCTTATGTTGAACTCACATCCCAAGGAGAACAAATAAATCGTACATTTCCTACTTGATGGCATATGAACGGTAAATACAAACTCAAGAGCCTCGGTGACTAAGGAAGAAGAACTTGTCAATACCTGCACACAAAAATAGTTCCCCCAAGCAACATAAATTAATCAATGAACATAGTGGCAGAAGACTGCAAAGGGAGAGACTGAGGGGGGAGTGAATGATACATTAATTGGTGGATTACAAAACTTGAGTAAATTCCAGCCCCATTTATCTTCCTTTTAAACCATGTAAATACAAAAAAAAAAAAAATTATGAAACACAAGATAGCTATTGAATTGTATAAAGGGTAGCAAAACAATATCAGAATCAATGAAACTCAAAATTACTCTTTCACAGATGATAGAGAAGTAAAGCTTCAATAGTCACCGTATTCAGGCTTCTTGGATGATAGGGAAGCATCTTTTTCAGTGGACGCGAAGAAAACATGAGTCTTGCATCTTCTAATTTCTTAAAGAAAGTAGACTCGGAAGTTTTTTGGATCACCTGAATTCGAAATAAGAATTCAGAGCTAAAATCAGAGTTACGATTAGTGAGACGACATCAAATTTAGGGAAGATGGATACAAAATTTTTACATGATAAAATCACATGGAATTTTAATTTAAGAGGACCCATCTCTCATGTAATGGGAGATAACATGGAATTGTAACTGAACTCACCATGTGTACAACACAATACAGCAACTTAATCAACAATCTCCCAACCCCCTGTAGCACTGTACAGTACAATACAAAATGTCAAGCAAACATGTCCCTAACAATCCCTTGATCAACAACTTAATTATGATAAACCAATCAAAAACTTTAAACAGATCAATAATAAAAAGAGAAAAATCAAATCAAGACTCAAATGAGAGAAAAGAGAGAGAAAATAAATAAATAAATAAATAAATAAATAAATAGATAAATAATTGCTCTATCATAAGCCAAATTATCACCTGATCCACAACCACTACTGGAAAAACTTAAAATAGCGACGGAAATATAGGGAAAAATAATAAAATGACAATATCCGAGGAAATGGAATTAAAATACAGGGAATTAAATAAAACACTAGAAGAAATTAATAGAAATATGCTCTTATTGTTAGAAAAAATTAATAAAATTGTAAATTATACTTTAAATAATTTCCAAAATGGTAGAAATACTATAAATAATATACAGGATACATTAGAAAATATAAATATTAATGATAATCGAGATATTAATAGAATTAGAGAGGTTCTTCAGCAATTAGAAAATCTTTTAGAAAAAGAAGAAAATAATAGATATATAACTATAAAGGATTTAGAAGAATTTCTTGGTGATAGAAAATTAGTAAAAAAAGAAAGCGGAACTTTAGTTTATCCCCCAGGATTATGGAGGAATTAGTCAGAGAATACCAAGAGGAAATAAAAATGCAATGTAAATAGAAGAAATAAGTAGACTTATGAATGAATTAAAAATATTAAAGGATGAGATTAATAGCACAAAAATATATAAAATAAATAATGATCAGGAAAAGGAAAATGATTTAGAAGAAGTCATCTTAGGATATGAAGATGAGGATGAAGAACATATAAGAGTAGATATGAAAGAAGAAAGTAGTAACCAAGGAGAAAGTAGACAACCAAATTACCAAAGAAAAAGGACTTGGGGTACCTTTTTCAATGATCCGAATTACTGAAAATCTTATGATGAACCATTTATGGGTAGACGTGGATATTATAGAAAGAAAGGAAAATGGGAAAAATACCCATCAGATTATAAGCCAAAGGTAGAAACACTTAGGTATAGAAATATTTTAAATCTAGACTGTGCTATAAATAAGGAAGAATTAATAAATGAATGGACAAATGAAATAAGTCTGATTCTCCAAACAGATGAATATTTAAAAACTATAAAATTTGATGCAAGATTAAATTTAGTCTTATATAAGACATCAGGAAATGTACAAAAAATGTTAAATAGTGTTGGAGCATTTGAGTGGCAGCGTATAATGGGTGGTGTCAAGAAAAATACTGATATAATACAAAAAATTACTAAAATGATATATAAAGAATTTGTTGGTTTTGATAATGAATATAGACAAGCAGAATTAGATAGAACAAGGCATGAGAAGGCATTGCTACATCTAGATAATATGAATATATGTAATATGTGTTACTTTGAAGAATTTACTTGTGAGTTCCAGAAATATTATTATCAATTGGATAAACAGTCTAAGGAGATATATAAGAATACATTTATCAATAAGTTACCATTCCCAATAAATGAGAAAGTTAAAGAATTATGGCAACAAAGGAGACTTGAAGTTGCAGATACCTTAGGAGGAATTATTTCGACTGTTTATGAATTATTAGCTAGTGAATGCCAGCAAAAGCAAATTAGGAAGTCCATTAGACATAACAAAGGAATTTGTTGTAAAAACCCAAATATAGACCTTCCAAACCAATGGGGATGTAATGATTCTAGGAAACCATATAGAAAAAAGAAATTTTTCAAGAAAGGAAAGAAATATAAATTTCGGAGATCTTATCATAGAAAAGAATCATATAGGAAAAACAGATACTTTAAGAGGAGAAACCCAAATAAGATCCCTAGGAAATATTGCCCTGAAGGAAAAAAGAAGTGTACATGTTGGTTATGTAAGGAAGAAGGACATTATGCTAATGAGTGTCCTAAAAAAGGTAAGAAAGAAGAAAAGGTTAAGTTAATTAATTTAGCTCTTAAAAATAATTATGAACCAGTAGAAGAAGAATTTAGCTCAGATGAAGAAATATATGAGTATAGTACGGAATCTAGTGATAATGGAACAACTTCAGAAAGTGAATCTGAATAGCACATATATTAGAATAGAAATAGAAATAAATAAGATTAGGTATGCTACAGAAGCATATATAGATAGTGGAGCAAGTATTTGTTTAGCAACAAAATATTTGTTTCCTAAAGATAAATGGATTGATTTAGATAATCCTTTGAAGGTTCAGATTGCTGATGGTTCTACTAAGGTAATTAGCAAGGTTGTTAGAAAAACTATAGCATATATAGAAAATTATATATTTGTTATACCTACTATATACCAACAAGAATCAGGTTTAGATCTGATATTAGGAAATAATTTCTTACGATTATATGCACCCTTTTGCCAATATAAGAGATTTATTCAAATAAAGACACCCTATATAGCAGGAAAGCAAAAGAGAAATCTTATATCGATTCCTATAGTTCATGAATCTCAAAATAAAGCTATAAAATATAAATCAGAGTTTCACGCGCAAAAACGTGGTGATATATATAATAAAATAACAAAAATTTTAGAACTTTTTGAGAATAGAATATATTTATTAGGCCAAAAAGAACTTCCAATTCCCCAGGAAATAGAAGAGCTTTTAGACAAAGTATGTAGTGAGAACCCTCTTGATCCTAAAATCAATAATAAAAATCAGGAGTTAATTTCTCTTAGGTTAAAAGATCCTAGCAAGGAAATTAAGTGTAAGCCTATGTTTTATACTAAACAAGATAGAGATGAATTTGAAGAGGATATAAAGAAATGGTTAGATTTAGGATTAATTAGACCATCAAAAAGTAAGCATTCTGCACCAGCCTTTTATGTAGATAATCATAATGAGCAGAAAAGAGGTAAAAGAAGAATGGTGATCAATTATAAAGCTATGAATAAAGCTTTAGAAGGTGATGCATATTTCATTCCTAGAAAGGATCATATAATTGAATTAGTTCGTGGAAAGAAACTATTTAGTAGTCTTGATTGTAAATCTGGTTTCTATCAATTAAGACTTGATGAGGATAGTAAACCCTTAACAGCATTTAGTTGTCCTCATGGACAATATGAATGGAATGTATTACCAATGGGTTTAAAGCAAGCACCAGGTATTTTCCAACGCAGAATGGACAATGTATTAAGAGATTTTAAAGACTTTTGTGTTATTTATATTGATGACATTCTTATTTTTACTGATAAGGATGATTTATTAGATCATTTTAAATATGTTAAGAAAGTTTTAGAAAGATGTTTAGAACAAGGAGTTATCTTAAGTAGAAAGAAAGCTGTTCTTGGACAAAAAAGAATAGATTATCTTGGTCTTGAAATAGATGGAGGAAATATTGTTATGCAGAAACATGTCTTAACAAAATTACATGAATTGCCTTCTGAAATAAAGAATGTTAAGGAATTACAAAGGTTTCTTGGATTACTAACGTATATTTCAAATGAAGGATTTATTAAAGATCTTGCAGAAGAAAGAAGACTTTTGCAGCTTAAACTCAAGAAAGACGCAGAGTGGAAATGGATAGAAGAAGACACTGCAATAGTTGAAAGACTAAAGCAGTTGTGTAAAAATCTGCCCGAATTATACCACCCTCGTGAAGAGGATTATATAATTATCGAGACTGATGCGTCCGATATAACTTGGGAGGTCAGATGAAAGCCAAACCAAAGAATAAACCAAAAACAGAGTTACTCTGTAGATATATGTCAGGCTCATTTCATGATCATGAGCTAAATTATCCAATTCATGAAAAGGAAACCTTAGCATTAATAAGAATGCTAAGAAAGCATCAGATATATCTAATGCACCAAGAATTCTTGGTAAGAACTGACTCTACTTATGTTGCAGGTTTCAAAAATCTAAACATTAAGGAAAGCCATAAGCAAAGAAGACTTATCAGATGGTAGATAGAGCTAAATCACTACGATTATAAAGTAGTCCATATTGCAGGAAATAAGAACGTGCTAGCAGACATTCTAAGTAGAGAATGGAACGCGAGCAGCTGAAAAAAGAGAAAGCAATAAAGCAGGCCCAAGTAAAGCAGAAAGAAAAGGAGCTGGAATTATTAAAAGCAGATCTCAAATTACTCAGCCTTCAACTTGGAGAAGAAGAGGAAGAGCCTCAAGAAGTACAGCCAAAGAAATATTGGGTTGTGTTCAATGGCCCAATGCCGGGAATTTATGATGCATGGCATAAAGCAGCTGTTCATATAAATGGAATCCGTAATATACTTCAAGAATCATTCAAGACATATGAAGAAGCAAAGGCCAACCTGGATGAATTTAACAAAAGGGAAGCCCTAAAACAAAAAAGCCAGAAAAATATTGGTTTTCGACCAAACACAAGTTTTCTGGACCGATGCACTGACCAAGAAATACCAAACCTAAAACAGGTTTAATGAAGGATGCCAGAACTTTTATTCCAAATAAGCAGAGCCTCAATTCACTTCCAATTATAACAAGGGAAGAACACGAAGCAATGGTTCGCTTCTCTCAGAAAATTTCAACAAGTCTATCTCTGAATTATTCAATTGGAACGAGGAAACAAAGATATATAACTTCTACGTTCTGAACAGAGGAAAATATGGAGTAAAAGCAGTAATTACCCCGGGATGCCCAGCCATTAGAGTGTTCAATTATTTCGGTTTGGATTAATTGAATGCATTTATCTATCTAATGATCTTCAAGAATTACAGCTTTTTCCCAACAGGAATTAAAGAAGCCGTGAAGTTCTACAAGCAAACAGTTGCTCGAGATCGGCCAATATTTATGAAGATGTATTCAAGTTATCCAGAGTTCGAATCAATACAGGTCGCCAAGCATTTTATCAGCATGGGAATTTGCAATGGTACATTCCCATACATGGATAATCCGCCAGAAATACCATATAATGAGGAAGAATATACAACAATTATCGCAAATCAGCTATCTTATATATTTGAGCAGACCCAAAAGGTTCGTGGAGATACACCTCTGAAGGTTAATTACAAAGGACCCAGCACAATAATCACATCCAAAATTAGGCGCCCGATTAAGAAGGAAGAGTTTGACAGAATAATTAATTTTGAGGCCCCATTTTTGACTCTATTGGGACCAAATATCAACTATTCACCAGCCGTCAAAAAGAAGCTGTGTGAAATTATCAAAGTTTATCAGGATCACGCCTGTGAATTATGCTATGGAGAAAAAGAAAAATTAAAGCCAGAAGAAGACAAGATTGAAGATAAGGCAGAATCTTCAGGAGTTGCTGACAAAGCTTTTTCAGAAGACTCATGTGAAGCAATAATAGAAGAATGATGTAAGACATGACGTCATAGAGCAACTATGTAAGGGCAAAAAGACCCAAAAGATAATGTAAATAGTCTATGTATAGTGTTACGTGTCATGTATAATAGGTGTTTGTCAGTAGAATGAATATGTAAGATAAAAAGAAAGGCCACGTTTAGACATAAAAATTTATTGGGTGTGGCTAGTAGTTACTAGGAGTCAGTAGCATTAGGATAAGAGTGGCATAAAAAGACAAATGATTAGTAAATGTAAAATGCCACGTATAGGATGTGTAGAAAGTAGTAGATAATATGGTGAAAAGGTTATAAATAGAAGTGTTAGACATATAGTTCGGGGAGAGGAAAGTGTGTCGAAAAGTCTCTTTATGAGTCTTGTATCTTCCTTCTCCGATTAGGAAGTTTGTGCTCTTTTCCTTGTGGAATTGAGTCGTTACCTTGAGAGTGGTAACACCTATGTATCTATCATTGTGAAATATTAATAAAAATATCCAGTTTTCTCTATATACTTCAGAAATATTTTCGCCTGTAAATACTCTCTTCACATATTTCCAGCCATATCATCAATCATTAAGCGGAAGCAAAGTGGGCACTTTAAAAGCATGGATCTCACTCAGGTATATTCAAAATCATATCTCTAAATATGCTAAACATATGTTTGAGTCTAGAATTAATTATATTATTTAGTATCTATCTTGGAAAATTATATCATTTCTAAATATGGCTTCTACATCAAAAAATTTAGATATAACTAAATATAAGGATATAGAAAACTTAGAAGTTCATGAAGAAGCAGGAAATTATTCATCTACTATAGTCTTAAATAGAGATAAATTTAAAGAGATACAAAAAGAAAATATAGATCTTCCTGAAGGATATAATATTAAAGGATCTACAAAAAAGGAGAAATTAAAATCAGCAATAAATGTTTTTAATAAAAGAGAAAATATTCTTTATTTTGGTAAATCAGCTGTAGAGACAACTATTAATATTGAAGATACTGAAGGAAATACAAGTTTACAATTAATCACTGCTAGAGATATTAATAATGTTATGAGAACAATTAAAAATAAGGAGCATAGAAAGAAAATAGGATATATTCATATAGGAGCAGTACAGATTTTGCTAAAAGCAACTTATGCTGATGGAACTAATTCACCAATTAAAATTATTCTGATGGACGATAGGATCACAGATAAATATGATTCTATTTTAGGAATTATGGACGCAAATCTAGCATATACAAAAGTGAAGTTTGAAGTTTTTCCAAATATAGGAGTCCCACTAAATACCAAAAGATTAGATAGAACTTTAGCTCTTACATATAACTTTGCCAGAAAAGATTTAATGAGACCAGGAGAAAAAGTATTTTCAATTACTTATTGTGTTAGTTTTGCACTTAGCAATTCTCATCATAGTATAGAATTTAGACATAATGATAAAATAAATTTACCTGAATTATTTATGGATATAGGAAGAATATATATGCCAAGAAAAAATAATATAGAAGATTTACTGAAAAATTGCAACTGAAATATATTGATATTGATTCAAGAGAAAATAAGGATTATAAAAATATGATAGAGAAATATAGTACAAAAATAGAAAGACCAATTATGCTTTCAGAACCAGAAAAGGTTGGAAATGAAGATAGTGAAATAAATAAGTTAGCAAGTCAAGTGAAAGATTTAGAGTTGTATCTAAAAAATAGAATATAAATACAGCTACTTTTTCCGTAAATCAGGGAATTATGGAAATAGAAGTGAAATTAAATGAAAGATCTAGCATAATATATTCAAGTAGGATTGAAGATGAAGATAGGGATTTTTATGAAAAAATAAGATGCATATGGCAGTTAAATTTACCGAACGAAATAAAAAGAATAATATGCAAAGATTATGGAAAATTATGTGCACAGTGGATAGTATATAATAATGAAATTATGGATGCTATATGGTGGGAAGAATTTATGTTACCTGATAATAATTATCCAAAAATATATTTAGATGGACCATTAGAAGATTTTGACATAGACGATTGGTTCCTAGATGATGATTAAAAATTTTCAATACATTACGAAATCGCTTAGAATTATATATGCATATGTTATATATGTTTCAGTTGGTTTATGTATGCCTTGGTAAAAAATTTATTACGTATGACATATGCAAGTACCATATGCATGTTATGCATTTATTAGGCATATTATGGTTAGGTTGGAGTTAGTTATGTCACAGTATTACATGCTATTCAAATTAATTGTGCATGAAATTAGTTATAAATCGTATATGCATCAGGTGTCGATTTATTTTTGGTATCAGAGCAGGTAACTAGCCTGCGAAAATAGGAAAAAATGAGAAATTTATTTAGACTTATTAAAACTAATAGAGGATTACACGTAGTAATAAAAATAAATAATAATATGGGAATTTATTATATAGACGAATTTTTCTGTAAAAAGTTAAGAAAAATTCAGAAAATAAAATTACCCAAAGATGTTAAAATGAGAATAATAGAGAAATATGGATATCTGTTAGGTCAGGAATTAGTATATATAAGTAAAGTGGTTGATTTATTGAGATTCTTTGATGATATATTCTGGTTTTATGGATGAGTATGGAGTAACATTAGAAGAAATAAAAGAATATAAAAGGACTATAATTAGAGAAAAAATAAGACGAGAAAAGATAGAATTAGAGAGACTTTATAGAACTATAGATGATTGTGTTAGGGATCCTAATAGAATAAATTGGCAAGAAATTAGAAATAGAATTTTAGCACAAGAACAGAAAATAAATAGATTAGAAAATGAGTTCAACCAGATCTAGAAAAGAATTACGAACTAATGAACTTATGGAATTAATTAAGGAAAATAGAAATATTGTGGAATTATTATGTAAAAGGTTAGATTATTTTATAACAAAAAAGGATAATGAAGAAATAGAAAGAATAACTAGATCACTTACAAGGTTCCAAAATATTTTATGTCAATATGAACAGGAATTACGAGAATTAAGAAATTAAAATTATATCCGTCACAAAACTTTGCGACCAAATATTTAGCGACGAAAAATGACTTTTTCGTCACTAAGATTCGTCAATACTTTATCTTTTTCTAGCTATGAACTTTTCCTCAAATCAGATCTACATTCCCCAAATCTGCAACTTTTCCTGATTCTGCCGAAAGTCAAAGATTGTATCAACATGAGATTCTTACATCATTTACAAAATTGTTAGAAATTAATCTGTGACCGTTGTGCCCATTTTGAATTGGTGCGCCAAAGTGAACAAAGGAAAGAAGGAAGTTGTAACACAAACAAAGAAGAATGCAAAGAAATGTATAATAACAGGGGATTGGGAGAGTAAAATGGAAAAAAATTACCAAAGGAGAAGTTTTTTTTTGGATAAAATATCTACCAAAAAGAAAAATTGCCACATTTTTGCAATGATTAACTGCATTTTTTTCTTCATTGTCCATAATTTAATCAGATATTCCTTTCAATAATTTTCCCACATAAACAAACAGTAAAAGAGAATGATCAGCGGAATGAAGTCATGAATGTGCATGCCCATTGCATTTCTAATTCACACCATTTGAAGGGGCAGAGGTCTTTGAGAAGCCTTGACTTTCAAAATCCTAAAAAAAATGATGAATGTGGAATCGATGAAAATAAAACCCAAAAGAAGAAGCGAAAATGAATTGTTACCAGAAAATCCCAGTAATCGTTTGTCTTCTAGATCACGATTTCGTTGCTCTCAGGAGTTTCCATTTTCTTAAATCAAGAAAAAGCGTGGAAAGCGTTTGAGACTGAGAGTGAACCAACCTTGCTTATCGAGAATAACACTCACGACCAAGTAAATGGGAAAATATACAACTCGATGCACCCATCGCCAGACCTTTGTCTGATAAGAACCTTAAAACGAAAGTAAGGGGGAGAGGAGGGGCCACATCCATGGATTTGCAGTAGGTTCTTGTGAGGGAGGTTCGTCGGTGGGTTTAGGACTATGTGGGTCATTGAAGAGTTTGACGGTGGTTGAAGTTTTGTTGGTTCTCGCAGACATGGCAAAGGTATCACGTGGGGAGGTTCATGATTGTGGTTCTCAAAGTGGTTTACGGTGGGCATCGCTGTGAGGGAGACTCGAATTAGGGTTACAATTAGAAACAAAAGCACAGCTAATCACGACACGCGCTTATCACCAAATCAATTAAATTTGAATTTGAAATCTTGGGATTTTTTAAATGAGTATTTATTGCTATTAAAAATATTTCCTATTTTGTATATATAGCCTTCTGATCAGTAAAATTTGAATTTTTTTTAATTTTTTTATATGAGTATTTATTGCGAGATGGTCTCATAAGATGACACTTGGAGGTGTAATCAATGAGATTCATTTGTAAATGTATATAATATTGATTAGATATTATATTTTTAAAAGTTACATTCTATTTTTTGTCAAAAGAAAGTTACATTATATTTATAGTTTCATAATCTATCTTTTTAAGACAGTTAACAGAGTTTTAGTGTAATTTCATAATTTTTAATAAATCTCATAAAAAGTTACCAAATAATAAATTATGCTAAATAGAATAAAGTAAAAAATATAGCGTTATCTTTTTTTCTTAAAATTAGACATAGAGATTCAGAAACTTATTAACTACTTTTATTTTAAAGAAACTAGTGTATTTACCTATGTCCCCACGAGTTAACTGTATGGTTTGTAAATATATCCAACGTGCAAGAATAAATTTGAAGTTTTTTTTAAAAAAAATTTATTAACAGATTTAAATTTTTTAAGAAACTATTATATAGATAATTCATTATGAAGTAGAGAAAATATGTATTTATACATATACTTCAATTTTTTTTAAATATAACAAATAAAATATAAAATATCTGCTGTATTTTTGTTTATGATTAGCGATAGTTTTTCAACTATGAGTTTCAACAAAAAAAAATGAAACACACAATTGAATTATTTATCTAAATTACTGTAAGATAAATTCAAAATAAGTTACATGAGAAAGAGATAATCAATTATATATGTTGGACAAAAAATTAATCCTAGAATAAACTTTAGTTTTTCTCGTGTATAATATCGGAGCTTTAAGAAGGAAAAAATAAAAATACATATTGATTTAGCATTTATTATACTTAAACATAATCAATGATGTGAATATTGCAATGCTGAAAATTTTTAAATTTTAATAATATGTAAGAGATAAAATATACAAATTATGAAAAAAAAATATAAGAATTAAATTTAACATTATATAGTTATGATTTTTAAATTAAATATTATGATATATGCAAAGTAAAATTAATCATTCATGAAGAGTTATAAAATTAAAAGTATCCAAATTTGTATAGTAAAATAATGATGAATATTATTTGTCAAAAAAATAATGATAAATAATGTCTGATAATTGATATAATTAATAAATAAAAACGGATAAGTCATTTAAGGTAATATATTAATGATTTATACTGCGAAGTTCGACATGGTGTAATAATGGTTGTTATAATTAAAACAATAACTAAAAGAATTAAAAAAATTGAAATTGATTTAGGAAAAAAAATAATGATTCATATGTTCTGACATGATTTAGATAATATTTTTATTGAATGACAAATATTCATAAATAAGAATTAATTGATATATTTTAATTTATTACATTTTGAATTTGAATTTGAATTTGAATTTGAATTTGATTTAATTCAAATTTGATTGAATGATAAAGTCTAGATATAAAAAATTAATTAATTGATATGCCTTAATTAATGAAATATCATGAATTAAATAATATAAAAATAAAATATTTGGCATTTTTCGAGGAAAAAAAATGAATATGAAGCTGCCACATGACATGAGTCTATGTGGCAAAACTCTATTTTATATAATATAGTAGATTATAACTTTATTCGGTAACTAAACCCTTAATTTAGTCCAGTTTCAAAAAAACCTTAATTTAGTCCCTAAACTTACACTTTCTCTCTTATTTAGTCCTTAAAGTATCTAAAAATAATAAGCAGTCCTTAAAGTTTGTAAAATCTATCAAATTAATTTCTAAAATAAGTAGTCCCATGCAGGGACTAACGAGACAAATTTCACAAAATTTTAGGGACTAATTTAACGGATTTCACAAACTTTAGAGAATACATATTATTTTCATACATTTAGAGACTAAATAGGAGAGAGAGTGTAAGTTTAGAGACTAAATTGATGGTTTACTCATTGATTATATGATCATATTATTTTATTAATACTTTTATTCTACTCAGTAAAAATATTCAAATATAGAAATAAAATTATAAAAAAAACATTTTTAACGTTTTGAAGTCCCAAACACTTTAAAATAAAATAAAATTTCAAAATCAACAGTTATTTTAAAGCATATAAATGTCTATAATTATTTTCACTAATTTATTTGTTTTAAATTTTACATGTTTTCATTTTTAAAATATTTGTGACTTCAAATTATTGTGTTAGGATTCGAGAAAACTGATATAAAGAAGTAATTATAAAAATAATTATATTTAAGTTATTCTTTATTAAATTATTTAAATTTGTTATATTTAGATAAAAAAAAATTAAATTTGTTATATATGTATGTAAAAATAAATTTTTTTAGCCAAGTCATGCTATTTGTAAATGGCCTCCATGAAACCAAATTCCCGGCTCCACCCCTGACTTTAGAGACTATTAATTATTTTTATATATTTTAGAGATTAAATAGAAGAGAAAGTGTTAGTTCAGAGACTAAATTGAGGGTTTGCTATTATTTTAATTTTTTGTTATTTTAGGATTATTTGTAAGGCATTAAGGCCATTTTAATTGTTTTCTTTTAAATTTGATTTGATTAGATTTTTATTAGGATTTAATTTTCAAATTTGTTTTAATATTTATTTCAATTCTGAAAATTAATAAGTAGGCTGTATTTGAATTATTATGGTCCATTAAGTCAATTAAAACTAGGTCTTTATATATTGTGAGTCATCTTATGATTAAAGAGGTTGAATTTGAATTAAGTAAAATAAAGATCATTCTCTTGTGGTTTTTCGTGAGCCGTTTTTAGAGCTGGTCGGCTTGCCTTAGCGCTCAATCTTGACTTATCAATTGGATCCTCCATAGCCGGTTGTGGTGTCTTCGTGACTTATCAATCGGATTTTTCATCCCCGATTGTGGCGCCTTATCCCCCATCTTCACGATTCCCGATTCAATCCCGACGGCTCCGTGGATGGTATCATCCATGTGATTATTTTATCTTTTACGTGTTTTTTTGACCTATATTGGATTTTGAAATATCCCACTGAATTTAAGAATATTTTATTTATTCATTGCTTGCAATTTTTATGAGAGGGGTACTGCACTTGCTTTTGAAAATTGATCACATGTAGTAATTTTTATTTTCAAGTAAATTACATTTCACCCTTTTTGAAAAATTAAATCACATGTCTCTTTATTTTTATTTTAAAGTTTGTAATTTTCTTTTATGAGTGATAAAAATGTATCATATTTCAGTTTAATTTATTAAAATTCCAACAAGTTTTTTTATACTCACTTTTTCACTATTTGTAATTTTCAAAGACAATAAGATTTGGGAAAAATATCAAAGACAATAAAATATGTGTTTGAAACTTTATTTTATCTTCTAAAATTCTAAAATAAACAATGAAGTATGTAAAATTAGTTACAGATAACATTAAAATTAAATTATAGGAAAAGAAAAATTTCCTGAAAGATATGTTAATTGTATTTTACCATTATTAAAAGTTTTTTTTGTCAAAAAAAAAAGTTATTAAAAGTTTTATTTTTTAAAAATATTTCAAAGTATAATACATATTCATCTCTTAAGAAAGCAGCGTGTAAATTTGGAAAAAAAAAAAATGAGTGAGTTCATGTTTCGCATGTTGTCAGTGCTCTCGGTGCAGTAGTTTAAAGCGGCAGCGATGATCTTTTGGTGTGTGTGGCGGCGACGAAATGAAAAGGTTTGGGAAGGGTGGAAAAATCCATCACAGCTTCGGTCTTTATAGCTCGTGAGTTCTTGGAGCATTGGGCGAAGGTTAGAGAGCCACCAACCATGAATGTTGCCCAATCTCCACCGAGTGTCATCAACAATTGAGTGAAGCCGAACCAGGGAGAGCTAAAATGCAATGTAGACGCGGCGATTTTTGAGGGTCACGGTTGTTTTGGTGTGGGTATGTGCCTGAGGAATGAGACGGGTGAGTTTGTTAAGACCCTCACGAAGTGGTACAAAGGTATTCCACAACCCACGGAAGCTGAAGCCATTGGTCTTTTGGATGCTATAACTTGGTTGGGTGAGCTGAGAGTTCGCAAGCTAGCCATTGAACTGGATAGTTTACCAGTATTAGATGGTATCCTTGGGGACAAATCCTATCATATTAAATTGGGGTATATTTTAGCAAGATGTAAGGCTAGCTTAAATATCTTCGGATACTTTGAGGTTAGTTTCATTAGGCGACAAACAAATTTTGTGGCTCATACTCTAGCAAGAGCGGCAACATTGTATGCTTTTTTATTTTGATGAGACAATATTGTATGCTAATCACTATGTTTTTGACATAGTTCCAACCTGTATTATTGGTATTATTTTGAATGAAATGACATAAGTGTTTTTCCAGTAAAAAAAAAGTATCTTTTATAGAAATGATTGTAATTTCCTCTCTCACTATTAATAAAAAACGTAGAGGAAGAGAATTCATGCCATTATATTAGTTTGTGAATTATTATGTTATGAATAAAAAAACTATACCCTTTGTCAAAACAAAAAAAAACCAGAATAGTAAACCGGTAAACCCAATAACATTATGTGTTTAAAATCATTAAAAATCTGACTTCATTAAAAAAAAATTGAAACAAACTTTGCTCTTTTTTTTTTGAGGAAAAAACAACAAACTTTGCTTGAGTAGCGTTATTAAAAGGGAAATTATTTAATTCATTAATTCTTCAACTTTTACTATGCAACTGCAGAAATTGATTCATTTAAATTTGCCTGAACTTGAATGGATTTTATTATATTTTTGGTTTTAATAATTTACTAGTTTTTTTGACCCGTGCGATGCATGAGGTAAGCAGAGTTTGTCATATTACTTCTGCGTTTTTTTGTTTGAAAAATATATTTTGTAGCTTTTGTAACACAATGAGCCACCTTAATGAAAAATCTCAGATTAAAAAATTGAAAAACAAATCAAATTTCATTTATAGCATGAAAACAATCATGTTCTTTCAAACTGAGAAAATAATGTCATAATTTTCTTAAATGTAATTACGAACATATAAAATGGTATGTCTCGTTTTTGTACAAAAAAACATATAAACTGATAAATAATTATTATATTTTTTTTGACTAAGTTAAATAATAATTATATAAAGATAAGCATTAGGCATATTATAAAAAGGTAACTTTATTTGCCATGTCAAGTTAACATGCAGACTATCAAAAATCAATTGGCAAGTTCGGCAAGTAGAACACATAACTATTAAATTCAAACCTGTGGGTGTCAAAAGTAAATAAGATAGAATTATGTATAATAGGGGTAGGCATATGGGTTGGGTTGAGTGGGTTTTGAGGTGTTTAAAGACCTAGTACAATCAAATATATACGGGTTGGATTATGTCGGTTTAGTCAAAAAAAATTATGAAACCAAAACCAACCCAACCCGGCCTCATATGGGTTGGTTTGGGTCGGGTGAACGGGTTTGTTATTAAAATATTAATTTCTCAGAGAAAAAAACCAAAATCTTTGAAAAAATAAAAAACAAATAGAAAAAAAATATTTATGAAGAAAAAATCTCTATAAAGACATTAAACATTAATTTATCCGATATTCGCCTAGCCTGATTGAAAAAACAACAAATACGCAACACAATATTTCATATTTCATAATATATAATATTTGCAGAGTGACATTATTTTATATTTCATTTTTTATATTATATATAAATCATTCCAAATGCAAACACATATTTCATATTCCAAATACGCGACTCATTATTTCCTTAAACTTACAGAAAAAAAGTCACTTCGTATAATATATGCGACACTTTCACTTAATAAGTAATATGTTTATTTATTTACAGTGGGTTGGATTGGGTTGCTCAAGTTCACAATCTTCCAACCCGACACTCAACACATAGGCTTTGGGTTTGCTTATTTTAAAACCGACCCAAATCAACCCAATTTTTCTGGTTTGGTTGGATTGGGTAGGTCGGGTTTGTGGGTCGACCAGTACTCATGCCCACCCCTAATGTATATTTCAAAAGTTTAGGAAATAATGCTAACTCAAACCATCTAAGCTAAATTCTGAAAAAACTTCTCTATAAACTACATTTGAAGTGGTGGTTGTCACATCTCCCTCGTTGTTAAATATGAGAATCTCCAATCCACTATGTGATGTAACCCTTGATATTGCAACTTATAGTTGACCATGGGAAGAAACTGATTGCGGAAGATAGATTCCCAAAAGTTTTAAAGACTACTCCTGACTTTTATTTATAGTCATTGCAAAAGAAACAATCACTGGAAATTGTTTGCGCTGAAATTTAAAGGGAATTCTTGGATCATATGGGATCAATGACAATCTAGGAATAAAAACTTTTTTCTCCTACTTTGTTGCCAGAGGTAACCTTCGCCTCCAACACATGATTACCAATTGTGGTGACTATGAGCCGAGTGTCATTGCACAATCTTGACGACTAATCTATATTTCTCAATAACATGATGAGAAATCTTTAACTTCAGTTGATGATTTGGAAGTCCAGATGCATGAACAAATTGTAAGAATTATAGATTGATTTGAATAAATGGTAAAAATTAATTTTACGTTAATAAATCTTTATAATTGACAGATATTTGATATGGTCACATTGTTAGATAAAAAAAAGTTCATTGCACATTGTTACCGGAAAAAAAAAATTCATTGCACTTGTGCATCACAAAAGATGTGACCCAATTGATATGGTCATTCAATTAAAAGATTTTAACCAACAGATCCGTTTATAAATATCAGGATTTATTAATTCTTACTTTTTTTTGTAACATTAATTATTACCATTATTTTGTAGACAATTGGGTGACCATATTTATTTATTTGACTATATCAATTTGACCTATTTAATAAAGAAAACAAATTGAATTCGGTGAGTCAATGTCCATTCTAAACTAAAATTCGGCTCTCTAATACAAAATTTAATGACTGAATATATGAGAAAAATATTATGCTCCTAAAATAATTATTTTTTGGTAGTTTCTCGTAAACTACGTTGATCTAATTCAAAAAAAAAATGCAAGATACACTTTATAAATTAGTTATTGTTATATTTGTAAAAATATTAATTGATTTGTCAATTGAATAGTTTTCCTCAAATACTCACCTATTATATTAATTGTTTGACTAATTAATGAATTTAAATAATACTCTTAAAGTATTTATAGCCAAGATAAAATAAATAAATAAATAAATAAATAAATAGGAAGTGAAATCATCATATAAAAAAGGACGTTTGTTGTGTTTAAATAGGAAGTGAAATCAATTTGTGGTATTGAACATAATTCAAACGTGTTTCTTTGTTTTTATGAAGAGTGCAAACATGTTTCTTATATGAAAACTTTTGGATCCTTTCAAAATTCAAATGGTATCGCGAGCAAAATTGAGGAAAAATTATATGGATAGAAAATATATGTTGGTATTTATTTATAGAATATATATAAGAATGTGCCCTAGAAATAAAATAATCTCCTTCGTCTGCGAGCATCAAAACAGTTTCCTATCCCCCTTTTTTTTTTATAGAGGTTTCCTATTCGCTGCTCACGTAATTAATTCATTCACATTATTAAAATAAATCTATTTAATTTCAAACATATTTCCTATTTCTTATTTCCTGCTCGCGTAAACAATTTCCTATCCCCTTTTTTGATAATATCTATTTCATTTTAAATCAAACCTATTTAATATCAAAATAAATCTTTTATTTATTAAGTTCCTATTTCCTATTCTTTGCTCACGTAAACAATTTTCTATCCCTCTTTTTTGATAATAGCTCTTTCATTTTAAATCAAACCTATTTAATATCAAAATAAATCTTTTATTTATTAAATCACCACCGCGTAATAGTGTATCTACACGTCTTCATCGATGTTGTTTTTCCACCGGAAGACCGAGAGCTACTTATCGAGACTTTGGATTAAGGGGTGGTAACCTGACATGGGACATCGATCTGGAGTTGTGGTCTCCTTCCCATCCTTGCGTATGCCTGGACCTAGAATAGAGGATCTGAACGAGAGAGTAGAGTGAAGGCCTATAGTTGAGACAGAAGCGAGAGCTGGATCAAGGCCTTTGAATGAGTGTCCTCCTATCACTGAGAATCCTTTCCTGGTCAATGAAAGAGAGGAGCAAGACTTCAAGTTCCGTTATTACCGGGTGCAAGGCTGAGAAAGAAATGAATTGAAACCCGAATCAAGATCAATGTGTGAAAGAGCAGAGGATTCTACATCACAGGGTCAGGCCCCAGGAGATGAGACTCTCCGTTCTTTAATCAGATAAGGATGCTTTCCATGAATTGCTCCAGCTCTGGTGCACACCAGTTCTATCTAGAAAGAGAATGTTCACTAGAAAGCACAAACCCGTCCCGACCTTGATTAGCTCAGAGATGTTGTTTCTAGTCTATCTCTTTCAATTTCTATATGAAATAGTTAAAAAATCATAATTATCATATAAGAAATAAGAAAATCATAATTATCAAATCATAATTAATTATCATATAAGAAATAAGAAAATCATAATTATCTTATAAGAAATAAGAAATAAGAAAATCATAATTATCTTATAAGAAATAATAAAATCATAATTATCATATCATAATTATCATATAAGAAATAAGAAAATCATAATTATCTTATAAGAAATAATAAAATCATAATTATCTTATAAGAAATAAGAAAATCATAATTATCATATAAGAAAATCATTATTAAGAGATTATTTTAGTGATTTTACCAATTTTTCCTCTAATTAATGCCTCATGACACATTTACTTTTAATATTATAAAGATAAATATAAAGATAAAAATAAAGATAAAGATTTAATTTCAAACCTATTTCCTATTTTTGATTCTCTGCTCACGTAAACAATTTCCTATCCCACTTTTTTTATAATATCTATTTCATTTTAAATCAAATCTATTTAATATCAAAATAAATTTTTTATTTATTAAGTTCCTATTTCCTATTCTTTACTAACGTAAACAATTTCATATCTCCTTTTTTAATAATAACTCTTTCATTTTAAATCAAACATATTTAATATCAAAATAAATCTTTTATTTATTAAATGCTAAATTTTTGTTATTAAGAGATTACTAATTTTTTCACCTGCGCGATGCACAGGGAAAACAAAGTTATATTTGACCCGTGCGATGAATATATTTTGCAGCTTTTGTAACACAGTGAGCTACCTTAAGAAAAATCTAAGATTAAAAAATGAAAAACAAATCAAATTTGGTTTATAACACGAAAACAATCATGTTCTTTCAAACTGAGAAAATAATGTCATAATTTTCTTAAATGTAATTACGAATATATAAAATGGTACACCTTGTTTAATTACCCAAAAAAAACATATAAATTGGCAAATAAAAATTATATTTTTTTATAAAGGTAAATGAATGTTTAGTGACTTAACAATGGTTGCTATAATAGTATGGTTATAAATACTACCCCCGGTCCTAATTATAAGAGAACTTTTTGTGGATTTTGGTCCTAATTATAAGAAAAAGAGACTTATTTCTAGATGTATTAATTGCTAAAAAATCTTTTATACCCCTATTTTAATAGACTTGTATATTCAATAGACGTCATGCACCTAATTATTGCTATTAGGGATATAATTGGAAAGAGATGTCAATTTTGTAACATTAACTATGTCTCATTGGTCTTTATATTTTTTGTAATTTCTTTTTACAATTAGGACCGGAGGTAGTAGTATACATAATATGTAAAGATCGCAACAATTTCGAATCCACAATGGAGAGAATTTAAAAGTTTTCTCCTTTAAGACAGTGGCAAACGATTCTCACAGAGGGGTATCACAAAAGATGTCTGTAGGCTTTCTCTACTATAGTCACATGAACTCACGCACTATCAAATATGTGTTTTAACTTTTATGGCTTTGACTAAATAGGTAGGACATATAAATGGTAAGAATTATAGATTGATTTAAGTAAATGGTAAGAATTAATTTTACATCAAAAAATCATTATAATTAATAGATAAATTATATGGTCACCCAATAGATAAAAATAAAAAAAATCGCACTTGTGTACCACAAAAATCTCATACGTATACTGATTTATTTTTAGTATAAACAGAAACACAATTCTGAATTTTTAAAGATTGAAATTAATTTTCTATAATTATAGTAATTATAGATCACCATTTATAAGCATCAGTCTCTATTAATTCTAACATTTTTTTTGATAACTTTAATTCTTACCATTTATTGGTAGACAATTAGATGACCATATCAATTTGACCTATTTAATAAAGGAAACAAATTGTATTCGCTGAGCCAATGTCCCTTCTAAATAAAATTCGGCAAAAATAATAAATTTAATGACTGAATATATGAGAAAGATATTATGCTCCTAAAATAATTTTTTATTTGTTGTTTCTCCTAAAATACTTTGAAATAATTCAGGATTATATTTTTGATAAATTGGATAAATTAGTTTCTGTTATATTTGTAAAAATTTTAATTAATTTGTAATTTGAATAGTTTTCCTCAAATCCTCACCTATTATATTAATTGTTTGACTATTTATGGAAATGAATTTATTGATGTAAAGTATTAATTATTAATTAAAAAATAAATTAATAATATAACTCACTTTATGCTATAGCTATTTAGCTCGTGCATTACACCCTACAAATTTAATCAATTAGTAGTATATATAACAATAAAAGGACGTTTAATTATCATAAAATCAAAAATCAAAAGATAATAATAAAAAGGCGTTTGTGAGGTTTAAATAGGAAAAGAAATCTATTTGTGGTATTTAACATAATGCAAACGTGTTTCTTTCTTTTTTTATGAAGAGTGCAAATGTGTTTCTTATATGGAACTATCGGATCTTTTTAAAATTCAAATGGTATCGAAACAAAATTGATAAAACATTATATTAGCAGAAAATATATGTTGGTATTTATTTACAGAATATATATAAGAATGTGTTCTAGAAATAAATTAATATAATTTAAAAATAAAATTAATAAATAATTATTTATTGACTGAATATATGAGAAAGATATTATGCTCCTAATTTTTTTTGTTAGCTTCTCCTAATGGTAAGAATGAATAAAAACTGAATTTAATAAATGGTATTCTATAATTACTATGAATAGAATAATTATGTAAAAATCTTTATGAATGTATTGGTCAAAAATAGATTGATTGAATAGATATATTATTATTAATGGGGAAAGATTTAAAATTACTACTAAATTACTTATATTTATGTAAAAAGCTTTTTTGAATGAATTGGTCAAACACGTCTCACGTTACTTTAAATTATCGTGACTGGTCGAATAAATTGAATGCTTTAGAAAATATGTCTCAGTTAAATGATCATTATTTATTTTTATTATGAATTAAATCTATCAATGTACATCAAACCTATTTGTCCCCATATTTACAATTGAGTAATGATTATTATAGGTTTCAAAATAGGAAACATTAATTTATTATGTGATTGCCTTAAAAAAATTATCATCTCATTGAAATATTAATGTATTAATTATAGAAATTTATTTGAAATCTTTTCAAATTCGAAACAGTGTTTATGTTGATACTATAAATATTTTTTTATACGTACGATTTTTTTTGTAGACGTATGGTTTGTTATTACAACATCAATAAATTTATTAAATATGAATGTACATTTTATAAAAAGAAAATCTGTCCATAAATAAATGAAAAAAATTTAATTCACTAAATCAGATTCTTAAAGATTGCTAATTAGGAAAATAATGACGGAGAGAGGAGATTATCGTTTAAAATTTGAAATCAATATTGTTTGAAGGAAAAAAAATTAGGTCAATTCATAATTGATATGGCCACTCAATAACTTTTTTATTTATTTTGAAAAGTACCTATTTTGCAAAAATACATCTCATTTGTCATTGATTGTGGATTAAGGAGATTCTAATTGATTTATTGCTGAATCAAAATTATTTTCTTGTCTGGACTGTGAATGTGCCCTTCCATAAATCACACAAGGAGCCATATTTAGTTCATATATTAGAAATTATATTTTGACTAAATAAAAGAGTATGGACAACCCAGACAGCTTTTACATTATTTGGAAATTTAAGAAATAAAAAAGAAAGAGGCTAGATTGGAGAAAGTCAATCATAGAATGGACTTATACAAAATGTTTTGAAATTATCCTTATCCTAAAAATATTCAAAATGAGACCACATATACAAACTCTACTTCTCTCTTACATGATTTCTAACCACCCTAAATGACAGCAGTAATCCTGCTTTAATCATACATAGTTACCCTAAATCTAATAAGACCACCCTCCTTTAAATTCTTATCTCTAGCAAAAAAAAATCCAGCTATAGGTTAAATAGCACTCGTGCTTAGCCCGTGTTGCCCATCTTAGTTAACATGACCATCTCCTCCCTGATTCGTCCCCCAAAGTGCAACTCATGTTCCTCTTATCCTGTAATGCCACTGAGCAGGACAAAGAAGGAGTATGATAAAAGACACATAACATTTTACATCGTAAAGGAATACAAAATATGCAAAATCCAAAATATTACCTATGTATGATGCACTTCACAGCAAACAAAGATCCTCTCTATATTAATAAAGAAGACTGGGAGAAAATACAAATGTATAATGTTTCCTATTATAGGTTTAAAAATAGGAAACATTAAATTATTATGTGACTGCCTTAAGAAAAGTATCATCTCAGTGAAATATCAATGTATTAATTATAAAAATTTATTTGAAATCTTTTCAAATTCGAAACTGTGTTTATGTTGATACTATAAATATTTTTTTATACGTATGATTTTTTTTGGTAGATGTATGATTTGTTATCACAACATAAATAAATTTCTTAAATATGAATGCACATTTTATGAAAAGGAAATATGTCCATAAAAAAAGAAAAAATTTTAATTCGCTAAATCAGATTCTTAAATATTGCTAATTAGGGAAATAATGACGGAAAGAGAAGATTATCGTATGAAATTTGAAATCAATATTGTTTGAAGAAAAAAAGTTAGGTCAATTTATAATTGATATGATCACTCAATAGCTTTTTTATTTATTTTGGAAAGTACATATTTTGCAAAAATACATCTCACTTGTCATTAATTTGTGAATTAAGGAGATTCTAATTGATTTACTGCTGAATCAAAATTATTTCCTTGTCTGGACTGTGAATGTGCCCTTCCATAAATCACACAAGGTGCCATATCTAGTTCATGTATTAGAAATTATATTTTGACTAAATAAAAGAGTATGGACAACCCAAATAGCCTTTACATTATTTGAAAATTTGAGAAATAAAAAAGAAAGAGGCTAGATTGGCGTAAGCCAATCATAGAGTTGACTTATACAAAATGTTTTGAAATTATCTTTATCCCATTAATATTCAAAATGATACCACATATATAAACTCTACTTCTCCCTTACATGATTTCTAATCACCCTGAATGACAGCGGTAATCCTGCTTTGATCATACATAGTTACCCAAAATCTAATAAGACTGCCCTCTTTTAAATTCTTATCGCTAGCAAAAAATTTTCACACATAGGTTAAATAGCACTCTTGCTTAGCCCGTTTTGCCTATCTTAGTTGGCATGGCCATCTCCTACCTGATTCGTCCTCTCCAAAGTACAACTCATGTTTCTCTTATCCGGGAATGCCACTGAGCAGAATAAAGAGGGAGTATGATAGAAGACACATAGCATCTTATATCGTAAAGGAATATAAAATATGCAAAACTCAAAACATTATCTGTGTATGATACACCTCACAATAAACAAAGATCCTCTCTATATTAACAAAGAAAACTGCGAGCAAATATATATAGATCCATTTCAGAAAGTGTCAATGATATGAAAAGCCTTTAATTATCGAGTGAATAATTTTGAAAATCAAAATGCTATTAAAAAAGATGTTACATATATATAGTGAATAATTATTAAAAAAATTAAAAGCAACAAACTTTTTTTTTCCTTCGATTTTTGTCATTTCATAAATCGTTTGACAAAGACATGTTGATAACAAATTAACATTCGTGTTAATAAGGGAAATGAAATGAAGTTAAACTTGGAATAAAGAAATGAAAGGAGGAAGGAAACAAGCATAAAAGTCAGATACTCCATCTCCCTCATAGCTACTCCTTCAATCTCACTCTCTCATTAAGCATTGAGAGACTCCGTGAATATTGAAAGAGACTCTGCAAAATTGAAATTAAAAAAGGGAGAAGAAGGAGAGACGAAGGAGAGACGCAGGAGCAGATTTTGTTTGTTGCTGTAAATGAAATCAACACAGAAAATGCTGAGGAGAGAAGAAGCAATGACACGTAGGAGAAGAAGAAAAACGCCGAAAGAGGAAAATCTATTTTAGGTTACCACTGATGCCTCTTTCTCGTCCATATACATAGTATTTAGGTTTGTTATCTCTTTCATTTTAAGATAAATCTTTTTAATTATTATTTGTTAAAAATCTCTTTCAAATTAAAATAAATCTTCTTAATTATTAAATGCTAAAATGTTGTTATTATATCTTATTTAAGTGATTTGACCAAATTGTCCTCTAATTAATGCTTCTAGATACTATTGCTTTTAATATTATAAAGATAAAAATTTTAGTGATTTTACCAATTTTTCCTCTAATTAATGCCTCATGACACATTTACTTTTAATTTTATAATGATAAAGATAAAGATAAAGATTTAATTTCAAACCTATTTCCTATTTTCTATTCTCTGCTCACATAAACAATTTCCTATCCCACTTTTTTGATAATATCTATTTCATTTTAAATCAAACCTATTTAATATCAAAATAAATCTTTTATTTATTAAATTTCCTATTTCCTATTTCTTATTCCGTAAACAATTTCCTATCCCATTTTTTCGATAATATCTCTTTCTTTTTAAATCAAACCTTTTTAATATCAAAATAAATCTTTTATTTATTAAATACTAAGTTGCTGTTATTAAAAGAATATTTTAGTGATTTTACCAATTTTCCCTCTAATTAATGCTTCATGACACTATTACTTTTAATATTATAAAGATAAAGATTTCCTAACCCCTTTTTTGATAATATCTCTTTCATTTTAAATTAATCCTATTTAATAAAAAAATACATTTTTGATTTATTAAAATTGCTGTTATTAAGAGATTATTTTATTGATTTTACCAATTTGCCCTCTAATTTTTTTTTGACAAAATTTTGCCGTTTAATTAATGCTTCATGACACATTTACTTTTAATATTATAAAGTTAAAGATAAAGATAAAGATTTAATTTTAAACTTATTTCCTATTTCATATTCCGTGCTCACGTAAATAATTTCCTATCCCCTTTTTTTATAATGTCAATTTCATTTTAAAATCAAACCTATTTAATATCAAAATAAATCTTTTATTTATTAAATGCTAAATTGCTGTTAGTAAGAAATTATTTTAGTAATTTTACCAATTTGCCGTCTAATTAATGCTTCATGACACTATTACTTTTAATATTATAAAGATAAAGATAAAGATTTGATGATTTTTCCCTTATTAATTTACCCACTTTTAATTTCAAATACAGGTAATAAGTTATCATTATTAGAATAAATTATTTCAATTTAGGATATTTAGGTATGTTTCAAATATTTGGTTCAAAAACATAATAAAAAAAATTATTTCAAAAAAAGGTATGTTTCAAATATAGAAATTGGTTAAATATTTTTTTTATTAATTAAGTTTAAATAAATCAAAATATATAAATTTTAAAATTACATGAGCTAGTATTAATATTAATTCAATGAGGAGACTCTCCCAAGAAGTATCTCAACTCTTCAATAATTTCTATGAATAGACTCTATGGTGCCTTTTGCAAGGAAAAGGGTATATGTACATATTCAAGATTGGTCTCCTTCGTGCTATGTTTACACCCGTTCAAGTGAACTAGTTAATCCAAAATGTAGAGTAGCAAGAGTACGTGCAAGGCTTCTTTTTCTATCAGTCTTTTTTTTAAAATAAAATAAAAAATCCTCCAAATTGGAATGTTGTGGATCACAACTGATTACAGTTTTTTTTTCCATTAGCGTCAGTTAATTTCAACCAAAATTTTCCATTACCAATATATATGCAGTAAGTATATCTTAGAATTCAATCGACTTAAATAAAAACTATAATTTGTGTATTGGAGATATGATTCCTTTCCATAATTAAGTGGCCTCATTCAAAAAACGCTTCATCAATTCTTGACCAACCATTCTCTAAAGGGTATTATATAGTTTGTTTTTCATCATAGTATTTCAACAAGATCGATCCACCTCATGTTATGTCTCTCTTTCCCATCCCTTCCTTTTGTACAAATTAACATATAGCTTAGCTAGTTCATAGGAGGCACAAAGTGAGAGATAGAGAGTAGAATTACTAGTGAACCAACAAAAAAATACTAGTGAACATTCGATCACCAAACTGACACGAATTAGCCATGGCAGCAACCTTGATAATGAACTCAATATGGTTTGTATTTCCCGCAACGTTGCTAATCCTTATTTTCCTCTGGTCATATAATCAAAACGACGTAGTTCTCTTGCCTGCGATCAATCTCGCACCAGCACAAAACGATCTCAAAACTCTCCACGCCGTAGCGGTTGCACCATTGAAGAAGCCTCCCTTGTCCTCCTCTGCTGCCAATGCTACCATCAAAGCCAATGCTACCATCAAAGTATGTCCTTTTTCCTTATATATAATTGAATACATGAATAGTTTAGTTTATATGTTATCAATGAGTCGCGTCGCGATCCTCAATATATTGTGCAGAATCGCACCAAATACAGCTGATAAGTTACGACTGCAGAGACATAAAAACCTTGATGTCGCGGCTCCAATCGTGGTCTCAGACTTTTTCTTTTTTTTTTATCTTGTATGTTAAATATATTCAGATATGTATTAATATTGTTATTATTATTATTATTTTATTATTGAACTGCATTTTATGTTATTACTGAATTATATATGTTAATTTGTTATTTGTGTTATTATATGATATGTAATATATGTGGCAGCAGAAGGGGAATAACAGTTTATTGAGAATTGAAGAAGACTTGGCTGAAGCAAGGGCGGCTATTCGGAGAGCGATAAGAAGACGGAACTTCACATCAGAGAAGGAAGAGATTTTTGTTCCCAGGGGATGCGTTTACAGGAATGCTTATGCTTTTCATCAGTTAAGTAAACTACTAACTACCAACTCTCACGTTGTTTCAAAGAAAAAAAAAATATCACCTATCACACTTTTAATTATATATATTAGATTAGATTAGATTGCATCAGATAGCCTTTTTCCAATTCTATGCTATACATGTTATGTGCATTGTATTTAGCTATACGGTTACACACAGAGATTTGGGGGAAGAGTTCTATATTTTTTTTTATTTTATTTTTTTTGGGACGGGGAAGAGTTCTAAATTCGCGGTGTTCTCTGTGTTCTCTTTATCTGAGAGACCGTGACAGTACGGAATATAAAATTAAGGGTTTTACCCTAACGATTTTATCTCTTTTCTATATTATTGTTTTTTAATTAGAATTTTTGTTTTCTTTTTGTTACTCTCCATTTCAAATGAGGGGGATTTTTTTTTTTTGGGGGGGGGGTAAGGAAACTGTAAATTAAATGGAAACACGAGTCGCATGATGAATTTGACAATAAATATTCTCTTTAAGGTCGATTGCCTTTTTAAAAATAAGTGAATGTTTTTTGTTCCAATGATTACGTTTTTAGTAATTAGTAATTAGTAATAATATTAAGATCAAATGACAAGGAAATGAAGGAAAATGTATACAAATTAAATTAAATTAGGAAAGAACGTCAAATAATTAATTTGAGGCATGGAAGGAAAAGTGCAGAATCAAATGTTTTGAAATATCTTTTAATTTAAATTTTGATTTTTTTTTGACTGAATCAATTTAAACTTTGATTTGATTCTTCTTTTGGATGCAGTGTGTATAGGACATATCTGCCAAATTCATGTATGTTTTTCCGTATCACAAGAGTGTAGATTGTTTCCAGTTTTTTTATATTTCCATAAGTTAATTTTTTAATGTTTTAATTATCTTTATGTCTTAATTTCCAACTAATTTACAAATTTCCAACTAAAAAATATTTTTCTCTTAGCGATATAAGTAATTAAAAAAACAATTTTATTTATTTTTGGATAATAAGTGATTGTTTAAAAATAATATTCAATTCCTCAAAAAAATATTCAATACTAAAATTAAATATGGCCTCAATGATAGTAATACGTATTTGACGAGTTTGCGTCAATCTTTAATTTCTTCCACTTGGCTTTTCGTGCACGGTGGATTAGTCCCAGAATTTCGCACTAGTAAACACTTGAAATCTTCTCCAAAAATCATCATATTTCTACATTCGGAAATGCAAGTCCCTATTCTCCACTATCCACGCTTGCAAATTGTCTCCTTTGGAACACAAAAGGCAACAGTAGTCCCTTAATGTGGGGCCATATATCATCATTACCATTGTTTCTCTTTATTTTGGTCAAAACCGTAACCTTCGTGGCAAAATTGTTCAGGAGTCATATAGAGATGTTGAAGAGATTCAAAGTGTGGACTTACAAAGAAGGTGAACCACCATTCGTCCATGATGGGCCCATGAGTTCAATTTATGGCATCGAAGGACACTTCATGACTGAAATCGACAGCAGATTGAGCCCATTCTTGGCCCGCAATCCAGAAGAGGCCCATGTCTTCATGCTACCCTTAAGTGTGGCCAACATTGTGCAATACCTATACCATCCTCTCATCACCTACTCTCGGGATCAACTCATGCGAGTCACCATTGATTACACCAACATCATAGCTCACAGGCACTCGTATTGGAATAGGAGCAAAGGAGCTGACCATTTTCTAGCCTCTTGTCATGACTGGGTAACAATTCCCACCTTAGACCTCAAATATTCTCACATATAATAATAATGCATGTTTGTGTACCTAGAGATGCATGTAAGGAAAGAGTTGCAAGAGTAACATTTGCTTCTAATGATGCATAGTGTGACATGTAAATTTGTTACACCACTTGTCACTTAAAGATGAACAAAAGTAACAACTATTTTTTTATACGATTTGTGTCACTTAAAGATGAACATATAATTTAATTATTAGGCACCAACAAAATATAAAAAGACATTTAATTTGTGCAGATAAAGAAAATAATATTAGAATGTGTATCAATGTGATGATTAGACACATGTATAAAACTTTTTTACACTATTAAACTTTACAACATATATTGTTTTTAGAGCTAAACTAGCATGAGACTCGTGCTCACCACGGGTGCGAAAAAATCAACGGGAAAGAATTTTTTTATATTCTATATAAAAGATGGAGAGACTGACATATGGGACAACATAGATAATTGAACTTAGCATTAGTTAATTATCTTGAATATATAATAGATTTCTTGCATGTTGTTGATTTGATTGTGTGTGTGTGTATGCATGTTTCATTTGGTACAGGCACCAGATATCTCAAGAGAGGAGTCAGGCAAAGAGCTTTTCAAGAACTTAATAAGAGTGTTATGCAATGCCAACACGTCCGAAGGTTTTGAGCCTGAAAGAGACGTCCCAATGCCAGAAATGAACTTGCAAGGATACCAATTGAGCTCACCAATTCCTGGAAAAGACCCCAATCGTCGTTCTATACTCGCTTTCTTCGCCGGAGGGGCTCATGGAAGGATTAGGGAGACACTGCTAGAGCAGTGGAAGGGAAAAGATGAAGAAGTTCAAGTACATGAGTATCTTCCAAAAGGTCTTGACTATTATGGCCTAATGGGACAGAGCAAATTTTGCTTGTGTCCAAGTGGATATGAAGTGGCAAGTCCTAGATTGGTGGAGTCTATCAACACAGGATGTGTCCCTGTGATTGTTTCTGATTACTATCAATTACCCTTCAGTGATGTTCTTGATTGGAGTAAATTTTCACTACATGTTCCCTCACAGAGGATACCTGACATCAAGAATATACTGAAAAGTGTTCCACATGAAAAGTACTTGAAATTGCACAGGAGAGTGTTGAAAGTTCAAAGACATTTTGTGCTGAATCGACCGGCTAAACCGTTTGATGTGTTTCATATGATTCTTCATTCAATATGGCTTAGAAGGATGAATATCAGACTACCCCTTTGATATATTTGATAATTTGAGCAGGCTCCAATATGTGCAGAGGTTGATGAAATGTACATTTTACAAAGTAGACTGACCCCGAACTAAGCTTTTAATTAACTGGAACTAATTCCATCAACTTTGAAAATCTTCCCAGCTGATCAAATTATTTTATCATTTATTTAGGCTGGTTATTATTGTTATAGGAGAGTATTAGCAATTAAGCTTTTTGTTCTTGTCCCAGAATTCTTTTCAAGGCTGCTACATCACTAGAACTTTTGCAAATTAAACAGGCTCACATAATTAATTAAAGCTGTTTAAAAATAATCACCACTACTTTGCCCTGTAGTTTTGATGTTAAATTTGAGGCATGTGAAGACATTAGATTGTTCTGGTGCACATGCATCATCGGACAATTGGACCTTGGAACCATTAAATAGCATCCTATTTGGGGAAGTAGTATTTCTTAATGCTGCCAATTGAATTCACCAAATACACATCGGACTATCTAATTAACGTAGAAGAAGGTTTTGATATATATCCAAGATGTTGTCTAAGATAAGGAGCAAGAAGTGCGATTCTTGTCAAAAAGGGAAATATCTTGTATCACATATGTCTAGAATAGACCTCTCACACAATCACTACAAGAATTTGCTCATGTACCTGCGGAATTCTAGCGAGGGCCTCACTGTCGTAGGTAAAAGTTAGCGACGCTTTTTTGATGTTAGCGAGGGCCTTTGGCCGTAGGTAATATTAGAGCTGTTAGCGAGGGCCACCAGCCATAGGTAAACAGATATTTTAATATCCTGCAAAGTTAGCGAGGGCCTTTTGACTGCAAGTAAAAGAAGTGAACAAAGAAAAAAATTAAAAATTAAACTCCCTCCATCAGGCTAGCTATAGCCAGTGCCCCCCCCCCCCGCCTCATTTTTTTTTCCAACATTTGCCAACCCACTATTAATAAAACCCACACCCATATGCCATTAGATAAAAAAAAAAAGGAAACTCACTTTATCCCCCCCACCTCACGTCCCAGTGATCTGCTCTCACAGGGGCTGTGCCCTCCCTCTCCCCAAATTGTTCTCTTCTATTCTCATTTGGGTGATCATTCTCTCATTCTCTTTTCTTCTTCTATTTTTTTTTTGTTTCTTCCACGCCCTCAGATTTATTCATTCACATAATATATTTTTTTGGTTTTATTGACTGGGTTTGTTTCATTTTTTTAGACAATGGTGGAACAAAGGGGCTATGAAAAGCTTCTCTGTGTGAAGATTTTTCCTTCATTATTGGTCTATTTTTTTATTTTCGTTCTATTTAATGTTGTGTTAATTTCTGTTCTGTGTGATTTTCGTTCTGTATGATTTTCGTTTTGTGTTAATTTATGTTCTGTTTGGAATGTTTCTCTGTTTGATTTTCGTTCTGTGTTAATTTCTGTTCTGTTTGGAATGTTTCTCTGTTTGATTTTCGTTCTGTGTTAATTTTTGTTCTGTTTGGAATGCTTCTCTGTTTGAAATGCTTCGTTCTTCACTCTGTGTCTATTCTTCATACTTATGATATATGTTTTCTGATTATTTTTCTGGGTATGAGATTGTGTTTGAAATTCTGGTTATGGTTTTTTTTCATTTGTGGTCTAATTCCAATGCTGAACCATTTTTTTTTTAAAATTGCTACTGTTAGCGAGGGCCATAGGCCCACGGTAACTATGTAATTTTTTGTCAGACTGTTACCTGTGGCCAAAGGCCCACGGTAACGAAAAAATAACCTGCGGCCAAACGCCTTCGCTATTACCTACGACCTTTTTGAAAAAACTCACGGTATTAGTTATCGATAGGCGATTAACCTACGGACAGTGGGCCCTCAGTAAAACCCCCGTTAGCTAGGGCTTTTCACTGTTAGCGAGGGCTTTTGACCCCCGGTAACAGCGAATTTTCTTGTATTGAATACGTTGATGGGTCTAATCCCTCCTCAAATTGGATACCTTTGTAGTATCCTCATCTTAAACAACTATTTAAGTGGGTTTGTGCCAAAAACATTTTCCAAAGTCAACCAGGTGGAAAGCCTAGATCTTCATCTTTCCAATGATAGTTTCTTATTTTTTTAGGGCAGATGAAGTGGAAGCAAATTCCTTGAAGAATGTTCTCAGCACCTATGCCAATGCTTCCGGTCAGCTTATAAATTTTTAGAAATCTGAGATCTATTTTAGTAGGAATGTGGGGGAGCAGCAGAAGGCTAATATTGCAAATATTTTGGAGGTGAATGAATGTCTTGGCACGGGAAAGTATTTAGGGCTACCATCTATGGTAGGAAGGAGTAAGAAAGCTATCTTTAATTATATAAAGGATAGGGTGTGGAGGAAGCTCTCTAGTTGGAGTAGCAAGATGTTATCCCAGGCAGGTAGAGAGGTATTGATCAAGTCAGTGGCTCAGGCAAGCTGACCGGAAGCATTGGCATAGGTGCTGAGAACATTCTTTAAGGAATTTGCTTCCCCTTCATCTGCCCTGAAAAATAAGAAACTATCATTGGAACCGGAGGATGTGACATATATCTATTATCAATTTTAGCTCCAAATGGGCTCACTAAATGACCAGAATAGACTCTCATAATTTTGACACCTGTTCTAATTGAGGCTAAAAAAGTCATTGCGGGTGCTAATTCAAAACTCAAATTCTGATCTCAATCTTATCTCCCGATCCATCATCCTCACCCGTCCTTTTCTCTCCCCCTCTCTCTCTCACACAGTTCTCTGTCTTTCACTTTCACAATCTCCCTTCATATTCTTCCTCCTTCTCGCGATCTCTCTCACGACCTCCTTCCTCCTTTCTTAGTTTTTTTTCCTGCTCAAGAAAAGCAACAGCAGCTTGTTTCCGGCGAAGAGAGGACGGTTCACTGCTGATAGCAGAGAAGGGTTTGGATTTTTGGAGGATAGAAGACGGTCATTTTGCTGGTCTCTCTCTCTCTCACGCTAGGATCTTTACATCTTTGTTTCCAATCTTATCTTTATTTTTCTACTCTTCAACTACAAATCGAGTTTGTTCTCCCTCACCCACATAATCGTTTTTCCCTGGCATTGCTTCTCTCCACTGCCGATCGGCCTCTCTTCTCCCTCACCCACACACCTTTGTTTTCAAGATTTCTGATGGTGGCAGAGACATCACGATGGGTATGCTCTCTCTCTCTCTCATCCTTTCCCTTTCTCTGTTTCGATTGGGTTGCGATTTTAATATATCAGAAATTTGATCGTTGATCAAGGATGAATGAGAGAGAGAGAGCATACCCAACGTGATGTCTTGCCTCCCTTAAGGGTTAGTTTGATTATATTATATGCTTTCATTTGGATTGATTATATGAGATGGAGATTTTGACAATGTGTCGTGATTTCTGTTGCAGAGGAGAATGGAATTGATTATACTCCTGATCAGGTTGTTGTTAGTAATGGAGCCAAGCAGAGTCTTACTCAGGCAGTGCTTGCAGTTTGCTCCTCGGGAGATGAGGTGAGTAAAGGCCTAAAGGGGTCTAGTTTATGCTATAAGGATAAGTATTAGAAGAACTACTCATACTGTAATGTATTTGGGTTGGGGTATGAGTGGATTGTTTAATTGGAACAAACAAAGCCATTTGAGTTATACAATTCTTTTTATATATTGCCATTATGAAAGACCAAGAAAATCTTTGATGTATTATTTGAATTTAGAAATTTCTGGTGACAAATGTGCTCTGCTTTGAATTTCATTATTGTAATAGCATTCTGTAATCTGTCTGAACTTATTATCACGCCCTTGTCTGTTGGAAAGATTCTACAATGTAAAGCCTTTGTTGCATGTTTTATTTCCCTGTTTGCCTGTTTTCCTCACTTTATCATCAATTTATAATATATTCTGGGTCAAGCAAGCTTTATTTATGGTTACTGTGGTTAAAGTCAAACAAATAAAAAGCCACTCCATACTGTGCACATACTCTTATTACAGAAATATGTCTGATTTGGTTTAGTACAACCTATTTTATATATGTTATTGTTTCTTTTGCTAATTATGGTGGCTTTCAATTACGGTGGGAATATTTCAGGTTATTATTCCAGCTCCATTCTGGGTTAGTTACCCAGAAATGGCAAGGTTGGCTGATGCAAAACCTGTGATTCTTCCAACATCTATATCTGATAATTTCCTTTTGGATCCCAAACTCATTGAATCCAAAATTACTGAAAGGTCAAGACTGCTTATGCAAAACCTGTGATTCTTCCACGATGGGTATGCTCTCTCTCTCTCTCTCTCCCTCACCCTCACCCTTTTCCTTTTTCTGTTTTGATTGGGTTGCGATTTTAATAGATCAGAAATTTGATCAGTGATTTTTTAATTAATTAATTAATTTTTTTTTTGTTTCTGGTGTTTGTTTTCTCTGCAGTTTTGGCGTTAGCTTTTGTTCCATTAATCAAGACAACAAATTCATTGTTGAGTTTGTTCGTGGGTTATTCAATTTTCTCTGTTGAGTTTGTTGGTGAGTTATTTGATGATACATAGAGTTATTATTTGCTTATTTAATGTTTTTGATTGATCTTGATTTGTTTTTCATGGTTAAAATTTGTTCTCACTTTTTGTTTCTAATTGTCTATAGCTTGAAAGAGACTGTGTTATCATGTAATTACAGTTTTTTGTAAATATCTTATTATTAAAAATAAAAACAGAATTTGAGGATAGTTTTTTTGGGAGTGAATGGGGATTAGAACTGTCTTATGATGCATCTAAACTTATGTACAGAATCATCACATATTTGAGAGTAATCAAAGGAACAAGCCATCAAAGGAACAAGCCACTAGTTGTATGGTTATCTCTGCATCTTTGGAATCACCAGATTCAAAAGTATAAATTTGTGGTGGGGAGCAGGTAAACTCTAGATTTATCTCTTTTAGTTTTGCTTTACTATTGGTTTTTTGTTTGTGTGGAAGTCAAAAACCATTGGTCTTTCCTCAATTTTCCTCCTATCTGAACTGAGTGTGGTGAAAAGATAAATGGCAATTCCATGACCAAGTACAAAAGCAAATTGCACAGTTGTTAAACCTTGATTGTTAAATACAACATTGTTTTTAGTGCGCCTTATCTGTTATTCAAGCATCAATTGCCTACAATAACACAGATAGGCAATTGAATAGCGGGAGAGCTCTTCCAACCCTTGATCATGTCTTCGTTAGTTTCTCCTCTGCCTTTTTATTTTTAGGCATCATAGTAACGCACTTCTGTTTGTTTCTAAACTGAACCACCTTATTTGTTAATTTTTTTTTTAATTTCAATTCAAATGCATAGATAAATGCACTAATGCACATGGATGATTTTTAATTGGATATAAATTTTAAATACGATTGGATAGTAACATGACATTGTACAATACAATGGACTCAAATATATTAGGCACAACACATTCTGCAAGTACAAACAACCCCCTTTCAGTAACTATGATTCCCTTGATATGCTTGATTGATAAATAGCATGATTTTTGGAGGTTGCTTTTCCTTTAGATAGTAGCATTGATAGATATGTTAGATACGCAACAAGTCAGACAATTATCAACTTCCTATGATTGGGAGAATAGTAGTGCATGAGCTAGAGTATACAAATTTGTGACATCTTATATCTAATATCAAAGCAGTCAAAACTAAGAATTAGAACATTGATTCCCTGGCCAAGCATCCACTCATTGTCAAAGACATTTTGATACATTATGATACATTGCTATTGGCTGGATTGAAAAGTTTAAGAAGTGCAAATTAAATATCATTAGAATGGGTATATTAATTACACTGCAATTTCATTTTTACTTTTGGTGATTTCTAAATTCTGACAGTTTGAGAAAATATTTATTTATTTCTGACTGTTGCTGGTAATGTTTAGCATAATTTGGTTCTTTGCTCTCTTTTCTAGATGGGCTAAGGACAAGAGAATAACTTAGATATGAAGAAGAGTATTGAGCTCTTGATTGAGAGTTCTAGGAGGTACACGTGCTTTTAATTAGTTTTTTCTAATATTTGATAGTTAGCTTTTTGTCTTTCTCCTTTCATTTTGTATTCCTCTTCAAGATTGTAGTTCTCATTGGATATTTTGCGACTTCATGCACAACTTTATGTAGTGTTAATCTCTTTAACAAGATGCCACATGATCCAATTACAATCCCTGTGGCAAGTTGTGTTCCATGTAGCATTTGTTATAAGTATACTGCAGTCCTGCACTCATGGAATTTTTATCATGATATTTTAATAATGTTATCTCAGTTCTGAAAATCCAAGTTATATCTTTGTAATATATCATGAATGTTATTAGAGAATTAAGTTTACTGTTTTTCTCTATATTTTAGTTACTTTGTAATAGCCCACTTAGCCCAATTAGCTCTTTTAGTTTCAGGCCTATATTGCCTTTCTGTTTGTTTCTTGATTCTTTTAGTCTTCTGTTATTGGGCTTCCAGTTGTATGTAGTCAGTGGCGGATCCATGTTTATGATTTTTTTTTCTAACCAAGATACTTGATAATTTTATATTTTGCCCCCATAAAAAAATAGATGGTGCCCCTACAGAATAAATTTTTTGAGAGTAAAGGCTTAAAGTGGTCATTGACAAAAAACACGAAGACATATTTGGTCCCTTAGAAATGAAAATTATCAATTTAGCCTTCTAAAATCTCAAAAGTCGGTCAAATTAGTTCTTAGGTGGACTAAAATATCCCTAAAAAGGATTAATATGTCCGACATTTGAGATTTTTGAGAACCAAATTGATATTTTTAATTTTTCAGAGAGTAAATAGATATCCGCATTATTCGTACTAATTTGGGTCTTTACTCTTTTTTAAAAAATGAGCATAAATGGATATAAGAGACAAAATTTTGCCCCCACCAAATAAACTTTCTGGATCCACCACTTTATGTAGTCCATATAAGGGACTCTTTGTACCCGATCCAGATTAATGAAACATTTTGAGATACTCTTAACATGGTATCCAATTGATGTATTGACTTCGTATAATAGATATATTTAATATCATTGCTAATCATATGAACCAACTTGTCACTGCAGATTTTGCTCTCCTCCTCCGGGTCATAATTGAATTTGCTGATTTTGCCAACTTTTGTATGGACGAGGAATTATAAGAGGCTTGCTATATTTAAATTGTTTGTTTTAGGCAAAAATTGCTTCTCTGGCAAAAGACATGTTTACAGTATGCTTATTATGATTGAAAAGGAGTTCAAATGACTACTTAGCTTCTTAATGGGCTTAGTCCAAAGACTAAATTGTTTAATTTTATTGCATTTGTGTACAGCCATGGTTAATTGCCTTGCGAAGGTTTAGGTCCTATTTCATACCTGTTTGATGTTTAATGTTCTATAAAAAGTTATATTTTCAAATTGTTGTCTCATTTTTTATTGTATGATGTTTTACTTAATTCAATATTTTCTATCCGGATTTAAAAGTCTTGGGGAATATCTAGAGATTTTCATGGAACCCACTCTTGCTGACATGTACCGGAATACAAGTAGAGAACTTGACGACTTCAATCTGTTGTAGATGGTGCAGACAATTTCATGCCCATATTATTTTTTCCTTGATATTTTAATAGTGACAACTAAAACTTAACATTGTTTATTAATGCATATTGAAGTAGCATTGTTTTAGCTCCTCTTCTTCTGGCCAAACAACATTGTTTTAATGCAGACTTGTATTTTGTTGCCAGGTCCTTAAACCATCAAAGAAATCTGAGATGGCCTCACACCCAACATTGGTTTTAAGGACTCAGAATGGACTGGGGTGTGATAATTCTAAAATCAGCTCCAAATCTTACAAGAACAGAATACTAGCAAATTATGTAACATTTTTGCTTTAGAACGGGGGGATATTTTTAGTTATCAAAGCTACTGGTCAGTTAATGTACATACCTTCTCGACAGATGTTGAGTTTTCTGATTTAAAGTTCCCAAACAGATTTGTTAGTGCTTTATGATCTTTGTGCTGCACCACATAATGTTATATGCTACTTAACAACTTTTTTGTCAATGACACTTGCCTTCCTTTTTTGTGAATCATATGTAATGCTAAGTAGTATCTTTTGCGGTAGTTTTTTTTGAAGCATATTGACTTGGCTCAAATGTTCTGTAATATTGCTACATTTTATGTTTATCACACATTGTTGATAAACTCTTACTGAATCTATATAATGTTAATGATTGTCATCTTCATTTGCATTTTTAATTTTGTTATATATCTCTATTATATTTTTAATTTTATACAAGCAATATCTCATTCAAAATAACATAACACGACGCGTCCCATCCCGTGCGTAGCACGGGTATTTTGCTAGTTGTTGTTTAAAATTAAGCAACACTAGGTATAATCCCGTGCGTTGCACGTGATTTGTTTAAAATTGTGTGAAAATTATATAATTTAAATATGTAAAACTACTTTATACAAATCACTTAACATGCTGTTGTTCAGTTTTTATTGAAGGACTTGATATGATTATCCCCGTCTCATGGGGTTGGATTATAGTTTTTTTGGGCCTTAATCCCTCCATAGTATTAAAACCACGTAAAATAAAAGTTTATTAAATGTAGAATAATGTGTAATAAATAAATATAATTATATTAACAATTTATATTAAATAACACATTTATTTATAAAATATTTTCGTATAAAATATTTTTTAACACATTTGATAATTATAATTATCGATTTTGTAGTAAGGTTATCATTGAAACTTTAATATAACGAAAGAAAACTCTATCAATTAAGTTTATTAAACACGTTATGGTAATATTTTTTTAACATGCATATTTCTTATCTTGTATATCATCAAATAATTTTAATCCTTATGGTTAAATTATTATTAATAATGAAATATGTAATTATCTACGATAAAATATAAGTTTTTTCAAATTTAATCTCACATAATTTAATAATTGCTATTGGCTTTTAGTTATCACTGCTAAATATAATATATTTATTGAAGATTATGTTTTTTCTCCAAATTAAATGACATTTGGATTTATTTATCATCAACACCGTTTAAGTATTTATAAAATATATTTTTTAACATTGGTGTTACCTTCTGTAATAATCTTTATGTGAAATTATGTGAAATGTTTAATTTCACATAATAAGAAATTTTATCCTATTATACAATAGAAATGTGGAAATGTAACAATACTTAATACTATTGAATATTTCTACAGTTATCTATTGAATATTTTTATTAAGTATTGCATCAAATGTTATAATTCTCTTAATAGAAATATTCTTGCCAAATTGCATCAAATTTTGTAAATATTTTTACAAAATATGATTTGACATAATTTAAATTTTTTTTGTAAAGTTTCTCTTGTTGTAAAACTCTAGACTGTATGGTCATAAATAACTAAATATGGAAAAATGAGCATATGTCATAACTAATTAAAGAAAAGAAAAAATAAGGTGAATTTTAACATAGAGATAATTATTCTCTGTTAATTTTTTGATAGTGTCTTTTATTTATCTGTATGGTATAATTTCATATGCAAGAAATATCTATTTAAAGAAAATTAACCATTACGGGTTTGTTTATATTTTATATAAATGTTTTTTAAAAATGTATCAAAGTTATGTAGTTTAAATATATAAAAATATTTTATATAAATCTTTCAACAAATTGTTGTTCACCTAATACATAATCATCTTTTAGCATTTTTTTAGTTTTTGCTGAAGAACTTGATATGGTTATCCCATTTTATATGATTAGATTGTAGTTTTATTTTCCTTTAGGTCTTATGTCTTTGTTAATATAAAAAAATATGTAAAGTAAAATTTTATTAATTATAGAATAATATGTAATAATTAAATATAGTTATGTTGAAAAATTATATTAAATAACATTTATTTATAAATTATTTTTCCATAACTTTTTTTTATCATGTGAATTAATTAGAATTATAAATTTTGTAGTAAATTTATCACTGAAACTTTAATATCATGAAATAAAATTATATCAAATAAGTTTATTAAACATGTTATGGTATTATAAAAAAAATTATTGAAAGTATTGTATTATTTTTTAATATGCATACTTCTTATCTTATTTATCAATAAATAATTTCAATTATTATGGTTAAGTTATTGTTAATAATGAGATACGTAATTGTCCATCATAAAGTATAAATTTTTTCAAATGTAATCCCACATTATTCAACGATTGTTATTGGCTTTTAATTATCATCACTACACAGAATCTATTTATCGAAGATTAATTTTTTCTCCAAATCAAATGTCGTTTATCATAAAAAAACTATTTATAAAATATGTATTTTTACATTAGTGCTATCATTTGTAATAATCTTTATGTGAAATATTTGATTTCTTATAAAAATGAGTTTTATCCAGTTATACATTTCTAATTTAATATTAATATTTCTAAGTAGCGTACTTGATACTATTTTCTTTAAAAAATATTGTAAAATATAAGTAGTCATCAATCATATGAACTAATTTTTCCTTCTCATCTAGATAGTACTGCTACTATTTTTTACTCTTCAGTTATTTTATTAAATTATAAATTTAATTTTTAAAATAAATTTTATATGTTAAACTTGCTTGTAACTTTTGTCACATAAAACTATAGTTTTTAGTCACTATATATGACTATAAATTAATAAATAATTATTTTAAAAATTAATTAATCATTGGATTAATAATAAGAAATTTTATAAAAAAGTAAACGATACAGTAACAAAGACATGATAAAAAATTTGATCATAGCTTATAATAAAAAATATTTTCATTAAATTCAATAAATAAAAATAACAATAGATATAATAATAAATTTTCTCTTAATAGAAATATCATAAATAAGATTGCGTCAAATTATTTTGGTAGCGTTTAAAAGTATGACCTAACATAATTTAATATTTTATAATAGAGCTTCTCTTATTAATATAAAATACATCTGATTTTTATTCATCAATAATATATTATTAACATAAAGTACATCTAATTTTTATAGTCAATATAATACCATAAAAGACATCGGCCTCATATAACCTCCGGTAATAATTAAGATTTTTTGAACATACTAATCACATTGAAAATTAAAAATGAAAATCTTTTACTTATCCTTTAAAATTTAGGTTTTTGAAATACTAATCACATTAAAAATTGAAAATAAAAACCTTTTACAAAAATTCATTTGATGGCATTTTAATATGTAATACATTATAATTTTATAATGTGATAGAATTTTTTATTTAATATTTAAGAGTATGTAGTGTCAATATTTTATTTAAAAGTTTAACTCAAAGAATATATATTTGTATAATAGATAAAAATTGATAATATACAATTTTATTTAATTATATAAGATAATCTTCAAATATTAAATACACTTTTATTGTTGTTATCTAATTTTAGTAAATAGCACGATATTTTATATTTCATAAAAATATTTATTAATTTATGGTGTATTTTGATTATATTTTAATTATTTATTTAATTATAATTAATAATTATACATATTATTAAGCAAATTAAATATTTAATAGAACATGTAATAACTTTTAGAATTAATAGGGAATACAACAAATAATAAGCTAAATTAATAAATAAAATAATATTTACTATTAATATATGAATAAATTAATAAAATGATGAAATTGATTAGTGAGGGTGATTGAAAGGTTGTAAGCCATAAGTTAAATTTAATTTGCATTTAATATAAAACCTCAACTTTAAATAATTTAAATATTTAATACAACGTTTAAATATTTTTCTCAAATTGTAATTAAGAATTAACACAATTTAAATATTTAATAGAATGTCTAAGAATTTTTATATTTAATAGTGAATACAACTAATAATAAATTAAATTAATAAATAAAATAATATTTAAATAGATTAATAAAATGATGAAATTGATTAGTGAGGGTAGTTGAAAGGTTGCAACACATAAGTTAAATTAAATTTGTTTTTAATAAAAAAATTCTCAAGTTTAGACAATATATATATTTAATAGAATTTCTAAGAAGTTTTATATTTAATAGTTAATAAATCTAATAATTACTTAAATTAATTAGTAAAAGATTATTTAACAATAATATTTAAATAGATTTATAAAATGATGCCCCACTACTGGTTGATTTGGCAATTTCGGCGACATGGGGACGCTGGAACCGGGTTCGATACCGCGCCCAAAGGGATAAAGGCTAAAGGAAAGACCAATGTCTAGCGGTAGTGGTGGGTGCTTTCCGTTAGCCTTTATCCCTTTCGGCGCGACATCGAATCCCCACGAGGGCAAAAATATTCCTTAAGGGGAGAATAAAGTCGTGTGAGTAACATACCCTTTCGTAAGCCCTTTCGTAACTGGGCCTAGTGCCTGGTGGGTTGGGATGCTACATAAATACTAAATATATAACAAACTTTGTGAAATATAAGTCAAATAAATAAATGTGTTATTTTAATATCAAAGAAAATTAGAATAAAGCAATAAATAATATGAGTAGAATTCACAAATATGTTTAAATGGTAATTAACTTAACTTCAAATATTATAAACAATACAATCAAAGTATTTATATTATGTTCATTTTCTTTTATTATTATTATTATTATTATTCAAATGAATAAGGAATCTGTAAAAACTAAATAGCAAAACAACAATAATAGTTAATTTTAAGTATCAATGAAAGTAAGAAATAAATAATAACAATAAAAACAACACAAATAAAAAGTGTTGTGATGGACTGTTAGTTCCCACTTGAAACAAAAAAGATAGACAGACAAATAAACAAATATAAAATAACATTAAAAAATAAAATGGCTGCCCTAGAATGAAAAAAAACGTAAAAAGGAGGCCTAAATGATAGTGTTAAGGAATGTAACATGTATCAAGCATATTATACACTAATAAAAATTGTACATGTAATGGTGAACATTCAAGGAACATAAATAATTCATCCAACACATCATACAACTTCATCGAAGCTATTAAAATTAAACATTTTTTTGAAGAGCAATATTAAAATTAAACTTGATTCATGGGCTAGCTTTACAAAAAAATTGTTGTCTCAATTGCTTGATTCACCAATTGATTCAAATTTATCCTTCTGCTGCTTTGACTACTAATATAGAATGGTAGTTCTTTGTGAAAAATTGTTGTTTTCTTTTTCAGAATTTTTAAGAACCTGAACCCCCTTTGCTATGGTTTTTCTCTATCAATGTAAACTCTAATTTTTTTTCTTTGACTACTCTTATATCTCTCTCTGTGCACTCTGCTTCTTCTCCTGCGACCCACTAATTCCTCTTGCTCGCAGGTGTATCCTGTTTTTCTTTGTGAAATTTTTCGTCAAAATCCCTCCCCCACCATCAAAATTGGTCTCCTTAAATAGTTTTTTTTTTGAAACAAGGTCTCCTTAAATAGTTATTTCCTATTATAACTGACTAAAACTCTACCTCTTCCACTCATAGTCCACTAACCCATGAGTTTATTGGCAATTAAAGGAATAATTTATATTAATGTGAAACCCTTTTCCTTTCAATGCATAACTGTTACACCAATAAGAATTTCAAAGGCTCACTAATTATTTACTATTTTAAAGACAAATTAGATTAAATGTGAAACAATAAGGATGGATTTTAGAAATAGAGTAGGGATGGTAACGATTAATAAAAGTATAAAATTGTTCAATTTAGATTAAATTTTACACCAACATATTGGTCAAGTGTAATTTAGATAATTGTAACAAATACAATATTATACATTTAAACTTATGAAATACATATTTAAATATCAAAATAAATTGTAATACTTGTATGGAAAATTAGGTTACAGGTGAATAGAGTAGTTTTTAATTTACGTTGTTAAACAGTGTCTTTGTGAATAATTGAATAATTCAATTAAATGTATTTATAAAAAAATAATTGGATTAAATGAAATATATAAATACATAAATTCTTTAAGTCATATATCTTCTCATGTATAAATTCAATAATTAACCGGCTAATGCTTACAATAATTCATTATTTGCTTCAAGTAGATGAAAGAGTGAAACCAATTTTAAAAAATTAAATAGGGAGATAAAAGAATAAAACTAACTAATTAGATAAATTGAATAGGAACTATATCAGTTAATAAAAATATGAAACTGTACAGAAGAGATTAAATGCTACATTAATAATATAGGATAGATATAGAAAACTTGTATTAATACATTGCACCATTCCCTATTACACAACGCATCAGTCTCCTTTTTTAGGACAATTAAAAGAACATGAAATTGTACAATTAACATTAAATGCTAGAGTTTTATATAATTATTTTTAAGATAATTTTTTCAGTAGCAAATAACACTTAGTTTTCTCATTAACTAATTTTATTAAATATAATCATATTTTATTTTTCATAAAAATATTTGGTAAAATTATATTTTAATTTAGATATTTTTTAAGTAGTTTTCCCAAATTATAATTAATGATTAACATCATCATTAATTAGTTTTAATATTTTAAAGAATGTATAAGAAGTTTTATGTTTAATTATTAATGTAAATAATAGTAAATTAAATTTTTAAATAAAATAATATTTAATAGTAATATTTAAAAAAATTACAAATAATGCGATTGATTAATAAGAGTAATTAAAAGGTTGTAACTCATAAATTAAAATAAATTTATATTTAATATTAAAACTCAAGCGAGCAATGGTAATCAATATTTAATAATAATATTTAAATAGAGTAGTAAAATGGTAAAATTGATTAATAAGGATAATTGAAAGGCTGTAACTCATATATTATAATAAACTTGTATTCAATTTTGTGGCTCAAGCTTTACACATGGCAAATCAAGAATGAAGCTAAAACTCAAGCTTACTTTACTTATAGAATATAGAATATAGATAGATAGATAGATAGATATAGTCATAGATATAGATATAGATATAGATAGATAGATAAAAAGATAGATAGATAGATGACAATTCTATAATCAAGCTAAAACTCAAGCTTACTTTACAAAGATATAGAAATAGATATATAGATAAATATAGATAGATAGTATTTTAATGTACCATTACAAATTTTTTTTGCTACACTTTTATATAGATAGATTTTAGGCTTAAATATGAAATTGGTCCCCCAAAAAATTTACAAAGTTCGTATTTAGTCCCCCCACAAATTTGAAGGTTTTTAGTCTCCAAATTTGAAAATGGTTTTCCGTTGGTCCCTGTCGCTGACGCTGTTTTGTGGTGCTTATGTGATGGGGACTAAAAACGAACTTTTAGAATTTTGGGGACTAAAAACAAACTTTTAGAATTTTTGAGGGACTAAAATCATAACGGCGTTAGAGTGAGGGACAAACGGAAAAATATTTTGAAATTTGGGGACTAAAAACCTTCAAACTTTTTTTGGGGACTAAAAACGAACTCTACGAATTTTTGGGGGACCAATTTCATATTTAAGCCTAGATTTTAATATGTATCTCATTAAAATTTTATAATATGATAGATATTTTTAATAGTTAATATTTAATAATATGCAACACTATTATTTGTATTTAAAAGTTTTTCTCAAGTTCTATATGTATGTGTGTGTGTGTGCGTGTGTGTAATATTTGATAATATATATCATTATTTAATTATTTTTAAGATAATTTTTCAAGATTGTAAATAGCACTTAGTGTTGTCATTATCTAACTTTAGGAAATAACACTATACTTATATTTGATAATAATATTTAATAATCTCTCCCTCTCTCTCTCTATATATATATATATATAAATGAAGCTTGAGTTTGCGATTTATTTATATATTTATAGTGTAATTTAATTATTTTTTAAGTATTTTTCTCAAGTTGTAAAAAATAGTTAATATTATAATTAAGAAATTTTAATATTTAATAAAATGTCTAAGAATTTGTATACCTAATAGTTAATACAACCAATAATAAGGTTTTCTCAAGTTCTATTTGTATGTGTGTGTGTGCGCGCGTGTGTGTAATATTTGATAATATATATCATTATTTAATTATTTTTAAAATAATTTTTCAAGATTGTAAATAACACTTAGTGTTGTCATTATCTAATTTTAGGAAATAGCACTATACTTATATTTGATAATAATATTTAATAATCTATATACATATATATATATGTAAAGGAAGCTTGAGTTTGCAATTTATTTATATATTTATAGTGTAATTTAATTATTTTTTAAGTATTTTTATCAAGTTGTAAATAATAGTTAATATTATAATTAAGAAATTTTAATATTTAATAAAATGTCTAAGAATTTGTATACCTAATAGTTAATACAACCAATAATAAAATAAATTTATCAATATAATAATATTTAATAATAATATCTAAATAGAGTAATAAAGTGATAAAATTGATGTAACATAAATGAAAAGTTGTAACACATGAATAAAAATAATTTTGAATTTAATGCTCAAGCTCAAGCTTCCTTTATATATATATATATATATATATATTGTTTATATATATATTTTTTTATAAACAATATATATATTTTATAACATATATTTTTTATATATAGATAGATATAGATATAGATTGTTTGTATAAGCAACTCTAAGTACATGTTTACAAATAAAAAACTAATTTATGTGAAAGATCGATGAAATGGTATTTAAAATAATAATGAGTAATTATTTTAAAATGTTAACATGTGGGGTCAACTCTAAGTCACGTTAAAACAAATTTAAGTAATTATTATTAGAGTAAAATCTAATAAGATTACTTAAGTCACCAAGGTACTTGATAACATTCCCACCCAACTAATGGAAGGTACTTGAACCATTGAAATATATAAATAGCTGCCTATTTTGCTTGCCTGACTTACCAACCCGAGAAACCTTAATTGCGCGATATATTATAATCTATATTATCTATACTATATAAGAAAATCAAATACTCAAATACACTTTTGACACGTATCATACTCTCATCAATTCATTTTCCATTGAAAAACATCAACATTAACTTCTCTCTCATAAATCTTAATTCTCTTTTCTCTCTCATCCTCCAATAACCCACTTTCCTCTCTTATCAATTTATTTATTATTTTTCTACTTTTTATTTTCTTATAATTTTTAATTTTTATAATTTTTTAGTTTTTTGAATTTTTAAATTTTCTTTTAGTTTTTTTTTTTATTTTGTATTTTTTCATTTTTTGAGTTTTTATTACTTTTACTTTTGATATTTTTGTTATTTTATTTTTCTTTTTTATTAATGTTTTTGTATTTCTTTATTTATTTAGTTTATTTATTTATTTTTTACAAATATCTTTATTATTTATAAATGATTATTTTGTTTTTAAGTCCCGATGAGTAAACATTACATGTTGGTATAATTTTATTGTCTTTGAGCATATATCAATTTTATAAACAAATATTTTGCTTCTGAGTCCCGACGAAAAAATATTATATGTTGTCAGTATAATTTTATTGTCTTTAAGCACATATCAAATTTTATAAATGTTTTATTGTTTATAAATGATTAGTTTACTTTGTATTTTCAGATAATTAAAACAACTAATTATGTTTGTTACAATGTAAAACTTTAATTTTATAAATAGATGTATTTAAAAAATGCGTGAAAACAGAGTGACTCGTGCGAATGCACGGGTATGTTGCTAGTGACGATACTAAATGTGATGACTTATGCGATGTATCATCCTCATAGGTGGTCCACCGTACATCATTGTTTTTCATTGTGAGACATATTAATATTACTATTTCATTTAACGATTCAAATTATAATTTTGTTGTTGTTAAAACTCACCCTAATTAGTCATTTGGACTGAGTGAACTCCCCGGATAGCTCACAATAAAGCCTTTTGGGTCCACATGGGACTAATCCTGAGTCGGCGAATCAGAGTGAGAATTATAATTTATTAAGAGATTGCAAGCGCACCCTTCACTCCTATAAACTTCTCGACCTTTCACTCCAGATTTGAGACACAAGATTTGCCATTCAAGACAAACTTACCATGTCCAAGCATCCCCTTTCACATTGGCTTCAGAGATGTGGGGGTGTTTGGGACGATGAAGACCGTGGCGGGAGAGAGGGGAGAGACGAGGGAAATTAACCACCTTTATAAAGGCCGAACAAATAATTGTATTATTGTTTTCTTGCTTGTTTTTGTTTCCTCTTTCTATTGTATATAGATTTGACTAACAAGGGTTTGAAGGGATTTGTATATTGTTTGGGATAATGGTTCAAAGTGGGAGGTTGGTGTCGAGGTGATTTTTTTGTAATTTGGTATTTGTTTAGCCGAGTGGGAAGTATGTCACATGGGTCATATGAGTTGCGATGACAATAAGGCTGGGCAGGGGCGGTTGTGCTTTCTCGCATCCTTCGCTGCTAATGCTCATGGATATTTATACAGATAACAAGCATCCATGAATATTTAAAAATTTAACATATAAAGAAAAAAATAAAACCATACAATATATTATAGCAGCACATACATATACATATATATATATATATATTATATGATATATTTTATAAATTTTTAAAAAATTATTATTATAGGTTCATTTATTAAAAATATGAAATAATGAAGAAAGTGAAGTTTATTTTATCTAAAAGTGATAGAAAATGTCATGATTTATTTAATTAAAAAAATTGTTATGAATATACGGGTATCCGTAGGACGGACACTATGATCCTCATCCCTATCCAATAGGTAATCATTTACTACCCATTGTGGTTTTTGTCATTCCTACACATTTGTATAGTGAGGGTGGTGGAAAAATGACATTTGTGTGGTCACATATGTTAGCTTTTATTTTTATTTTTATTTTAGTTTCCTAACAAAATTTCTGAAAAACATAGTAAAAGAACCATAATTTGTAAGACATTGACTAGTATTTACCTAAAAACTATAGATAATATGAATTAACCATTTTAACAAGAAACCACAGAAAATGAAAGGAAGAGAATAATTTCTTGTTAAAATATCTTTCAATTTTATCATTTATAAATTTTATATTCAGTTTTTATAATATAAATTAAATGAAAACTTTATTAAAAATTCTAAACGTTTATAAAAAGTATATACAAAATTTATATACCAATATAATATAAATTTTTTCACACAATAAAAAATTATAAAAATGTCTGAATAAAACATAAAGAAAATAAAGTAAAAACAAAAAAGTAATAGAAAGATGAAGAAAACAAAATAATTAAAAAATTAAGAGTCCGTTTGTTTCAAATTATTTTATAAAAAATATTTTTTTAAAATCACTTTTTAAGGTTTTTTTATTTACTTGTTTAAACTTTGAGAAATAATTAGAACCTAAAAAATAAAAAATTTAATTATAATGGGAATCTATTTAAAATAATTTCAGTAAGATAAATTGATTTTAGTGAGCTTAAAAGGCAGGAGAGAAGATTAAAAAAAAAATTTTTCATGATTTAAAAGAAACACAAATTAATTTTTGATTTACTTAAAAAATTTTAAAAAATGATATCTAAAATTTAATACTTTTTTAATCTTAAATAAATGGCTCTAAATCACTTTTATCCTTTTTATGTCTATTTTTAATTTATACAATTAAAAATATCAAACACCAAAAAAATATTATTTTAAAGATTTTGAATAACTTTTTATGTTTTCATTAAAAATAGCAGTGACAAGTGAATAACTTTTTATTTTTAATTAATACATGTCTTAAATTTTTAAACACTATACAATTAATTAGGAGTAAAAATAAGCTTATAATTGGTTAATAAATTTTTTTTATAAAAGAAGCTTATAAAAAACAACGGAGGTAGGGAGTACCTTGTAATTTCAATGCAAAAATGGACGTCATCATGTAGCCTCTGCGAAACGCCGCCGAAACCCAACCAGAGTGAGAAGGAAGTGTTGTTTTAGTTTTATTTACATACATAAACCTCCGCCAGCATATTGAACACAAAATCTTTAATTAAAGACCCTCCCTCCCTAGCCTGGGACAGCAAGGCAAACTCGAAGGGTATGGCGGAGGATCGCACCGACGAAGCAGCTCTCACCGTCCCTCCGCGCCCCGCCGGTGACAACTCCGTTTGGGCCGATGTATCACCCCTCCTCCATGCCGCTTGCCAAGGTCCTTTCTCTCTTTCTCTTCGCTCTCACCGAATACCTTGCTTTTTAACTTTATTCTTTTTAGGTGAAGGGAAGGGTTTTTCCATTAGAAATGCTTCCAGTTTTTCATTTTCCTTGCTCGCTATCTATTATTTAATGCTAATGCTGCAATTTACGATTATGCAAATGCAATGCTTCCTTCTTGTTTTAACCTGATCACTGCGTTTTTTTTTTCTCAATTAAAATAATGATGTCGAAGTTGCTCATTGTTTTTTTGTCTTTTGCTTTAACGAAACCGTGTTTTATAGACTAGGATATTAGATAATATTAGATAATTTCAAAGGGAGATATTTTTACAGTGTGTTTTGCAAATTGCAATGAGACTGTGGTCGATTAGAGTTGGTTTTCTGAACCAACTTTTTGTGCTGGATTGGCAGATCTTCGAGAGGGAGAGCTCATTCACGGAGATAATTTCAATCTCTTTGCTGCCATGTCTGCTTTGGAGGTATTCTTTCATCTTGCTCACTGCACTTTCAGTGGGAGGTTTTTCCTTTTCTGTACGGTCCTTTTATATGATTTAATCTGCATTTGATAGAATCATGCAAGTTTTTGCTATAGATAATCAGGTCATTTTGAAATAAGATAATAACCGGGTCATTTCAAAAACAACATTATAATGAGTTTACATTGCTGCTGTGTAAGATACATCTAGAGATGTATGTAGAGAAGCTATCGTCTGTTTTACAACTGTCGTGCGTAACCTAGACTTGTACAAATTACTTTTTTTATTTGATATTTTTTAGATAATGGATCCAAAAATGGATTCGGGTATAGCTTCTACATACTACTCTCTTGATGAAGCCATTGAGAATGGTGCTGCTCCAGTTCCTATTAGTGCTGACAAAACTACTGATGTTCGATGCATAATTGACATCATGGACCATCTACTAGCATGTGAGGTATTTTCACTATGTTGCCTTTGCCTTCTATATATCGTACACATACCTAGTTTTGTAAATTATTTTCAAGGGCTGAAAAATCTCTCACTTCAAAAACATACAGAAACATCCACATGTGCATGTTCATTATGCGTGAGGCTGATGAATGTGCAATCTTGATATGATGCTCTTTGGTCTTTATTCCTTTTGTTTTGGATAATAATATGCTTTGTATTTTAGTGCTCTGAGTACTGCAAAATCTACCCTTTGTTTATCTAATATTGTAAAAATTTATCTAATAAGCATAAATTTCTAGTCAGGTACAAAGCTAGAATTTGTATAAACACAATTTTCAGAGATACACATGTAGCAACACTTGTTTGTGTTCAATGTCTTTGTCTGTACCTGTTGGGATATGAAAAACAGAGATAGAAAGGATAAACTGCCAGTGATTCTGTATTATTGAATGAGTTGAAAACAAAGCTCACTATATATATATATAAAACAATACAACTGAAAACTGTTATAACTGACTTAACAAAGAATAACTACAGCAGAAAACAGAATTCAGTGCATGCGCACTGCTTCAGTTTTCTACTCTATCAGTACTAGGCATATGTTATCCTTCTCTTTATCTTAGTTGTCATTTGACATTGCAGGCAACATGGCACCAGGGTCATTCACTGGCACAAACTGTCTATTCTTGCCTCTATCTCCTACGGCCTGAAAGGACATCATCACATGCCCTGTTGCACTCTTACTGTCAAGTCACACGTGCAACCTGTAAAGCAGTTCTTTCGGTTGTCTCAGATGCACGTACACATGAAGTAAAGTATTCCAACAGCTCATTTTTTATTATGTTTTATAGGAACATTTTTTGGTTTCATTACCTGTTAAATTTTTGAATTCTTCTGTTGGGTCAAATAAGTATTAAGTAATGGTTTTTCTTCTTTTGGGAGAAAGCAACTATAGCTTGTATTGTTTCCATTCACTAACTTACTTTATTATAAATAAAAAAGTGGAATAGAATGTTAGGATTCTTTATTTCATTATTTATTTATATGGGTCTCACTTTATGGATTAAGCCTTGTGATATTTATTTGTGATTACTGATTTACACTGACATGCAGCCTTCCTCTAAGTGGATAGCATATAGATATGTGGCTTTAGTTGTTTGATCTCCCCACATGTTTTCTATATGTATTTTTTATAAGCTGCATATTCCAGTGAACATGTGTCGCCATATTTATTTTTCCCTCTATTATGAGACCATATACTTATAGAGCTTTTCTTTATTCTTTTCCCATATAAATTTGTGATATTTATTTGTGTCAGGAAGAAGATCTATTTATCATGGCATATGGCCTTCCTCTGAGTGGAGATGGAGATGAAAGGTGTTCATCAAAGCTAAATGCTGTTGAAGAAACAATATCTCGCCAATTGCGTGCTTGTAAAGCTTCATCGTCAAAAAGAAGAGTATCAGAAGGTAATTGCTTGTTGAAACTTCAGCGTTACTTTGGTGAGGTCTTATATCATAATATTGTCGTAAGTTCAAATAGTTTTGCAGAATGGAATGAAGGTGCTACTTAGCGATAATGGGCTAGAGGAAAAGATTAAACTTCGAAGTTGATTACCCTTGAAGAGTGTTAATATTCTTATGTTTGAAAATGTTACCAATACCAGTTGTGGCAAGCTTTATGCAATTCTCGAATAACTTTGTTTCCTTCACTGACTTTCAATACAATCCAATATATTTGAGATATGTGTATCGTATGATTGATCATTCTGAAGTCGGTCTTATAAATTTGCTTTGCTGAATATATATACAGTTGAAGTCCAAAAAAGAAAAATTGAAGTAGAAATAAGCAGTTATAGTTCAACAGCAGTGGCAATTAATTGATTATTTGATTTCCATATATCTATACCATTATATAAAGGGAACTAATTTTAATAACTGTTTTTTGGTGTACTAATTTACTTCCTATTTTACCCTTAAGCAGTTTACAAGAAAAATAACTGCAAAAAAAAAACTGCATCTTCTTCTTCTTACTTGAACTTCTATACATTTTTTTTTACAGGTATTCATCGTAGCGCAATAGAAATGCGGAAAGACGGGCACGGTAGTGCCCGTCTTGCCGCTAGTTGTCCATAATATCTGGTGCTGGCTATTACAGTCTTTAACCTCCATAACTGTCAAACTCAAAATCATCTTGTCTTTCTCCCCAGTTACAAAAATGGTGCAACATATGGTTATGCTTTTTATTGATTTTTGAGCTATTTGGTTGCAGATATAGAGCCACTTCAAAATAATCCCGATCTGGAAGAAGGCTACTGCAAAGCGCTGTTATGTCGATTACGTTTTCGTAAGGTTTTATCCTATGATTACTCTCTTAAAAAGTTATGTGAAATTGCAAATAATGTAGAATTACACTCATGCATAGTTTGTGATTAGACATAGGTTGTGCCTTTGCAATATATATATATATAACCAATCCACACATGTCGAAGACAGGATGATAAAGATTGTAATATTAGCATACAGCTTTTCAACTTTCCTTCATTAGCGTAGTTTTAGGTTTGACAAGGGAAACTAAGGATGCCCTATTCCTAATGCTCAAACCCATTGCTGTAGACACTTGTTTTTAAAACTTGGGCACCCACACCTGGAACCTCCTGTATCCCTTATATTATTATTATTATTATTATTATTATTGTTGTTGTTGTTGTTGTTGTTGTTGTTGTTGTTGAAGTTAAAGTACTTTAAATAAAGTAAGAAGAGAAAGAATAAAGATTTTAAAATAAGAATATGGTTTGTCATGACTCATGATTGATGATTATGATGTTACACAATGACCAAACACTAACCCTTATTTATACTAATACAAGACTCAAATCCTAATTAAATAAGGAAACAAATAATGATAATAACAAAGAAATATGAAAACTAATCTTACTACATAGTCTAAATTACGCTAAGATAAGAAACTAATCCTATAGGATAATTTAAGATACTCTAAGATAATATCAATATGTTATAAGATATTTTCATAAGATGTTCTTTGTGGTTATAATAAACTAATCTTAAAAAAATTATAATTGTTATGAGATATTTCATATCTGATAAAAATTATTTTCTGTTGGTCACGATGGCATCATGGATGTTTAAATGCATGACCTCGAAACTACTAGGCTTCTTACAAGTAGCCTATTCTTAGTGGCTTTCCCTTGGTGTTTGGTTGGAGGGGAGGGAAAATAATGGGGCCAAGATCCCTCCCCTTCAAAACCGAGGGAATTTGGAAGGGATGGAAAAGGGCTTAGAATCTATGAATTGAATTTACTAAATTATCCTCTTGTATTTTTTTTTTTTAATTTCAAAATTGCCCTCTCTTATTTTATCCCTGGAAACCTTGACATGGTCTCCTTCACACCTTACTTTCACCTTGCTGCAAAGGCTTCTTCATGCCAGATCATTCATTTAAGGTTGTTTCTACTACATAAAAGGTTAGGAAAATACTTTAAGAAAACACAATTACGGTAAGAAATTAATTTAAGAAAAATACAATTACTCATTTTCTAGCTTTTTCCATCTTTTTATTTGAAGCGTGACTATACTGGTGCAATACCAGATTTGAAGCAGATCAATCTCATTCTGAAAAGATGCAGACTATTCTTTCTTTTTTGCATAAGCAAATTCAGTGATTTTTTATTTTTAAAAACTGGTATCACGTTTTATTTTATATAGCCTGATTTGCTTTTTTTTTTTTTTTTTTACTGGTATAGTCGCTTGTTGTAGGGTATAATAGTAAATTAATTTTATTTTCTTCCCTCCCTGATGGATTACTAAAGGTTATTTTCCCTCTCCTACCCTCCCCTCTGTTCCCTCCATTAAAATCCATCTTTCCCATGAACCAACCAGTGCATTTGGAGTACTTTTATTTAGTTGTTTATTTAGTATATTTGTGCTTCAATCTTTTGACAATTTAGCTTTCATTAATTTACAATTTCATCTATTTCTTGTTAACTAAGCACTCTATTTGACTGAAATTTCGCCACATTTGATTTTCTTTCAGCATTTTTACCATCTTTTGATGTCTATGAAACGACCCCAAGGAGGAGGTTTGAAGTTGGCAAGAGAACACATAGCTTCGTGCATTTCAGAGATTGATCACATTCGAAAATCTTCAGACTTTCTTAGAGCTAGTGCTCTGGAAACGTCTGAACGAAATATAGACAATACAACTGCATCCGGTTGTCAACCAATTGGCTTTGATGCTAGTTTAAATTGTAGATTATCAGCTCCAACACCACCACGGGCAATCAAAATTATTTGTTTGGAAAAGGTAAGTTTTCAGAGGGTTACTTTTAATACATGAAACTTAATTTCATATTACAAATTTTCCAGTTTATCTCTTCCAGGCTCTCGAATATTTTGTGAAACTCCTTCATGATCTAGACATTATATGTTCCTACTCATTGGAACCGTCGTTGGAGGCTGCCTTGCTCTTTGCGGTTAAATTCCAGAAATCTCAACCTGATTTGGTTTCTAGAGCTCATCTTCAGGTGGATCTTAAAATGTTCCTTGATTCTGCTTGATGTGATAAGTGTTCTCTTATCTTGTTATTATCTGCTTTAGTGAATCTTCTATATAGACAAGCAATTTAATTATCAAATATTTGTCGAATAGATATTTCTTTTTCCAACTTCTGCCTCTAATGAGACAGCCCCATGAAGAGATATATATGTATTCTTTTATGAACATCAGAATTTTTTCGTGCCTCAGAATGTGTATGCGTGCGCGAAAAGCATGCTAGTCATGCATGGTTGTGAAATTTTACTTCTATTGTTTTGAATTCTGTTCTCCAAGCTCAACCCATTAAATCTTGTTATCAGCTTCTGCTGGTCCAGAATGGGAAACTCTTTGGTCGGTATCCTATGTTTTCTATGATCACTAGAGCTGCTGGATTACCTGAAGTCGCAGAGAACCATGACATTCAGAAAAATGAATTTATGGTGCAACTAGAAAAGGTAATGAAATTAAAGTCGTTTGGTATGTCATACCATTAACAGCCTATATATCTACCTTTCATTTTTTTTGTATGTGTACCTGAACTTGTATAGACATGCATGCTTTTTATGACGGGCAACCTCTTTTTGAGTTAACTGAAATTGGCTCAATTACTGCCTTTTGTTTCAGGTCCGTCTGTTTAAGCTTTTGAAAAAAGTGATTTTGAGATTGTATAAAAACGTGATTTTTTTAGAGATTTATATAAAGCAGAATTATTTTTTTGTTTGGTTACAATTATTTTTTTGTTTGGTTTCCAATTATAGTAACCAAAGCGCTTATAAAAAAAAAAAAACAATGTCCTGGGCTAGACACGTGTCAGCTCAGCATCAATTGGTTTCCCGCCCATGTTGAGCACGGATTTTTATACTTGTTTATTTTAAATGGTAGTTCTAATTTCAGTTTTTTTAGAAGATACTCAGTAGATTTCCAAAATAGTCAGAAATTTGTTTTTTTTTTCCCTTCGAAAAAGTAAACAAACACCCTAAAAACTTCCAAACTTCATTTTTTTTTTCTAAATAAAAGTGATTTTGTCATAAAAAAAAAGAAACAAATAGACCTTTAGTTTTTTTAATCAACCGATACTTTTTTTTTGACTCAAGGATAGTATCATCATTCAAATATGAAGTCTTTTCCCATATGAAAAGGCTATGCAACACACAATTTATTTTGGTAGGCACTTTTTATAATCTGCACAATATTATGCATGCAGATGGTGATAAGTTTACTCAAAATTCTTTGTACAAATGCTGCATGGCAAAGGCGTAAGCTAGGGAAAATGCTACAAGACTGGCGTGTCACCTTTGTACAGGTGTGTTCTTTGCTTGTTTTCCCGAGTATAGTACACCCCCTCTCCCCCCCCCCCCAAAAAAAAATTCTCTTGTATGCTGTATAATCGGCTTGAACTGTCTTTAGTACAAGGCACAAATTGATGAGGAAAAAAATATGTTTAACTAGTCCCACTTTAGACTTTGTTACATTCTATTACAAATAACACTTTATTTGTTAAAGAAATTGAATTAGATTTTAGGAAGATTTTCATGAATGCTTCTTAGTTCTTACCTTTTTTCATCACAGGTGTCTGAAACTATATTCTTAGATTTTTTTTAATTGGATTTATCTTTTGAGTCACTAGTATTTGTTTTTTTTCTATTTGTCAGCAGGAAACATCCCCCTACCCTAAAAAAAGTAGAAAATGTTAAGGAAGAGAATAGAAAATTTGGTATAGGGGAAGAGATGAAATGGTCAAGGTATCCCAACATTTGGTGTAGGATTAAACTTATGTAGTTAACTTGAATTGATATATTTTATGACTGCCCAGAAATTCATTTGAAGCCGATCTATTGATCTAATCCTGCATTCCACTCTGCAGCTGGAGCTGGCTTTCAAAAAGGAGTTTGGAAAAGCCTCAGACACCTCAAACAATGAGGTTTGTTACTTATGAGTTTACCCATTGTTTGGCTGGAACCGGTGCTTATAAAGAAGTTAGTTATCACATGCCTTTGAGAAATGATAAAATGTAAACAGTTTAAGGAATTGTGTGTTAACACACAACTAATCTGATTTATATACATGTGTTGAAGTTATAGGATTTGTCCTTTAGGTATAGAGGGGTGAAAAAGAATGCTCAAAATAATAAATTATATTGATATTGATGTTAATAAAATGTTGGATGTTATTGCAAAAGGCAAAGCAATAATCCTTATTTATACTAATGCTAGACTCCTAATGTTAATTAAATAAGGAAACAAATCATTAGAAAGTGGGTGATGCGGCGCACGAGTGAGAAAGTGGCAGCGGAGAACATCAGCACTTGAGAGCTTCGATTGACTTGAGATTTTGGGAACCGATAGATCAGTAGACGCTGGTTGTGATGGTGGTGGTAGTGATGGAGAGTGAAAACCGGAAGAGACACGGATTCTGGAAAATAAATCACTTATGGATAGTGGGTTCACTGGGTAAGCATGGTTTATGGTTGTCTCTCGGTAGGCTCTAGATACCATGTTGAGAAAGACATGAGATGAGATGTGATGGAATCGACGTGTCTGAATCACACACCGGAAAATATTATATATACTAAGAGTCATAAATACAAGGGCCTACAGTATCCTAATTACTGTAATCTTAGAACCAGTCCATTATTATCCTATTTTCATTATTTCTAACGTATGTTTTTCCAAATTCCTCTAAGATACAATCAAGATATTATAAGATATTTTTCGTATATTCTAACATGATTAGTACATGGGTGCAGTAATAATAATACTAAATACAGACACCATTTCCTACATGCTACAAATCACAAAATCTGGTAACTAGGAGAAGAATACAATGTACATTAGAAGCATAAGAATGGTGTTTCCAATTCTAACAAGAAGTAAAATTAAATTCACAGTGAAGTGGTTTTTTTAATGAGTGTTGCAGCACATGCTTTTAGTAGGCCTAAATTGGCTGATTGTCTGTTAGCTGTTATCATTAAGCTATAATTCATTAGATAACATATGATTTTCTCTGTTCTGGCAGAATATATGTTTCAAAATATACCAACAGATTCTCGTGTGGGTGGAAGAGCAAACTTATTGGATAGCTTTTCGATTTCTCATTTTAGGATTTGAATTGGAACTCTATTCTGTCCATGATTATTGCATGGTATACTGGTATATTTATCTTGTGTTGGTCAATCTTGCTGAGAAGAAGCATCTCCGGTTGGCAATGAGCAGTGGTGCTGGTATGTGTAACAGTAATTCATCTACAGTTTTTATTTAAGAAAAGTGCCGGTATGTGAGAGGCAATGCTCTGCTTTATGTTTACAACAGTAGTGTGATTAAGTAGGCTTGTAATTGTGCATTTAGTTTGTAGGAAGAAAAGTTAAGCTTATGGTGTCGTTGACTTCAATATGTAACTACACTTCCTGTTGATCAGCTAAAAAGAAGGCAAAGAAAAAGAGAGATTCTTTAAAAGATGCGGGAATGAATTATCAGATCTCAGCAGCTGTCAAGTTTCTTCAGAGCCAAATATTTCTTGCTGAAGGGTTAGGCATGGTAATAATGCATATGATATCTCAATGATGTTGTCTTTAACGATTTCTTCTAGGAATTGTGATTTAAGATATGAATGGCTTGAAATTTTCTTCCCATGTCAGTAGGTTCTAGCGTTTAGGAGTCTGTAGGTGAAAACCGAACCCTATTTTGCCAAATTGAGGAGTCTTTTTTTTTCCTTCTAAAAGATTAACATGGCCACATTGACTGTGTCTATGATAATTTACCTTTTACTAGATATTTTTCCTGCTTTATTATTTGATTCAATTTAGTGGACTTACATTCTGCAGCAATCCAATTATTTTTCTAGATGCTAGCTGCTTTGAGGAATGAGCGCAGAATTGTTCCACCACAAAGCCCTTTCAATACAGAACATGAGGTAAGGTTTTCTGTTTTGCTACATACAGTTTTCAAATGTATTATATTAAAAACTTTGTTAAAACATTGAAGGTGTGGTTGGTAAAACTATAAACCAAATTTCGGCACTGAATTTTTAGTGTTTACAAATTAAGTTAAAAACTTGTAATGTTTGGGATTTTTTTTTCAAAGTGCTAAAATGGGGTTACACTATTAAACTTAAATCCAAAGAAACGATTAATATTTATAATAATGAATTGGGTTACACTAAAGACAACTGTTTCAATTAGAGTGTTGTATGAACGCATTAAGTAACCTATCAGATTCTGATTGTTTTCTGCAGGTTTTTCAATTGGGTCATAATCCTCTTTTTGTCTTTTCGAACCAGCAAAGAATCATATTTCCCAAACATCAGATACTAAATTATGGTTTCATACACTCCATGATTGCATTGCTGTGGCTGAGATTTAATTTTTATTTAGTTTTTTACCTGAATACTCTTGTAATCTTGCCATGTTGATAAGCAAATAAAGTTTAGGATATATTTATATAGTTTTGCCAGAAGTTAAGGAGAAAACTTCGATTGATTATCTAAGCTGCATTTAGTGGTTTTTCTATGGTGTCCAGGTACTTTTTTGTGATTCAAGCTTATGAAAGATCCAGAGATATTGAGTAAAATGTATATTTGGTTATACTTAACAATAACATGTATATGCAGCTCAAGACAAATTGGTGTATGGTTAACCCTCAACAACAAGTGGGCACTATGAAAGAAGTACTTATGTTTTGAATCAAGCTTTTCATTTGCAAGTGAATTCACGTATAGATTTTTTTTATCCAGATATTTATTCAGCAATTTGAGCTTTTACTGAAAGCTTGCCTTCCTGATGGCGTCTCATATCTGACATTCAAGGATTCAACTGCCCATGCAAACTTCTCTGTGAGTATTCTTTTGAAAACTATTGGGTCTTGTTTTTTCAAGAGACAGCTTTTATTTGTTTGTTTTCTCCTTCAGACCGTAGCTGTGTGTGATTACTTCAAGGAAGCTCAGAGGATTGCAAAAGAGTTGAAAAGTAGTTTTGCCAGTGACCCTGAAATGATGGCTGAGCTGAGGAGAATAGAGCAAGTAGCAGAACGCAACAACATTGCATTGAATGTCATTTGCCGGCTAGGAACACCTGATCCATCGGTGAAGATTTCTTTTACATTATGCCATCATCCTTTCTTTGCTACTGCTATTGTGAAGAGATCTTGATGGTAGATTCAACCAATTTTGAAACACTTTATAGGGTGTTAGGAGCAAATGATTTATGTGGCATTTGCAGTTGTAATATTTTTTCAAATTAATTTTGTGGTTCATGTATTAGATTGAAATTGTAATTTTTTTAAGAGGAATAGTAAAAAAAAAAAATTATAGCAGTTTTCTTTCCATGCTGCACCCGGATAGCATGGAAACATTTTTCAAGTGCCTTGACACTCGGAGTCGGGGTCAACTTGTTAAAAGCTTAAATTGCATAGCTTCCTACCTGCTTTACTCTTGTAATTTGCAAAAGGATGTTATGTGCGATCAAAATGTTATATTTAGAATGTGTTTACGCAAGTTTAATACAACGATTTCAATTATTAAAAAAAAACGATATCATGATATATAGTTTTATGTTATCGGGAAATGCTAAAATATTTAATCTTTTTGAAATAATTAATAAATTATTCTAAAGTATGTTTTCAGTCATTTTTTTTTTGCTTGAAAAAAAAAACTCAAACGGGCTCAAGTTTAGATGTAGAATTTATTAACTGATTGTCTGAAATCTGAGATAATGAATGGAGTAAATGGACTCAGACATGGGTCTGCAGAGCATGGTCAGACTCAGCGTATTCCTCCTTAGTTTACCGTCTTTTGAATTCGGATTGGCATCTTCAAGTCAGTACCTCGTTGGTCGTTATTATAGCCACCAAATTTGAACCTAAAGCGCCATTTGTTTCAAGGTGTATTTTTTAAAATAGCATAATTAGAAATATTATTTTTTGATAAATTTGTAAACATGTTTAGTTATTATTTAATATTTTTATAAATGTTTTAAGTATATTTTTTAAACAAAAATGAAAGAAGTGTTTAAATGAAGTTGGAAAGTTATGAGAAAGTGAATCTTATTTCCATGGGAAAGAAGATATTTAACTTTATGAAATTAATAATAGAAACATGAGTATTTAATTTTTATGAAATTAATAATATTCAATAATTTTTTTAAAAAAATGTATGAAATAAGAAAATGTTATGCTAAAACGACTTTAGATGATGGAAAAGACACACTCTAAAGGTCTTCATTTCACATTTCAAACAACTTTTATTTAACATAATATTGTGATAGGAAATTGGTTGAGGAATATGTAGTATATTTTATTAAATTATTTTCATTGTTTTAAAAATAAATATTAAACAATTTTTACATTTCCAAAATAATAATTAATTTTTTTATTCAACAATTTTTATTCTTATTTTTAAACTATTATTTTAATTAACAACACTCATTAACGTTTATCGTATATTTATATACAAAGCTAATTGATCCCATTTTCTCACATCTCATTATTATGTAGCAACAATAACGAGTCGGGCAAAGTACCATATCATATGACCTTTTGGTACAAATTGAAATAGAGAAAACCACAAAAGGTCGATACTTCTCTGGACTGTTTTTGAGACACGAAACGAAGATGTTTGCTTGAGAGAACTTACGTTTTGAAAAATAGCATTGATTAAATGTATACTTAGAAATTTTATCCTGCACGTTTTGTCTCTAAACATTGTTTTAAAAATTTGTTTTACTAGGATGCTTGTTAATGGATACAGTATCAAAAGACACGTAGCTATTCATACAATTAAATAATAAATTACATAATCTCCTCTGTCTCAACCATTATATAATTTGTTCTAGCTCTTACTATCATGGCAAGGCCGATGACTATGTGACGTGGACCACAAATTTTGACTGTTCTATGCAAATGGAGAAAATAATATTCATATAATTATTTAAATATTTCTCTCCTTCCCTTTTTTGTTGCAACTGTTCTTGGCGTTGGTGGTCCGGCACAGTGGAGCGGCAAGAAGATTAGAGAGAGACCAAAGACGAAACAATTAGAGGAAAAGAGAAGAAGATTCAAGGCTTTCAGGTGTGAGACAGAGAAACGTACAACAGAGATTAGATGGAATCGGAGAAGAAAAATGTTAATTGAACACAGAAGTTGACACAATTACGGGACATCGTATGTCCATATTATACGGACCGTATGTCCGTACAGTACAGACACATTTTTTTTTTGAAAATTTTTTTTAAACTTTTTTTTTGGGTTTTTTTAACTAGTTAACACATATTTTGGCATTAACCATATAATGAATATCATTAACCATATATTTGAACTTGATTAACCAGATAAGAAAAAGTTCCAGGATTTGACATTAACTAGATAATGAATAGAATTAACCAGATATATAAACTTGATTAACCAGATAAGAAAATGAAATGTCCAAAAGTTTCAGGATTTGGGATTAACCAGATAATGAATAACATTAACCAGATATGTGAACGAGATTAACTAGATAAGAAAATGGGATGTCCAAAAGTTTCAGGATTTGACATTAACCAGATAATGAATATCATTAAGCAGATTTGTGAACTTGATTAACCAGATAAAAAAATCTGTAATATTTTTTTGAATTTTTTTTAAAAATTTTTTGAAAAAAAAAATTGTCCGTACGGACATACAGTCCATACAGTACGGACATACGGTGTCTGTGTCCAAATTTGTGTTCAAATAACAACACTCATCAGAGAAAGAGACGAATGAGAGAGATAGGGGGAGAGAGAGAGACTAAGTTTTCCACATTTACCTCCCCCTTTCATTTTGAGTTTTATTTAGGTGCGCTTGGTTTGGGAGTTAGGAGGGGAGGGAATGGGAGAAAAAGATAGAGAAATCCTCCACCTTATTTGAGAGTGTTTTTGTAGAGAAGGAGAAGTGAATACTTATGACTAATATATTTTTAATTTTGAGAGTATTATAAAAAGATGGAAAGGATTTGAAGAATTTTTCTAAGCCCTCCAAAGCCCTTCAAAATCATCATCCAATACATTTTTTGAGTTCCCCCAAATTAGGGTTTAATTGTATTTTGGTCAACACACTTTCAATTTTGTTGCAGCTCATTGTCTCCACGTTCTTCTGATAATTGGAAGAAAAAAAAGATAACCCTCAATTTAGTCCCTAAAGTATCACCTTCTCTCCTATTTAGTCTCTGACGTATGTAAAAATATTAAAAGGTCCTTAACATTTTCCTCTATCCATCAATTTAGTCCCTCAGTTAACTTAATCCCGTTTTTCAAATGTTAAGTGCCAAGTTGGCAATTTTCTCTCTCCTAAGTGTATTCAAAATAGTCCCTAATGTTTTTAAAATATATCATATTAGTCTCCGATCAAACAAATACACCTATTTAGTCCTCAAAATCCCTTAAATAAATATTAAATAGTCCCTCAAGTCTTTAAAATACATCTTATTAGTCTTTACAATGTTTGAAGATAGAGGGACCAAATAAATCAATTACAGCTTTGATATGGTCTAAAATGAATAAGAAGCAAGGTTGTCTGTGTGGTTTCATGTCCAGGATTTTAAAAATTGAGCTAATTATATTCAATCACGAATAGATGAACAATGACAGTATCTTTGTGTGATACAAATTTGACTGGTATTACATTTTGTTCTACGAGGGATTGGTATGATGTATTTTAGGGACCTAAAAGACTATTTAATAGGTATTTTAGGGACTTTAAGGACCAAATAGATGCATTTTTTGGTCCCTTTATCTTCAAACGTTGTAGAGACTAATAAGATGTATTTTAGAGACTTGATGGACTATTTAGTATTTATTTAAGGGACTTTGAGGACTAAATATGTGTATTTGTTTGATCAGAGACTGATATAATGTATTTTATAGACATTATGGACTATTTTGAATACACTTAGGAGAGAGAAAATTGCCAACTTGACACTTAACATTTGAAAAACGGGGTTAAGTTTACTGAGGGACTAAATTGATGGATGGAGGAAAACATTAAGAACCTTTTAATATTTTTACATACGTTATGGATTAAGTAAGAGAGAGGGTAATACTTTGGAGACTAAATTGAGAGTTATCTCGGAGGAAAAAAATAAAATAAATCCCTTTCTCTCTCTTTTTTCAAATTTCAAATTTCAGATTCTCTCTCTCTTTCTCACGTTTTTGTCACTCTCTTTCTATAAAAGTAGGGTTGCAATATGTGAAAGATGCTATTGCTTGATATTATTCACAAGGCACAGTAGTGCCATATATAGATTACAGAATGTGAAGAAGTAATTGCTCTCTAAGTCACTCCTTGATTTTCTCTTATCAGTTACAATCAGATTTGATTTAAATAAATTCCTAGAATAACTCCTATCTTGAATGCTTTGATTACTGTATCATGCTTAACGCCCACATAAGATAGGGTACCATCATTCGATTACACCTATCTTGAGCAAAGTTCTTGATGCCGTTAGTTGTCGTGACAAAGGTTTGTGAGCAATCTGCGAGTTGATCTTTAGTGGAAACATCTTGAACGAAGCTTGTTATTGCGAACATGATCTCGACAAAATGAATGTCTATGGCAATGTGCTTCATCGACTATGGAAGACAGATTGGTGTGAGATAAGTGGCACCGAGATTGTCACTAATAGATGGCGAGGAGCAGTTGTTAAACTTACATGGAGTTGAGGAGGGTATTAAACCAAGAACCTGCGGATGGATGCTAGAAACTCAGATTAAACCGTGGATGATCTTGCCCAACTGCTTTTTGTTTGAAAGGACTTCCAAGAAATTGGGTTACCACCATAGAATGTAACATGCGGATGTGGATGTGTAGTCATCTCGATTTCGGCCCAACTGCATCAACGAAGGCATAAAGGGTGTTGGAAGATGATCGCTTCAAATGAAGTCCATGAAAAATGGTAGCTTTTAGATCACGAAGTCGTTTTCAAAGTAGTGAAGTGTATAGATGATGGACACTACATGAATCGTGCTAGCTTATTTACTGATGTAAGCTATATCCGCCTTGTCATGGACAAATATTGAAGAGCTCCTATAATGCTTACGTATTCAAGAAGGTTTCTTTGCACTTGCGCCATCATATTGAGTAAGGAAGTCGAGGTAGACATTAAGGGAATGGACAATCTTTGCATCTGTCATTTTTGTGCGATCGAAGCAAGTCATGGATATATTTGTGTTGGTGAGAAACAACCCTTGTGTTGTAGGAACGATTTCAACTCCAAGAAAGAAATGAATTTCTCCCAGTCTTTAATGGAAAACACAAGAGCTAGTGTTGAGATGCACTTTTGAATTGCACGATCATTGTTGCACTGTAATTAAAATATCATCGACATAGACCAAAGTGTAGAGTTTGATATCACCTTTGAGATAGATGAACAAAGTGATGGGTCGGTTGGGTTAATGAGCCATGAGAGTAAGAATGAACACAAAGTGTTGAACCATGCCCAGGGAACTGTTTTAGGCCATACAAGGATTTCTTTTGCCGTGAAACATAGTCGGATAATGTCTGGATGGTGAAATCCTGGTGGCTTTGCATATCAGTTTCTAGAAGCTTACCATGCAAGAACGCATTGTTGACATCTAGTTGGCGGATGTGCCAACATTGTTGAATGGCGATGTAAGAACCAATCGAGCTGTTGTTGAAGGTTTGATCAGGTGAATGTTTGATCATAATCTAGCCAGGGCGTTGATGAAAACCTTTTTGCAACTAGGCGTGCCTTGTATTTGTCGATGGAACCATCCGGATGACGCTTCACTCAGAACACCACATCCAATGAGATTAGAAGCTTTATTTTTGGAACAAGATCCCGTGTTCCTTGTTGGATCAATGCATTAAATTCGATGCCATAGCGACCGCCATTCAGGTGAAGCCATTGCACGTGATACACGTGCGAGGTTAAATGCGATAATGGTAAGGGATGTTTTGTGACCAACAAGAATTTTTTGTTGGGCTTGTGTATGTTATTCATGGACCGTGTGACTGGTCTTGAGGGCTCCAAAGATGAGAGTGGCGTTGATGTTTGTTCCACTGGTGGTGTGAGTTGAGGTAAAGGTTGGGAATTGTTTGAGGCTAGAGGTATGTGGTCGGTTGGGTGGGGTGAGGTTGAATTTGTGGGATGGTTAATTGGGCTGATTTGGTGGGACGGTGGGAGTTGTTTGAGAACATTATTTTGGCTGATATGGTGGGGTGTTGAGGAGTTATTGGTGGCCGTTATATGAGGATTTAGTGGCGTGGGGTTGGGGATTATGGTTTTGGCGTGGGTGAGTTGTATGTGTTAGGCGAGATATTGGGGAGTGGGAGCCACGAATTTTGTGGCAATAATGGAGATGTTGGTTGAGGTGTTGGAGTCCGAGAAAGGGTATTGGTCTTCAACAAAAATAGCGTGTCCGGGATAGGTGCACCCTTTGACTAGCTCGATTTAGACAGATGTAGGAATGATATTGGGTAGAATAACCAAGGAAGACACATGGTGTACTACGTGGGGATAATTTGTTTGGAGCATATGGACGTAGCCAAGGATAACAGAGACACCCAAAAACTTTTAAAATTTTATAGGATGGCGGTTTATTGTGAAGACATTCAAACGGTGTTTTTAGACTAAGTAAGGGGGTGGGCATTCTGTTAATAAGGTATATAGACGTTTGAAATGCATAACACCAATATTTTGAGGGAATTGAAGCATGACTTAACAACGTGAGTGCTGTTTCAACAATGTGTCGGTGTTTACGCTCGGCTATTCCGATGTGCTCCGGGGTGTATGGTGGAGAGATGAAATGAGAAATCCCATGAGTGGAAAAGTATGATTTTAATTTGATGTATTCTGTCCCTCCATCAGTGTAAACGGATCTAATTTTGAAAGAGAAATATTTTTCAATAGTTTTGTGAAATTGAGGAAAAATTGTAACAACCTCACTTTTTTGTTTTAATGGATATAACCATGAATAACGAGTGAAGTGATCAACAAAAATAAGATAATAACGATATCCATTGACAGAGGTTATTGGGGAAGGACCCCAAATATCAGAAAAAATTAATTCAAATGGGGCAGAGGTTGTTATTGATGATTCATGAAAAGGTAATTTGTGACTCTTATTCAAAAAGCATGAATTACATGTGGTGCTAAAAGTATGGGAAATTGAAGGCAGGAAAGTCTTAAGGGTTTGATGAAGTGTCTTGGGTGAGGGGTGGCCTAACCGAGCATGCCAAAGGGTGTTGTTGGACCGTGAAGCTTGAAGACTGGTTGGAGGAATAGAGCATGAGAGTTGGAGAGTGTAGAGATCACCACTAGTTGGACCGCACATCAACGTTGCCCCCGTCTTGAGATCCTTCACATGAAAAGAAAATGGGTGAAATTCAACATACACACTGTTTTGTTGACAGAATTTAGCAACAGATATTAAATTGTGACTTGCTTTTGGAACACACAAAACATTATTAAGATTAAAAACGGCAGATGGAGTAGAGAGACAAGTGGAACCCATGTGTGAAATGACTAAACCTGAGCCGTCTCCAATTGTGACTGAGTCTGGACCTTCATAGTTGGAGTGAAGACTTAAGTTGTTCAAGTCTGTGGTGATGTGGTGATTGGCTCCACTATCAAAAATCCAGTTTGGATTTGCAGCAGCATAATTAGCAGTAGGCCCTGATTGCATAAGTTGTGGGCAATACTTGGCTATATGACCTGGAAAGTCACAGAACTGGCAGCGTGGTGGTGGACGGTTCACTCTAGGATTGACATGGCCTTGGTTCCTTGATGGCCCTTGATAAGAGGGCCGATTTGAGCTGTAATTGCGTGAGTTTGGCTGCATCGGGTTGAATGAATCTCCTGCAATGTGATTCTTATTCTGTGATGGCATTGAGCCATGACGATCGCCCCGACGATGAGTTCCACGTCCACGATAGTTCCTAGGTCCATTTCGCTGATGGAAGTTTGCTGTTGGAACAACAACTTCTACCGGTGGATCTTCTCTCAGCAGAAATTCTTCATGGGCAATGAGATGGCTATGTAGTTCCTCAAAAGTGAAGGAACGTTCTCTGGTGCGAATGGATGCGGCGATGTCGCGATATTCAGACCCCAGACCATTTAGGACGTAGAGAGTAATATCATCATCAGAGATGGTGGCATCCAAGACGGCTAGTTCATCAGCGATTCGCTTGATCTGAAACAGAAATTCTGTGACAGTTTGAGAGCCCTTGCGGCTTCTCTGCAGTTGATTTTTGAGGGACATCACATGAGCTCGTGATGGGTTTGCATATTTGGCCTCAATGGCCAGCCACAGTTGGCGGGCGGTGTCGCAGGAGGAGAAGGCAACGCTGTCGCGCTCGTTCATGGAGGCGAGGAGAAAACTGACAATGAGTTGATCATTTGCAAACCAATCCTCATAGGCTGGATTTGGTGTTGATGTGCCAGCAGTAGTGATAAACTGAGGTTGTGGTGCAGTTTTTCCATTGATGTAGCCGATGCATTTCATGCCGGCAAGTAAAGAGTTGACTTGGCGTCGCCAAGCAAAGATGTTTGAAGCAGATAGTTTGATTGAGATTTGTGCACCATGTTTGAGAGGTGAGAGCTTGATGGTGCTGGCAGCCATGGTGGATCGGGTCGTACTCGATGGAGTTTGTGTGGCGGCTGATACCATATAAAAGTAGGGTTGCAATATGTGAAAGATGCTAGTGCCATATATAGATTACAGAATGTGAAGAAGTAATTGCTCTCTAAGTCACTCCTTGATTTTCTCTTATCAGTTACAATCAGATTTGATTCTGTACAATTCCTAGAATAACTCCTATCTTGAATGCTTTGATTATGTATCCTTAACACTTTCTCATCTTCTCTCCTTTTTTCCTTTCTCCATCTCTTTCTTAATTTCATTTTCCCTCTTCATTTCCTTCTCAGAACTTTTTTTTTTCCTTCTTCATCTTCCATAGAATCTATATTTGGAAATGAGTATGTGTTATTTTTGTTTTTGCTAAAGGTGGGAACTTTGTGTGTTTTGTGGCAGATTGTGAATCGGGTGGTAAGATTTTCAGTAGCGTTGGTCTTCTCTTCTCTTCTCCAGCTACAGGTTTAGCTTTTGCATCTACTTCCTTCACTGCCGCTTCTACTTCGTTGTGTTGTTTTGTGTTTGCATCGGAGGTTTGAGTTGATGAAATTTTTGCTTTTCCTCTTCTCTCATGCTGCTTCTACTTCGGTGCGTTCCTATTGCTTTTGTTTCCCAGCAAACACTCTCAGAACGACTTCTTCACCAAATACTTGCTGCTCAAAAAAAAGGCTCACCTACTTCTTTTGTTTTCATCTTCTTCTCTGGGAACCTTCCTTTTCATGGGGTATTTTACTTTCGTATGCCCTTATTTTTTATCTTTCATTTTCTATTGATGGGAAATAATATGCATGCTTCCATGTTTTTAGTATAAAATATATTTGATTTCTTTTATTCTCTACGAATTATAGCTGTGGTTGTTGTTACTCTATTTTTGTGATTTTCACATGGTTTTCATGTTTATGTCAATGTTAATTTTTAAATGATTTGTTATTTATGTAATAATTTTAACACTTTGGTTCTTAATTTTTTTTTTTGGTTGACAGGTCTCATCATAGCTCAATTTGGCTTTTTTGACATGTGTATCTGACGAGGTTAGGACTCATTATGACAGGAAAATGTATCTGAGTTGCATTTCTGTTATGTTTGACCAAGCTGATTTGCCTTTTATACTTGGTGTATTTATCACATATCAGAACAATATCTAAAAATGAGTTGTTGTCTTTACTTTTCAAGATTTATCTTATTTATCACATGTCTTTGACATAAATAATGAAGCTTATCAAATCACCATGTAGCTACTTGAGGTTATTTTTACTTTTTGATAACATAAAAGCATCAAACAAAAAAGTTGTGTTGATGCAGTAAATATGTTCTAATATTTCTTGCAGGTGGTGTTTCATTAAAAATTTGATTTTGTTCCATCCATTTGTGGGGCAAGATCTTGATCTGTTTTGGAGTATATATCAGGAATTTGCTTTATTATTCCTTCTGATTTTAAGAGTCCTAATCTTATAGATCATTTATTAATTTCTTATAAGTCTTCCTTACTTCAAGCAGAACTATATGATGGATTTCATTAAGAGATATTTAGTAAAAAGTAGATGGAAATATGTTGATATGTCAATAAATCAGTTACTCAGATTCTATAGGAAGGTTGCCACTTTAGTTATACTTTGAAACCATGCAGCATGGGTTTTGTTTTGGATCAACTTTTGCATCAGCTTTGTAGATGCTTCAATTTACTGCTGCACCTGATATCTAATTCTATAAGATTTGGCATTACTCTGTTTGATAAAGTGTTTGAATCTATATATTTTATTTTGTGTATTATTGGCCAATTATGTTGTATTTGTATTTGTATTTGTAGAGAAGATGTATTGGCTGAAAAGAAAAGCATGTGAAAGGTACATGTATGTGGGCAAGTTACAAGTTCTGGGGATGTAAAAGAAAGGTATTGATAGCCATGTCCCCTATTGATAGCACAAGTTGGACTCATATAACTCACTGTGGACATAACCTGCTGCTACCAAGTAACAAAATGGAGGTCCATTAATTTAAATGTGCTTATACCTGAAGTTATATTACTCTAGATTACATGAGAATATACAATGAAAAATAATGGAAAGACTTAAGTGTCTTGGTTATTTCATGTAGATTTAAATCTCAAATTGTTTAAGGATTTATCCCTTAAGAACTGATTTAGATATATGCCATGAATAATTTTTTACCCCATGCCTTTTTTGCATCTTCTGTTTCTTCATTTTCACTTCACTGTTGCTTCTACCTATTCTCCTTCTACTGGCCTGATAGATGCCTATTTATGTTTTCTTTTACAGGACTGAGTTCAATATTTAAGAAATTTGGACCCAATAAGTTTCATTTGCTAGAAAAATGTTATTTCCATTGGTTGGTTTTTTTTAATGTGATTACAATTTGCTTTGACTGACCATATCCAGATTCTTGGCTGATTCTATTATCCACTTTTCAACTCTAATTTTGGTTCTGTTTGGTTCTGTTTTCTAGGAGGAAGTAACATTCTGGACAAATCCGACTTTGAAAGGTTGTCCCAACTTGGCAAAATTATTTGGGAGGATGTTCATTGTTCTCCTAAGTTGAGGTATGGTTTCATTAATTTGAGGTTAGGCATAGATTATAATTACAATTACTGATATTTTTACTAACAATATTTGTGCCCAAAGAGTTATCTTTTGAACAATATTTGTGCCCAAAGAGTTATCTTCTGCTATTAAGATAAATTATAATATACTAAGTATTAAGACGTGATCTTTGCTATTGTGGATAAGGTTATTTACTATTTATTGGAAGCTGAACTGGGTAGAAGAAAAGTGATTTGCATTGGCAACTCAATGATGAAAAGTGATCTCATCATATCTCAGGGAATGCTATCTCTTTTGTGCCAAGGAAAACGAAGTAGAAATTTGGCATTGGGCTTGCATAAGTGTCTTTTACCATCTTTAGCAAAACAACGGGGATAATGAAGATGATGTCAATGATGAAAAAGATCTAAGCGAAACAGAAAAGTGATTATGTCCTTAAGACTGACAGATTTCTCTTCTGTGTTTACTGATGTTCATGTATAAAATGGTGGCATTGAAGTGACATTGATATAGTGATTATGCTATAGCAAAATATGGGAACTGGCCTGCCTCATATTCAGTGTATATTTTGAAGGGATGTTCACTGTGTTGTCCATATTTCAGGATAAGGATATGTATGTACTCCTTTAAGATACAATACTTATAGTTGTATCATTAGGTAATAAGGCACTGGAAAGGTGTTTGTATTCCTCTTTCAAAATTAGTGTTATTATTTTTAATCAATATTTGAGGATCATGGTGTACTTTTTTGCATGTCCATATTGCTGATAGAATCCTAAACTTTATGCGGAACAAATTATTCTTTCGTATCTAATTCATTTTGTTAGCCATGTTATGTATATTAAAATATTGTTATTAATATTATGATTATTCTACTGCAATTGGCACTTTCTAATGATACTGCACCTCTATTAGTTACACTTGAAGTGCAAGTGTGTTAGTTAGGTATTTCTGTGCAAGTGTGTTCACTTTCTGAAATCTTACACAAAGCACATGATTGATGATGAAGAAGAAGAAAGAGTAATCAGGGAGCAAGATTCCTTCCTTCATCTATGATCAATTTAGCCATTAAATAGGTTGATGGGTACGGAACCAATTGGCTGGGTATCTTTTGTTATAAAAAATGAATGGGTATCCTTTAATAAAATAATAAAGAACTTATAGCATATTGGTAGTAGATCTATATTACAACATCTCCCATATATATGAGCTTCCATTAAACATCCTGCAAAATCTGAACACGGGGTATATTCAATTAATTATGAAATATTCAAGCCTATAATAATAAACTAATTTCTATTTCTAATTTCTTTTTAAGTAGATTTAAACAACTTTTACAAAAGATTAAAGATTAAATTAATAAATATTTTAAAATATTGATTCTTTTCCAAAAACTCAAATACTGATTATAAAAATTAAACTAATTACTATGTCAAAAAGACATACTAATTACTATTTTAGTTTTAGAAACATTTGTAGTAAGTAACGCGCCGCGCCCTGTGTGTACTGTATGCATGGGTATACGATTAGTTATAAAGAAAAACAAACCTCTCATTCAAGGTGGGAGACTATCATATCCATCCTCTCCCTTCTCTTTTTTCCCAAGCCCTCCCCTCTCCCCTCCTCTCTTCCCCTCCTAAACTCCTAAATGGATATTGGACCAAGTTTTCGTTTTTGTTCCACTTGTATTTTTTTATTTTTATATCTGGTGCGTCAAATAGTGCTCACTACGAAAATTTGACATGTATTAAGACTTTTATTCAATAGACTCATTTTTATAAGGATTATATATATTTTTTTGACAGGAATAAGGATTATATTTGAGCACTCCTATTTTGGACGGAATTTTTTTTAACTACGTCGTTTGATTCAAATCTCATTGTCATTATTCCATGTTTAAAAAAAGAAAAATGCTAAATCGTACGAATATATTTTCGCACAAGTCACACGAATGACGTAGAGCGAGATCCTTTCAATTACTATTCACTCCATCTGTTTCTTTTTTCAATGCCAGCTGAAAACATGCCATTATTAAAAAAAAATTCCTCTGGCAATCTTGATGGCTTGAAGAAGGAGCCCATACGCCTCGTTGTGGCCACGAAGCCCTCGTCCACATAACAACTATTTGCCAGTCTTTTTAGGGAAAGTAATTTGCCCGTTGTTAAGCCTTGCTTGCTGGCTGCCTAGGTATCTGCACAATAATATTGGCTATCTTTGATTCTTTGAAACATCAGCGACAAAATTTGACTTGAAATTCATATTTTTAATAGAGAAATCTTTTTTGTTTCAATATATGACAAAGTATCAAGATGTTCAAATGCCTATCTGGGGAACGAATCCTTTAACCATAGAAATTTCCGATACATTTTTCATCTAGTAATATTGATGTTTGGAATTAGAATATCTCATCAACTTTGCTTCTTTGGTCATTTTCCATATGGAAAGCCCCTCCACTGAAATCTTTTCATGTTAACTCTAAACTAATCTATTAGCAGATGAACCCTCTCACATGTTCTCAAATGATGCTATAACTAATATTAAAAGTCAAAACTCATTAATTTTGTTGATTATAGGACTATTAAAACAATATTATAACAAAATATCAAAAGCATTTGAATTTTTAAATAATTTTATAGAAGAAATTGGCGATCGTAAACTGCAGAGAATATGAGATTTAGACATATGTGGCAAGGTACTAATTAATAGTGACGATGTTGCTGGCTTGCTGCTGAGTGCGAGAAATAGTTGCCTAGGTGTTGTGTATTTTTCTTCGAGGAATGCTACGGACACTCTCTCTTAAATACTTTCTCAATGATTGGGCCACATCACACTTTTTTTTCAAAATCAACCATTGGATTGAAAGTTACTATCATATAGATCATATCTTTAAATTTTAACATTAATCTATGATCATTTGCTATGTCATCAAGATGCATCAAGATTAATGTTATTTGTAATTACATCGTTGACGTTAATCTTAACGCATCTTGATGACATATCAAATGATCATAGATTAATGTTAAAATTTACAGATATGATCTATATGACAGTAACTTTCAATCCAATAGTTGATTTTGAAAAAAAAAACGTGTGACGTGGCCCAATCATTGAGAGAGTGTTTAAAAGAGAGTGTCAAAGAGAGTGTCTGTAGCATTCCTCTTTTTCTTTTATTTTTTTTAAAGAATTCATAAGGCCCCACGTTGAAGAGGTGATTTCGCTAGCATTCGTTCATTTCGTGTGACATCAGTTCGTAACACATAGCAGCGCTATTAAAAAAATTGAATGAATTCTCACAATTTTTAATTAACCGATCAGAGCATGTATCTCTAGCTAACTTTTTTTTTTATGACAAAAGAGAAAACAAACCAGCCACTAAGGCTCTAAAGAAGGGGATCAGGCTCCCCTTTTATCAAAATCAATCAGCAACATAAGACTAGGAAAAGCAACATCAACAAGTTGCAAGGAAAAACTAGTGGAGTGTGCTTTGGCAGCCAAAGCATCAACACATCTATTAGCCTCTCGGAGGATGTGATTAAATTCAACATGCCAGCCAGGGAGATGGATAAATGAGAGCACCTCTTGAAGTAGAGGTTTGAAGTATTGGCTAGGAGTATGTCGAAGCCGAATCATGTTGAGAATGCTGAGGGAGTCAGTTTCAAACACAACCTTTTTAGCAGCCATGTCACGGGCTACTTTCAAGCCTAGGATTAACCCCCAAAACTCAGCCACCAAAGTATTGCTAGGGGCCAATTTACACATGAATCCTGTAACAAAGTCACCATTAGCATCCCTCATGATATCGCCACAAGAAGCTTGGCCCCTCACAAAAGAACCATCAGTATTGAACTTGAAAGAGCCATCGGGTGGCCTAGTCCAGTGAGCATTAACAGCAGGCCTGTGACTTGCATGAGAAGCAAGAGGATTAGTAAGTTCTTTCTCAATCTGATGCACATGACTAAGGATACAGTTCAGCAGAACTTGTCCTAGATCACTGGATTTGGAAAAAACCAAAGAATTTCGATTCTTCCATAAGGTCCAAATAGCAACACCAAATACAAGAGGCCACTTCCAGGGGACATCTCCAATCACCTTTGAACTAAGGTTCCATTCAATCCACTCATAAAGGCCAAGGCTAAAGAACTTAGCCCAATTATCATTATCCATGGGAATTAATTGAGTCCAAAAATCCCTCGCATCATCACAATCTCTAAGCATATGAATGATGGACTCATTTTGCAAGTGGCATCTGGGACAAATAGGGTCAGCAATCATGCATCTATGGACTCGAACTTCATTGGTTAGTAAGGAGCCATGAGACACTTTCCAAAGGAAGGCTCTTATTCTAGCAGGCCCTTTCCAACTCCAGACTTGCTTGAATAAAGATTGAGATATAGTGTTATGCTGGTCTATTTTTCTAATCAAAGCATAAACTGATTTAATGCTAAACTGGCCATCACTTGTGGGCTGCCAGTTAAGAATGTCACTTATGCCATTAGATGGAGGCTTCACCTGCAAGATTAGATTACACACAGCATCAGGAATGTAGGCTCTAATCTTGCTCCAATCCCAATCATCACTAGAACAATAATGAAAAACTGAGAATTCTTTCTCAGTAATTGGAATTAAATTTGCAAGTTGTTCCTCTAAACTACCACAACTTGGAATCCACTTATCTCTCCAAAACCTGGTGTCTTTCCCATCATTGATCGACCAACCAATGTTTTGTTTAACCTCTCCCCAAGCATTGGCCACAGCTTTCCAGATATTAGATGAAGCACTCGGTATAGTGACATTAGGAGTTGCTAGAGAACCACACTTGTACTTAGCTCTCATAATTTGGACCCAAAGTTTATCTTTATCAGCAACCAATTGCCAAGCCAGCTTATACATGTATGCTTTATTAAGCATTCTGAGTGATCTAAACCCAAAACCTAAGTATCTCTAGCTAACTAAAAACTGAGAGAAGAACGAATGCATATTTGTTTTCAAATTATGTAGCATTATACTATTTTGCATTATAATTACCGAGTGTACGTGATCCCATCCAGTTAATAAAAGTGTACATAATCCGATATGCACTATGCAGGCCAACTGAGTAAGCCTAGTGAATATGATCGAGAATCTAAACAATGGACTAATTAGAGAGAGAGAAAAAAAACATGACAGGTGTGTGTATATTGGATATTCCCTCCAAGACTTAATTATAAGAAAAAAAAAGTACATATATTTAGTTTAATTGGACTAAATACATGTACCTTTTTGCTTATAATTAAGTCCGGAGGGTGTAGCTTCAAGCCTTCAACACGTGTGAGATATAAATTAATCTATTATATTTTCTATATAAGAAATTTAACTACACTAAAAATATATGGTAAAATTTCATTTATCTATTTTTCCAAAAAAAAAATAAATAATTACATGTAGGTTTTATTTCTCTTTGTCATTAGTGTCGGACACAAGTTCTCTCCGCTGGTTTAAGGTTACAAAGCATAAACAAAGGTTTGAATTGCCAGAGTTAGAAGTCCTCGCAGGTTGGTTAATTTCACTGTCTAATGTTCTAATGTTTCGCGTGGCTAATTGTTAACCCGTGAACAACCAAGTACTTGCTTGCATCCAATACAAGATAGCTGCACATCCCACCGACTCTGCTGACCTGTACCACTAAACAGAGTATATTTGCTGTTTAATTCGGATTTTTAAGAAGAAAAATAAAAGTAACATTAATAGGAAAATCAATTCAGATTATATCACTATACAAATTGAGTTAGATCATTTTATTTTGGCAAAATTCCTATGTCGGTGTTTTAACTTAATTTTCAGTTTTAAACTAGCCTTTTATTTTTTATTTTTTTTAATTTAGTCTCTTATATTCTAAAACGTTAATTTTAAGATAAACAGTTGGATCATCTACAACAAAATATGCATGTATGCAGCCGACACGTCAATTAAACTAACATTAGATACATGTGTAAGTTATTTTTACACTGACGAGATGGTACATAGAAATTAAATTCAAATTAAAGTTGTGAGACTTTTTATAATCATTATGCAATTTTTTAGTAATTTTTAATTTTAGTAAGCCATATGAATTTAAATATTCATTATCAACAATTCCTATCACCTATATAAGATAGTACAATATTGTTTCTTGATTCCCTCATCGATCACACACGCGCGCGCGCGATGCTGGTGGGAATTATTACTTCGAACTTTTAGTGGCCAAACAAAATAATATTGGAAATTGTTGCATCTAACCATTATAATGGATGATTTATCTCTGAGTTTGAATGTTTATTGCCAGAGCCACTTTCGTTAAAAGCAAAAGGTGCGGCTACAGTAACTTTTTTTTTATTTTTTTAAAGAAGTGTAAAGACTCATTTTTTTCCTCACAAAATATCTACGACACATTTTGTTCCCTCATAAACTCAAATAAAAAAATAACTCCTCATATTGTTTAAAAAGATTACTTTAGCCACTCATATTTTTAAAACGAGGTCACATTAATCCCTCAATAAAAGGGACTAATGTGACCCGTTTTAAAAATATAAATGACTAAAGTAATTTTTTAAAAAAAATATGAGAGATTATTTTTTTATTTAAGTTTGTGAGGAATCAAAATGAGTCGTTGATATAATGAGTGTTTACTAAAATAAAAAAAAAGTATATCTTCGTATTCGCATTTTAGTAGCCACAAAAAACAAAAAAGTTTCTGCTTTAAAAAAAGAGCGTGCTGCATAACTTTTTCTTTTTTTTAAGTATAGCTTCGGCTTTCATTTTTGTCCAAAATAATTTGTTCAAGAATAATGATACATGTACCAGTAACAGTTGATGAATACACTTTTCACATATCTTATCATATCTTCGCCAAGTTGTTTTTGCTAGGCGACAAACAAATGGTAGCACTCATACGTTAGCTAGAGTATCTATCTGTTACGCTACTCGCAATGTTTTCAGTTATATTACTATTTGTATTTGGAACATTATTTTGAATGAAATGTCATGATTTATTTGAGTCAAAAAAAAAAAGAAACATATGTGACAGATCAAAAAAAAATCTTATCTTTATGTAAATCAATAAACAATACTTCGATCTTGTTGCAACTATTATTAAATAATTCAAATCATTTGTGGTAAATATATCATACAATATATATAAATATTTCTATATCAATCAGATATCAGGTTATTGTCTCAGTCGTGATGACTAAGATGACTATGAGCTTTTGTTTTTGGAGAGTGTTGGTCGTCGTCAGAGTTTCAAATAATTTTTCAAGTATCAGTTCATGTGAACCACATGTAAAGGTAGTCCATTCTAGAATTCACCATATTTTAATATGAATAATTTTATATCTTCTTAATCAAATTTCTTAATTTTTTTACAAAAATATTAAAACAAATATGGAATATCATTCGCAACCCAAATCAAAATGGAGTCATTGAAAACCTAACAAAATGATTGATTATTTTTTTCATCCCAGCATTATGGTCTGTTTGGGAGAGAGGAAAGAAAATAGGAGGAAGAAAAGCTTTTGGTAAAGTGTGAAAAAGATGCATTAATAAATGTGACAGACCAATAATAATATAACACATCATCAATTTTACACTTTAATCAATAAACTTTCTTTCCCCCCACTTTCTTTCCTCCCACTTTCTTACATACCAAACATACCATTAGAGCTTACGTCTACCTGTTTGATTCTGCCTTGGACTAGAATTGATGTTCGGGAAATTTTTGTTGTTAAAGGCAATGTATGTTTTTAATTCAGAGAAATCGATGTTCGAGAAACTCTAATGCTTTGTTTGGATAGTGAAAGGAAAGAAAGATGAAGGAAAGAAGGTTGAAGGAATGAAAGTGAGTAGAAAGTGAGATGATTATTTGGTTGTTTGGTAGGAATAAAAGTGGAATAGAAAGTGAGAGGAAAGAAAGACGTATATTTGATAAATTACATAAACACCCTTATGCAAAATTGAGATGTATTTATTATTTTATATTTATTATTTTATATTAGATATAAATCCATTACTCACTAAAAAAAATAAAAGCATTAATATATATATATATATATATATATATATATATATATATATATCTCTCTCTCAACAAGTGACGAAGAAAACGTGGTTCATTTGAATAAAAAAAGAAAAAGAAAAAGTAGCTGTTGATCCAACAAGTCAGCAAATGAAAAATAGAAGGCTATTTTTGTCCTTATAGTTATAGTCTAAAATCACCCCTTGCGTTGCACCACTTTCATTCCCTTCATGCGTGGAATGCTTTTCATGGTGGGGTGGGGCCCAAAATATTCCATCTTCCCTTCACTTTTTTGTGTTAGCCAAACGATGGAAGGCTCTTATTTTCAAAAACTTTCTCTTCTTTCACAATCTTTCTCTCCTCTATAAGTTCAACCAAACATAGTGTAAAGCTCTTGAACTCTAAGGCTATGTTTGGTAGCCAAGAAAGTAAGGGGAAAGAAAGTTTATTGATTAAAGTGTAAAACTGCTGATGTGGCACACTATGATTGGTCTGTCACACTTACCCATGCACACTTTTTACATTTTTCAAAAGATTTTCCCTTTTCCCCACTTTCCTCCCCCATTCAAACATAGTGTAAGACTATGTTTGGTATGTAAGAAAGTGGGAGAAAAGAAAGTTTATTGGTTAAAGTATAAAATTGATGATGTGTCACATTATTATTGGCCTGTCACACTTATCTATCTATACATATTTTTTATATTTTTCAAGAAACTTTTCATTCCCTCCACTTTCCTTCCCCTCTCCCAAACACAATGTAAAACTCTAAACCGAAAGGAATAGATAAACTTGATAGAATTAGACATATTATTAATAGCGTTAACACCGAAGGATTGAATTAAAAAAAATTAAAATCATAAGAACTTTTTGATACCATTTTATAAATTCAACAGATTAATTAACCTAATTTGAAGGATAATTTTAGAAAAATAATATAAATTTTTAATAAATTTAATGTCATTTACTAAATTAACTAATTTTTTAATTTATGTAAATTAATTAAATGAGTCTTATATAAAACGATAGAGATAGTGTTCCCTCCTGTCCATATTACAAGAAACAAAAGAGTCATTTTTTTCCAAATAATAAAAACAAGTATCAATTTTTTAATGTATTAATTACTAATTTTTATTTTTGTTCTTATTTAAAGTGAGACTTTATATTAACAAGCCACAAGGTACATCTATTTCATATATATTATTTCATAAAAGAAGTAGTTTTGAAAAAAAACTTAATCTTTAAAAGTATTAATTAAAAAAAGATTTCAATACAATTTTTTAACCTGTGTGAATTAGAGTTTTATTTTTTTATAATATAAGTATTTCGGATGGAATATATTTCTTAATTTAAGACTCTCGAGTCGAAAGAGTTAGAAAACACTTGTTTTTTCTGAGTTTAAAAAGCAGTCAACCACGCTAAAGTTTGGAATTCAGAGACCACAACAAACTTGGTCCATTTTGTTTATGTTTAAAAAGCATAAATCTTAGCGCATGCATGGTGGCAATAATTGACTGAGTGCGTGCGAAAGGGCCTTCCCACCAATTTACGAATGACTTTTTGTTTAAGTTGTTAACGTCATATCTATAACATGTAATCAATAAATTGGGGATATAATATAGTATTAGGTGTAATTCACTCTTAGACTTAATCAGCTAGCTGGCACTATTGTGGGGTTTTCTTGTTTCTAAGCAACTTAATTCTTTCAATTTTAATCTTAATCTAAGACAAGGGCACTTGTCACCATAGAGTAGTCCTAACGCTACTTGCTGATTCAGGAAATTATACCCACCGAAAACTGCTCAGCCTTTTTCTCAAACTATCCCTTTTATATTTGGTTAATTAATAATTAATGGTAGGTCACCGCAGTTCACAGAAAATGTAACCATTTTTTACAGCCACTTGTTTGAAGTATTTTTTCCTTGTCTTCAGATTGATTTGGATCGCTAACTTACACAAAATAATCTTAGGATAAATTCATTAATCAGGGAAAAGGGGTATAAATGTGTAAAATTCAACTAAGAAAAATGAGTTGCTTTAACTTGATTTAAATTTAAATTATGATCAGTTTATTCCGTGTAATTTTCATAATAAGTAATACGTTTTTGATTAATTAATTTTAGATTTATATTTTACTTTATCAAGCTTTCATAAAATATATATGTCGAATGACTTAATTAATAAAAATGTAAATTCAAAACTAAAATAAAAATCATCAAAACTCAACAAATTTGTTTTTGATCAATAAAACACAACAAATTTAAGTAACTTCTTTTCATATACAATGAATTGTTTTTAACCTTATCATTTTTTCAAATCAATTCCACTTTGGACTTTGATTGGGACTTTTTTTTTGGTAAACGACTTTATTGGGAATTAAGTTGGCCCACATCCTTTCTCTCAAATGGGTAATCTTTGAGATGAGTTTTAGAGTAATTGCTAATACGGTGAACTCTGTTACATCTAATAATGCCTTCCTCTAACCTCTTCTTCATGGGGTTATTAATCTTCTCCTTAGTCGTGCATGTCTATCGTGAAGCCAATCGCTGCGCAGACTTGTTAACAAATAAGGGTTGTTCTTCATTTGATTGGGTTATTTTTGATAAAGTATTTCCTTTGCTTTAGTCTTTGTTGCTACATGATACTAGAGGTTTTAGCATACCTCGTTTCGCTTCTTAGTCTGTATTCCATTATTCATAAAAGAAAAATAAAAGTATGAGGACCAAAAGTGCAAACAAATATTCACGAGTCGCATAAATATGCTGCCTGTAGCAACGTGTAAGACATCAAGTCAGTTCCCATGCAAGTATCACGTCACTAGTGTCGTTAATTATTCGACAGAGATTGAATGCGTAGACCAAATTTGCTTGATTTTGAAAATAGGGTTAATAGCGCTTTTCGTCCATGTAATATGAGCGAAATTCGGTTTTAGTCCCTGTAAAATTTTTTATTGGTTTTTTGGTCCCTGCAATATAGAAATTTTTGTTTTTGGTCATTGTTGTTTCGATTTTACTCCCTGTAATAGTTTTTCATGATGGTTCTAATCCCTGTAATATGTAGTCCATGTTGATTTTAGTCCATGTAATATGGATCATATAAGGACTAAATTCAAAGTAAACAAATATTATAGGGACTATAATCAAAACTATAAAGACTAAAATTAAAAATTTTTATTATAAATTTTTATTCATTCATGGATACCTCAGAAGAATTTATTTCAGTAAATATTATAGCGACTATAATCAAAACTATAAAGACTAAAAGTAAAAATTTTTATTATAAAATTTTATTCATTCATGGATACCTCAGAAGAATTTATTTCAGTTGAGAGATTTCAAAAGGTTGAAAAGTAGCTCCAACAATTAGTTTTGCCGTCAAAGTGCAATAACTCACAAGATTGTTGCCCTTTGATCCAAATCAGAGCATGAACTCTGTAACTTGTAATTTGGTTGGCAAGCAACCAACCATCCTCCCAAATTCCAACAATCCTTTTCTGATTTTCTCGTAATTCAACATATTGTTTAGACGTTTCTCGATTTTGTTCTAGGATATGATCAACTTTTTTTTTTCGATTTCTTAATCAGATATTTACATGTTTGCACAAAATGCATCATCATGTAGTACTAACATAAAAGTAATTTAACAATCTAGATCTACTAATTTAGTTATAGATAAAACTCAGATGTTTTTCTATATAACAAAAAGACAGCTTTTTTATTAAGAAAACAGCTACACATGCATTTTTTTTAAGACAATTAGTGATAGCTGGCTTGTATATTTAGTTAACAGCAGTAAAAACAGAACCATTTGTACTTTAGTTATTCAATAATACATTCAATTATAATTATAATAAGGGTTAATACCACTTTTAGTCCCTGTAATATAAGGGAAATCCAATTTTATTCCCTACTAAAATTTTTGTTTAGACTCCGCCCCTGTAATTTTCAGATTCACCCATTTTTAGTCCCTCACCTCTTCGTTCAGGTGGCACGCCGACTTCCAGCTCAACTAGGCCACGTATGTAGCTTATTACATGACATATGCCACCAGTCGAATAATTTAAATTCAATTAATAATTAATAATTTTAAATCTCCCACCACCACAACACCTGAGTTCCACACCACCCCTCTTCCCTAATTTGCAGGACAGAGAGAGAAGAGGTGACGAGAGACAGATGGGAAGGGCCAAGGTTGGGGCAGGAAGGACAAGGACGTGGTGGTGGTTCCAAATGGTTCACGATGGCTCGACATAGTTGGCAGAGCTCAGAGCGGTGGTTCGCTTGTGGGTATGTGTGGTTGACACCGGGAGCAGAGAGAGACGGAGGTGGACTGAGAGAAAAATGGAGAGAAAAGGAAACCAGAGTGTGTGTGATATATATATACCCGATGGGGAAAGGGTGTTGCAACGACGAGAGCTAAGCCACGGTGTCAACGGCAGATTCAAGGATTTGTTTTTGTTTTTCAATTTTCACTTATATGCCTAATTCATCTTTTTCCCTCTTTCCCGTTTGTTTCTTCCCTCTCTTCTGATTTGATTTTTTTCAGGTTCTTAATTTTTTGTTGGCCTCACGTGTTGTGGGATAATGGGGATTTTCTTTGATGGATTTGTTGAAGATTTTCTATTCTTTGAAGGAGGGGAAGTGTAGCGGAGGGGGAAGGTCAGTGGTGGTGGTTAGGAGTCGGTAGTGGTGGTTGGGTGAGGGTGAGGAGTGACCGACACATTGGGGAGGGTGAGGGAGGGGAAAACGTCATCAATATGGTTAATTTATTATTTATTTAATTAATTTTTTTTAATATGGTTTATATTGTGTCGATAAGAAATATGCCACGTGTACAAAAATTTACATGTCACTCGTGTCACCTGGACGGAGAGGTGAGGTGAGGGACTAAAAATCTGAAATTATATGGACAGAATCTAAACAAAAATTTTAGCAGAGACTAAAACTTGATTTCACTGATATTATAGGGACTAAAAGCGGTATTAACCCTTACAATAATATGCAAATTATTATTTAAGAATTTTTTGGGGGAAAAGAGAAAACTGTAAAAAAAAAAAGAAAAGTGGGGCCGTTATTGGAAGCGGTGAAGGTGGCAGAAGGGATCAAGAGTGGAGAAGGAACTAAGGTAGAGACAAAAGCAGGGGATCAAATCCCAATTTAACCACGGAGAGCAGTACACCTTCTTACAATACCGTATTTCTGACACAGAGATTAAGCGAAATATGCGTGCTAATTTTCAGTTCCGTTTTTCTTTTTCCTTTTTTAATTTTTAGTTTTTTGGTCTTTGTTTTTTTCCAACAACAACAATAATAATATTAAAAAAAATTAAAAACAGCGTCAGAGACGCCGACGACCAACCAAACCAAGCTCATATTGCCTGTCGACTTTTCTTCCTCTCTCTGGTCGCAGACACACAACACCACTCTCTCTCTCTCCATTCTTTCCTCTTTTCCCTTTCTCTCTTCGATTCATCTAAATCCAGTTCTAGCCGTAGATCGTGCTTTTGCTTTTGCGTCTGTGAAGAAGCCACTCCTCTGCTTGCGGTTGTTGTTGCTCTTTATTCGCTTGCTGGAAAATTCTGTGAGCTGACCAATTTCTTAACAATGCGCTACTTTTATTTTTTATTATTTTATAATAAATTAAATGGCAGTGTTCTGGTTGTTATGTCTCAGTTCTTCATATTCCTGGTTTAAGGTAGAAGCTTGTTCGGTTATTATTGTCAATTTTGAAGTCTGTTTATGGATGTTATTTAGAACTTGGGGGGTTATTTTGTTGTCGGTGATGGATGTTTCCTTAGTTGGATCTGAAAACCGTGATTAAACAACTACGTTATCAAGTTAAATTTAAGACTTATTCATTGTTTGCACTTAATTATTGTTCTATTTTTTTAAATAAATAAATATATTTTAAAAAAAAATTGTTTGATCACTTTGATGTTTGAATATTTGATTTTACAATGAAAGGAGTGAGATTTGGGAATGACAAAAATCTTTTTTCTTTTGGTTTTAAGTTTTGTTAGAATTTTGTAATTGAGAAAGGGAGAGTATGTCTGGTGGCACGCAGAATAGTCTGAGAAAAGCACTTGGAGCTCTTAAGGATACCACAACAGTCTCATTGGCTAAGGTCAACAGTGATTACAAGGTAGAATGATTTGCACATAAGACTGTTTATATGGGATCGCGTATTTTTGTGTTTGTTCTCAATGGGTTTACCGTTTTCTAGGATTTGGACATTGCTATAGTTAGAGCCACCAATCATGTTGAACGTCCAGCTAAGGAAAAACACATACGAGGTTTGTACCGAAACAATTTATGTGGTCTGTATACTGCTTATTTCATGTTTCTACTATTTGTTGCATATTTCTAGGTTGTAGAAGAGACATTTGTTGGATAAGTTAGGGTTTTGAATATTTTGATTCCAAGTATATCTGTGATCTCTTTTGCAGCTATATTTTCAGCCATCTCAGCTACGAGACCTAGGGCTGATGTTGCCTATTGCATCCATGCTCTGGCCAGACGATTATCAAAGACACATAACTGGGCTGTATGTGCACTGTGACTTAGATCTCATCCTTTTTTATATATGGAATGAAAACTTTTCAATGTATTCACTCAAGGACTTGGAATGTGTGATTAAGCTTTTATGAATTATTATCTGTTTGTCGATATCCTTTGTTGCCAAGGTTGATGAAACATTACATTTGTAATGCCTTCACTTCTGGAGATTATGGCTTGACCATCACATATGACCTTATAGCCAAATAAAAGTGGGACAAAAATGAATATCCAGATAGCATTTTTAACAAAAATCTGCTGAGACGCGTTTTTCATGACCTTTATATGTTTGTTGATAAAATGTAATCATTTCGTGCATCTGACCTTGTTAAAAGACTTAGAACATATGTACTTTTCATCTAGTTCTGAAGCTACAATATTTGTATGGAAACTTATGCAGTTATCGCCTAATTTTTCGGTTACCTTTGCTATTTCTGTCGTTCTCATGGAATTCACCACTGAGCATGTGTGTGTGTGTTTGTGCTGCTTCTATTTGGTTGATTAACAAGTGGTTTTATCTATAGGTTGCATTGAAAACTTTAATTGTTATTCATCGTGCTCTGAGAGAGGTGGATCCCACATTTCATGAAGAACTCATTAATTATGGGAGAAGTAGAAGTCATATGCTCAACATGGCTCATTTTAAAGATGATTCCAGTCCAAATGGTGCTTCTGTTTTTCTCTCCATCATTGATTTTATTATCATTTCGTTACTATCTTTATTGACTTTGTAGTTTCATTCATTATTTGTTGCTCAGCATGGGATTATTCTACATGGGTCCGCACTTATGCATTATTTTTGGAGGAAAGGCTTGAATGTTTTCGTGTGTTGAAGTATGACATTGAGGCAGATCGTCCTGTAAGACTCTTCTTATTTTTCACTTGTTTTTAAACTTACTGTTTCAGACTTTACATTTTTCACTTCAACACAAGTAGTTGAATTATCTGACTGAACATTATTTATTGAAGAATATTATTCAGTAATAGTATAATACTAGAAGGTCCTCACTGTGGTTGTTATTACGTCACACACTACATGCATACTTTTGAATAAGGAAAATTCACCAATTGTGAACTTTGTCTCAGAGGACCAAAGATTTGGATACTGCAGAATTGCTAGAGCAGTTGCCGGCTTTACAACAACTTCTCTATCGAGCTATTGGTTGCCAGGTGAGCTTTTAATCCAAGTGGTTCAAGATAGGTTGAATTTTGACCCCAAACATCTCACTGTTGGTGGGTTTGATTTTAATGAACACATTTTACAATGTCAGCAGCATTAATATTGTGCAAATTGTTTTAACTTTTGTATGGTGCAGCCACAAGGGGCAGCTGTAAATAACTTTGTGATTCAGTTAGCACTCTCAATGGTAGGTCAATTGTTTAATCATACTGTTTTTTTTTAAATTGTTTTTGCTTTCATCACATTGCTGAACATACTTTATATTGCAAATAGGTTGCTTCGGAAAGCATTAAAATTTATCAAGCTATTAGTGATGGAACTGTTAATATGGTTGATAAGGTATGCGTGGTTCTCTTCATGAATTTGAAGCTTGATGTAACTTCCTATGTATTTATGAGACTATTGTTACAGTTTTTTGAGATGCAACGCCAAGATGCTCTGAAAGCTCTTGACATATACAGAAGGGTGGGGCTGCAGGTATCTCTTATGACAAAATCTTTTTTTTCTATTATATAAATTTTTGTATCCGGAAAGTTATGTTTAAACTTTAAACATTTTTTTTTGTGAGTCCAGGCCGAGAGATTGTCAGAATTTTATGAAATATGCCGTAATCTTGATATTGGACGTGGAGAAAAGTTTATTAAAGTTGAGCAGGTTGGTTTGATCTTATATCATGCTTGTTTGTGCCAATCACATTTTAGCTGGTTTTTTCGATTAGTTTTATGAAATATAATACTAAGTGAACTGATCGATGATATGAAGCCCCCCTCGTCATTTCTGCAAGCCATGGAAGATTATGTCAAAGATGCTCCCCAGGGACCAATAGTTCGCAAGGATCAGGTATGGATGAACATCAATAACTTTGTTTTATTCTTTATGTCATGGTTGGAATCATAAAGAGCAAGTGTATATTTAATAAACATCTAGGTTAGACCCTGTCAGCTATCTACTACTCCCTCCGGTCTCAAATACAAGCAAAAAAAATCCAAGTTTCGTGGTTTAAAATATAAGCAAATCTAACTAATTTCAGCATATTTAATGATATTATTCCCAAGATACCCTTCAATTACTTCAAATTTTATTTTCCCAACAACTCCTTTTATTCCCTTGAAAAAGTTTCCATAAAATTGTCTTTCCGTTGGCAAGGGCAATTTAGAGAATACAGTTATTATTTTTTATTACTTTAAGAAAATTTAATGAGATTAATTAATTTTCTTAAAGGGTGCGAGTTAGCTTTTTTTTTTCCCCTGCTTATATTCAAGACCCGGGGGAGTAATTTGGAAAATGATATATTTGCAACTGATGATTGCATTTTCTTGGAAAAAGAGAGGTCCAACCATCGTTGCAATCTGGCAGGTGGTATATACTGAAAATTTGAAGTTAATATATAATACTTGTTTCATCATGTTCGAGGAGTTCTTTTCTTTGGCTCATCTAAACATTCTGGAATCTCTTTAACTTCCTTAAAAAATGTTCTGTCATGATTTTATATGCTATACTTTTATTTCAATACTTATAACTTTCATTATTTGTGGAGACAGTAATGTCAGTATTTTAGCTGCTCATAGTTTTTCAACCACATACCGTTTCTCCTTTCCATTTGTTTCAGGATTTAATATGTTATTGCATTCCTCTAACTTCAGAATGCTTATTCTATCTTGACGAAAACATTATTCCTATGCTGCGAAAATATATTATACTAACCAATGCTTCCATTTTAATTAAAAGCTGGCCATTGAAAATAAAATTGCCTCTCCAAAAGAAGTTTTGGCTATTGAATACAAGAAGGCACCAGAAGTGCAAGAGGAACGTCCACCCTCACCCCCTCCACCTTCTGAACCTGTGAAAGTGGAAACACCACCAGTACAACCACCACCTGATCTGTTGGTAATTAGAGTGTTTTTTTGTGCCCTGTTTTTGGTATATTTCAGATTGCTGACCAGCTCTACTGGTAATACTTACCAATATCATAATAGTTGCTTTACCTGTACTATCTAATTTCTCTCCTTTTGGGGCTTTCTAACTAGAATTTGGAGGATCCTGTACCAGCTGCTTCAGAGTTGGATGAGAAGAATGCCTTGGCTTTAGCAATCGTTCCCGTCGGTAATTTGTTGTCCTTTGCCTCTATTGTGTTAAATACATTGAATGAAAGCTGGTTAATCTGCTCCTGTTGTGAACCTTCAAAATAATTAAATAATAATAATAGTAATTGGTTCATAGAGGTGGACTGAACTGGTTTTCTTTTCAAGACCAGTGATGTTTCACATTGTTAGGATTAAACCTCTTAATATTGGAGTTTAATCATGTGAAGTGAACTATACTCCAGCATCCTTTTCCTTTGTCTGCACTTTGTTAGTAGTTAAGAGCTTAAGATTAGAATGCTCAGTTTGATATTTAAATTAGGTAGCATGTCTTGGTGTCGATTCATACGATGTCTTGTTAATGGCTGTTTCAGATCAACAACCTTCTGCTGTTTCAAATCAAGCAAATGGAACCACGGGATGGGAATTGGCACTTGTCACGACTCCTAGTTCAAATGAGACTGCTACAACAGCTAGCAAGCTGGTATGCTTTCTTCTTTACTCAATTCACCATTCTGTTAGCTCATGATTTGTTGTGAATGTAAATCAATCTCTCAAGATGTGTATGCATCTAAAGGAAACATAGTCAAAACCCTTGCTTGCACATATGCTTTTGTTTCTGTTAATAAGCGAGATGACCTATTGGATAATCAGGCTGGAGGTTTGGACAAGCTTACACTAGACAGCCTATATGATGATGCACTAAGGAGAAACAACCAAAACGTCAGCTATAATCCATGGGAGCCAGCACCGGTGGGAGCCGTGATGCAACCAACAATGCACGATCCATTTTTCGCCTCTAGTACAATGGCTGCACCACCGTCTGTTCAGATGGCAGCTATGTCTAACCAACAGCAGGCTTTCATGTTTCAACAGCATCAGCAAATGATGATGATGGCCCCTCAACAACCATCAGCAAATCCTTTTGGAAATCCTTATGGAGCCACTGTTCATCCCTATGGCTCAGGTATGCCTGTTCAATCATACAATCCATATACAGGCCTCATCTAGACATTTCTTCTGGAAATCAAATGCTTAATAAGCTCAACGGTAAAAAAAACATGGAGATTCGACTCTCGGTTCTTTGTTCGGGAGACAAGAAGAATAGACAGATTTGTATCATATGTTGTGTGCACGCCGTAGATATTTAGAGTGAAATTCTTTTTGAATAAGTAGCAGAGGGAGGGTTTTGGCTATATGATTTTTTATGTACAAGGTAATTGGTAATCAGATTCGATTCAAACCACGTAGAATTTCTTTTATCCCTGATTGATTGCTGTTAACGTATTAGCAGGAAATTTGTTATTGGTAAATTGGACTGTATTGTTTTCAGTTTCCATTCCTTGTATATGGTGGAAGTATATTCATTGTGTGTTTGTCAGACCAACATTTATCCAATGAAAATACGTCAAGTCTGAGAACTGAGTATATTTGGTGTAATGAACATTTTTTTATTCATTGCCATGTGTAATGTCTTATTCTATAAGATGTTTCTACAAATATTTAATTTATACTGTTTCTTTTCCTCGAAGGGTGAATTAAAACCTGTAGTTATTGTGAACTACCAAAGCTCTAATTATTGTTAAAGAAGCAATGTGCAACAATAGAGAGAAAAAGAAAGACGAATAATGTCATGGTTATGAACACTATGGTAATCTTTTCAGGTCTAGTGTTTGGTTTTGGGGAGGGGAGATTTGATTTTAGATACTTTCTTTGGTTAAACTTTTTTTTTTGTTACACTTTTTTTGGTTACAATAACTTACTTTATTTGGTTTATAAGGGGAGGGGAATGAAATTAATTTATTAGTAAAAAATTTGTGTGTAACATACTCTACCTTGTTAAGATTTGCTACCCTTGCACGCCACACATTGATAATAATAGGTTTTACCAAAGAGCATTTAGCAAGGCTCTGAACTTAGGTTGGCATATAGGGTGTGATTGGTTCACGAGAAAAAATGTAAAGAGAGAAATTGTGAAGAGAGAGAATAAAAAAGGAGAAAAATGTGAGAAATTTGGTAGATTTTGGGTATTGATTGGAATAAGTGAAAGAGAAGAGAAAAAGAGAAGCGAGAAATGTTGATTATTTTTTAAAAGACATCAATGTCTTTGACTAAAAATTTAAATAAGGAGAGAATAAGGGTAGAAGTGGTAAAAGGAAAAGAAAAAAGGGGATGCAGATCATTTTCTCACCACTTTGGCGAAGAAAATTTTTTCACGTGGAACTAGGGGTGGGAATAGGCCAGGTCGTCCGATAGGGGCCTACGGCTTAGCCTACGTCAGGCCTAGGCTAGACCAGGTTTTTTTTCTAAATAGACAAAGCCAAGATTTTTTTAAAAGCCTATTTAGCTAAAAAGGTCAGGCTTAAGGCCGCTCAAAAAGCCTTTTAGGCCTAACAAGCCGGTCTAGTTAAGTAAATATAAATAATACTATTTTTTATTGCTATTATTATATTAGATTTTGTACAATGTGTTAAATCAAATACTGATCTTTTCAATAATTTAAGTATATTGGCTTACATAAATTTTTGACATATTTAAAGGTCTTATTACAAAATAAAATTTAAATAAGCTATCATATAAGGTTAGATTCTCTAAAATTCAGCTTATTTGTCTATTTCTACCCCTATGTCTCATGTGTCTTAGTAGCAATTTTTTTTATAGTTGATTAGAAATGAAACTTAACCTATCAGCCTATTAGTTTATTTAAGTAAGATAGATCAAATAACTTATCTAAAGACGTTAATATGAAATAGGCCTTTAAGTAGGCTAATAGGTCATACAAGGCTTTCAAAAAGGCCAGACCAGGCCTAAAAAATAAGACCATGACAAGTAACAAGTCAGACTTAAGCCTTAGATTTTTTGAACAGGTCAGGCTTAGGTCTCGCAAAGCCTAGCTCGGGTTAACTTATTCCCACCCCTACGTGGGACCCACGTTTTTTTTTTCTTTTACTTTCTCGCCATTTTCTCAACGTTCCAATCACGAAAAAATGTGATTTTCTCAGCGTTCTCTCTCCACCTTTTTCTCTCGTCATTTCATGCTGAACCAATCACAGAATGGTAAAAAATCGGAGAATCTTTTGAGCTTTGAAGTGATTAAAAAAAAAATTATCTTATATAATCTGCAAACCCCAAATCAAGCAATCGATGAGCCTCATCTGAAATTAGGCTTGCTGTAGCGTGAAAAGGCAAGAATTAGAAGCCTAAAGGCTTGTCGTCTTGTTAAGGTCGCACTCTGATGATTGGACGTTGCTATCCTACCACACGTTTCATTCATTACAGCATCTTATATCTAGCTGATTGGCACTATATTCTTAGTTCAAACTGACTGACTACGAATTTCATCAAAAAAATTCATAAAAAAACTGACTACCAATTCAGTACAGAAACAATAAAAAGATAGTATTTCTCTATTTGTTATTTTGTTTAATAATATTGTTTAATATAAAGGATACGAAAATATAATTATACAAAAATTATTTTAAATCTAATTATTTATTTCTATTTACTATACCGAATTAATTACAATTTTTCATGCAACTTTTCCCAAAAATATTTTATGGTAACCTAACATAGCGTTTGGTTAGAGAGGAATGAAAGGGAGAAGAGAGGAGCAAAATATCTCCTAACTCAATTTTTGCTCCCCTCTAATGTTGGGGTTGTTTAGAGGGGAAGGGATGAGAGCTTAAATCATTTAAAATGAAATGACTTAGATAATCTTATATAAAATGTAATATAAATAATTATAAGGATATATAAGTAAATCAACATCTCTCCTCCATTAAAATTTCTCCACTCCCCTCATGAACCAAACAAGCAAAGACTCTCCTCCTCTTTTCTCCCCTCCTCTGAACCAAATACAATATCAAATTATATCCCTTTTCTCCATTAAAATACCTCCTCTCCACTCGTTTGAACCAAACAGACCCTAAGGGCTCATTTACTTTGTAAAAATATTTTCAATTCATAGCAGTTTTTTATTTGCAAAACACAGAGTTGGAAGACAAACAATTATGGCATAGAGGAGATGAAAGACATTTTTTTAATTTCCAAAAATACTGAATATGTCTTCAAAAATACATTTTTAAATTTTTTCAGAATGTATTCTCTAATGTTTATAATTTTAAGCGAAAATAAAATTAGGATATATGCGTCTTTTGAAAAGAGACCACCCAATCCCGATGCCGATGCCAAGCGCCTTGGCTTGAGAAGGATATTTTGTTTCTAGTTTGAGTAAATCTAAACACCTCATGTTTCATAATTAAGCAGAAATTTTTGTATTAAGAGGACATGTTGATTTGAGGAGAAGCAAACACGTTTTTCTTTCCATTAAGACCTAGTATGATTGTGAATCGGTGTGAACATTGGAAGCAAGGAAAATGGTTGTCGAAGTGAAACTATGGCGTGACAAAGTGACGACAACGACAGCTGGGAGTATACCTGCGAAGACTCTGATACCTTAAGTCAGTAGTGAACAAAGTAGAGTCATGCAAAGCATGAGAGTGTACCTAGGCCAGTGAGGTGGCCTTTTATAGGAGACCAGATGTAGAGGATTGGGGAGAAAGTCTGTTGGCTCGTAACCGAGCTCACGTATATCGTGGCATCAATCATGTCGTCACTTGATCGTTGATTAGAAGAATGACCACGATCATGATCCATGTGAGGTCCTGATTCGTGTGACTACGATTGAGAGGAGCGTCTGTTGGGATGGTGGCGATGTCATCTGCGTCGTTTGATCTGTGTGACACGATCTGTGTGACACGATCTGTGTGATATCGCATTACATGTTTTCTTCGTTTATCTTGCGATGTACTCTTCCGTCATGGGCTTCATCATGGGCCTTTGAACTCCGGCCCATTTCGGAACCGATTGATTGTAAGCTCTACCAGATATATTAAAAAATATTTTCCTTTCATTCAAAGAGGACCATAACTCAAAACAAAAAAAGATTCAAATTTAACGGAAGTGAGAGAGGAACTTGATAATTTCAGTAATTTCAAGTTTTTTTTATTTTAAATTTATTGGTAATTTTTTATGATAGAGTAATAGCTGAAGAATAAATTAACTTGATTTTCAAAGTAAATGACCTTAATTGGTTAAAAAGTTTAAGAGACTAAAATCATATATAATTCAAATTTAGAGAAATTAAAAATGCAATTAAATCTAAAAATAAATAAAAATCACACAATGGCGTATGGCCTGAAGGTGAGGGTACGGGATGGTTCAAAGAAAAGCAAGCAAGCAAGCAAAATTATACAAGTGTAGCTGAGTGGTTGACACGACTACACGAGAGACACTTGCCTCGTACGCAAAAGACATTTGCCTTGTATACATGCGCTCGGTTTTACAGTTTCGGTGATTATTTCAATTTCGATATTACAAATCCCAATTGTATTTCATCAAAAAAAAAAAAAATTCCCAATTGAAATCGAAGCTTGCAAGAAGCTTAGACATTACCTCTTTTTTACTAGTAGAAATGAATTCTCTTATTGTTGTTACTATACTGATGACAAACCGATCAAATTGCTTCCTCCTGAAACCTCTTTTTGATGAAGCTGTGGGGTTGATGCACCAACGTAGTTGGACTTGCTCTATTTCTTATGTTTATCGGACCAATAGATGCACAGATATAATGGCTAATCTTGATCATTTAGGAGACTTTATGGTTTCTGCTTTTCATGGTACACCTTCTCAACTCTTACTCGGCCTTGAGGACAATGCTAGAAGTATTAGTTTAACTCGTCTTATTCGTTAATTGAGTTGTAATCCCTTTATTCACAAAAGAATCCCAATTGTAATTATTTTTACACTATTGTTACATTATTCAAAGAAAAAATAATTTCTTTTTTTCTTTTTTTAAGCTACATTATTGGAAAAGTTTCATTATTATCAGTTTATCACAGTAATAATCACATAACAGGTCCAGTCCAATTATAGTAGAAAATATATATTTTTGTTTCGCTATTTCATAATCATTGTCCCGGTATTAGAATAACAATAATAGTAGTAATTATTTGGGGAGTTAAAATAATATTTTAGTCCATATACATGATATCGATTCTTAATTTGGTCCCTATACGAAAAAAGTTATTAAAACAGTCCATATACGTGCAACTGTTACCCATTTAGTCTTTCGTCCATCCACGTTTTCTAACGCCGTCAGACGTGTCGTCTAACAATCTGACGTGTCAACTTAACAGTCTAAAATAATTATTAGCGATCCCTATACGTGACATTAATTCTTAATATTGTCCCTACATAGAAAAAAAATTATTAAAACAGTCCTTGTAAAATACAGTGACTAAAAGCTTCTTAATATGATCCCTATACGGAAAAAAAACTATTGAAACAGTCCTGTACAAAAACAAAACTATTAAAACAGTCCCTGTACGAAAAAATGACTAAAAACCTACAAAATACACATATTATTATCAATCATGCGAGTTGTTACCAGAATAAGCAGAAAAGTTTTTCAAAATAGATTTCTGGATTGTTTAGATCTCAAAAAACTCTAAGTCATCAAGCGCTCAATTTTATAAAATGAGCTGTTCAACATCAACCTTCCTATATCTAGTCACGTGGAGCAAAGCAGCGTGGTCTCACACTTTTTGCTCCATGTGACTAGATATAGGAAGGTTGATGTTGAACAGCTCATTTTATAAAATTGAGCGCTTGATGACTTAGAGTGTTTTGAGATCTAAACAATCCATAAATTTTTTTTGAAAAACTTTTATACTTATTCTGGTAACAACTCACATGATTGATAATAATCTGTGTATTTTGTAGGTTTTTAGTCATTTTTTTCGTACATGGACTATTTCAATAGATTTTTTTCGTACATGGACTATTTTATTAGTTTTGTTTTCGTATATGGACTGTTTTAATAGTGTTTTTTTTATATAGGGACCATATTAAGAAGCTTTTAGTCACTGTATTTTACGGGAACTGTTTTAATAAAAAAAAATTCATATATGGACCATATTAAGAATTAATGTCACGTATAGGGACTACTAATAATTGTTTTAAACTGTTGACACGTCAGATTGTTAGACGACACGCCAGACATATTAGACGGCGTTAGAAAACGTGGATGGACGGCAGATACTAAATGGGTAACTGTTGCACGAATAGAGACTGTTTTAATAACTTTTTTCGTATAGGGACCAAATTAAGAATCGATGTCACGTATAGGGACTAAAACATTATTTTAACCTTATTTGGGAGGTCAAATTCTATCTTCTTATAAACGAATTCAACGAGTTTAATTTAATTTCGTTTGGGCTGAAATATTTTTCCTACCTAATTTAATTTAGTTTATCAGATGAAGTTGAAACCCTTTTTTTTTTGTTGACCAAACATGAAGTTGAAACTCGAAACACAGAAAATTATCAAAATAAAGAAACTCGAAACACAGAAAGACAAGCTACGGTGCAGTTCTTTATCTCTCCCATAGCGAGTCTCCATTTTCCCTTCTCTTTCAAAACCCTTCGATACTGGAGTTCAACTCCATCATTTCCCTTGAATCCCTAAAACTGCTGCTCACAATTAGCAGCAGAAAAAATAGCACAAATACTTAAATTAAAAAAATAATCAATAATAGCGATTTTTAAAAAAGAGAGAAAAAATGTCTTGGCTCTTCAAGTCCAACCACCCTGACCCCGATTCTTCTAATCTTAATCGCACCGTTATCCACTCCTCTTCGCCGCCGGCGTCGCCGCTCTCCTCCGCCGTTGGCCACGGCGTCAAGGACGACATATCGCTTATTTTCCGTGGCGTCGCCAACTTCCTTGCTCCGCCTCCTTCTTCATCTTCCTCTTCCTCCGGCGAGTCCTCCTCGCCTTCGCAAACGCTCGCCGGAATCCGGAACGATCTTGTGGAGATCGGTGGAAGCTTCAGGAGCTCGCTCTCTCTTCTCTCCCCGAGCAAAGCCGTCACCGGAATCTCCAAGTTCGCTTCTCAATTGTTGCAGTCCGAGGGCGATCAACAACAAGTTGATGGTGGTGCGGTGCCTGGGACGACGGATGATGTTGTTCGTTTCGTGAAGCACATTTCTACGCGGCCTGAGTGTTGGACCGAATTCCCCTTCCCACTCCATAACGGTACTTTAAGTTTGCATTAGTTAATTATTCTGATTGTGATTCTCTCTTTTCTCAATTGAATCCGTATAATCTGATTATGATGAAATTTGTAATTGCTTAGTTAGTTAATTTTAATTTTACGCTTGTCCTCTTAATTTAATTTAAACCTGTTCCTAAACATTCAGTTTTTAAGCTGGCGCCTGTGTCTTTCTCAGGCTAATTAGCTGGATCTCATGAGTCGTATCAGTTTCAAGTACTTGGTTTTTGTTTTCTTTTTGAAGATTATAATTGCCCTAATAATGAGTCATTACTTGCAGATACAATACCCAAAATTATGAAATTGCCAGTGGTTGAATTGAAATCGGTATAGTTTGTTTCGTAAATTAATATGAATCCTGACTAAGTTGAATTGAGTATAGAGAAATAGATTGTAATGGTTACGTACTTTATGATGTTCTGCAGGAAGGCACTATCTCCTGCCAAGCTGGGAGGGATGCATGACATATTGAATAGCACGTACATTTTCTTTTTTAGTCAAAGCTATACCCCTTTAAGAGATTTATACTGATTGTATTATGTTTTAGGGGCAAATAGAACTGATGATTTAAACTACTGACAATGGTGAATGCTAGTGGTCATACAGTGTGGTAAATAGTGCTTCCAGAGTATGAAGTGATAGCTTAGTTTTTATACGAAATCCTGTTGAAAAAGGTCTTGGGTTTAATTCTTACCCGTAATCCTTCATTGGTAGGTCATTTATAAGTGCCACCATAAGCATTAACAATGGTTTATGGCAGGCTGTGACCCTAGAATAGGGCAGCCTCAACCTCCCCTCATTCTGAACCTTTTCGTACCCCAAATAAAATGTCTACTATTTTCTTTGTATATGAAGGATCCAATGTGTTGCATCTAGGTTGCAGCACTTTGTGGTCCATTTGGTTTTCTGTTAACATGGTTGAAGAAAGGGAAGCCCCTTAGGCAACTCTTAGGTGGGTTAGATTACAAGGGCTGTTGAAATTTGGCATGGTATTGTGGTACATTAGACAACGCATGCTTACTCAAAAACTATCTAAAGAGTAATGGGATGTCAATTCAATTAAATTTTATAAGGAGGTGACTTTAATTGATATTTTTTTTGGCATTTTATTCATTATACTGGGCTAGCTGATAAGTTCACAACTCACAAGGTTAATATGCAAGGGTCTAACAATTTTTAGAAAGAGTTGAAGCTTCATCTCACTCATTATGATTTATATCACGGGAAATTCTAACACGCTTGTTTACTGTTTTGTGTGGTTTCCTTAATGCTGTTGCTGCTGTATAACAAATGGCAGTTTTATTTAGCAAAATTCAAAAGTCTTATGTCTGAGTTGCGTGTCATTTTGACTTCGAATACTGTATTCTTTGGAATTAGCCTCTTAGAATTATGTTGGGAGAAATTTCTATGAGCAACTGCTGCAATGCTCCTTCAGCCATGCTGATTTCAAAGAAATTATTCCGGCAGTGAAGTTAGTTTACACTCCCTGTCAATATAAAGTCCAAAGTGCCTGTGTTTTTCTCAGAACATGTTTAGTTTAACACTCATATAAATGTTCTTTGAATAAAATTGCTTTTGAATCTTGATTCTTCATATATGCTTGAATACATTAAACAAAAAAAAAAACATTCATTTTGCTTTACTTTTATCCTCCTCAAGTATATAAGCAAATTAACAGATATTGATATAGAAACTTGATTTGTTTCAGCAGATTTCAGCTTGTCCAATTCTCAGAGAGAACATGCATTGGCTATAGAACGGCTGGTGCCTGAATTTGTTACACTTAGACGGAACCTTTGCAGTTACATGAATGTGGAAAAGTTTTGGATGATCTATTTTTTGTTAATACTTCCACGACTGAATCAGCATGACTTAGCGCGCCTATCAACCCCCAAGGCAAGCCATGTTTATGCAATATTGTCTTACTTTCAGTTTCAGATGGTTCACAGTAATAGCAAGGCCAAGTATTGTTAAATTCCCGTGATGTTTATGCAGTTGATTAGTTTATTCGTTTGATGTTTGTGCAGTTTGAAGCTTCCTTTAGATCTTGTATTCATGTGAATTTTATTCATGCATGTTAGTCAGATTCGGTCATGATACTCTATAAAACATGTTATCTGTATTTTTCATTGTCAATGATTGTGACTTAGAAAACCACAAATCATCGCATGGTGATCATGTATAGCACCCATCAATAATAAATATTTGTTGTAGTCAAGAGAATAAAAAAATTACTATAAATGAAGCATCGTGATATTCATATAACCTTTGTCATATGCTCTTGATGACAAGTTATGCTTTATTTTATTTCTTCTTGCTTAATTGAAGTGATCCTCTTATTTTATTCTTTGTTAATGCAGCTTGTGTTGTTTTATGTGATACATGAGTGAATACTAATGCAGTAATGCAGTTCTCTGTAGTTTTAATGCAGCTTGTGTTGTTAGTCTCTGCATGATCTGGTTATCTTTTGGATAAAATATCATTGGTTATTGCCACAAGTTTCTTCTGTAGTTTTAATGTTTGTCCTTGTTTATTTTATGGCATTCTCTCCAGATGATTTGGTTGTATTGAAGATTTTTAGATTGTTTGGTCAACATTAATGTAATTGAAGATAAAGTTATAAATAATTATCGTTTTTGCTCAGTGTTTACATGTTTGGATGGAAACATTTCCCAGATGTCTGTTATATAATGTTTTTCTCTTTTCATTTTGTTAGATTGTTGAAGCAAGAGATGTTCTTCTACGAGAACTCGAAGAGAGGAAGGATGTCCAGGCCGGAAAATGCAAAAAAATAAGTACTGTGGATACACATCAAGAGGGTAGTGAGAGCAGTGGAAGAGAAAGTATCTCGTTTGAGAAAAACCAGATTTTGACTGAGGTTACAAATGCAGTAAAGGGTTTAGAAATTGATGACATGGTCAATAATGAAAAATGGTTGGAAGATACAGATACTGATGCTCCTTCATTGACTTCCTGTACAAAACTACAACAGGAAGAGGACGTCTCGTTCAGTGACCTAGAGGATGATAGAAGCTATAGCTCTGATAAATTATCAGGCCATGGGGAGGCCTTCAGGGGTTCATCACCTGATGGTTCAAGTGACTGGGTTCAGCTGCGTGAAAGTTCAGAGAGAGGTGGCAGGAAGAAGGCTATCCGTTTAAAAGGTAAGGATTCTGAAGATGAGTCAAATGATTGGCTCACTGTTGATGAATTTAATTAGATAGACTTGTCTCGATTTGTAAAGTTTCAGCATTTTTTCCCTTTTGGATTGTTCTGTATTTAGGGATTGTAAAATCATATAAATTAAAGTGTTTATTATGATATGCAGACATATATGTTTCTTATTTGTTCAAGGAAATGGTTGGGCATTGGATAAACAATGTCAACTGATGCAAAGAAAGAGCATGAAAGGAGGACTTTCCTCAATCAATGTTTGAACATAAAGACGGCAAATTATTATTCGAAAAATAAAGCTTCCAAGTAAAACATGACATAATGATAATACATTTACAGAATGGTGATGGGCAAGTCTAATTAAGAGTACTAATTAAAACAGGAAAATATTAAACTAACATGAAAAGTATTACAGAAATAGAAAAATGCCCAAAACAGGTCTAAAGTCCTAAGAAAGAAGCTTGGGCTCGGAATGATTTTGACTTGTTACGAGCTTGGAAAAGCTGGGAAGAGGGCCTTCGTAATTCCTTCCGTAGAATTGTTAAATGCATCCAGCAAATTGTTGGGTACACTCAATATTTACACGAGATGACAAAAATGTCCCTGATAAAATTATCAAACTCGCAAATATGTTATTTGCGCGTGAAGAAATTCCAGAAATTTCAACACGTGCAAATATGATATTTGCGAGTTTGCGCGTGTACAAAATGATGTGCCTTTTCAAACAAAATATGCGTGTGTACATAATTTGCGAGCGTACAAAATTCGTTTGCGCGTGTACATAATTATTTGCGTAGGAATTCCAGTGATTTGCGCAGGAATTTCAATATTTGTGCAAGAATTCCACTTTTCCACTTTTTCACTTTTTAACTTTCCTCTGTTACCGAAAAAAAAAATTTCCTCTATTAAGCACAAATAGTTAGAGGAAATCTGTTCAACTTTTATCCGTGTACAGCATCTCTTTTATTTTTGGTCGAGACGTGCAAATATGAGCACACTGTCGCAAATTGCCTATTTGCGAGTAAATTTTTTTTATTACACTCGCAAATAGCTTATTTGCGCGTGTTCAAATTTTTTTGACACGCGCAAATAAGCTATTTGCGCAGTATAAAAAAATTTTAAAAAAAATACGCGCAAATAGCTAATTTGTGCGAGTTGTACATTTTTGTATACCTCGCGAAAATAGCTATTTGCGCAAATTTTTCTTATTTGTATTTTACCCAGGAATATTTTTATCAAACGTTGGGTGTACCCAGCAATTTGCTGTGCATTTAACAATTCCCTTCCTTCCGAAGTGCTATGTCTGTGTAAAATAATGGTCTGCACATTTGGGATTCTAAACTAATGGTCAACCTACCGCAGGGGCTCTTCTGGTACATGCTCCATCCATAGGTGATAATGAAGAACGCTCCTTTTCCCTAATTACAATTCTTAGAATCTTTTTTTTTCCTTCCAAAATATTCCTGTCCAGAAGTCAACTTTCAGAAGCTATGCACCTAGTTCGTGGGGTAAAAATGTCTTTCGAAAGTTAACATCCGAACAATTTACAACGTTCATAATTTAACATTCAGACAATCTTTTGAGTGTTGTCTGGATATTAGCCTCAGGAACGATCCCCAGATGTTTAATTTATGGACGATGTTAAATGACATCCACTTATAAAACATTTAGATGTAAACGAAAAATGACGTCCAGATATACAGTTTTAGGGTTATTTGAACTTGAAAAATATAAAGTATGTATAACATCTTTGGTAAAAGGCAAACATCAATCTTTTTACCATTTCTTTTATTTATTTATAGAAAAATAATTAGTCATCAGTAAGGTGTACATATCCTTGGTTTTGTTGAACCAACATTAATCATGTCACCGTGTAAGCTTTGAAGATGAGGAAGACCATAGCTTCTGCTTCTAGGGCAGTGTCGATTGTTATTAGAACTTCGAATGATTGTTAAGCACCGGTGCACTGGTAGAATTTGTTGTCGTTTTCGTTCTAACTTGTATTGGTTAGTTTTGCAAAGCTTATTTATAAAGTGGGATGCTGAATGTTCGGCCTAACTTTAAGAGTAGAACTGATATGATAAAGAAAAACTTAAATTGGCACATTTTAAATACTACAATATCAAGTGAATGCAAGGGAAAAACGAGTAAGAAATTATGAAGCGTTCCTTTAGAATCGTCAATACTCAATAGGGCATCTTGCAAACCCATCCACAAAGAGTAGTAATTTTCTAAAACGTGCACAAGCCTAGAATGGTAACATCAGATAAATGATTGCATCCCAGTACATTATATTTCTTTTTTGGTTGATCCAATACATTAAATTCTTAAGAACTAAATAAGCCGTATAACGAACTGGTAAAAAAGTAGTGCAAAAAATAATTGACAGTTAAGCCTTCAGAGCTTATCTCCAGCACGAAGCCAACAAAGGACCATGGCAGATAAAGGCGAGTATAATGTAAATGACGATGGCGAAAATTATAATAAGTGCAACCCTGCAGGAAGAAGAAATGAGGCATCATTAGAAATTGAGATAATTTAAAACCGATAATGCAAAAATAGTAATTCTATTTGGTAGACTTACGTTAGCCTAACATTTCTCCACCACATGTTATTTTTGTATCGACGGGACTGTCTTTTGAAGCGAATTGAATTGCTGTTCATTGATGTAGTTTTCTCAACCAGCATTTCCAATCGCCCACCTCTCTCCAACACTTTCTCTATGTTGTCAATCATCACGGTTCTCACCTATTATCATTATCATACCACAAGGTATTTAGTCTTCACATGCTAATATTAAGATGGAACAAGAGAGTCTAGTAAGTAACTACAAGTAAAGTAGATTGTGAACTTGCCTGAGTCATTTCACCTTTGAGACGGTTTAATCTGTCAGCATTTGGGTCGGTAGAGTAATAATCCATCTGTTGGCTGAGGACCCTTGAGAACTCATCATTCATGGCATAGGCAGGAGCTGAAAGAATTGCGCGGGCATACGTCTTCACGAATTTGTTATGAATATCTTCAAGGAATGAAAATGGAATCCTTCCTGTAGTGATTGAAAGAGGAGATTTATTAACAGTTCATTCAGGGATTGTAAATTTCAGTGTACAACAAATCAAGCAAGAAGTTGTAATAATTTATTCTGAGTCACAAAAAACATATCAACACAGTCCAGTCGTGTAACAGCCAGCAAAATGTTGCCATGCAATCATTATATCGTATTACATTCTAAATCTATTTCACTAATATTGCAGTGAGTTTAAATTTAATATAATTGTCATTTGTGAAACCTTCCACAATCCACACTATCAGTAAACAAAGGACTGTCTATCATTACAGTAACTAAGGATTTTGACTTGCAATAAAAGCTTTCAACAGTTTTAAAATAGGTGGCATCATATGATGTAAGTCAACTCTAAAATTATATTCTATTGTAATTCACTCCAAATAAGTTACATGCTTTAAGGCTTTAGGATGTAGGGATGTGAGCCCTTCCATTTATACTGCAGGGGTGGTGGAGGCTCTCCCCTCCAGCATTAAAATTATAGGAAACTTGTACGACGTAGGTAGAAAAAACGTAATGAATGTCATTAATCCGACCAACTAGATCCATAATTTGCATGGTGCAAAAGTCAGTCATCAAAACATATCAGTAATAAGTCAAAGCCCCAACTACAGTTCTACATCAACTTTAAATTATCACAGATAATGATAGTAATTTAGTATCACTTCCTCTAGGGTCTATAAATTAAGTTACCAACAAATATGAACATCAAAATCAACGAAAATACCAGCAACAGAGAATCTCGTGAACATGAAACTGAAGTATTAGGAGAACAAAATTGGTTGATGGTAGTTACTCAGCTAGTTACAAGTGTGTTAGTTACAAGTTAGTTAGTTAGGTTGTTAGATTGTTGTTGTAGCTAGTGCTATATATGCAACACTTGTATTCAGATTTATGCATATATTGAAAACACATTTTGATTGTGTGATAAAGAGTTCTCTCTCTTTCGCTCATCATCCTTCGACTATGAAAACTTTCATGAAGTATACTCTTGCTCTTCGCAAAAAAGTGGGGCTGGAGAAGGAAGCATTAGCAAAATTGACACTTTCAAGTGAATCTTGGTGGTTGGTGCCAGCATTTCTTTCTGTACTGGACATATTTAAGCCCTGTTCCGACCTCAGTCCTTAAGTCCGCAACATTATTTTCCGAAGTATTGTCTGGTTTGACCCACATGTGGGCTTCACGGTTTTGTCATTAAAATGTGCCTTGATCGGTTAAGAGAGGAGGGTGTTTATAAACTACCCATAACCTCGATTCCCAAGCAATGTGGGACTTTTTGGTCTCATGACAATAAACTGTTAATTTTGGGATGACCATATACATGAATTCAAGAACAGAGAAAAAAGTTACTAAAAAAAAAAAAATTACCTAAGATTGTCTAACAAGTTTTTTTTCTCATAATTTCCCACTAAAAGGAAATTCATCAGATAAACAAATTCTGATGCAAGCAACTAACCACCTATGTCAAAAAAAGCACACGATTTTAATGCATACCAGGGACATCATCTACTATAATTTAACAACTGAATGAATCACCTGAATTAGTGATGTTAAAAAAGAGCACCAAATCCGTAAAAAGCAGCAAGAATACCCCAAAACAAAAAGCTTCGAATCACAAACAAACCATATCATTTCGGATCAAAATTGTTTCATTCAATTCATAAATCCAAATTCCAAACACAATCAATGCAGAACAAAAAAAAAAAAAAAAGAAGAAATTGAAGCTTACTTCCGAATGCTTCATCAGCCATGCAAAGAACAGTGAGGCCATCGGTTCTCTTGACATGAAAAACATAACGATCATGGGAAAAAGAAACATTGCTATCATTATAGTTATTAATCCCTTGATTGATCTTGTTGAGTATCTGTTTGGCTACCGCACTCGCATTGCTCTGAATTGCGCTGAACTCAGCCAAAACAACCTGCCCCCTTGCCACCAATGCATACAATATCCCCATCGGTGCTCAAATCATGTAACTTTTGGAGTGAAAGGTGAAAACTTTTGAAAGGTGATTTAGTTATTGGTTGGAGAGAAAAGTGTAACGGAATCGGTTTTGGAGGAGGAGGTGAAACAAGAAGAACACCAAAACCAAGACGAGGAAGAAGAGAAAAGAAAGTGTCCATTTTGATTAGATTTGATGTCCAAAAATGGGGTGTCTTCGTCTTTGGGGTAAAGGACAGTCTGGAAATTGAATAGGAAGCTCTGCCTCTACCCTTTTTCATGTGTACCATCGCGTTTTCGGTGGCAACATAATTGGCGGAATTCTAGGAATGATAGTTGTAAGAACAACGTTACTATATAAGGCATTAGGAAAAAGAAAAAAAAAATAAAAACGGCAAGACATAATAAAATTTTAAGAAGAAAAAAAATCTTCACTTAAACAAGCTATTTTTTTGGCTTAATTATGTGTTTTTTTTTTACAAATAAAATTTAGGGTGGGAGATGAAATGACATTCAAATAGGAAAAATCTCTGAGCTCAATGAGCACTTACGAAAGAAATTATATTTACTCTATCTAAAGAGATTAATGAGAACTTAAACCCACAACATGTCAGATACAATCTCTATCATGTTCCACTAGTCCAACCCATTGGGATTAGATATTGGCTTAATTATGTGTTTGATCCATGTGCTTTAAGTGACGTCTGATTTTGTTTCTTTTAGTATTAATTTGTTTAAATCACACTTTAACAATTAAATACTAACAAATATGCAATGTAAATAAAAGATTGAACATCGTAAACTAACCACATTTCTCTCCCGTATGGGACGTACGACTCTCTCTCTCTCCCGTGAGAAGTTTTCGTAACCTACGTACGCTGCTTAGGGTTCCTTGCGAAAGACTCTTGGCATGGCTGCACCACATCAGCCGTCACCACACCTTGCGATGGAGAATCTGTACTTGAGCGACGATGAACCGGACCTGGATATACAAGAGGGTGAAGGCCAATCTAGTACACCAGCACAACCCTTGTGTCTGGTGGGGCGGTTCCTTACTAATAAACCTATTAGGGTGCCGATGATGAGACAACGAATGGGAGAGATATGGCAACCAGGTCGAGGGATCTCTATAAGGGAGGTGGAGCCAGGAATCTTTATTTTCAAGTTCTTCCATCAGTTAGACATTCAAAAGGTCATGAAGCTGGGCCCTTGGTCCTTCGATAATCACTTGTTGATACTGAGTGTAATGCATGCAGGGGAGATCCCGGGCCAAATACCTCTCTACACTGTCCCGTTTTGGATTCAGGTCCACAACGTGCCTGCTGGCTTCATGTCCGTAACAGTGGGAGAACAGATCGGGAACTATATCGGTGAGTACTTGAGATGCGGCCGAAGAACACATCGGGCTTCTGGAGGCCTTACATGCGGATCAGGGTTTTGTTGGATGTGAGGCACCCCTTGAAGAGAGCGAGAAGGATCAGGAAGCATGGCATGGAACCACATATCGTCAATTTCAGGTATGAGAGGTTGTGCTCTTATTGCTATCTCTGTGGAATCATGGGTCATGTGGACGCTCAATGTGATAAGCGCTTCGACATGCCGGTCGACGATGGAGTGAGGAAGTGGGGACCGGATCTCCGAGCGGATACACGGCGGCGGGATAACACAAGAGGGTCACGGTGGTTGAGAGAGGAGGATCAGGAGGAGTGGAAGGCGCCATCACCGCATTCAAACTACAATCAAGGGATCTCAATCAATCCAGCAGTGAATGCAAACGTGGCAAATAAGGAAGGAGGAGCACCGAGTGGGAGCAGGTCTGGGAAAGTGCCTTTGAGTGATTACTATAAGAAGCCTGAGTTACTTTTCCCATTTGCGAAAAGTCCACATGTGGAGAATGAAACTAAATTGGATAACGCTGACTCAGTGACAGTAAAAGGAAAGGATATCAAGGACACCAATATGGCTGAAGAAGACACCGATGAGGAGATACAAGTGATTGGTGAAAAAAAGAGACCTCGCTCAGAAGGAAAGAAGGGAGAAATCAGCAGCAGCATGCAATCAGAAACCGCAGATGATTTTTTAATGGCCGACCCTGACGAACGGGCCTGCCAGGGACAATGAGTATTCTCAGTTGGAACTTCCGGGGACTGGGCAACCCGAGCGCTGTTCCCTCTCTGCGTGACCTCGTTTGGACGTACCAACCGAATGTTATTTTTCTTTGTGAGACTTTGGTACATTCTAATAAAATTGAAGATGTTCGTGTTAGACTTGGTTTTGATCATGCTTTTGCAGTTGACAGGACTGGCAGGAGTGGAGGTTTGGCTCTTGTTTGGAAGCACCCGTTTGAGTGTCGCATTATTAGCTATTCTTCAAACTACATTAATGTAGAGATGAGCTATGTGGGGCGTCCTCAGTGGCGTTTCACTGGTTTCTATGGCTACCCGGAGTCAGAGAGAAGGAGGGAGTCCTGGGACCTCCTTAGGACGTTGGCTCAAGATAATGACCTTCCTTGGTGCACTATGGGAGACTTTAATGATCTTCTCTCTAATGAAGACAAGAGAGGGCCGCAACACCCGTCATGGAAGATTAGAGGATTCAGAGAAGCGGTGCAAGACAGTAGCCTCATTGACCTTCCTATGGAGGGGTATCAATTCACCCGGATTAAGAGTAGGAATTCCCCAGATGCCACAGAAGAAAGATTGGACCGAGCTTTAGCTACTCAGTCTTGGTTGGATTTGTTTCCTCACTACAGGTTCCAAAACACTATAACAGATAGGTCGGACCATTCCCCTATTCTGCTGAATTTGTTTGAGAGGGAGCGGAGACATGGGATTCGAGTCTTTAAGTTTGAAAACAGATGGATGGAAGAACCAGATCTAGAGCACATTGTGAAAAATAGCTGGGACAAAGCGAACACAACTACTCTACTTTCCAAACTTCAATCTTGCTCCGAAGATTTGGAGGTGTGGGGAAAGAAGATAAGAGACAGGTTCAAGGTGGATATCGAGAGGTGCAAGAAAGACATGGAAGTTTTTAGAGAGGGCCGTGATATACACTCGTTGGAGCGTTACAATGAATTGAGGAAGAGATTGACTGATCTTTTGAAGCAAGAGGATTTGTTTTGGAGGCAAAGGGCAAGGCTCACTGGCTTACAGATGGGGACACTAACTCCAAGTTTTTTCATGCGGTTGCCTCGGCCAGGAAGCGACATAATAAAATCACTTCGTTGACTAGGGAGGATGGCACGGTAATTCAAGACCAAGAGGGTTTATGTGACTTGGCTAAAAGCTACTTTGATGAGCTTTTTGGTCAAGGTGTGGGAGAGTATGACGGGGTGGTGACGCACATTACCAGGAAGGTTTTGGAAGAAGATAATGCTTTGTTAACAGCCCCTTTCGAGGTAGAAGAGTTTAAGCGAGCCATTGATAGTATGCATTCGGATAAGGCCCCGGGCCCTGATGGGTTTAACCCGGCTTTCTATAAAAGATTTTGGGGATTGTGTGGAAAGAAAATCTTTGATGCTTGTATCTACTGGTTGGAGCAGAGCCAACTCCCTCCTAATCTGAATGACACCAACATTGTGCTTATTCCCAAGAAGGATAACCCAGCTTCTATGAAGGACCTGCGTCCCATTTCACTCTGTAACGTTGTTTACAAAATTCTTTCGAAGGTTCTGGCTAATAGACTGAAGCCGCTTTTACCTAAATACATTTCTGAAGAGCAATCTGCTTTTGTGGAAAATAGATCGATCTTGGACAACGTGTTGGTTGCCATAGAGACCATTCATCACATGAAGTGTAAAGTGAACGGGAAGGTGGGTGAGGTGGCATTAAAAGTTGATATGAGTAAAGCCTACGACCGAGTTGACTGGGGGTACCTGAGAAGGATTCTTGAAAAAATGGGATTTTGTAACAAGTGGGTGGAATGGATGATGATGTGTTTGTGCTCTGTTCAATATTCTGTCCTCATGAATGGTGAGAGGGCGAGCATGGTTACTCCTGGTAGGGGCCTGCGACAAGGGGGCCCCCTATCACCGTATTTATTCATTTTGTGCGCGGAGGGGCTCTCAGCCATTATTCAAAGAGCGGAGGCTCGAGGGGACATCCATGGCATTAGAGTGTGTAGAGGGGCACCCACCCTCTCACACACCTTTCTTGACGATTGTTTTTTATTTTGTAGGGCAACTGAGCAAGAGACGAGGTGCTTAAAAAATATCCTGGAGACTTATGAGAGAGCTTCTGGCCAAGCCATCAACCTGGCAAAGTCGGAAATTTTCTTTAGCAAAAACACCCCCCCAGGTGTACGTGAAGCAACGACAAGGACCCTTGGTGTGACTGAATGCCTGAGGCTGGGAAAGTACCTTGGGATGCCATCTATGATTGGAAGGGACAAGAGATGTCTCTTTGGTTACCTGAAAGATGAATCTGGAAGCGTATTCAAAATTGGTCGTAAGCACTTTTCTAAGGCGGGGAGAGGCGTTGGTCAAGGCGGTGGCTCAAGCCATTCCAACATCTTGTATGAGCACTTTCTTATTACCAACAACTCTTGCCGAGGAACTGGAGAGAATGATTAACTCTTTTTGGTGGGTACGAGCAGGAGCCGGGAGAGGTATCAATCAAGCTAAGATGGGAGCGGTTGATCAGAAGGAAGGAACATGGTGGAATGGGGTTCCGCTATTTCCATGGCTTCAACTTGGCCATGCTAGGAAGCAAGGTTGGAAGTTACTTACCAACCAAGATGCTATTATTTCACGAGTCTTCAAAGCCAAATACTACCCGAATAAAGGGTTCCTTGAGGCGAGCTTGGGCCATAATCCAAGCTATGTATGGCGTAGCATCTACTCTTCTCGGGTGGTGGTTAGGAGAGGGGTCCGTTGGAAAATTGGAGACGGGCAGCATATTCACGTGTGGAGCCAACCTTGGCTTCGAAATGAGACAAATGCTTGGGTTGAGACTAATGCTCCTGTGGGGTTGGAAAGCTTACGGGTTGTTGACCTGGTGGATACTACTAATCAGCAATGGAACCACGACATACTTCATCAAGTATTTCAGCCAAGAGACATTCAAGAGATTATTCGAATTCCTATTGGGCAAACCTGTGGCGAGGATAAGTTGATGTGGAACCCGAGTAGGAATGGTAAGTTTTCAGTTCGGTCTGTCTACTTTTTGCTCATGGAAAGAGTCACGTGCAATCAAGATTTGAGGGAGCAAGGAGATTGGAAGAAGCTTTGGCTGATGTGGGTACCAAACAGAACAAAGCTGTTCATGTGGCGGGTGTTAAGAGGTGTGCTTCCCACCAAGAGCAGGCTGCGAACGAAAGGTATTTCTTGTGGTGGAGACTGTGTGCATTGCGGCCAAGTGGAAGAAAATGAATGGCACCTTTTCTTTGGTTGCAACAGGGCTCAAGAAGTTTGGTGTGAGGCTGGGTTATGGAACGTGATCGAGCCTTACTATCTCAGGGCCGAAGGGTTCAAGGAGTTGGTGTTTGAGTTGTTGGAGAAGTTACCTGCTTATCACATGGCTCTCTTGACAATGGTGCTGGGCAGTATGTGGTGGCAGCGAAACAGCAAGATCTGGGACAATGAGCCAGTGACCACGTTCGAGCTGGTCAGGAGAGCAAAGCATAGTCTAGATGAATGGGCCAAGGCAAAAAAGAAGCAGAACCGTGGCCCTATTCTGCAGTAGGTTCGGGCTGATAGTGGGTGGAAAAAACCAGCTAGAGGTAGCCTTAAATGCAATATAGATGCAGCCATGTTTGCAAATCATCAGTGTTATGGCATAGGCATTTGTGTTCGTGATGATCATGGAAGTTTCGTGGAGGCCAGGACAGCGTATAGGACAGGGATACCCACTGTGAAAGAGGCTGAAGCTTTTGGCCTTTTGGAGGCTTTGAGTTGGATCAAGCAAAGGAATTGGGAGAACATTGAACTAGAAATGGATTGTCTAGCAGTAGTGGATGGAATGCACAACATTAACAGCAGCAGCAATGAATTTGAAAGCATTGTCACAGAATGTGCTAAGCTTGCTAGTAGTATCAACAACTGTAGGGTCAGTTTTGTTAGGAGACAAGCGAATCGTGTGGCTCATGCTCTTGCAAGGGTCTCGCGTTTCTATGCTCGTCACCAAGATTTTAATTACATTCACCCTTGTATTGATGCATTTATTTTACATGAAATGATATGAGTTTCTTTCCTTCAAAAAAAACAATTCTAAATTTGATCCCAACATTAATGTTTGAGTTAATTACCAATTTGGTCCCTGATGTTTGAAAAAAAATCATTTTGGTCTCTTTACTTTATCAATATTCCAAATTAGTCTCTGTATTTTGAAAACGTGTATCAGTTACGTCCTTCCGTCAATTTCGCAGGGACCAAATTGATATTAAGTTATAAATCACGGGGACCTGTTTGCTAATAAGTGACTAAATTGAAGGATTATTTTGGAACTCTGTTAACAGATAAAACTGACGGAGGGACGTAACTGATACATTTTTTCAAAATACAGGGACTAATTTGAAATATTATTAAAGTAAGGGACTAAACTGATTTTTTTTTTAAATTTCAGGGACAAAATTGGTCATTAACTCATTAATGTTTTGTTCAAGAGTTAAGAGGATGTGCTTCCTTAAATCATGATTTTTTACATGACAATAATAACCGATTATATAGATTATCAATAAAAAGAAATATCATTCTGTTTTTTGTTTTTTTTTTTTACAAAGAAATATCATTCTGTTAATAAAATAACTTTTTCGAATTGATGAAATTTTAATGAGATTTTTCAATTTATCGATGTAATAATTGTAATTTAGGTAAAAAAGATTATGACTTGCCACATCAAAAATTGTAAATCTTATCAACACATTGTGTTAATAATTAAATGAAATATTAACATCGGAATAAATTTGCTTAAATGAATGTACCCAAAAAAAATTGCTTGATTGAGTTCATAAAAATAAATTTGCTTGGTTGAACAAGTAAGAAAAATTGATTTAAACAATTAAAATGTTAGAAATCAAAATAACACATTATTAAAACTATAAAGACAAGAAAAATGTAATTAAACTTTTTGTTTTAGTTTATGGCTGAGGCCAAAGGAAAAAGTAAGTCTGGGTGACGTCTTATGTGGGTTACTAAACAATCGATCTAGTTGGCAGGTCCAATCCAATCCAATTCTTACAATAGGAAAAGAGAACATAGATAGCCTTTGATTTTTTGGTAACATGGATAGCCTTTATTTATTTATTTATAAACAAAGGAAAATGAACATGAATGATAAGGATTAAGGAGGAGCGTCGCATCTTGGAAACCGCCTCATGATGGCTTCTTCAAGATCAATATTGATGCGAGCTTTCCAAGGGTTGGGTTGAGGATGGGCTTCGGGATGTGTATGCACGATGTGGATGGCAGCTTTCTCTTGGCTAAGAAGGATCAAGTTTCTTTCCATCTCCCAGTTCCTGTGGGAGAGGCTCTCGGCATGTTGAAGGCAATTCAATGGGCTCATGAGCTTGACCTTGATCATGTTATTTTCAAAGTTGATTCCCAAGTCGTTGCCAACAGTGTTAATCACCATGCACTAGATGAGTCACATTTTGCTTCGGTGATTAGAGAGTGTAGAGGTTTACTCTCAAATTTTCCAAACTTTCGTGTGATGAGGACAAGAAAAGCCCTTTAAGAAAAACTTTTAATAGTTGATATTGTTTAGGATTCCTTTAATTGTAATAAAAAAAACAATTTAGTTAATTTCTTGAAAAGCTTTGTATTTGGCAATGTTTAGCGCTTGAGGGGCGCATTAGTAATTAGGGGGTGCGTCTAGCACCTAGTATAAATAGGCCTTAATATAGCTTCCTTTGGGACCTTAATATAGCTTCATTTGAAACCTTTTGATTATTTGTGAAATTCAAGAAAGTTTAGAGCATTGCTCCTCTAGGGGAGAGTTTAGAGCATTGCTCCTCTAGGGTTCTTCTTTGAACAAATAATTACTAACGCGCCCCTTGAGCGCTAAACATTGCCAAATACAAGGCTTTTCAAGAAATTAACTAAATTGTTTTCTTTTTATTACAATTAAAGGAATCCTAAACAATATCAACTATTAAAAGCTTTTCTTGAAGGGCTTTTCTTGTTCTCATCATCGTGTGAGTTATGTTAGGAGACAAGCGAATAGTATTGTTCATGCTTTGGCACATAAAGCACTATTCATGGCTAGCTCTCAAGTTTTTAATCATGTACCACGTTGTATTGACCCATTGATTATTAATGAGATGAACTAAAATTTTCCTCTCAGAAAAAAAGGAGGAGTGCCGCATCAGGGGACACGTACAACCTGGTTTAATGGATTAACAGTTAGAAGGAGCGTGAGTGAGTGCAGTATCCATGGGAATTGTTAAATGCTGTACACCCAACAGTTACATGAAGTTGACAAAAATGCCCTTCAAAAAATTTCTAACACGCACAAATAGCATATTTGCGAGTGTATTTTTTTTAAAAAAAATACTCGCAAATGACATATTTGCAAGTGTATCTTTTTTTAAAAAAAAAAATTCGCAAATAGTATATTTACGCCAACATGCGCAAATATATTATTTGCGAGTGAAATAGAGCTTTGCGCAGTGCAACATGTTTGCGTGCTGAGTGAAAAAGGCTGATTGAGGTTTACCCCAGAAAAAAGGGCGGATTGAGTGCTTTGCAGGGTGATTGACTGCTGCTTTACATGTTCACGCCTTATTTTTTGTCAGTTCTCAGTCCCGCTCGCAAATTGTCAATTTGTGAGTAAATTTTTTTCTTACACTAACAAATAAGCTATTTGTGCAGTGTAAAAGAATTTTTACACGCTCGCAAATAGCTATTTGCACGTGTTATTTTTTTAAAATTTTGTACAAGCACAAATAAGCTATTTGCGCGTGTACAAAATTTTAAGAAAAACACACTCACAAATATCTAATTTATACGTGTTATTAGATACTCAGATATTTTTATCAAATATTAGGTGTATTCAACAATTTATTAGGTGTATTTAACAATTATCGTATCCATTTGGGTCCATCGCGGTGGCTCCGCACGGCATGACTGGGCTTTAGAAAGACCCCCGCGTGGCCCTCGCTAACCCCAGAATCTGTTTTTAGTGCTAAAAGCTTTTTACGCATGAATGAATATGATTGGTCGATTATAAGTGAGTCACATTGTAATTACTTTTTCCTTACCAAACACATTGTGATTACTTTTAAAAACAAGACTTAAATATGTTTTTAATCTCTAAAAATATAGAGTATTTTGATTTTAGTCCCTGTAAATTTTTTTATTTATTGTTGGTCCTTACAAAATACTTTATTTTGATTTGGGTTAATACCCCTTTTGGTCCCTGTAATTTGAGCGAAATTCAGTTTTAGTCCCTATAAATTTTTTTGTTTCAATTTAGTTCCTGTAATTTAAGATTCTTCCACTTTTAGTCCCTGCCGTCAAATCCCTATTAAAAACGTTGAGTTTTTCTTCCACTTTTTGTCACTGTAATTTTAAGATTCTTCCACTTTTAGTCCCTGTAATTTAATAGGGATTTAACGGCAGGGACTAAAAGTAGAAGAATCTTAAATTATAGGGACTAAATCGAAACAAAAAATTTTACAGGGACTAAAACTGAATTTTGCTCAAATTACAGGGACCAAAAGGGGTATTGACCCTTTTGACCAAAATTCATAGGAAATTCTGTAGAAAAATAAAGTGTTTTCTATGGATTTTGCTATCAATTTTGGTCGAAATAATGATTTTTACTTATTTGGACCAAAATTCACAAGAAATCTGACAAAAATTTTGCTATGAATTTTGGTTAGATTAACCAAAACCAAAATAAAATATTTTGTAGGGATAAAAAACAAACAAAAATTTTTATAGAGACTAAAATCAAAACACTCTATATTTGCAGGGACTAAAAATTTAAGCCTAAAAACAATTTTTGTGAATTCTCGTCGAGAGAGGTGTTCACATTTAATGTATGACATTGTCTCGAACAGAATTATCTCCAATAGCGGGTATATGTAAGCGGAAAAAGATTTGCATGGATTGCACTTATGTATATATGTTAACACCCAACCAAAAATAATTGGTGGTAGCCGAATATGGCAAGCAGCTGAGGAATTGGTTCAGTCAAAGGAGCTAGTCGAATCAGGATTAGTCGAATGGCAAAAGTTGTCAGCTACTTAGCCGAATGCCAAGAACTGCCAATTGAGCTAAGTTTGTTGGACCATTGGGTTGATGGATCATTAAAATGGGCTTGAAGGCATCCAGAAAAGGAAAATTCCATGAGTTGTTTGAAAAAAAATAGAAAGAATATTCTCAAGCCTTGAATTTAGGAGAAGTGGTTTGGATAAGAACAACAGTGGAAAGGAGTTATTGGAGGCTTATCTTGCGCAACACTTTATAAGAAAAACACACCATGCACCTAAAAAATAGGGACATGGTTAGTGAGTTGCAGTCCCATTAGTCGATTTTAGACGTTAGGTGATTAGCTAAACTTGTTAGCCACTTGTAATTATAATGTTAGTGGAGAACGTGACAGATAGGAATAGGAGCAACTTTACACTATAGTCCAATTGAGACACGTAACTATTCAAACAACTCAATTTATCCTTCCCAATTTTCCTTTTGTGGCATTTCTCTTTGTTTTAATTTATGCACTATTGGTTGTAGTTTTCTTATTCATCGCCTACTTGATGCTCTTTAGAGTAGATAAGGGAACCATAACTAAGATACAATCCATTTCTTAGCGTAGTCAATTGATTGTTGGAGTTATTGTTAAACCTAGTCGATCTTTCTACTAATTTGTTATCCACATCAACAAATTTGGTACGTCCGATAGGACCCAATAGGTGATCAAATTGAGAAGTTTGATTCTCCTAGTTAAGACTATCTTTGGCATATGCATTTGCGTTAAAGTAAGAATCTCAACAACATGGATCCTATCTCAACCACGAAGAACAAAGGTGCATGTAAGTCAACTTAGACTTCAACCACTCTTGGGATGCCTACGTCAACTGCCCAACTAGGGATGGCAATAAGACGGGTGCAGGTAGTAGTCACCCGCCTCGTCGGATGAAAATAGCCCCATATCCGTGTAGGTATCCATGAATTTTATGAAAATATGTGGGTATACATGGATATCTATTGAATTAAAAATTTTAAAACTCAATGACGAGGATTTACATTTAACCTGGGGCTGAGCATTTGTTTATTTGCTTATGTTTCTGGGGCTTCTTTACCCCGAAGTGTGAGGATTTAGTTTTGTTTCTTGGGCTTTAGCCCCATAGAAGCTCTCTACTTTTATAAGATAATGACAAAATATTTTTATAAGACATTTATAGTATTTTTATGTTTTCTATTTTGAATAAACGAAAAGAATAATAAACTAAATATATATTAACTTAAATTATTAAATAATTTTTTAGTTCCGATTAAATTTTTATATTTTAAAAAAAGTTTAAGTTAAGAAAAATAATATGTAATAATAATAAATATGCCAATCTTGAAGATATCAGCATAAAATCATTAATACTATATGTCAATGTAACCCAAAAAATATATATTTTATATCATGCATAAAACCATACTTTAGATGTATATTAAATTACGATATACATATTATATTACACGTAGGTACCTTAACATTTTAATCACACTTCATTCGTTTTTAGAAATATTTTATAACTTCTTTAGTTTAGAAAAGAAAAATAAGCCCTGCCCTCTTTTTCCCTTCCTTCCAAAACCCTCCATCTAAATATACCCTAAAAGAACAGATAGAGCATTGATAAACCAATGATTCTATTTTCCAGAGTTGAGTTCTTAGGAAATTGTAGTCTCTACTTTTTTTCAAATTTTAAATAAAGATAGTGAGAAAAATGTATTAAATATCTACATTTGAATTCACATAATAATTTAAGATTCCAATTAGGTTCATATTCGGTACAGTGACATTATAAAATTGTCTTACCGTTTTTAGATCCCCTCCACCCACCCCTACCACTGATCACATCATATACTATGGTTGTCCCAGAGAGGATGAGACGCTTTGCCTTCTTCTGGACCACTCAAACTATATAATTCAGATCGATTTCAACTACCCATCATCCCACCTCGTGTATGCCAAATATACCCATCATCTATCTCATTCATTGCTGCCCTGCTCCTGTAATGTATTGCCACTTGACATATTGCAGATCAATAATTTGCATCAAAAAATATATTATATTACTCATGTATGTGTCTACGTACAAGTTAATTTTATGCATGCAGCAAATTGGCTAGCTGTACTTGCATGATTCCATAGCATGGTCATAGATAAACCACAGCCACTACCATATCATGATGATTGGATCAATTTGACTCACTAGAGATCAGTACGTTCGCTGCAGGAAACCATTCCTCAGCCATTAGTTTTTGCTGGAAAAACAAAAATCCATTAATTGCTATGTTACAGCTGATCACTGTATATCTGGAGAGAGTCTTTGGATTGGAGACATCACTGACGACAAATCCCAATTAATAGGTTTGATGTCATTTGTCCCTCCCTCACCCGGCTGGATTCTGCGGTCGAAAACACACGTGGACGACCCAAAAACTTTTACCATCTAACGGACCTCATCAAGGTTTCACAACCCTTTTGTGACAGCAAGTGATACAATTAGTTAATTACCTTCCAAAATAATTAACGTATAGATATTGTTAGTTTTCTAGGCAATACGTCCTTACACACAGGGTACCAATGGTTCGAGTACAAGGCTCGGTCTCTTAAACAAGTGGTCAGGATTTCAAATAAAAATCACACATTCACACGGTCGGTAACTCTGGACCTTTAGATTCATTCATTTACAAACTTAAAAAGAGATGATATGAAGCAATATATAAATCCAAAGGTTCAGAATTAGTGACCGTGTGAATTTTTGAATACAAGCAATCTAAATCCAAAATTGGGAGAATACACACTCATCTTGTGTGGTCCCATAGGTGTAGATCAAGTGGTTGAACTTAGACATCATAAGGAGTTTGATCAAGAGGTCTAGATTTCGAACACTAACATCTAACATAACATATACTATAACAACTAACACTTGCCGTTAAAATAAAAAAAAATCATCTTGTGAGTCTTCAACTTACTTCACATCTATCGTGTGTACCCAAAATAATATCCTGTTACACACCGTAATAAATTGTTGGTTATATATTGTTACGGACCGGTCCCCGAGGTGAGTTATAGTATACCCACCAAACCGAGCCGGTCCGGCTCGGTTCCGACCTTCTCCGAGCCCGACGAGCTACGTCCGACCCGGGACGCGCCAAACCCGTCCTCCGGTACACTTGCCCCAGTGATAACACCGAGCAGGTCAGGGGCGAGCCGACTCATGACTCTCGAACCTTCTAGAAAGGGACGCGCCTTGAGGCGACGCTTGGAGCCGTTCCCACTCCGAAGATTGAGGATCACGTAGCCAGTATGTGACGGACTTAGCGGGTGCGAGATATTATGAAGAGATGAGCTGATCCCGGGAGCGTGAGGGAGGAGTTACCGCGCGTGGAATCGTGATCGGTGGTTATCCTCCTTAGACGAGACTCCACTATATAAAGGGGGCTTGACCCCCCAGGTTTGCATGCTCTCTACTCACTCTAAACCCTAATTCGCTCTGCTCTCCTTCTCCTCCAAAGTCCTATCTAACTTAGGCATCAGAGTGTCTTTGCAGGTATCACCCCCCTTTCGACTCCAGAAGAAGGGGTATTCAATTCCAAGGAGGAGGAAAGTTCAACCATTTCCGGCATTAACATTGGCGCCCACCGTGGGGCCCAGTAAAACTAGCCCAGGCCTCAAGAACACCCCGAGCTAGATGGTGTGCACCAGGAGCACGACGAATCACAGATCGTCCCCGCCGAGTCATCACTCGGCCAGTCAGGATGAGCGCCCACCACCAGACCCTGTCTTGGAGCTTCTCAGGGCAGAAAACGAAGAGTTAAGGCGCAGGATCGCGGAAGCCCGCGATCGCGAGAGAAAACGAGGCCACGAGACGCCCTCGAGGACCGTAAGAGACAACCGAGACTCGGCCCAATCGGACGGATCCAGCGCCACTGAGAGCCCCAAAGTAGGCCACACCCGGCACACACCGCGGCGTGAGAACCGACCCTTCGAAATCGGACTAACCTTGCTCCCCTTCATCGAGAGGGTTATGGCCGATCCAGTCCCGAAGCGATTCCAAATCCCCAACATGGACGCTTACGAAGGTAAGACCGACCCCAAAGAACACCTTACCTCCTTCAACGCGCGGATGCTACTGATCGACGCATCCGAGGGCCTGAAATGTAGGACCTTTCCCTGCACCCTGAAAGGGCCGGCCATGACGTGGTTCTCTAACCTCCCACAGCGCTCGATCCACTCATTCAGGCAACTCACCGAGCAATTCGTGGCCAGGTTTACCACGAGCCGAGCCTTCCGGAGAAACTCCACTTGCCTAGTCGGGCTCAAACAGAGGTCGGACGAGACCCTGAAGTCCTTCATAGAGCGTTTCAACAACAAAACGACTCAAGTCAGAAATCTCAGCACCGATGTGGCGCTCCACGCCATAGTGTCAGCACTGAAACCTGGTCCCTTCTCGGACTCCCTCGCTCGCCGGCCCGCAGGATCTCTGGACGAGCTGAGGCGCCAAGCAATGGGATATATCAAAATGGAGGAGGTCGCCGCCACCAAAAGGGAAACCCAGAATCGGCAAGACAGGAGTAGAGACCTGCCCCGAGAGAGGGCAGAGAGAAGGAACGAGCGCCGAGGGCGGCAAGACTACGGAGGGCGGTTCACTCCCTTGACAGTGGGAAGGGACCGGGTCTTGAAGGAAGCCTACACGGGCAACCTCATTACCTTGTCCCCTCGGAAGGACTCCACCAGACGCCGGATCGCCAGAGATATCTGCGAGTACCACCGAATCTACGGGCACACCACAAACGAATATCAGGCACTAAAGATAAAGATTGAAAAACTCATACAAAGCGGGACATTTGGCAAAATACGTGGACAAAGGGAATGGGCGGCCCGGGAAAACGGCAAATCGTAGAAGATCCCGTTCACCCGGCCTTGGCGCAACCGATCGCCGGCTCGGAGAGGGCGAGAAAGGTGTTCACCCGCCCGTCAACGTAGGAAGGGCCGAGACGAAGGTACCCCCTCACTCAATTTGATTGCAGGAGGTTTTGCAGGTGGAGGCGAATCTAGCAATGGTCGGAGAAGGCACCTGAGGTCCGTCAATAGCTCAACGTCGCTAACGGCCCCACCCGCGGCCTTACCGACCATATCCTTCTCGGAGAGGGACTGCCAGGGAATAGATCACCACCAAGACGACCCCATGGTGATCACAGTACACCTCACTGGGTTTAACGTCAGGAGAGTGCTCATTGATCAAGGAAGCTCAGCGGACGTAATCTACAAGGAAGCTTTCGATCGACTTAAGTTACTGAGCTCGATTATCAGACCCTACCGAGGTACGTTAGTTGGTTTTTCAGGTGCTAAAGCTCGGGTGACAGGATACTTCGACGTCTTGCTCACCTTCAAGGCGGACGTCTGATCAGCGGTCGTACGCGGGTCAAAATAATTAAACAGTAAATATAGTAACAAGGCAAGAGACCTTGGTCGTCTCACGAAGGCCTCTAACACCAAAATTACCAAATTCAGGAAATAAGAAAATTGACAATAACGAAAAAGGGGGGTTTTGTGAAAACAGTTTCTGTTGAGAGAATTATCAGATTATAGAGACAATTGATTCACCGTTTTAGGGTGCACGCCTTGGATTTATCACAGGTTCTAAATAACAACAATTCAATTAATTCCGAATTCACGGCTGACATAAACTAACTAAACAAGCGTTAATCGGTTTATACGACCACACCGCTTCGAGCAAGCGCCAAACAATGGTTCAATCGGTCACTGAGCGGACAAGCGCCGTTAAAACGCAACCAATATCATAACAGAATTCTAATCAACCTCTATCAATTTCTACTCGAATCAATTAATCTTAAGCGATCAAGCAATTGAAATATTAATAATTCTAAACAGATGCATACAATCAAGCATTCATACACAATCAATCGCGTTTTGCAATGATGACAGAACAATTAACTAAGCGTAAAACGAATCGGATAGATTGCAAACATTTAAACCAAATTAAATTGATAGAGATGGAATTTAAGAAATTAAAACGAAATTGTATTAAACATTAAGCACCTAACCTCAAAATGCAGAACGACAACCTTTCACCGATGAATCAACTTAGGAACTTAGGCTTCCATGGAGGCTAGGGTACGCAAGTGAATAATAAAACGTAAGATAATGAAAGAAAACGGCTGATCCTCTCTCTAATAGTCTCAGCTTAACGAAAACCTAATTCCCTAAACGGGTTATAAGATAAAAGCCCGATAACAAACTAAAAATATGCCCAAAACTCGTAGTGCAGCTCGTCAGCTTCAGTAAAGTGGAATTTCGGCCTTCAAAACGGCAGAACTAGGCTTCGGTCCCAACATAAGAATTGTAGCTCTGCTTCTTAGCTTTCCAACGCCACAAAGAACACTGAAATCGGACAAGTATAGCCCAAGTTATGGCCTGCAGAAGCAACATGGGTCAGGATATAACAAAATCCGAAAATTAGCAAATAATTCCACTAAAGCCCAATCATGACCCAAAGATATAAAACCATGCTAAAAAGTAGTTGTTGGGTAAAATAAATATTTAAGAACACTAAGTGCACTGCTATAAAAGATGCATTGATCAAATTCCCCCACACTTAAGCTTTTGCACTCCGGGCAAAACACACAAAACAAAGCAAAGATGCATTTCCAATGAATTCCAAGGATACAAAGTGGCAAGCTAAATGCTCATTCAAGGTTTCAAGGACTCATGGCAATCATGAACAACATCTAATTACCTTCAAAGCAACCAAAGAGTGCATCAAAAGTGATAGAATCCTCACAAGAAAGCATTTCTCTCAAACTCTCAAGTGTCTAGGCTAGTGTTTACACTCAAAGCACATCATGAAAGCTAGCACTACCATAGGCTTGACAAGACTCTAACATCCACACTTGAAACACATGCACACAAAGATCAAAAGGTCTTTATTAAGGTTATAATGGGGCCAAGGTCAAGGTGGGATAATTGAAAGGGGAACTAGGCTATAAAATCAAAGAGGATAGAGGAGCAATGGAAACAATTACCAAATAATCATGGGGGGACAATTCAACCACAATTCAATCCATTATTTTTTTCGAGAAATGATATGCTCCACTACTCTTTTGTTTTGTTTTTTTTTTTGTTTATTTCTTTTTCTTCTTTTTTTTTATTTTCTTTTGCCAAAATCCCAATGAAGCAATGAAGCACAACAATACATATGTTTTTACAACCACAATTCTGAGCCCCCCACACTTTGCAAATTTATTCTCATTTTTTTTAAAGCTCCTTAATCCCCTAAGATTGGGTCATAACATTGTTTTTCACTTTTAGGCTTGTAATGAGCTATATAACAAAGAATGGGATAAATAGGCTCAAAGGGGCTAAACAAAGGGATAATTGCAAGGTAGACTTATTTGGCTAGTGGCTAAAAGAACAAAAATTGCCTAGATCATTTCAATGCATGCATGTGAACAAGAGTTTCAACAAGAGTCAAGTCAAGTTCTAGAGTAACCAACAATCATGAGTGAAATCACTCAAGAAAGAAAGAGAATGGCAAAATGTATTCCATCCATTATAAGGCCCAAAACTCACAAAGGAAAATATCTATCACAAAAGATGCACAATTTAATACTCCAAACCAACTTATCACACTAAGAATGCAAGGAAGTCATCCATATCATGCCACAAGACCTATAGTCCTAGAATAGTGAAATCACTCCCCACTCATACAAACCAAGAAATCCAATGAAAATGCAATTTTTTTTTTTTAAACAAAAAACTCAAAACAAAAACAAAACAGCAGAAACAAAACTACTAAGCTACTAAAAGACACCCCCCCACACTTAAATCATACATTGTCCTCAATGAAAACAACAAGCATAAAATAAGAGTAAGGAGGAGTGAAAGAAAACTCCCTCTTCAAGGCGGCTTTTTCAAGTGGAGCTCTTCTACAGTCTCCTCTTCAAGTGCGGGGCTCTCATGGAAAAGCTTTGGACCATTGACTTTGAAGGTTTCACTGGTGACTTCACTTTTTATTTCCTTTGCATCATAAAGAAAAGTGCTAGCTGCAACAAAATGGTCAATCCACTTGGGTCGAAGCTTACCTGCTATGATTTTGAGGCGAGAATGGAACACATGGAAGTGTTTGATTTTTTTCTTCTTCACAGCTTCCTTCTTCAAGGTTGGGTTTTCTTTGTGATTGCTCGATGAGGGAAGTATCTTGGTGCATGGAGTTACATCGTAAGCTTGCGGTGTAGCAACATCATTTGTAACATTAACACGCATGACCATGCAATGAGTATCTTCAACTAAGTCCGCAAGTACTTCTATTTGAAAAGAGAATGCTCTTCCACGGATGTTTCATAGCAAAGATTAAAGATGTCAAATTGAACTATGTTATCCCCAAATTCCATGGAAAGAGTTCCGAATCACACATCAATCTTGGTTCTTCTTGTTCTCAAGAATGGTCTCGCCTAGGATTATCGGTGCTCTGTTGGGTGTGTCTCTCCTCCATGTCCGTAATGTAAAAATCTGCAGGAAAAACCAAGTTATTAACTTTAACGAGCACGCCCTCCACAAGTCCAAAGCAGGGTGAGCATTGCTCTGCTTGCCAACCGAATAATAACACCAGATTCGCAAGGTCCAAGAGCCAGTAGAGTTAAAGATGGATGTAGGCATCACATTAATGGAAGCACCCAAATCCAAAGATGACATTTTCAAATTTACTCTCGCCTATGGTACATGGAATAGTAAAAATTCTTGGATCCTTACACTTTTGGGGTATCATGGGCTGCATGAGTGCAGACACATTGCGACTCACATTGACCTTTTCATTTCCCTTCAGCCTTCGCCTCCTTTTGTGTGTGCACAGCTCCTTAAGGAACTTAGCATATCTTGGAATCTGCTTAATTGCTTCGAGGAGAGGTATATTAACTTCAACCTTCCTAAATGTATCCAAGACTTCGCTATCTTTATCTGCCTCATCCATCTTCTTGGTTATCACAGCCCTTTGGGGGAAGGGGAGTGGTATAGACCGTGCATCATCATCTTCTTCAATTGGGGAGGTAGGTGCAGAAATTGGCTTATCACTTTTTCTACTGCCACTTGAATTTTCTGCTGGAGGAGGTTCTGGAGTGTCAACAGCCTTGCCAGATCTTAGAGTGATTGCACTGACATTTGCACTGGCATTTGGATTTACTACCGGTTGGGCAGGAAGTTGGCCTGCCCCCCGGGCTTGCATCTGATTAATTGTGGTAGCCATCTGTCCCATTTGTGTGTGCAAATTCTGAATTGAGGCATCATGCTCTGTTGGAACGGAGATTTTGGGCGACCATCTCGCTTAACTAGATCCTCTAATGAAGGTTCAAAGCTCAGCCCGACAAAGACTGTGGTGGATTATTTTGTTGCCTGAAATTTGTTGTTGTGCGGCTTGATTTCCCATCTAAGGTTAGGATGGTTCCTCCAGTTTGGGTGGTACTGTTGGAAGACAAATCAACATTGGCTTGAGGGTTAAAGATGTTAGTCAGATATGCCGAGGGGTATCGGCATTAGGGTCCTCTTGCGGTGTAGGACATGCATCGTGGGGTGCTCTGCAGAGGTACAAATACCACAAACCCTTTGCCTGACTGTTGCCAATTTTTTACCCAAGCTATGAGTTCTTCCAACCGCTTTCCAAGTTCTTCTCACTAGTAGCCTTAGCACGTATCTCATTCACTCCCTTGTTAGAACCGAGAATTGCTTCGTTGTGAATTGTTGGGAGTTGATGGACATATTTTCTATTAAGGCTCTTGCATCTGTTGGGGTTTTGTCTACAAGTGCCCTCCACTAGCAAAGATCCATAATATTTCGCCTATGGGCAATAAACCCTCGTAGAAGTATCGATGAGTAGGCTGCTCGTAGATTTGATGATGAGGCAGCTTGCACACAACTTCTTAAATCTCTCCCAAGATTCATGTAAAGACTCGGTGGGGTTCTCGCTGATGTCACATATCTCTTTTCCGATTGAGGCGTACCGACGCAGGAAAGAACTTACTAGGAACAATTTTTTAAAGCATTCCAATTTTCAACGAACCTGGTTGAAGGTAATACAACCAATCCTTGGTGCATCTTGGAGTGAGAAGCGGAAGGCCCTTAGTTTAATGTGCTCCTGGAATTCCTTGGGGCTTCATGGTCGAGCACACAATGTGGAACTCCTTAAGATGTTTGTGTGGATCATCACCTGCAAGACCACTAAACTTTGGCAACAAGTGTATTAAACCATATTTTAATTCAAAAGGGACAGCAAGTTCGGGATAATTAATACACAGAGCATTGTAAGTAACATCAGGTGCAGCAAGTTCCCTAAGTGTTCTATCAGCCATATTAACAGAATCAGAATCAAAATCAAAATCAGAATCAGGATTAGAATCAGGATCAGAATCAAATAGATTATGGCTAAAGATGCTGTCACTATCACTATCACTATCACTAACTTCTATATGATCCCTAAGTCTATGATGCAATGTTCTCTCAATTTCAGGGTCAAAAGGATGCAAGTTAATAGTATTGGACCTAGTCATGCACTGTATATATCAAGGAATAGGAAAATGCAACAATTCTAGAAATACCAACTATGTCCCTACGCTAAAATGAATGCAAAAATTGGAAAACGACTAAAATCTAACCTAAAAATTATAAAAATACCACGAAAAATCTAATTAAATCAAAAGAAAGATATGCAAATTTTTTTGGATTTTTTCGGAGATATGAAAAATTAAAAAAATTAATTAAAAATAGAAAACAAAGGAATTTGGGATTTTGAGCCTGTTGTCCCATAAGCAGTCCTTGCTAGGGGACTATTGATCCTGGATTTTTTTCGGATTTTTCAGCTGTGGTTTCGGAGCAATCTGACGAGATTGCCCGAAAACCGATTTTTTTATTATTTTCGCCTACAGAATCTGACGGAGCAATCCTAGAATCACCAGTCTCAGCGCCTGGAAACCTGGAAACACAACAAGAACTAAGCAAGAAACGTTAGTATTGTTAGTGGGTCCTGAGGTTGGTAATCTCTAATTAGAGGTCCCCGGCAACGGCGCCAATTTGATCGTGATCGCAGCAGGTCAAAATAATTAAACAGTAAATATAATAACAAGGCCAGAGACCTTGGTTGTCTCACGAAGAGCTCTAACACCAAAATTACCAAATTCAGGAAATAAGAAAATTGACAATAACGAAAAGGGGGTTTTGTGAAAACAGTTTACGTTGAGAGAATTATCGATTATAGAGACAATTGATTCAGGTTTTAGGGTGCACGTCTTGGATTTATCACAGGTTCTAAATAACAACAATTCAATTAATTCGAATTCACGCTTGACATAAACTAACTAAACAAGCGTTAATCGGTTTATACGAATTCACACCGCTTCGAGCAAGCGCCAAACAATGGTTCAATCGGTCACGGGAGCGGACAAGCACCGTTAAAACGCAACCAATATCATAACAGAATTCTAATCAACCCTTTATCAATTTCTACTCGAATCAATTAATCTTAAGCAGTCAAGCAATTCGAAATATTAACAGTTACGAAACAGATGCATACAAACAAGCATTCATACACAACTGAATCGCGTTTTTGCAATGAAGACAGAACAATTAACTAAGCAGAAAACGAACTGGATAGATTGCAAACATTTAAACCAAATTCAAAATTGATAGAGATGGAATTTAAGAAATTAAAACGAAATTGTATTAAACATTAAGCACCGAACCTCAAAATCTGTAACGACAACCTTTCACCGATGAATCAACTTAGGAACTTAGGCTTCCATGGAGGCTAGGGTACGCAAGTGAATAATAAAACGTAAGATAATGAAAGAAAACGGCTGATCCTCTCTCTAATAGTCTCAGCTTAACGAAAACCTAATTCCCTAAACGGGTTATAAGATAAAAGCCCGATAACAAACTAAAAATATGCCCAAAACTCGTAGTGCAGCTCGTCAGCTTCAGTAAAGTGGAATTTCGGCCTTCAAAACGGCAGAACTAGGCTTCGGTCCCAACATAAGAATTGTAGCTCTGCTTCTTAGCTTTCCAACGCCACAAAGAACACTGAAATCGGACAAGTATAGCCCAAGTTATGGCCTGAAGAAGCAACATGGGTCAGGATATAACAAAATCCGAAAATTAGCAAATAATTCCACTAAAGCCCAATCATGACCCAAAGATATAAAACCATGCTAAAAAGTAGTTGTTGGGTAAAATAAATATTTAAGAACACTAAGTGCACTGCTATAAAAGATGCATTAAAATGCATTGATCAACGTCGGAGCCAAGACAATCGAAGCCCACCTCCTGGTGGTGGAAGCCGAGTCGGCCGCTGACACCGCCTACAATATGATAATTGGCGATGAAGTTTCCCCTATCCGATGGGCAGATTGCTACGATACACGCCGACCAGAAGGAGGCGAGACAGTGTTATGTCAACAGTCTCAGAGATGACAGGAGAAGAGATCGCCCCAGGTCGAGCTGCATGATTGAGCTCGACCCGAGGCGAGTGATTCTGGCGTCTTGGCCGATGACATCAAGGAGGTCGAAATAAGAGGATCAGGCAATAGCATACGACCGGGACACAATCGCCTCAAAGAGAGCGAACAGTCCCTAACAAAAGTCTTGCTCGCCAACGCAAATCTGTTCGCGTGGGGCCCGGAGGACATGCCCGGAATAGACCTCAAAGTGGCCTATCACAAGTGTGACAACCTCCTTAAAAAATAGAATGGAGCTGCCACCAATATTTTATTTTCATAGGAAAACATTGGAAAACCTATTTTTGAATATTTTTGAATTTAATAGAAACAAGAGGGTCTTTGGACCAGATTCGGGTTCGGGAGTTGGTTACGCGCAAGGAAGGATTAGCACCCTTACGCGCCCATTTAAAAAAATGGTACCCGTTAATTGTTTATAAAAAAAAATTGTTTGCCTTTTAAAAAATAATTCCCTTTATCAAGCTTTTTAAAATAATAAGAAAAAGAACAAAAAAAGAAAGCATTTTTTATTGTATTTATTATTATTTAATCTTTTTTTTAATAAGACAGGTATATAAGATAAAAAATAGTCCCCTAAGTCATTAACTTAAAAAAAATGATTAAGTGAAAGAACAAAATTAAGGAAACTTCTATTTTACTTTTAAACCCCTTGTTAATATTTTATTCGTTTATAATGATCTACGAAATAAAAAAAAGGAATGAATTGCAACTAAGTCCCTGACTTGAGTTTAGTCCCATTGGAAGACTAAACCCTAAAACATGATTATATGGAATAAAAAAAACCTATTTTTGCGTCTATGCCCCTATTAATTACATATTTACAAATTGACCCTTATTAATTACGTATTTACAGTTCAGTCCTTTTTATAATATATTTTGCAATTTAATCCTTATTTATTATATATTTACAGCTTAGCCTCTTTTATAACATATTTACAAATTAGTCCCTATTAATTATATGTTTACAGACTGACCCCTATTCAGGGTTTGGTCCCGTTGGAAGGCCAAACCCTAAACTTAATTTTGTTAAACAGGATCCAACAACAGGGATAACACAAAGATAACAACAACAACAACAACACCAGTCAACAACAAACAGTAATCAACAAAACGATAAAATTACATTTCAGTGCAATTCATAGGTTCATATCAGAATTCACATTCAGATCAAATCAAAACAGAATGCCTAAACAGAACGCTGCAGGTTTACAGAAAAAGGAGGACGAAGAGAAAAAAAAACTTACAGCTTTGATCCAAAGAGAAAGGATGGAATTCAGAAACCTAAATTTCTAATAGTGTTTAAAAAAAATAAAACTCTCCTTCACGCCTAACTCCAGCTTCCTTGAGGATCTTCAAGTCTCTTCCTCTCACTTTCTCTGCGTACTCTCCGGTTTGTCTCCGTTCCCAGAGTCTTTCCTCTCTCTTGGGTTTTCGGCCCTCGTCCACTTTGCTTGCTTCCCTTTTTATAGGCACCACATCTGCGAAGCAAATAAATCAGATTAGTTCAAAAAAGAAAATAAAAATAAAAGAAATAAAGAGATAACCTCCCTTATCCACCAGTTTTCTTCTTCCTTCTCTGCTTCTCACGCGAAAACCGGGTCTTGGGCGGCTTGCAGGAGAGTGACGCGATGTTGGCAGGGAGATGGGCCAGATGGAGGAGATAACCGTTGAGTAAGGCAGAGAAACGTGGTCTGAGGAGGGAGAGAGAGAGATGGTTGGCGGCTAGGGTAGGAGGAGAAGGGCTACGGTTGAGTGAGGAAAAGGAGAAAGAGAAAAGGATGAAGATGGGATGGGGGAGCGCCGCGTGAAGGGAGAATGAGGAAATGACTGATGGGCAAAGATGGAGAAGCATGGTCTGAAGAGGGGGAGAGAGAGAGAGAGAAATTGAAGATTAGGCTTAGGGTTGAAGAGGTGAGGTTGAAAGGGAGAGATGGTGGAAACGGCGCTGGAGCTGCGTGTGAGGGGGAAGGAGAGGGAATGAGGCGCTTTTAGGGTTGTTAGTGTTTTAGGTTTAGGGTTAAAAGGTTTGAAATTTGTGCATGTGATGGGTAGAAGCTTGGGCTGCGTGAGGTGTGGGCGTGTGCAGAAAGAAAAAGGGGTGCAAGAAGCAGCGCCCAAGGGAATGGGACGCAGGGGATGGAAAAATAAAAAAGGAGGTGTGCGAGTAAAATGGGCTGCATGAAGCTGGGCTGGATCCAGCTTAATTCATTGCTGTTTGCACCACCAAATTTTATTCTTTGCACACCCTTTCTCAAAAAATATAAAATCCTCTTTTCCTCTTTTTATTCATTCTTTCCTTTTCTTTCTTTCTTCTCTTTTATAAATCTCCAAAAATATTATTTATTATTACTACTACTACTAAAAATAAATAAATAAAAAGTTAAAGTAAATATTAAAATAAAATAAAATAAAAAGGCCGGACAAAATTAGGGTACTACAGCTGCCCCTCCTTAATTACATTTTACTCAAAGGTCTTCGTGCATTCGATGTAAAAGGTAATTAAGGATAAATGACTCTGATTTTGTCCGCAATAAGTAGTTTGAAGTTGCGAGATTGACTTCCAACCTAGTTGGTTTGGGATTGCAGGATTGGATCCCGACTTTGTTTTGGGATTCTAGGTCTGATTCCTAGTGAATTCTCAGTAAGGCATAGGTTTGGTTCCTAGATCTTACAAAATTGGTGAGAGATTCTAGGTTCGATTCCTAGCGAATTCTCAGTAAGGCATAGTTATGACTAGCTCTTACAAAATTGATGAGAGATTCTAGGTTCGTTTCCTAGTGAATTCTCAGTAAGGCATAGGTTCGGTTCCTAGCTCTTACAAAATTGATGAGAGATTCTAGGTTCGTTTCCTAGTGAATTCTCGGTAAGGCATAGGTTCGGTTCCTAGCTCTTACGAAATTGGTGAGAGATTCTAGGTTTGATTCCTAGCGAATTCTCAGTAAGGCCTAGTTATGACTAGCTCTTACAAAATTGGTGAGAGATTCTAGGTTCGGTTTCTAGCGACCTCTCAGTAAGGCCTAGTTATGACTAGCTCTTACAAAATTATTGGACTTAGGGAAGGTCTAAGTGTGAGCTTCTACGTCACTCAACACGAGTTCGGGTCAGACCCCCAGCAAAAGCGAAATGAGTTTCTGACTCGTGGTTGATTTTAGTAATGCAAGTAATGACTCTTTGGATAAAGCAAGCGCTATTTCTTTGTATTGATCATGCGGGAATGCAGCGAATGTCATGTTATGCATGAATGTTGTGTTATTATGGGGAAACGTTGTGTTTCCGATGCCTTTCCAAACCCTTATTGATAATTAGCCAGAGGTCCTTTCTATTGGCGACTTCGGAGCTAGTCAGCTTGGCCCTTTGTAATGTGCACAACGCTGATGATTCTGCATTTTGGTGGTGCATCCTGCTAAATTCCTCTCCTTGACGGGAGGATGCTAGATCCCTTGGACCCTTTCAGAATTTTCAGTAGTTATGAAATGCTTTTATGTTTTGATCTGCACATGTTTATTTTTAGCACGAATCTCTTTTAGAAAGAAAACGCAAGTTGATAAAATCCCAAGTTGAGTTCAGGAGAGATAGGAATAAGCATCCTATTGTGCCAATAGCATTTAATAGGCGATGTGGATAAAAATGAATTTCCATTATCATGGGGAAATATTATAAGTAGGACAAATTTGTTTCTGCTAGACAGGAACTGGTAAGCAAAGTTAAATCCGCTAATAATCCTTTTGAAAACAAATTGTGCTGCTCTTCCGCGATCTAGACCCTGACGGCCTTCTTGATCATCCCCATAAAATTGCATTTGTTCTGTTCTTGCCTGTTTTTGCTCCTGCGGGTCAGCTTCTAGCTTTGACTACCCTTGATGCATTTGGCTTGGACTTTGCTTAGGCCGCTCTTTGCGAGTTTTTGACCTAGCAGGTTACCCTAAATTGCCTTTGCAGGTTTTCAATTTAGCATTTTTATTGGACCCTAACTTTTGCCTAGGTCACCCTTTCGGGTTTTCGACCTACCGGGTTGCTCTAATTTTTGCCTAGGCCGCCCTTTCGGGTTTTCAACCTAGCGAGCTCTTTTTTTTTTGTTGATGGGGGGCGTCCTCCTAGACATAGTACTTTTTGACCGCATCCGAATTCACCGGTAGCGGTAGATCATGTCCCTCCATATCTGCGAGGATGAGGCCTCCTCCTGAGAATGCCTTTTTCACCACATATAGACCTTCGTAATTTGGGGTCCATTTTCCGCGTTGGTCTTTCTGAATAGGTAGAATCTTTTTCAAAACCAATTCCCCTTCTGTAAATTCTCGATGACGCACCTTCTTTTCATATGCTCTTTTGATCCTCTTTTGATATAATTGTCCGTGACATATTGCCTCCAACCTTTTCCCTTCAATGAGATTCAGCTGGTCATAACGGGTCTGGACCCATTCAGCTTCTTCGAGTTTGGTTTCCATGACCACCCTTAGAGAAGGGATCTCTACTTCTATGGGTAACACTGCTTCCATTCCGTATACTAGGGAGAACGGAGTTGCCCCTGTGGAAGTGCGTACGGAAGTTCGGTATCCGTGTAAAGCAAAAGGGAGCATCTCATGCCAATCCTTGTAAGTTAACACCATTTTTTGGATAATCTTTTTGATATTCTTGTTGGCTGCTTCTACCGCCCCATTCATCTTAGGGCGATAAGGGGAAGAATTGTGGTGCTGGATTTTGAAGTCATCACACAATTCTTTCATCATTTTGTTGTTCAAGTTGGTCCCATTGTCGGTGATGATCTTCCTTGGCAAACCATACCGGCAAATTATTTCCTTCTTGATGAATTTGACGACTACATTGCGGGTCACATTGGCATAGGAGATTGCTTCGACCCATTTCGTGAAGTAATCAATGGCCACGAGGATGAAGCGGTGTCCATTAGAGGCTTTCGGCTCAATCATTCCTATGACATCCAAACCCCACATGGAAAATGGCCAGGGTGCACTGAGGACGTTTAAGGAAGTTGGAGGCACATGAATATTATCAGCATAAGTCTGACACTTATGACATTTCCTCACATGTTTGATGCAATCACCTTCCATTGAAAGCCAATAATATCCTGCTCTGAGAATCTTTTTAGCCATTGCGTACCCATTGGCATGGGTCCCGAAGGAACCTTCGTGAACGTCATCGATAATTCGTCTTGCTTCTGCGGAATCTACGCACCGGAGGAGTACCATGTCGTGATTTCTTTTGTAGAGTACGTTGTTACCAAGTGACTTCAAACAAGAGGGGGGTGAATTGTGATAGCGGTGCTTATAAAAAAAAATACAGATAAATTACTGAATTAAAAAAAAAACTTGAAAGAAATAACTTGCGAAAAGATAAATAACTTGAAGAATAAATTGCAATAAATAAATGACAGAAAATAAATGACCGAAAAATAAATAAAGAACAAAAATAAATAAAGTGCTTGAATGATAAAGAGACAGAGAGCAAAGAAGAGCACGCAGCAAATTATACAGGTTCGGCCACCAAACACCCCTGTGGCCTACCACCCGTCCCCCAAGCAAAACACTATGGGATCTTCACTAAATCACTAGCTTTTAAATCGAGTTCAATAGAAACCTTTACAACTCTATACCAGAGCAATACGTTCAAGAGATATCACCTCTCTATGAACACCTTGGGATTCCTACCCAAAAAGAAATGATTTTCATAAATAAAATGAGATGAGAAAGATACACTCAATAGTGCGGATATAACAAATTGAAGCTCAAATAATACAACTCAAATTATGTAGAATAAAAAAACTCTCAAAAAATTGTGCTCAAATAAGTGTGAGTGATGGAGAATATTTGATAGAGTTTTGGCACAAAGAGTAAGTGAGTGTATTGTTAAAAACATCCTGTGCTGTTGCTTTTATAGGCAATGGAGGAGCGTATAGCATTAAAAATTTGCCCGCTATGCTTTGATTATTAAAAGGATAATTTGTCCGCTGCGAGATTAAAAGGAAATCAGCCTGCTATGCTTTGATTATGAAGAATTTGAAAACACGGAGACGGAAATGGTTCTCGGACACACTTGGAGTTCGACATCAGATTTCCATACGACCTCTCCCCACTCGGCATACGACATCCTCATTTCTAAGATACGACCTCTTCACACGGCACGCACACCACGACCTCCTCACACTCGGACGCGACCTCCTCACGCCAAGACGCGACCTCTTCACAGTCCCAAGATGCGACCTCCTCACGCCAAGACGCGACCTCCTCACAAACCTCGGCATACGACCTCTCCACACACTCGACATACGACCTCTCCACACGGCTCGGCCACGAGACCTCACCAAGACGCCGACTTCCCCACGATTCGACGCGACCTCACCTACGCGACCTCATTTCGGCACGACTTGCATGTCAAAATATCACCGCCGACACGAAGAATATTTTCCAAAGAAAACTTGAAATATTTTCCAAACAATATTTTGAGCACAACTTAAGAATTTTTCAAAATACTTTGTGCCTAAAAATAATTTAAGAAAAATTATCATAAAATCAATTTTAGAATAAAAATCATTTTGTGAGTGTGTGATTTTATTTTAATTGAGAGCTTTTTATTACTACTTACAAATAGTCTTAATAAAAATAAATAAATACCCAAAACCCAAAGACTTGAGAAACTATCATTCTTGATACGCTGCCTTGGTATTCTTTTTCCAATTTTTGCACGGTTGACTATTTGCAAAGCTCCCTTTGTCAATCATCAAACCCATCCTGTCAAGGCATGTATTCACAGACTCTCCCTTTTGGATGATGACAAACATCTCATGGAGGGAATTTAGTAAAATAAAATCATGATATAGCAATGAGATATAAGCATTGTTTTTCAATAAAAGATATCGAGTTTAAGCACAATATTTAGAAAAACTCCCTCACAATATGCATAATATAATTTACTCACTTTGAATCATAAAACTCTCCCCTTTGTCAACATCAAAAGCGAGAAAAGATTAGAGGGAAAGGCATATAAAACGTATGCATATACGTGTAACTAGATGGCGAAAAATAATAGAGTATCAAGGGTTCAATGAAGCATAAGAAATCCTTGGTAAAAAAATTATTCAGGGAGATAGCAAAAATAAAGCACTAGGATAAGAGTTACTAGTCCTCGTTCAACTCATTCTCATCATCAATTGTTTCCTCATCTTCACTGATATTAAGCGCATAATTGTTTGCAGTTAACATAACCTGCACAAACTTTTATTTTAACGATTACATGAAGGACGCTGGCATTTCTCCACTTTTAGTCTTGGTAACTAACTCGCATAAAAATGTTAGCACACTCCAACGCCAAGTTAGAACTTATTCATAATAAAATGCACTCACACGCAGTCATTCAATGCATGATTGATCTAAAATTCCTAACTCGGTTCTTATAAAAAGAAGTTTTCTTTAGGCAAAGGTTTAGTAAAAATATCTGCGAGTTGTTTAGATGTTTCCACAAACTCAATCACACAATCTCCTTTTTGAACATGATCTCTAATAAAATGGTGCCTAATTTCTATGTGTTTGGTCCGGAGTGATAAACCGGATTTTTCGTGAGGTTTATGGCACTAGTATTGTCGCACTTAATTGGAACAGCCAGATTGATTCCATAATCATTCAACCGTTGTTTCATCCAAATGATCTGCGGCACAACAACTACCTCGCCGCAACGTGATTCCGCTTCAAAGAAGGGACAAAGCCACACTGGCTTGTTTCTTACTATGCCATGAAACCAAGGCATTCCCAAGTAAGTGACATGTCCCACTAGTGCTTTTTCAGTCCATTTTGCAACCCGCAAAATCCGAATCCGAGTACCCAATAAGTGTGCAGTCAGCCCTTTGGGGGTCCCATAAACCCATAGTTTGTGTGCCAGTGAGATATCTCATGATACGTTTTACCGCTAAGAGATGTGATTCCTTAGGATTTGCTTGAAAACGTGCACACATACAAACACTAGACATAATATCCTGACGACTTGCAAAGTGAGATAGAGAAGAGATCCTATCATACCTCGATACTTACTTACTTCGACCGACTTACCACCTTCATCTTTGTCAAGATAGCATGATGTGCTCATTGGAGTTGAGATTTCTTTGGCGTTGCTCATTCCAAATCTTTTAAGCAACTCCTTGCAATATTTGGATTGATTTATAAAAATTCCTTCCGTTGTTTGTTTGATTTGAAGACCAAGGAAGTAGTTGAGCTCTCCCATCATGGACATTTCAAACTCACTTTGCATGATTTTGGAAAAATCTTCACACAAGGACTCATTAGTAGCACCAAAGATGATATCGTCAACATAAATTTGAACAAGTAAAATGTCATGATTTTTGTGTTTAATGAAAAGAGTGGTATCAACTTTTCCTCTTTCAAAACCTTTTTCAAGTAAAAATTTGGTCAACCTTCGTACTAAGCTCTGAGCTTGTTTTAAACCATATAAAGCCTTTTTCAATTTGAAAACATGATTTGGAAATTCAAAATTTTCAAAACCGGGAGGTTGATCAACATATACTTCTTCTTGAATAAAGCCATTAAGAAATGCACTTTTAACATCCATTTGAAAAAGTTTGAAATCCATGATGCATGCAAATGCGAGAAGCATGCGAATAGCTTCTAATCTAGCCACGGGTGCATAGGTTTCATCGAAATCTATGCCCTCTTGTTGGTTATAGCCTTTGCAACAAGTCTAGCTTTATTTCTAACAATGATACTGCGTTTTCATCAAGCTTGTTGCGAAAGACCCATTTGGTCCCAATGACTAGGTGATCTTTAGGCCTAGGGACAAGTTCCCAAACATCATTTCTCTCAAATTGATTTAATTCCTCTTGCATAGCAAGGGTCCAATGCTCATCAAAGATGGCTTCATTGACGCTATTTGGTTCAATTTGAGAGACAAAGGCCATATGATGACATGCATGATTAAGAGAGTTTCAGTCGTTACCCCCTTTTGAGATATCACCTATTATGTTGTCAAGAGGATGGTTCTTTGAGACTCTCCATTCCTTTGGAAGATTTGAGTGAGAGAGTTCTTGAGAGGGTTGAGGCAAGGCATCTTGATCCTCCTTTTGAACTTTTGATCTCTCTTGTTCCTCTAAATAGGTATCTCCTAACACTTCAAGCAAGATCATCAACACTTTCTTCTACTCAAGATTTGGGGTTAGATTCATCAAAAGAAACATGCAGTATTCTTCAACAGTTAAAGTACGCTTATTAAAAATTCAAAGGCTTTACTAGAAGTGGAATATCCAAGAAATAAACCTTCATCAGCTTTAGCATCAAATTTACCAAGGTTATCTTTACCGTTATTAAGAACAAAGCACTGACATCCAAATACGTGAAGGTGGGAAATGTTGGACTTCCTTCCCTTGTAAATTTCATAGGCGTTTGTTTTAGAATAGGTCTTATGAGGACTCTATTCATTACATAACATGCGATGCTTACTGCGTCTGCCTGTAAATACTTAGGAAGGTTGGTCTCATTGAGCATCGCCCTCGCAAGCTCTTCAAGAGACCGATTTTTCCTTTCCACCACTCCATTCTCAGTGGTGTTCTAGGTGCGAAAAAATTATGCTCAATTCCATTTTCAGTACAAAAGGCCTCAAATGCCTCATTTTGGAATTCCCCACCGTGATCACTTCGGATGGATACTATGTTCATTCCTTTTTCATTTTGGATAACTTTAGCAAGTTTACGAAAGGCAGCAAAAGCGTCATTTTTATGAGAAAGAAATAGAGTCCATGTATAGCGAGAATAGTCATCCACAATAACAAGGGCATAGTAATTTCCACCAAAGCTTTTAGTTCTAGATGGTCCAAATAAGTCCATGTGTAAAAGTTGTAAAGGCCAGTTTGTGGAAACAATATTTTTTGATTTGAAAGAGGCCTTTACTTGTTTTTCTTTTTGACAGGCATCACATAATTTATCTTTTTCAAAACGAAGCTTTGGTAAGCCAATTACTAAGTCCTTTTGAACCAACTTATTAAGATGATCCATGTGAATATGAGCCATTCTCCTATGCCATAGCCAAGATTCATCCTCTTTACTAATAAGACAACATGCATCATTTGAAGGTATTCTATCTAAATCAACCATGTAGATATTTCCAATTCTAGGTCCAATAAGAACAACATTTTCAGTTACAGAGTTCATAACCATGCATTTTGAAGAATCGAAAACCACTTTGTTTCCTTTATCACAAAGTTGACTAATGCTTAGCAAATTATGCTTCAAACCATCCACATACAACACATTTTCAATAGTGGGATTAGGACTCTTACCAATAGAACCAATCCCAAGAATTTTACCTTTGTTGTTGTCACCATACCGGACATAACCACTATTCTTAGGTACCAATGAGGAGAACTTGCTTTTGTCTCCTGTCATGTGCTTTGAACAGCCGCTATCAAGATACCAATTTAAGTCCTTGGCTTTCAAGCACACCTACAACAACAGATTAATTTTTAACCTTTGGTACCCAAACTAAGTTGGGTCCGGATGAGTTAGTTTTTGGCAAAGTACCCTTTGGAATCCATATCTTTTGCCAACCACATTCTTGTTCTTTCTAATATTGCAAATGGAGGCGGTGTGACCATTTCTACCACAAAGTGAAAGCATTTAATGAAAGGGCTGCTTGAAATGTTGTTGTGATTGACAAATTTAAAGGATTTTTCATGCGTTTGTGGATTATAACCCAAACCCGCTTTTCCAAAAGTACCCTTTTGTTTTCCCAATAGAATGTTTAAGTTATCCCTTCCCATGGTAAATTTGGCAAGGGTGTTTTCCAAATCTTCAATCTTGTTTTTCAAAACATTGCATTCATCACACTTGAAAGTATCAATCTTTTGGTTTTCACAAAAGGTGCAAGTAGAAACTTCACTCACAACAACTTGTTTTTCCTTAAAAACTTCCATCTCTTGGTTTAAGAAAATAATTTTAGATTCAAGAGAAGAGATGGTTTTCTTAGAAGAAGAAATAATTTTTCGAAGTCTAGTCGTTTCATTATTTAATTCTTCACAAGTAATAAGCAAATTTCATCATAAGTTAAAGGAGATTCGAGTTCAAGAGCATTTACCTCATCCTCCTCGTGTTTTGCCATGAGACATAAGTTGGCCTCCTCATTTTCTCGATTCATCGACGAGTCCATATCATTGTCATCCCAGGCAATGTAGGCTCTTCTTCCTTTGATTCCTTTTGTGGTCTTCTATCAAATTTTTCGCTTTTTCTTCGACCATGAGGGCGATGGTTTTATATGTCCCTTTGACCACACTTGTAGCAAGTTGGATTAAAAGAAGTTCCTTCCTCATTTTTCTTTTGAGGATTTTGTACCTTGCCCGTTCTCCCTTTTGCCTCGTGAACCTTTTGAACCTTGAACCATCGCACTTATGTCTTCCTCATTCTCATCTAGACTATCATTGTTGTCGATTCCTCTTTTTCATTTACGATTGCTTTGAGAGCAATTCCTTTCTTTTCTTATCACTTTCTTCACTCTCAGTGAGTCGATTTAGGTCAAGGTCATGTTCCTGCAATTTTCCAAACAAGGTTGCCAATGATATAGTAGATAAATCTTTAGATTCAGATATAGCAAAGAACCTTGGGTTGCCGATTTCTATTTAAACATCTAAGAACTTTATTAATTAAATCTTCATTACTGAAGACTTTCCCAAGAGCTCTGAGATGGTTTATTATATGGATGAACCTTTTTTGCATATCTTGTATGTTTTCACTTGGTTTCATCCTAAATAACTCATACTCATGTGTTAATGTGTTCATTCGAGCCCTCTTGACCTCGGTAGTACCTTCATGGGTCAATAGAAGGGTGTCCCACATTTCTTTAGCAGTCTTGCAATTTGAGACCCTATAGAACTCATCGTAGCTTAAAGCAGAAGTGATGATGTTCTTAGCTTTCAAATTGTGTTGGACCTTTTTCTTATCATCTTCGGTCCAAAGTGATCTTGGTTTGTCTATCACTACATCATTAATTGATTGAGTGGGGACAAATGAACCATTTTCCACAGCATCCCAAATATCAAGATCAACACCCTCAAGAAAGATTTGCATTCTATCCTTCCAATAACCATACCCCTCACCATTGAAAAATGGGGGTCTGTTCATGGAGGTTCCCTCGTTATTGTTTGAAGTCATTCTCTTGAGACGGTTAAGTCCTTTATACAAGAGTCTAGCTCTGATGCCACTTGTTACCAAGTGACTTCAAACAAGAGGGGGGTGAATTGTGATAGCGGTGCTTATAAAAAATTACGTATAAATTCTTCAATTAAAAAAACTTGAAAGAAATAACTTGCGAAAAAGATAAATAACTTGAAGAATAAATTGCAATAAATAAATGACAGAAAATAAATGACCGAAAAATAAATAAAGAACGAAAATAAATAAAGTGCTTGAATGATAAAGAGACAGAGAGCAAAGAAGAGCACGCAAAGAAATTATACGAGTTCGCCACCAAACACCCTGTGGCCTACGCCCTGTCCCCAAGGCAAAGCACTATGAGATTTTCACTAAATCACTAGCTTTTAAATCAGGTTCAGCTAGAAACCTTTACAACTCTATACCAGAGCAATACGTTCAAGAGATATCACCTCTTTATGAACACCTTGGGATTCCTACCCAAAAGAAATGATTTTCGCAAATAAAATGAGATGAGAAAGATACACTCAATAGTGCAGATATAACAAATTGAAGCTCAAATAATACAACTCAAATTATGTAGAATAAAAAAACTCTCAAAAAAATTGTGCTCAAATAAGTGTGAGTGATGGAGAATATTTGATAGAGGTTTGGCACAAAGAGTAAGTGAGTGTATTGTTAAAAACATCCTGTCAGTTGCTTTTATAGGCAATGGAGGAGCGTAGCATTAAAAATTTGCCCGCTATGCTTTGATTATTAAAAGGATAATTTGTCCGTTGCGAGATTAAAAGGGAAATCTGCCTGCTATGCTTTGATTATGAAGAATTTGAAAACACGGAGACGGAAATGATTCTCTGACACACTTGGAGTTCGACATCGTATTTCCATACGACCTCTCCCCAGCAAGATACGACCTCCTCAAATTTCGGCATACGACCTCTTCCACATTTCGGCATTACCCACCTCCTCACACCAAGACGCGACCTCTTCACAGCCACGCGACCTCCTCACACTCGGACGCGACCTCCTCACACTTGGCATACGACCTCCACACACCGACATACGACCTCTCCACACGCCCAAGACGAGACCTCACCAAGACGCCGACTTCCTACGCTGAACGCGACCTCGGCTAGACGCGACCTCACTCAAGACACCACGACTTGCATGTCAAAATATCAACGCCGACCACGAAGAATATTTTCCAAAGAAAACTTGAAATATTTTCCAAACAATATTTTGAGCACAACTTAAGAATTTTTCAAAATACTTTGTGCCTAAAAATAATTTAAGAAAAATTATCATAAAATCAATTTTAGAATAAAAATCATTTTGTGAGTGTGTGATTTTATTTTAATTGAGAGCTTTTTATTACTACTTACAAATAGTCTTAATAAAAATAAATAAATACCCAAAACCCAAAGACTTGAGAAACTATCATTCTTGATACGCGTCTTGGTATTCTTTTCCACTTTTTGCACGGTTGACTATTTGCAAAGCTCCCTTTTGTCAATCATCAAAACCATCCTGTCAAGGCATGTATTCACATACGTCACCATTCAGAAAGAAACTCATAGCGAGCCTCCTCAAAGTTCTTTTGTCGTTTTCTGAGGCGCCCAAAGGATATTCTTTGTTCTTGAGGTAGCATTTAATGTCATGGTACCATGGCTTTCCATCTGGTTCGTCCTCTATCAACTGGCAATAAGCGGGGCTTGCTCGGCTCTCCATCATGATGAGAGGTATTTCTTTATCATTGTTTATCCGGAACATGGATGACAATGTGGCTAGTGCATCGGCTAACTGATTACATCTCGCTAATATGTTGGAAGGTGATTCACAAATGATTCGACGAGTCCTCAATGTACTTGTGGTGCGGATTAATTTGGAATCCCGAAGTTTCCCATTCTCCATTTAATCGGGTTGATAACCAGGACGGAATCTCCGTAGACTTTCAGAGCCTTGACTTTAGTTTCTACGGCAACTCGAATTCCCATGACACAAGCCTCATACTCTGCGATATTATTGGTGCAATTGAAACATAGGCGTGCAGTAACAGGGATGTGTAGGTTTTATGGAGAAATCAGTATTGCTCCGATTTCGTGCCCCAATGCGTTAGAGGCTCCATCAAACATCATTGTCCACTCCTCGTCTCTTGGTTCTTCTTTTTCAGCAGACATTATATTCTCATCGGGAAATTCATAGGGGACTGGTGAATGGTTATCCATGGGTTGGTGTGCTAAGTATTCAGCGAGCGCACTACCTTTGATAGCCTTTTGAGAGACATACTGAATATCATATTCGGATAATAGCATCTGCCACCGAGCAATTCTCCCGGTGAGAGCGGGCTTCTCAAATACATACTTGATCGGATCCATTTTTGACACCAACCAAGTCGTATGAGAAAGCAAGTACTGTCTTAGACGGTGGGCGGCCCAAGCAAGGGCGCAACAAGTACGTTCCAACACCGAGTAATTAGCTTCATAACTTGTAAACTTTTTACTTAAGTAGTAAATGGCGTGTTCTTTTTTACCAGTCTCATCGTGCTGACCAAGCATACATCCCATAGACCCGTGTAATATTGTCAAGTAGAGGATCAGGGGTCTGCCTGGAATCGGAGGTAATAACATGGGAGGCTCCTGCAAGTACTGTTTGATTTTATAAAAAGCCTCTTGGCACTTCTCATTCCATTCCACAGCTTGGTCTTTGCGTAACAACTTAAAAATCGGTTCGCAAGTGTCAGTGAGTTGTGATATAAACCGAGAGATATAATTCAGCCTTCCTAGGAAACCGCAAACTTCCTTTTCTGTACGAGGGGCTGGCATTTCTAAAATGGCTTTTACTTTTTCTGGGTCCACTTCGATTCCTTTCTGACTTACAATGAATCCCAACAATCTTCCTGACTTGACACCGAAGTTACATTTGGCGGGGTTGAGCCTTAAACGGAACTTTCTCAATCGCTCAAAGAGTTTCCGCAGATTGGTTATATGACCCTCTTCGGTTTGCGACTTAGCGATCATGTCGTCCATGTAGACTTCTATCTCTTTGTGTATCATATCATGGAACAAAGTCACCATTGCCCTTTGATAGGTTGCTCCGGCATTTTTTAACCCGAAAGGCATCACTTTGTAGCAAAAGGTGCCCCAAGCTGTAATGAACGTGGTCTTTTCCATGTCCTCCCTGGCCATTTTTATCTGGTTATACCCGGAGAAACCATCCATGAGAGAGAAAAATGCGTGATGAGCCGTGTTATCTACTAGGACATCGATATGTGGCAAGGGAAAATCGTCTTTAGGACTCGCTCTATTAAGGTCTCGGTAGTCAACACACATTCGAACTTTTCCACCTTTCTTCGGGACAGGGACGATATTAGCAACCCATTGGGGATACTTGGCCACGGCTAGAAATCCGGCGTCAAATTGTTTTTTAACTTCTTCCCTAATTTTCAAGGACATATCTGGTCTCATGCGTCTCAACTTCTGTTTGACGGGAGGGCAATCAGGCTTAAGTGGCAGCTTGTGTTTGACGTTATCGGTATCCAACCCTGGCATATCCTGATAGGACCAAGCAAAAACATCTTTATAATCCCGAAGTAGTTGGATTAATTCAGCCTTTGCTCCTGGTGACATGGTGAGGCCAATCTTGACTTCTTTCTGCTTTCATCTGCTCCCAGTTGATTAGCTCAAATGGCTCTTCATAAGGCTCAATCTTCCTGGACTCCCCTTCTATAAGTCTCATCAATTCGTGAGAAGTCTTCGTCGGGTAATCTTCTTCACAATCTCCGCTGGTATGATTAATCGGACCATCAAAGTCCGTGGCGAAACTTCAAAGACAATTGTTTTCGTAAGTATTTTCGGTGAACCTGCATTATCAAGGTTAGCAATAAGGGGAGGGTAAAGGAAAGAAGAGGAAAAGAGCGAGTGAAAATACTTGGGATAAAATCAAAATATGTTTCATTAATGTTCGAAATATGCTAAAAGAAAACATGCGGGGTCCTTTAACATTTCCTCTACCGCCTCGGGCTGAGCGGAGAGGTAAGCATTAGATGAATTACATTGAATATGCATTAAGGATCCTAGGGTTCTCCACCACTTCCCAATTGCAAGGCATTGAAGAGCATGGGCGGACCCAACTTTCCTCAGAAGTAACAAGATCGTTCCCCACAACAGATACTTGATTTGGATAGATCCATCCCGCGCTTCGGAAGCTTTGGCGGAGATCACAAAGGGAGATTTTCCCCAGCTCGGGTTCCTGATTCTCAAGACGGGCCTTTCTCTTTTCTTTCTTTTCTTCGATCATCCTTTCCTTGTCTCTTTTAGTGGGTACGTACCCCAGGCCGTGCCGATCCTTGTTCTCGAGAACTCCTAGGATTGAGGTCATACCTTCTTGATTCTTCCCCAGTCCTTTTCCTGGCTGGTATCCCCCTTTTAGCATGACATTGCCCACCATTAGTGCGGCATTGGATAGACAGGGTTTCTTAGTGGTGATCCCTACATAAGCGTTATCGACAATCTCCAACGCCTGAAACGTAGTTCCCAGGGCTTCCTCTGTAGCTTCAATGTAGCATGTTGACGTCGGCTTACTCACCAGCAAATCTTGTTCTCCTGACACGATGACCAGTTTACCATCCACGACAAACTTCAATTTTTGGTGCAAGGTGGACGGTACTACTCCCGCTGAGTGAATCCAAGGTCTTCCCAGCAAGCAACTATAGCTGGGCCTGATGTCCATTACCTGGAAGTTAATAATGAAGGTGAATGGCCCGATCTGGATTGGCAGCTCGATCTCTCCCATTACTTCACTCTTGGATCCGTCGAAGGCCCTTACAAGCACAGAGCTAGGCTTCATATGAGTTTTGTCGATGGGTAATTTATCCAAGGTAGATGTAGGCATCACGTTTAGGGAGGACCCATTATCTATGAGGACCTTGGCCACGAGATGCTCCTTACACTGAACCGAGATATGCAGTGCTTTGTTGTGTCCTCTTCCTTCCGCGGGTATCTCCTCATCATTGAAGTACAAATAATTGCATGCAGTGATGTTGCCAACCAGATCACCAAACTGATTCAACGTAATATTCTGAGATACATGGGCCTCATTCAGAACTTTCATTAGCATTTTCCTATGGCTCTCAGAGTGCGTCAATAAGGTGAGTAGGGACACTCTTGCTGACGTGCGATTCAACTGGTCTACTATCTCGTACTCGCTTTGTTGAATGAGCTTGAGAAATTCAGCAACTTCCTCATGGGGAATTTCTTTCTTATCTTCCTTCCCCGTGTTGCTTTCCTTCATCACAACCTCTTTTCCTTTGTTTTTAACTTCAATCGGCCTTTTTGCAGTTTCTTCCACCAATTCCTTTTCTGGTTCTTCTACGGTCTTCATTACCGGCTCTTTATCTGGGGTATAGACTCGCCCACTTCGTGTCATCCCTCCTATTCCTGCAATATTGGTGACCGTCGGAGGACATTGCTCCCTATCATTCCCTTCGACTCGGACTTTTGCATCATATATCCAAGGGAATGCTTTGTCGTCCTTGTACGGAAAAGGAGACGGTATTTGAATAGTGATGGTTTTAGGGGCATTAGCCGCTGTAGGAGATGCACTCTTAGTGAATTGAATCACCAAAGGTTTTGGGATCATGGTTCTTGAATCTTGGACCATGGATACCTCCATTTCCTTTTGAGAGATAATTCGGACCATGTTCATATCGAGTAATTTTTGGAGGATGACCCTAAAATCTTCACACTCCTCGATGGACAGGATGTCTTCATTGTAAGGAGCTTCCTTGTTGACTTTTACTTTTTCAATCAGACCGGCTTTGCGGATTTTGCTGAATACTTCACTCATCGGGATTTCTACTTCGACAACATCCCTTATTATCCTTCCCCCATATTTGGCTTATATCATATTCACCGATGTATTTCCGTGGTTAGGGAACAGATTATTCCCTACGTTAGGGCTATCATCCTGGAAGCTCAACCATTTTGCATTTATCAGGCTTTGGACTTTAATTTTCAGAGCTCGGCAATCTTCTATGGAGTGGCCTGCTGCCCCAGCGTGGTATTCGCAGGTGGCATCTGGATTATACCATTTTGGGAATGGCGGTTCCATGGGTTTCTGCGGACAAGGAACCACCAATGAGTTTTTGAGCAGTCTTGTAAACATCTTTGTAACTCATAGGGATCTTGTCAAACTGGATCGGGTTCCTTCCTTGGGAGTTCTGAGCTCTTGGCTGATTAAAATTCTGACCTCATTGATTACCGGGAATGGGAAACGCTGACGTGGTAGTTGCCGCAACGTATATAGGGGCACTACTCACCGCGTTTGTCTCTCCTTCTTTCTTCTTCTTGACGAAGGACTTCTGCGCTTTGGATGTGAAGTGTCGTTATGGATCTTTCCACTGTGCATCCCGATTTCCACGCGTTTTCCTATGACAATCAAATCAGAAAAGCTTGAGAACATGCTTCCAATCATTTTATCATAGAATGGGGGCTCAAGCGTGTCGATGAATGTATCAATCATCTCTTTATCCAATAGGGGGGGCTCCACTTGAGCAGCCATGCTTCTCCATCTCTGGGCGTATTCTTTATAGCTTTCAGCGTCTTTCTTCTTCATATTTTGCAACCGTTACTACTGGGGCCATATCCATATTGTACTTGTACCGCTGGACGAACGCATTTGCCAAGTCTTTCCATGAGCGAATTTTAGTACGCTCTAACTGCATATACCACCGTGAGGGTGCCCCTGTCAAGCTTTCTTGGAAGAAATGAATTAGGAGCTTGTCATCGTGGGAATGGGAAGCCATCTTCCGGCAATACATGACCAGGTGGCTTTTGGGACATGTCTCCCCTTTGTACTTGTCGAACTCGGGTACCTTGAATTTTGGAGGTATAACTACATCAGGGACTAAACACATGTCCGAAGCTTCGAAGCCAATGTGATCTGCCCCCTCAATGGCCCTTAACCTTTCCTCCATCATCTGAAACCTCTCCTTGGCTTGAGCATCCTCCTGATGAGTGAAGATAGGTACATAATTCTGAGCACTTGCGTTCAACGGGTTTCCATCATTCGGAGGTGTCCGCCCTTGTGAACTATGGATAGGTATTTCGTTCTCTTCCGGCTGATTCTCCTCCGGCCCATTATGCAGGTGGTGTTCGACAAGCCGTTCTGATTCTGGGGTCAACTTGGCATTTAGGGCCATCAACAGATCGAACATCTGGCCCATTCGTGCACTCATCTGATCAAGTTCTCCCCGCATAGCCTCTTGACTCTGTTGCATGGCCTGCTGATTTTGTTTTAAGGCGTCCATGAGCCTGGCTTGCGACCTCGTTCTGTAAGGATGCAGGTTCTTCGTGTTTATTTCTGGGTTCAGAAGGACAATATGAGTATGGAGGAGTTGTTTATGTTATGTTCATATTATGTATGCCATGCACGTTTATTTATTCATTTAATTTGTTTTATCGGCTTATCGGAGAATCGCAAAAACTTTGTAAACGTCTCATCGGATTGCTGCGTATTTCAAGGATAAATATTCCCATCAAAAGAAAATACCATAATTCAAATTGCCCTGAGGGCTTACAAAATTGAGACGGAAATTGAAATTGCGAGAATTCAAATAAACGACAAAAGACTAAAGGGGATAGGGTTTTCAACGGTCACGTCGGATCTGCTTCTCCAACTCTCCCATTAAGCTCTTGCAAGATTTCATGAAGTTCATCACTTTCCTCGGCAAAGGTCGGAAACCTATTGCGGATTCTCGCTTCTTCCAAGAGTTCGCATATCTTGGATACCCTATTTGTGAGCTGCACCAATTTAGAGCAACGATCCATCCAAGATCGGTTTCTCGATCAAACCAACTAATGACTTCACGATCATCAATTTTCCCTTGCATATCGAGGACCTTCTCACGCTCCTCCTCGAGATCTATATGGTAGCCTATGAACTTTTCTTCCGCAATTCTTTTCTCGCTTCGAGTTGGGCCTCGTGCAACCGCATGGTATTTTTCAACTGTTGTGTCAAGCTTTCAACCCGTTCTTGTAAAGCCTTACCACCTTTTGAGAATCAGTCCACCTTTTCCTCAAATCACCCTTTTCGCAGAGAACCAAACTTAATTCTTTTTCACTAAGTCCAATTGTTGATTTGTCGCTGCAGACCCTGAGTCCGAGACCGCTTACCCTTTCATCCTTGGCTCTCTTTTGGGTCTCCTCTAGAAATCCAAATTTTTCTCACATTCATCTCGTAGGACTTCTATGTCTTGATATGCCCTCTTCAAATTCTCCCGGAGAAGTTTCTTATCCTCTTTCACCTTTTCTAAGGCCAGCTTCAATTCTTCCACTTCTTCATTCTCTGCAGGAGGTGGAGGCGGCATTTCTGGGACTAAAAACAAGTTTCGGAAAGGTAACTTGACTTAATGAACTCTCGCCACAACCCATTGACGGTACTTTTCATCCGTATGGGTGCTCTTGCGCCCTAGTGGTTTCCTGATTACTTTCTTCCAAGCTCGGCACACTTTTGTGAACAATGCCAAATCCGAGGAGCCCCGATCATGTATAATGAAAGCGGCTAGCTCTTCTTCGACAGGTTCTCCTAGCATGGGTGCACCGAGTTGTCTCAGAGCCAGAGTAGGATTGTAGTTGATGCATCCTATAGTTCCAATAAGGGGTACGTTGGGGAATTCTCCACACCGATAGATCACCTCTTTAATCTCTTGTTCTCTGGAATACCATATCATAGATTCTTCACTAAGACTCATCAAGTAAGCAGCCCATTCCGCATTACTCCTGGGACCGAAGGAATGTCCCCTTTTTACCAAGTGACTTTTCAACCATAGGTACAAGATGGGGACACAACAACGAATTCGTTCTCCTCCTTTCTCATGGCGTGTGTGGAGCTCATAATATAAGTCCGCAAGCACGGCGGTAGTGGGATCCATACCTTGGGTTTTAAATGCTAGGAAGGCGTCAATGGCGGTTTTGTCCACAAAATGGTCCACATGAGGAAACAAGACCACTCCATAAATAATCAGGGCTACTACATCCATGGATTCTCTCAATTTTCCTTCGGCATGAAGATCCTTAGCTTTTTCTTCTAGAAAGCTCCTGGAGTAACCTTCGAGATCTCCTTCTACCCTTAGTGCAGCGTTCAAATCCGATTCAGAGATACCCAAAGCAAGGGAAATGGTGTCTATAGTTGGAGTACGTTTTGCGTGACGGTACGGGCCTTTAGTCCTTCCTGGGATCCCCAAGATCTTCTGATATTCTTCTAAAGTCGGTGCCATTTGGAAGTTCCGGAACGTGAAACATCTCAGAGGAGGGTCATAAAACTGGGCTAGTGCCGTTAGGGCTCCTACTTGTACGTCCACATTTATCAGATCCAATATATTCCCAAATTTCCGCACGAAGCTAATTTGATCCAACTGTATCCACTTTTCAGCTATGAAATCAACCAAAGTTTTTAGATGCATCAAACGAGGCGGTTCGATCTTGAATTTCAAAGTGTTTCTCCTCTCTAACCCCTCAGAGTCAAGGCTCACCGAAGACATTTGTTCCAAAGATTTTTGAAATTTCCGATAAGCCTGAACGAATGGGAAATTAGTGTTATGGCGTATGCATGAATGAATGAGTATGATTTTGTTTTTCAAAAGTGAAAGAAAAATAAAATTGCAAATTTATTTCATTTCCGAAAACACAGTCATTTTAATGAGTATACCTTTTAGTACACATTAAGTTATTTTTTTAAAAAAAAAATTTGTTACCGTTATTACTATTATTATCATACCCCCTTTTTAAAAGACCTAAGTATCTATTTTTCAAAATAATCGATTGGGGCTCTAAAAGAGAGGATTTTAAAAAAAATTTATTCTCGTGATTTGAAATAAATAAGCGAAAAAGACAATAAGGGAGGGTATGCTCCTTTTGTGACCAAGGTTGGCAATTCTTAAAGGATCTATGGTCCACATTAAGTGCCTTTCCTTGGGTGGATTAAAGTACTAAACTAAACAGTCCCTAGAGCCAAGGGTCCCATTTGAAAATGTTACCACCAATAATAGGTATACTATTAAAGGATGGTTTTTTCTCAAATGGAGCCAAACTCTAGGTGAGACTTTCGTAGGAACCTACTGGCCGTACGTCCAGCAGAGCACCCACTACGCAGCCTCTCCTAACTTAATATTCACTCGGGCCCGGGTATAGGGCTCCCACTCATAGTGTGTGCAAATAAGTGTGCAAAGTGAAGTGTGTGAAAGGAGCAATGACCTAAAATTCTACCCGCTGCAAAATAAACATATAATATATACAAATGTCCTCTACCCTAGGGTTCAAATATACAAGCATATGAGCAAAATATACCATGACCAAATAGGAGTAGAATAAAATACAAGGGAAATAAATCATGTAAGGCAAACAAACAAATTCAAACAATTATAAGGCCTAACTCTCTAGTGTCCCCAGTGGAGTCGCCAGCTGTGACAACCACCTTAAAAAATAGAATGGAGCCGCCATCAATATTTTATTTTCATAGGAAAACATTGGAAAACCTATTTTTGAATATTTTTGAATTTAATAGAAACAAGAGGGTCTTTGGACCAGATTCGGGTTCGGGAGTTGGTTACGCGCAAGGAAGGATTAGCACCCTTACGCGCCCATTTAAAAAAATGGTACCCGTTAATTGTTTATAAAAAAATTGTTTGCCTTTTAAAAAAATAATTCCCTTTATCAAGCTTTTTAAAATAATAAGAAAAAGAACCAAAAAAGAAAGCATTTTTTATTGTATTTATTATTATTCAATCTTTTTTTTTAATAAGACAGGTATATAAGATAAAAAATAGTCCCCTAAGTCATTAACTTAAAAAAAATGATTAAGTGAAAGAACAAAATTAAGGAAACTTCTATTTTACTTTTAAATCCCTTGTTAATATTTTATTCATTTATAATGATCTACGAAATAAAAAAAGGAATAAATTGCAACTAAGTCCCTGACTTGAGTTTAGTCCCATTGGAAGACTAAACCCTAAAACATGATTATATGGAATAAAAAAACCTATTTTTGCGTCTATGCCCCTATTAATTACATATTTACAAATTGACCCTTATTAATTACGTATTTACAGTTCAGTCCTTTTTATAATATATTTTGCAATTTAATCCTTATTTATTATATATTTACAGCTTAGCCTCTTTTATAACATATTTACAAATTAGTCCCTATTAATTATATGTTTACAGACTGACCCCTATTCAGGGTTTGGTCCCGTTGGAAGGCCAAACCCTAAACCTAATTTTGTTAAACAGGATCTAACAACAGGGATAGCACAAAGATAACAACAACAACAACAACACCAGTCAACAACAAACAGTAATCAACAAAACGATAAAATTACATTTCAGTGCAATTCATAGGTTCATATCAGAATTCACATTCAGATCAAATCAAAACAGAATGCCTAAACAGATCGTGCAGTTTACGTAAAAGGAGGGCGAAGAGAAAAAAACTTACGGCTTTGATCCAAAGAGAAAGGATGGAATTCGAAACCTAAATTTCTAATAGTGTTTAAAAATAAAACTCTCCTTCACGCCTAACTCCGGCTTCCTTGAGGATCTTCAAGTCTCTTCCTCTCACTTTCTCTGCGTACTCTCGGTTTGTCTCCTCGTTCCTGCAGTCTTTCCTCTCTCTTGGGTTTTACCTCGTCCACTTTGCTTGCTTCCCTTTTTATAGGCACCACATCTGCGAAGCAAATAAATCAGATTAGTTCAAAAAGAAAATAAAAATAAAAGAAATAAAGAGATAACCTCCCTTATCTACCGGTTTTCTTCTTCCTTATCTGCTTCTCACGCGAAAACCGGGTCTTGGGCGGCTTGCAGGAGAGTGACGCGACGTTGGCAGGGAGATGGGCCAGATGGAGGAGATAACCGTTGAGTAAGGCAGAGAAACGTGGTCTGAGGAGGGAGAGAGAGAGAGAGATGGTTGGCGGCTAGGGTAGGAGGAGAAGGGCTACGGTTGAGTGAGGAAAAGGAGAAAGAGAAAGGGATGAAGATGGGATGGGGGAGCGCCGCGTGAAGGGAGAATGAGGAAATGACTGATGGACAAAGATGGAGAAGCATGGTCTGAAGAGGGAGAGAGAAAGAGAAATTGAAGATTAGGCTTAGGTTTGAAGAGGTGAGGTTGAAAGGGAGAGATGGTGGAAAGCAGTACCGGAGTGCGTGTGAGGGGAAGGAGAGGAATGAGGCGCTTTTAGGGTTGTTAGTGTTTTAGGTTTAGGGTTAAAAGGTTTGGGGTCATGTGCGCATGTGATGGGTAGAAGCTTGGGGCTGCGTGAGGCGTGGGCGTGTGCGAGAAAGAAAAAGGGTGCAAGCGGCCTTGAGGAATGGGACGCAGGGATGGAAAAATAAAAAGGGGGTGTCTTGCGAGTAAAATGGGCTGCATGAAGTCTGGATCCGACAATTCATTCTTTGTTGCACCACCAAATTTTATTCTTTGCATATCCTTTCTCAAAAAATATAAAATCCTCTTTTCCTCTTTTTATTCATTCTTTCCTTTTCTTTCTTTCTTCTCTTTTATAAATCTCCAAAAATATTATTTATTATTACTACTACTACTAAAAATAAATAAATAAAAAGTTAAAGTAAATATTAAAATAAAATAAAATAAAAAGGCCGGACAAAATTAGGGTACTACAACAAGCTAGCCATCGAGCCCGGCGCTCGCCCCGTTGCTCAGCGCAAAAGAAGAATTGCAGGAGAAAAGAAGCAGGTAGCCCGAGAAGAGACCTCAAAGCTTTTGAAAGCCGGATTTATCAAAGAGATCAAGACCCTACTTGGCTTTCCAACGTGGTATTGGTCAAGAAGAGCAACGGTAAGTGGAGGATGTGCACTGACTTTACCGACCTAAACAAAGTCTGCCCTAAAGACCTATACCCCCTTCCGAGCATCGATGCTCTGGTAGACGGCACGTCGGGGTACCAGGTGCTCAGTTTCATGGATGCATACTCCGGATACAATCAGATCAGGATGCACCCACTCGACGCACCAAAGACGGCTTTCATGACGGAAACCTCCAACTTCTACAGCGTCACTATGCCCTTTGGTTTGAAGAACGCAGGGTCGACTTACCAGAGGATGATGGATGAGGTCTTCGTCAAGCAGATCGGAAAGACGATCGAAGTGTATATGGACGACATGGTGGTCAAGACCCCCAACTTCGAGGCACACTACCGAGACCTCCAGGAGGTATTTGACATTATGAGAAAATATAACATCAGGCTTAACCCCGAGAAGTGTTCGTTTGGGGTGCTCGGAGGCAAGTTCTTGGGGTTCATGATCACCCACAGAGGCATTGAGGCCAACCCCGACAAGTGCTGAGCAGTGATGGAAATGCGAAGCCCGAGCTCTATCAAAGAAGTGCAAAGACTCGCTGGTCGCATCGCAGCCCTTTCCAGGTTCGTAATTCGTTTCGCTGACAAATCGTTTCCCTTCTACCAGGTACTCCGGAAACCAGCTCGGTTCGAATGGATCGAGGAGTGGGAAAGCTTGACTTTTCAGCCGCTCAAGCAATTTCTGGTGCCCCCACCGGTCCTCCCGCGCCCCCCCAAAGGACCCCCCCTCCTCCTCTACCTGGCGGCCACCGACACCTCGATCAGCTCGGCCATGATTGAAGAGAAAGAGACCGAGCAACACCCAGTGTACTTCGTGAGCAAAGTCCTCCACGGGGCGGAGCTAAGATACCAGAAGGTAGAGAAACTGGCGCTCCTGATAGTAACCTCCGTAAGGAGATTGAGACCTTACTTTCAAGCTCACCCGGTGGTAGTCAAAACGGACTACCCAATCAAAAGGATCCTGCAGAAGCCCGAACTCTCAGGGCGAATGGTGGCGTGGTCGGTAGAAGTCTCCGAATTCCAGATCAGGTATGAGCCCAGAGGACCATTAAATCACAAGTTTTGGCTGACTTTATTGCAGAACTAACACCGACCCCCGAGGTCGAGTACTGGACGCTCTACGTGGACGGCTCCTCCAATTCCAAAGGCAGCGGAGCAGGAATCATCGTTGAAAGCCCTGCAGGAATCAGCGTCGAACAGGCACTCAGGTTCCTATTCAAAGCTAGCAACAACCAAGCCGAGTACGAGGCTTTACTGCTCGGTCTTAAACTCGCATGGGAGCTGGGGAGTCAGGAGCGACTCCCAGCTGATGATCAACCAAGTCAAGGGCGAATACCAGTGTCGAGACGACGTACTCGCCCAATATGCTCAAAAGGTCAACACCATGATTCAAAACTTCCAAGAAGTCCAACTCGAGCACATCCCTCGAGAACAAAATAACAAGGCAGATCTGCTGGCAAAGTTAGCTAGTATGAAGACCGAGGGACAGCTCCACACAGTGGTCGTCCAAACTTTAAAGTCACCAAGCATCGTGGCGGCCCGGAAACTACGCGATGTCGGCTCGGATTCTTGGACGAAGGACATCATTGAATACTTGAAGCAGGGAAGACTGCCCGAGGACCCGGCAGAGTCACGCAGGGTCCAAAGGCAGTCCGTACATTACACTCTAATCGGAGATAGGCTCTACAGAAAAGGCTTCTCACAGCCGCTACTCACCTGCATAGAGAAGTCGGACTCCGAGTATGTTATGAGGGAACTGCATGAGGGCATCTGCGGGAACCATTGTGGAACTCGGACCCTAGCAGCCAAAGTCCTACGAGCGGGCTACTACTGGCCGACACTCAGGTCGGATTGCCTGGAATACGTAAGGAAGTGCGACAAGTGCCAAAGGTTCGCCAAACGAGACCACCTTCCACTAGAAGTCCTGTACGAAGTCATCGCCCCTTGGCCTTTCAATACCTGGGGGCTTGACATACTTGGCCCCTTTCCCCTTGCACCGGGCCAACTCAAGTTCATCGTAGTCGCCATAGACTACTTCTCCAAGTGGATAGAGGCATGCCCGCTGGCGACCATCACTTCCGAGAGGATCAAAAAATTTGTCTGGAAAAGCCTGGTTTGCCGCCACGGCCTACCCCACACCATCATCACAGATAACGGCACACAGTTCACCAGCTCGGTGTTCAAGGACTTCTGCAAAGGTCTAGGAATCCGACTCGTCTACGCCTCCGTCGAGCATCCACAGACCAATGGCCAGGTCGAAGCCGCGAACAGAATTATCCTGAATGGCCTCATGGCGGCCGGAGAGAGCTGGCGGTGATCAAGGAAGAACTCTGCGGGGTGCTTTGAGCATACCACACCACCCCCCAATCGGCAACAAATGAAACACCTTTCCGGCTAACATATGGAATGGAGGCCATGGTGCCAGTAGAGCTCGGTTCCACCTCAGCAAGAAGAGAGCACGTTCAGGCATTGACGCAAGAGGAGGCAAGAGTTGAGCTCGATCTCCTGGAAGAAACTCGGGAACTTGCCCGAGTACAAAACTTTGCAACTAAACAGCGCGTCGCCAAGCACTACAACTCCAGAGTCCGACCAAGGACGTTCAAAGAAGGGGACCTAGTCCTCCGAAAAGTTGAACTGGCTCGAAAAGACGTAAGGCAAGGCAAGCTCGGGCCAACATGGGAACAGCCATACCGCATCAGATCGGAGCACCTACACGGCGCATACGAACTGGAAGAACTATCCGGGAAAGCAATACCGAGGACCTGGAATGCCACGCACCTCAAGCCCTACTTTAGTTAAACACTTGTAAATGGATGGCGTACTCTTTCCTTTGCAAACCTTTTTTCCCACTGGGTTTTCGGTTTGGAAAGGTTTTAACGAGGCGCATCCTTCCTTCCCCTTCCTCCCCATTTAACAAAAGTCAACCCTCATTGCATTCAGAGTGTTGTCACTGAGAATCACCGAGCCCTGAGCTCAGAAGGTCTTAACCGACCTACAGACCCCCGTGGTCCTAAACCCAAGTCAGCATAAAGGCTTGGTGAGCTCATTCGCAGCTCGACCCCTGTGTTCCTAACCCAAGTCAGCACAAAGGCTTGGTGAGCTCATTCACAGCTCGACCCCTGTGGTCCTAAACCCAAGCCAGTATAAAGGCCTGGTGAGTTCGCTCACAGCTCGACCCCTGTGGTCCCAAACCCAAGTTAGCATAAAAACTTGGCGAGCTCACTCGTGGCTCGGAAGGTCTTGCTCGACCTAAACGACCCATTCAATCCCAAACCCAAGTTAGCATAAAAACTTGGTAAGCTCGTTAGAGGATCCAAAAGTCACTATCCGACCTAAAGGTTTCGTAAGAAAACTAGTACTCGGCTTTGTCTGGTCTTGTGGAGAAAATGTCTCAACTTGATTGACACAAGTTTTCTTCTGGGAAGCCACCCGGGACTACCCTAGCCAGTAAAGAAATACCCGAGGACCACCCCATCTGAGCACGATAACCAACAAATTACCAAAGTGAAAAACAGTGAAGACAATGTTTAAACTTAGTCAATTTCATTAACTTGAGACAAAAATACAAAAGAGGAGCTCATAGAAGAACGAGTACATTGTCAAGACAAAGCAAAGCAATCTAAAAAACAAGTTATGCAAGGGCATCCCCTTGGTCTTCAACTCGGGCCCCAACGACCTCCCCGGTCGCAACACTTGGACCAACAGCCTCCAAGTCAAGCTCAACTCCGACGTCCTCGCCCCCAGACTCCTCCTTATCAGCACAGCCTTCTTCCTCGTCCTCCTCTTCCACAATCCTCCCCTCTTTCACCACCTTGGTGAAATCGAGCTCGGAGATGTCCAGGTCGAAGCGATCACCCTCACCCATAGCGACATTATCAAACCCCTCCTTATCTTTGAAGGCGCTTATACTCACGATACTCCTCGACCCGGCGGCCGGATGAGGACTTCTCCTTCTCTTCCCGCAGTTGACGCAACAGAAGGTCATTCTGGGCCTGGAGCTCCTCCCGCTGAGCCAGCAGAGAGGTGTTGCTTTTGTTCAGAGCATCCCTCGCCTCCGAGAGGCGAGCATAGTCCTCCTCCAACTTACCCATTTTCTCCTCGAGCTCACCAAGTGCGGTGGCCTTGCTTTGATACCTCCTCCTCGCCAGCTCGGCTTCGGTGGCCCGTGCCCTTATCCGATCAGAAAGGAACTGGGCCATAGCAGAAGCACGGAGCCCATAAATGCCCAACGCCTTGCATAAACCCAGCTCTCCCGCCTCGCCCATGCACCTATCATCGGATCGACGCATGATCTGATCGATCTGGTCGGAGCGGTCGATCCTGACATTCCAAAGAGAGTCCTCGGTGTTCTCTCTTCGATCAGAAAACTCCCCGAGGTGGAGAAACCACTCAGAACCATCGGGGATATTCAAAGGAATCCCCCCATGAGGCCCCCTCGGCTCCTTCGCAGGGGCCGATCGAACCGAGTCGGGAAACGCCGGTCGCTTTTAGCGACCTTGGCGGGGAAGGGAAAGCTGCGGCATCGGAGGGAACCGCCCGAACTGGGCGACCTTCTCTTTGAGCTCTCTTGAGGAGCTCGGCCATCTCTTTCTTGGTCATCTTACGTAGCCATCGTGCCTGAAAGAAAGTGAAAATTAGCACCCATGTTGGTGAGAACCATGCTAGAAGTTGATAACAAAACTTATTTAAGTAATCCCTCCACCGGGAGGGTCCTTGAGCTTCGGGTAAGGACAGACCACAATGCAATGTGGGCAAACGAGCGAGAAAGTTCACTATCGTCTGTCGGTGGCCAAACAATGAATTGAAATCCACCTCTTTTATGGGGCGAGGACTTGGACTCCAATAAAAGGAAACAAAGGCTCGTTTGAGCAGAAAAGAAAAAGGGACCCCCCTCTGTACCCAGATTTTGAAGAAATCGGATTTCCAATTCTTATAAGACTGGTCGGAAAGCTTCGAGGATATAAAAGCCAGGTATTTTATTGAGCGAACACCACTTAAGTTGCTTGCGAGCCTAAGTTGGAAGAAATCGAAGAAGAGAAGCGGCGAGAGGGTAACCCCAAAGTACTCGGACACGAGCTTGAAAGCTCGGATAAAAGCCCGGCTATTGGGGTGTAGTTGCGAAGGGCCACGCCCAACCATTGGAGGACCTCGTGACTCAAACCCGCCGAGGGGAAACCGGAGGCCGACTCGGGTGAAGAAGGTTTTGTAGAAGAAACAGAAGTCTGGTGAACTAGATTCACCCTTGTCAAAGCACACTCGGTCCTCGGGAGAGCAAGGAAGGCACGTTACCTCCTCGTCTCGATCCCGGTTCAGAGTAAAAGATACACTAGGCCGAAGAGCGGCCACGCCAGTGTCTGAAAAGATGTTGGAGGGCACCTTGAGTACATTGGGGTCCACCCAGGAGTAAGGAGACCTATCATCTCCCGCTCGGCGCTCGCCCCCCTTGTGAAGAGAGTACGAGGGAACAGAAGCGACAGGGGGAGAGGCTGGAACCCAGGAAGCAGGGGAAACCACCTGGAGGGGCACCAGACCGCAACCACCGTCGGAGGGGAACTCCTTATGGCCAGAGCCTCCGGCGTATGGCGGCATGGAAAGGTCAAAGGACGTACTCGTCGTTTCAGACGACGAGCCTCCCCCAGAACTCAAAGGTATGGGGGAGGGGGGACGACGGGAAGAAGATGAAGAAGCCATTAATGAAGAATAGTGACGAGACTTACCAGGAAATACGAAGGAATGGAATGAAATGGTTGCTCGGAATACAAACGCAGAGAAGGATGGCAGGAGAAACGTCGCAAAGATAACAGAACGAAGAAGAAGGGAGGAGGAAGGAGAAGGGGTGGCTTTATAACCCCCGCGGAAAGGAAACGAAAGGGCGAACCAATCCGAGCCCTCCATCTTCAAAACCAGATGTAGATCCAACGGTCCCGGCCATATCATATGGTCGACGGTGGGAAGAGGAACAGTTGAGTAGATGTCCCATCCGAGTCCCATCGTGTGGCAGAACACCGAGTAAAGATGCGACACGTAGGGCGTGACGCCCCAGATAAATAAGCTTATGGGATACGCCTCTGACCTCAATAACTCAGCTCGGGTACCGACCCAAGAGCAATAGGTAGACCCTCCGCCCTTTCGTGCAAAGAGTCTAGGGGGCTTGTGTTACGGACCGGTCCCCGAGGTGAGTTATAGTATACCCACCAAACCGAGCTGGTCTGGCTCGGTTCCGACCTTCTCCGAGCCCGACGAGCTACGTCCGACCCGGGACGCGCCAAACCCGTCCTCCGGTACACTTGCCCCAGTGATAACACCGAAAGCGGTCGTGGGCGAGCCGACTCATGACTCTCGAACCTTCTAGAAAGGGACGCGCTGAGGCGACGCTGAGCCGTTCCGCTCGAGATTGAGGATCACGTAGCCAGTATGTGACGGACTTAGCGGGTGCGAGATACTATGAAGAGATGAGCTGATCCCGGGAGCGTGAGGGAGGAGTTACCGCGCGCGGAATCCGGATCGGTGGTTATCCTCCTTAGACGAGACTCCACTATATAAAGGGGGCTTGACCCCCCAGGTTTGCATGCTCTCTACTCACTCTAAACCCTAATTCACTTTGCTCTCCTTCTCCTCCAAAGTCCTATCTAACTTAGGCATCAGAGTGTCTTTGCAGGTACCACCCCCATTTCGACTCCAGAAGAAGGGGTATTCAATTCCAAGGAGGAGGAAAGTTCAACCATTTCCGGCATTAACATATATATATATATATATATATGAGAGATCAAATTACACCGGTGTAATACTTGGGTAATGTTATACCGCTCGATAACTTTGTAACCAATACTTATATTACAAAACTAACCGTTGGATTGAAATATACTATCACATAGATCATATCTACCAAAAATTACATTAATCTAAAATCATTTAATAAGTCATTGAGATGCATCAAGATTAACGTTGTTTAATAAAAGTGTATAAGACGTTAATCTTGATGCGTCTCAATAACTTATCAAATGATTTTAGATTAATGTAATTTTTGGTAGATATGATTTATGTGATAGTATCTTTAAATCCAACGGTTAGTTTTGTAATATAAGTATTAGTTACAAAGTTATTAAACAGTGTAATATTACCCAAATATTACACAGGTGTAATTTGATCCCTCCCCATGTATGTATGTATGTGTATATATATATATATATTCTCATTATTACTATGCTACGGTTTCACTTTCATGAGTCATGAATAATTAGTCTCAAGGGGTATGCAATGCAATACACTCTGCTTTCTGCACATGTATGTGATCACTTGGAGGACAATTGAAAGAGAGATATCACATCAGAGGAAGGAAAGCTCATTCACGGATTAACAAAGATACAAAAACAAAGGAAGTTTTTGGAAGTGATCCCATCACGGACAGGCAACGACCAATATTGCACATCACTGTCTATCACAGACACTGCTCTCTCACTGTGTGAATTATCATTTTCGATCCCATTCATTCTTTTAATTTAACCAACCTTCCCTTCTCACATCACATGGTTTCCAAGCTGTACTGTTCTGTTTCCCACTTTCCCCAAGTACATCTGCCTGCGCGCAGTCCTATTTTATTCTCTCCATCGCCAGTTTGCGATACATTACATAATGCATCATGCATGGCTCATCACTTCTAAGTTCTATCTATTTTAGCATCGTTTTTATTAGTTTTCTAGCTTCCAAGTTCAAACTAAATTACCTCTTTTCTCAATGTTACTTGGTGAAATTTTCAAATAATAGTATTTTTCTTAGTTGTTACTACATACGTCCCTTTTGACCAAAACACACAAATTAAGAAAATTGGTTAAGTCATTTAATTTGTTTATAATGTGTATTATTTTTCTAAAACTAGCATTCAATTATTGACTTAGAAACAGAAATAGTTACCCAATTTACTATTGACTACAAAAAACAATGTAAATTAATTAGGGGTATTTTTGTAGAAAAATAATTAATGCACTTAGTAATTTGGAAAGGGACTTATAAAAAGGGACAATTTTTTTTTTCCCAAAGATAACTTATATTTAGGGACGGAAGTAGTAACTTTTTTTTCCAAAGTTCCCACTTTTTTTTACCTTGTTATTTGTTAACTATTAAGTGAATGTTTGGCTTCTAGAAGCAAAACTAAGACGAATGAAATTGAATATTCATGTATTTGGATGGTAAAATCGTAGTGGATAAAGTTGATTTTATAATAAAATTGATTTTGGGGATAAAATCTATTTTGAGTGTGCGATCCACAAAATTATTTATATTTACACATCAAAAGTGATTCAACTTTTATCGTCCAAACGAAATTAATTCTTCTAAATTAACTCTTAAAATATTATGATCACAGATCAATTTTTAAACTCAATTTTTTAAAAATTCAATTCTTTTAACATTAATTATTGAGAATCAATTCTATCAAAACAAAAAACAAACTGACACTAAGTTTCACATGCTAAATAATTAGAGTGGATTAATATGGAAAATATATGACAAATTATTTTTTTATCTGAGAATGGAGTCATGGTATCCCCACAACCGGTAGCCATAGGACTAATCCTTCGAGGATGTAGAGTACCAGTTAAGGGCAACTCATCTCCCCACATATGCGACTTGATTCCCATCACCAGGATTCAAACCCTGGACATATGGTCAAACACATTCTAGCAAAATAGGCATAGATGAAAAGGGATAATGGTTCAGTGATCAAAGGTGATTATTTTATAATTACATTGTTTGCCTCAACACATATTCTAATACTGGTAATTTGTAAACACTATTAAAAGAGATTGGGTAGGGCAAATTTTGTGCTTTTTGTACCCTGTCGCTGCAGAGGATCCAAGCACATGTTTCTCTTTGTGATGAGTTTACATCATCTCCAGCGCTCCACGTTCTGCAGCACTAAAAACAAGTGTAAGAGGAGAGAGAAAATGATGGGATAATGGGTAGTTTTTTTTTGTGGATGGGATAATGGGTAGTTAATGAAGAGAGAGAAAAAATTAAGAGAGAGATAAAAAGAGATATGATTGCTGCACAAGCAATAAAAAGTGTTTGAAGGAGAGAATCCAAATCCCTTCGTGATTCAACTATTTGTCAATTAAAAGTGAGTAAGTTTCCAACCTTTTGATTAGCTATCCGTATCCATTTCCTGGCTTATTATTTCTTCAGTATACAGTTTTGTTGGTGCAACCGGTGATGGTACAAAAAATAATCGTAATTTTTTTGGCTTAATTGCACTTGTGATCCCTCAGATTTTTCGATTGTGCGATTTTGGTCTCCCAAGTTCTAACTGAGCAAATTGGATCCTCCACATTAGGTCTTCTAGGTATCACAATTGTGCGACTTTGGTCCCTTCGTTCAATTGTCATTTAATTTATAACTGACAATGTTGTAAATGTTTTTTTATTTTTTAAGCCAACTAACATGTCGCCTAGACCAAATTATGTGCTAGGTCATACTCACACGTGATACATCAACATTTTTTTATTAAAAATTGAACGGTAATAGGGACAAAAATCGCATAATTACAATAACTGAAGGACTCAATTCGCACAATTGGAGCTTGATGGACCAAAATTGCACAATCACAATACCTGGGGGACTCAATTCGCGTAATTGAAACTAAAGTGATCAAAATCGCACAATCGTGATACTATTGTACTAGCGTGCATTCACAGATTGATCCTATTACAGCATCCCAGTCATGTAAAAAATTCTAAAATTGTCGGATCTGAAAGGATAACGATTAATTTTTTCACATATTATTTTCTTAAATAGAGTGTGAGGGATAAGAAAAGAGAGAAACAAAAAGATAAGAGAAAGAAAACTGGAGAAATTAAAAGAAATAATAGGTGATAAAAAAATTAAAAGAGATAAAATTGTAAAAAAGTATAAAAAGTGTGAAGAAATCATAATAAATCAAAAACTGGGTGAAATTAATTATTTGATAGGATAATTAGTTATTTTTTTTCGACGGGAAAAAATGTAAAATATGCATCACAAACTTCCTCGAATCTACGTTTCCACGTAATGTCCCGTAGGAGTCCAAAGTTGTTCCAAAGCTCACGAGGGTCCATAACATAAGTGATGGCTCATTGGTGACTTTAGCATCTGCCCATCCATATGATGCTTTTCCAATATAGAAAAAAAAATGAAATATATCAAAGGTTAGGACAAGTTTTGTTGGATACAGTAAGTGACATTATTAAAGAAGATTGGAAGGTGACTATACAAGAAATACATACATAATAATGAAGGTAATGCATGTGTGACTAGCTAAATTGCCAGCTGTGGAAGTTTTACTTTCAAGGCTAGTGACTATACTGTGAACTTTTCCATATTTCTGACATTGTCTTGCCTGAAATGCAGTTATTTTGCTGTTTTTCTTTTGTTTTTTGGCCACTATTTGGCAGATTTTTCACTCCTACGCAAACAAGACCGATTCTAGGATAGTAGAACTTCACATGTTTCCCTTCGTGAGCAACATCCACCGTTAGATGAGAAAGGTGCAACATATACTAACATCGGTAACTCACACTACAACATAATGTGTAAAAAAAAAAGCCACTTTAAGCAGCGTTTACAAAGAAAAACGCTACTTTAGCTAATAAACAGCGCTTCAGAACACGAAACGCTGCTTTAGGCGTAGAGGAATAAACAACGCTTAAGCAGAGAAGCGCTGTTTAAAGTTGTACCAAAAGAATAAACAGCGCTTAAAAGCTAGAAGCGCTGATTTGGTACTAAAGGAATAAACAGCGCTTAAGCAAAGAAGCGCTGTTTAAAGTTATACTAAAACAATAAACAGCGCTTAAAGCTTTTAAGCGCTGATTTTGGTCTTTTATTCCTAAAAATATAAATAGCGCTTAAACCTTTTAAGCGCTGATTTTGGTCCTTTATTCCTATTAATTATTTCACACTTCACGCTCGATCTGCTCCCACTTCATCGCCAACAGCGCCTTCTCTTCCCATTCCCCAAACCCTAACCCCAACAGCGCCTTCTCTTCCACTGCACGTTCTCACCTCCCACATCTCCCTCTACCAGCGCCTTGCTCCTCAAATGGTTCTCCTCTCTCTCCCTTTACCAGCGCCTCGCTCACCTCACCTCTCTCCACATGCTCGCCAAGATCCGAGCCCATAACCATGGTAACAAATCTCTGAAGAACGAGAACGAGAAGAAGAACGAGAACGACGCCGTTTCTGAGAAGAAGGCGCTAAGAACGAGAAGAAGAACGAGAACGAAACTGTTTCTGAGATGGAGGGGTGCTGAGAACGAGAAGAAGAACGAGAACGATGCCGTTTGTGGTGCTCACCGAGGAAGGTTCTAGAATATTGAAAGCGAGTAAGGAGAAGAAAAAGAAGAGAGCGAGAGTTAAGGAAGACGACGAAGAAGCAGAGGTTGATCCGAATGAGGAAGAATGGCGCACAACGGTGCACAGATCCGAATTATTTTTTAATTTCTTGTGATTTTTATGTTTTTGATTCGTTTTTTGATTTTTGTTTGTTTGGTCTGAGATCTATTTTCTGAGATCTGAGATCTGTTTGTTTGTTTGTTTGATTGGAGATCTGAGATCTATCTGAATGCACATGTTTGTTTGATCTGAGATCTGAGACCTAACTCTCTTTTCTAGAAACCCAAATCCATCTCGTCTTCTTCTCTTCTTTTGTATTGCTGAAAAACGCTAGTTGCGTCTCTGTGTTCGTGAAATTGCTCAAGCAAAACACTGAAAAACTGCTGAAAAACACTGATTGTGTGTTGTTTCGTCTCTCTGTGGTGTTGCATCCTGAACAACGTGAAAGCTGGGAAAAAAATTTTAGGGGAATAAACAGCACTACTTATATGATGGAAGTAGCGCTTCCTTTAGGAAGCAGCAATAAACAGTGCTTCAAAAACGCTGTCTTTTTGAATAACATTCAGCAGCGGCTAAATATTCAGTGCTTTTAAGCGCTGTTTATTGCCTCTTTTTGTTGTCGTGTCAAACCTAATTTTTTTGCTTCTCTGTATCCTTCTTTTATCCTTCGTCCCTCCTCCGCCGCCAGAACCCTAATGACGAGAAAAGGGAAAGTAAAAAAGATATGGGTTTGCATGTCACTACTAGAAAAAATTCGAAATAACGACGTAAATTAGAGACAAAAAAATAAAATTTCTCTAAATTTGGTTTCACTAACACTTACACACTGAGTTCGAGATGGATTTTGTTTTTTTTTTCGTCTCTAAATTTTTGTCGCTATTTCAACTTTTTCTAGTAATCAATTTTTTGAACCCATCAAATTGTGATGTTATACGATAGAGGGAGAGCATCATCGCACAATTGTTTTGTGTGCAAGGCATGATGCAGTGGCATAGCGGCGATTTTTCGGAGCATAATTGCACAACGGTGAAGGAGAAAAGCGGAGAGACACACGAATCTGTTGATAGGGACGTTCGGGGTGGCGCGTGGTGGGCTGCCTCTCCCTTACGGCGAAGCATGAGTAGATGTCACGGGTGGCTCGATGGATGCCATGGAGGAGCAACGACAATGGGCCGCCTCTCCCTCTCTCCCTATGTCGTCTTTGCCTTTTTCTATTTACGCTCGTCGATCTCCCTTCATTCTCCGATTTCTCTTCTTCCTTCTTTACTTATTTTGCAAGGACTCCCAATGGAGGTGGGGGTGGGGAGGGGCGGCTGGGGCGATCGGTTGGTTGTAGATGGAGGAGAGAGAAGGGGCAGTCTGAGATGGGAGAATGTGCTGCGGGGAGGAAAAGGGAGAGGGAACAAGTGTTGGTGATGTATCTGTTGAACTTCACAATTTATGGTCGCTCATGGTGGGAGACATGTGAAGGTTTCCCACTCTAGAATCCACCCATAAACAATCTTTTTTTGACATAATGTATACAAACAATTCTTGATATTGTTGTAACTTCTCAAAAAAAATCAACGCAAGTTGTGTATCGAAATTATAAGACAATCACTATGTTGAATATGTCTTCCTATAACGTTTAAATTTGATTCTAGCTAATAACGTTTATAATCGTTATGTGTAAACGCATCATCTAATGAGCACGCCCATGCATTCAGATAGCGCTTCAAAAAGTTATAAGAAACGAATCAAAACATGCGTGAGTTCTCTTATTGATATCTATGATAACACTTCTCTGAGCAAACGTTATCATGATACATTGTTCATATGATGTTTTCATAAACAAATGTCATTTAAAGGTGCCTCGTATTTCTTTTTAATAAAAAAAATGTCGTATACATGATACTTGACTTGTTAAAAATAAAAAATAAAAACAAAACAAAACAAAAAAAGTAATCTCGTGCAGGCCATTTTTTGAGATGACTTTTGCATGTTATTTAAAAAGAAAAAAAAATCAAAATAGAAATCGTATTTTAAAAATACGAGTTGAATAAGAGACAAAATCTAAAATTGTATTTTGAAAATATAACTTTTCTTTTTAAAAAACGAACAAATCCTATTCGTGATATATATCTTCCAAATATCATATTTTAATAAAAAATTGTGTGTATCAAATAAGAATTTCATCACTTGCTGTATTTTAATTGGTCAGACTTGTTAATGTATGACTTTACCTTAGAATCTATATTTCCGAATTAGCAAAAAGAAAAAAAAAGAAAAAAAAAAAGAGAGAGAGACAGAAGAAATTAAGTGGAAGTCCTTCTCTCCCACCGTTTCGTCAGGACACAACCCATTTGATGGCACTAGTTGCGGATATTGGCCACCGTTACGTTGCGCGCGACCCTTCACTAGCTTTACCCACAACAATTAAGTGATTTAGAGACAAATTTTAGTGACAGAAAATAATAATTGGTCTCTAATTTCGTGGTCGTAAAACTTAGTGACGGACATAATTTTAATTCTTTTTCAATATTGTTTATATTCATCTTCTAATGTTTTAATACTTCGTTCTACTATTAAAATTCTATCTTTTAATTCTTGTCAATTCTCAGTAGTTAATCCTTCTAATTGCATATAATAATCAAAAGATCTATACAATCTTTCTAATTCTATTTTTTACGTTGTATTTGGTTTAAAATCATTTCTAATTTATATTTTTTATTTCTTCATCAGAAATATCATATTTATCCATAATAAATAATTCTAGAATCTTAGTGCTCTGACGATCTGGTTGAGTGCGTGATTTCCAGTCAATAAATCCAGATAAATCCATTATTTTACCTAAATCTATTCTATTTTCTAATAAATTCTTTGAATAATTTCCTAAAATATATTTTAATTCTTTAATCTTCATCCTGAAACCAGTCATCATCTATGTCTAATTCTGCAAAATAAATTCCTATATTATTCTCTAAGTTTTCTTCTTGTATTTCTTCTTCTCTTGGTAGGTTTAGGTACCACAGTTCTTCACTTATTTCATTTTTGTATACTATCGATTGTGCATAAAGTCTTCCATATTCTTCACATATTTTTGTTTTTATTTCCTTTGGCAATTCTAATGACCATATATATTTTAATTTCTCATAAAAATCCTTATCTTCATTTTCTATTGCGTCTATATGTAATATACTAAGTTTATCATTTACTTTTATTTCTATTTCTATTACTTTGTCCTTAATAAAAAAATTTGCGGTATTCATCTTTTTCTCGTCTTAGATCTTTCAAGATTTTCTATTTTTACCAGTATATTTTCTTTTACTATAAGTATTCCTTCTATATCTCTCCTATTTCTATCATTTAAATTTCTTTTTAGATAATCCTTTAATATTCTATGAAAATTTTTAATTTCATTTTGAACCTCTTCCTTTCTTAATTCTAAACTATTCATATTCTATTTCTTACATACAAATCTAGTTCTTTTACCTGATTAGCTAATTTATTTATTTTGTTTTCTTCATTTTCTTCTGGTTCACAAAATCCAATCGGTTTTGGTGTTAGTATTCTTGGTTTTCTTATAAGAGTTCCTAGATCTGTAATTTCATTTTTCTTAGGATAATAAATCTTTCCTATATCTTCAAATAGGCTTGGGATATCTATTCTATCATTATTTCTAAAGGTAATACTATGATGTGAATTTGTTAGTGCGTAATTAACACAATAAGTGACTGAGAAAATTTTATCTCCTGTTTTCATTAAATTTCCTCCTAGGAATTTGTGTTCAAGAGTTAGTGATTGATCTAATCTTTGAGTACTTAAAGGTATTCCAATATTTGAATGGATCTCAAACTTTAACTTAACATAAGCTAAGTTTCCTTTTATAACTCCTAATATTTTGTCCTTTGGATCAGTGATTCTATCATCCTTTAATACTAATTCTATTGGTGAATTTATTCTTTCCTGAAAAGTTGCTTTTATTAGAACTTGTATTGCTCCTATATGAATATATCCTATTTTATCACTATGTTCTTTTTTCTTTATATTTCTTTTTAATTCCATAAGTTTTTTCTTATTTAATAATTGTATACAAGTATTTCCTTGAGCATCTGCTATGTCTGTTGGTGCTTCATTAATTATTTTCCCATAGTATATTATATTTTCCTTTTGGTTAAATTTTTTCATCAACCCCTTAAATCTTTCTTTTCCTTTAACCCCTTTCATATTTGCATCTTTTGACAAATCTAAGTCCTCTTGTTGTATCCTTTGAAATAAAGTTGGGTCTATCAAAATACTTCCTTCATAGTTTCCATCTTCTTCAGTAATATGTAAGTGCTCTATATCATTATTATCTATTTTTTCTCTTTCCATTTCAGTTTTTATATAAGCATAAAATAACAATAGTAATAATAACAACAATAATTAAATTATTCAAGAAGAGTAAGTAAGTATACCTGACTATGCTTCTGAATCTTTGATTAAGTAAGCCCACTGCTGCTTCCGCAGTTCTCCATTAGTTGTTGAATATTTAACAAAGTTTTAAGTAAAGAAAATAAGTCAAGAAGATTGAGTGAAATGAGTGATTTTATTCATAATAAGTGGTAATTTTACAAGGATAGATGGACACACTCTCAAGTATCCGACTAGCTCCTAAAGAACTAGCACAAGTTTTCCTAAGGAAAACATTTCTCAGAGAGAAATTTCATTCTTCAACTTTCTCTACTTACTAACTGAAGAAATGGCCTTATTTATAGCCTAATGGCCTTCCACTATTTACAATAGTAATATAGCACTACATTAGTGCTTTACATTGTGACTTCAATAATTCTACATTTTCTAGTGCCTTCACGTGAACACTCAGAATGCCTTCAAACTTTACTCCTCCACTATTGCTTTAAAGTCTTCTTTCTCCTCTATTGCTTTGTCGATAATATTCTTTTCTTTGACACATCTTTCACATGCATGGTCCTTACTTTCCTTGATCATGGAGCATAAATTATTGAGGACAGATGGGCCTATATTCCATTAGGGGTCCCGATAGAAAGCTGTCTCAAAATTTGTCAGACGACTCATGTCTTTTTCCTTTATTTCTTTATTGCTTGTCTTGCTTAAAAGCAGAGTGTAGGGTCCTTTGTATAGTACTTTGATGTAAGAGCCTTTTCCAATGGCTTGACATTGAGTGAAAATACTTGCCAACTGATTACTTATTACTTGAGTCATTAATTCTTCCCCATAGACTGTGTCATTGGGTTCATCCTTCAGAGGAAAATTATTATTGCTTATTCCAATAAAAATAAAATGCTTAGCAGGTTGTTTAGTAGTAAAATCTGGATAAGCTGAGTAAAATTTTAGAAAAATATTTTTCTCTCCTGCAATATTCCTTCTAAAAGCTTGAACTGATTCTTTGAAATAATAGGGGAACAAACTAATTTCTTCATGATTTGGGCTTAAATAAAGACAATCAATAAGTCCAAACTGGAACATATTGTATGCTAAATTTGAAGGTGCTCCAGGAAGAATAATTGTCTTAATTCCAAAATCTTTCTATTAACCATGTAAAAACAATTGATTTTTTCTTTTCAGTCCAATTCCTTAATCTATCAAAATTTTCCCAAAAATTCTTTTCTGAAAGTTGTGCTTGTAGTCCGTGATCTTTTCTTGAAGTAAGTTGAAAATCATCTGGAGAAAAAGGAATTTTTCCTAGTGTTTTAAATGTAGATGATTTTCTTGGTGGATTCTTTGTTGTTTCAATAAGTTTTTGGGCCAAGATATATTTCTTTACCTTTCTTTTCTTTTTCTTTTTCTTTTTCTAATTCAAGATGATTTTTTAGTGCTTTTTCTGCTTCTTCTTTTGTTGCAAATCCTTGGTGGTAGACTCCTGGAATCTTTTGACAGTGTGGTACTGCTTTGTACCAATCATCATAAATTCCTGGAAATGGTCCATTAAAAACTGTGTACCACTTTTTAGGCTTCACCTCTTCATCTGGAACTGATTCTTTTGGAAAATTTTCTTCTTCTCGTTGCAACCTTAAGAGCTTTAATTCTACTTCAATTAACTCAAGTACTTTTTCCTTTTGGGCCTTTTGTGCTTCCTTGATTGCTATTTGTTTATCTAACATTTCTGCTTTGCTTCGTTCCATTCTCTTGAAAGTATATGCACTTGTACGTTCTTTTCATCTTTGATATGTGAAATTGAATAATTGTATTCAGCTAATTTCATTTGCCATCTTATCAACCTTCCTTGCTTGTATGTTCCTTTGCGGTTGATATTCTTAAAACCTGCAACATAAGTAGAGTCTGTTCTAACAATAAATTCTTTATCTAGCACGTATATTCGATGTTTTTCTAACATTCGAATTAGTGCTAATGTTTCTTTTTCATGTGTTGGATAATTGATTTCACAATCCAAAATGTTCCGGACATATATCTACATAGTAATTCTTTCTTTTGTCCAGGGTTTTGCTTCCATAACTCCTCCCCAATATTCATTTGACGATCAGTTTCAATAATAATTAAATCATCATCGATGAATGATATATTTCAGGAAGATCTTGCCATAAATGCTTTAATTTAATAATAATTGCTTCATCTTCTTCACCCAAGACCAAAGAGCATCTTTCTTTAATTTTTGTTGAAGTTGCTTTCTTTTCTGACAGATTCTTTATAAAACCCTCATTAGAAATATAAGTTAATAATCCAAGAAATTTTTGTAAATCTTTTTTATCCTTTAACTTAGTGGGAAAGTTTTGAAGCTTTTCTAGTACATGTTTCTGCATTACTATTTTTCCTTTTTCAATTTCTAATCCTAAATAATTAATTTTATTTTGAGCTAAAACAACCTTTTTCCTACTTAAAACCACTCCATAATCAAGACATCTATTAAGTACTAGTTCTACCTTCTTGAAATGATCATTTAAATCTTTATCGGTAAAAACTAATATATCATCGATATAAATAAGACAAAAATCTTTAAATTCTTTGAGTATTGAATCCATTATACGTTGGAAAATTCCTGGTGATTGCTTCATTCCCATTGGGAGTACATTCCATTCATATTGTCCTTGAGGACAACTAAATGCTGTTAATGGTTTAGATTCTTCTGTTAACCTTATTTGGTAAAATCGTGACTTACAATCAAAAGTACTAAACCAATTCATTCCTCTTACTCTTTCAATAATTAGGTCTTTTCTAGGAAGAAAATATGCATCTCCCTCCATTGCATCATTCATTTGTTTATAATTAATCACCATCCTTCTTTTTCCTCTTTTTATTTCATTATGATTTTCAACATAAAAAGTTGGAGCTGAATGCTTACTTTTCGATAGTCTTATTAATCCTTTATCACACATTTGTTTAATATTTTCTGCAAATTCATCTCTATCTTGTTTTGTGTAAATCATGGGTTTACATTTTACTTCTTTTGTAGGATCTTTTAATTTTAATTCTACTAATTCCATATCTTTATTATTAATTTTTGGATCTAGAGGATTTTCACTACAAACTTTATCTAATAGTTCTTCAATATGGGCTGTAATTTCTCTTCCTGGTTCTAAATTTGTTAGTACATGACGAATTTTTCTACATGTTATTTTTATTATCTCACCACGTTTCAGCTTGCTAAACTCTGATTGTTTCTTAGAGTAAGTACTTTCTGAATAATGAACAATTGGAATATTTATTATTTCTCTTAATTGTTTTCCTCTAATATATGGAGTCTTTAGTGATATAAATTCTAAATTTTGGCAAAAAGGTGCATATAATCTCAAAAAATTATTTCCTATTATCATATCTAATCCAGTTTCTTGTTGGTAAACTGTAGGTACTATAAATAATTTATTTTGAATACTTAATGTAATTCTTTTGGCTACCCATAATAATGGATGTATCGATCCATCTGCAATTTGAATCTTTAATGGTTTTTCTAATCTTTCCCATTTACTAAATAATGCTCTTGTTGCTAAACAAATGCTTGCCCTCAGTATCTATGTATGCCTCTGTTTCTTTATTATCTTTTTCAATTCTTATTTTAATGTAAGTACTATTCGATTCTGTTTCTTAGAAGATAATTCATCTTGAATATTCATATACACTTTCATTGGTACTACTTAATTCTTCTTCTAATGGCTCTAAGTCATATATTCTATACATTCTTTTTATTAATTTTGATTTTCTTTAGAATCTTTTTCCTTTCTTTGTGGACATTCATTTGCATAGTGTCCTTCTACATTACATATCCAGCACACACATTTCTTTTTTCCCTTTAGACAATATTTTTTAGGTGTTTGTCTTTTTCTTCTAAAATACTTTTTCTTAGAATCTTTATAAGCTTTTTTCTTTGGATAGGTTTTCCTTAGTCTAGGCTTTCTTTTATAATACCTTTGTTTTCCCTTTTGCTGATTACACCCATAATTTCCTGGTTTTTCTATTTCTGGTATGTCACAACAAACTACATTTCTTCCTTTGTTTAATTGCCTAATTGTTTCTCTATTTAAGCATTGTTGCCTTAATTCATCATATAAGATTTGTATAATTCCTCCTAAGGTATCACCAGTTTCAGCTGGTCGTATTTGCCATATAGATCTTATCTTTTCATTGAATGGGTATGGTAATTTATCTATGAATATTTTTTTATATACTTCCTTTACTTCAGCACTTAATTCATAATAGTATTTTTGATATTCACAGATAAAACTTTCTACTTCACACATATTACAAATTTGTATTCCATTTAAATGTGCTTTTGCTTTTTCTTGTAAAAACTTGTTTACTTTTTCTTTATGTTCAAGGATATTATACCCTATGAACTCTAAGTAAATCAAATTCATAATAAGTCTAGCAAATTCTTGATTATCTCTTACATATCTAGCATAATGTTGCCAGTCTTGCTCACTTATACTTGTCAAATACTTTTGTACATTTCTTGTTGTCTTATAAATTATTAAATTTCTAACACTTGGTAAGTCTAATCTAGTAAATCTTTCATCAGTTGCTATTAGTAACGTTATTTCATTAGTCCATTGTAATAACACTTCCTCTTTATTTCTTGCACAGTCAATATTTAGTATGTTACCTTGTCTAATATTTTCATAATGTGGTTTATATTCTTCTTGAATTTTAGTCCATTTACCACTCTTTCTTGAATATCCTTTTCTATTCATTGTTTCAAATTCATGTTTTTCCCAAGTATTATCTGATTCCAATGTTCTCCCCATTTTCTTTTTGTATTGCTTGTTTCTCTTTTTCCATAAATATTTCATCATAATCCGATTCGATTCTCAAGAGTGTAATTTAATATTACCTCCTCGCTTTCCTTTTTAGTCTCTATTTGTTCTACTTTTTGTATTTGTTTATTTTCTTCCTCAATTATTGTTAATTGTTCTAGTAATTGCTGAATTTCTTCAATATCATTTGACCTTTTTAGGGTCTCCATGTATTCTTCTTTTTATCCTCTCCACGATGACACTGGTCTTAATAAACTTGAGGAATCATATCTTATTATTTCTTTAATTTCTGATTTGTGATTTATCAGTTCTTCTAAATCCTTTATTGTTATACTTCTATTACTTTCTTCATATTCTAAGAGATCTTCTAATTGCTGGAGAATTTCTCTAATTTTATTAATATTTTGGTTCTCATCAACTTCTTTTCCTTTATTTATTCCATCTAATGTACTTCCTATATTATTTATTTCGTCTCGTTCATTTTTTATTTTATGACATGTATAATTTGCAATTCTATCAGTGTTTTCAATCAATAAGTTTATATTTTTATTGATTTCTATAAGTGTTTTATTTAATTCTTTATACATGACTTCTATTTCTTCAGATAAAGTCATTTCCGTGGCTAATTCAACTTTTCCTAGTAGTGACCACGTGTGCTTCTCCAACGTTGCTTCACATGTCTACACAACACTATGCCAAAATTGAGATCGTATAGCGTTTTTCTTACAATAGATAGCGCATACTAGCGCTATATATACACATGCTATCTATAGTTTATATATAGCGTTTTCTTATGTGCTATCTAAACTTCAATTAGATAGCACTTTTTTGAAATTAAGTGATGCTAAAACAGTAGGTATAGGCAAAAGAGGAATACGCAATTGTCTCTCTTGTTGAACAACCACAGAAAACACATTAAGCAAAGGAAGATTTGAATCCTAAGTGCAACATAGTTCTTATTGAGTCCTTGCAAGAAACATAACATGCAATTATTGTCAAGATATTATTGAACAATTGCATGCAACATCAAGAACTTGAGGAATTACAAGCATGAATAGGCCTAAAAGTACGTAGTTCAAATAATCTTTATTTTAGTGAAGTAACTAGTGACAGATAAACCTTCTTATTTGAGAGAATAAAATTCAATACGCAATATCACCTTGGGAGAGACGATCATAGAGTTCGTTCCATTCCTCATAATCAATGTCAACTCAGAAGTTGTTTGTGACGATTTCTTGATACGTGGAGTAATTGAGCCAAGAAAGTATCAATGTATTGCATGCATCTTTTCGAGACATTGAATTGAGGATAGATTCAGAAGGGCTTCTTGATATATAGTGCCATCAATAAATTCAAACATGTTCTTCATTTGGAGAGCCATAGACATGGCTCGAGACCATCCATGATAATTGGAAGCTCGATAGTAGTTGTTTAAAGGATCTTGTGAAGGAGTAACAGAGGTACGTAGCAGGAGTTGTGGTAGTTGCGTAAGGTGAGGATTATGTTGTTGTTAGGATTCGAAGAATGAAAAAGTTGGAGAGACAGGGGTATTTCAGAGCAGAGGTGAGAGAAAATGTTTAGCTGATTCCATATATCGCGCGAGTTCAGTGCTTACCAGCAGGGAAAAATGTAACCAACAGAACTGAAAATAAAACTAACTAATGGTAATATATAAAGCAGTTAAACAACTAACCAATGCTAACTATCTCCTTTCCCTATTAATTTGGGGTTTTTTTTAAATAAAATTACAGATTTGCAGTTTTTTATATTATTATTTTATTACTACTAATGTATAACAGATTTTACTTTTAATATCTCTTTCAAGTTTTACTTTTAATTTTTTGGATTTTTTATTTTTTATTTTTCTATCCTAAACATGTGTTTAAAATGATTATAATTTTTATTGTAGTTTTAAAAATTTTCAAATATTTTTATTTTTTTTCTTGATTGAACTTAGCACTATGTTTTCTTAAAAATATTTAATTAATAATCAAATTTAATTATTCTTTAATTATTTATATTTTACAACAGAAGTGATACAAATATATCCTAAATTTATAAAAAAAAAAAAATTAACTTATATAATAATTAGTTACTTCAACATGATTTTAAAATATAACAACACATTTTAAAAATTAATTAGCAACAAAAATTTTCCCTCGCCGAATATCGTTTAATGAATTTTGTGACAAACTGAAAAATTTAGAAAGAAAATATTTCGCCATGAATTCTCTCACTAAATGTATTTTGCTTATTGAGTGATGAAATTTATAACAAAATTATATATATATATATATATATATATATATATATAATATTAGATAGAGATATTTTTTGTCACTAAATTTTTTATTAATTTTAATTTTTATAGCAGTGATAAAATATGATTAACAATATTTAAAAAAATCAACTTAATCACTCTTCGATGTTGGGGGCATTGGCTCTGTTTGTTAAGTCTAGTGGATAACATATTGTATTTGATAAAGGATGTTATCTCACTATAGCTTGTAGTGTTTTTGCCGACACTACTTTATAAATAGCGTTTGAGTATATAGTTTGAAGGTGTATTATTTTTCATCTCACTTTTACCCGCATTGTTGAAACTAAATTCCTCCTTTACCCTCAATTAAATAAACTAAGAAATTATATTTATGACCCTTTCTACGTATATTTTTAAATGTACATATATATTTCAAAATGTGCGTGTGTGTTTGTTGCTATATATATTTTTAAAAAGCATAAAAAATTAAATAAAAAGAGAGTTTAAAAATTATTTTTAACTAACAAAAATATTTTTAACAATAATAAATAAATAAGTAAATTATCAAAATATAAATCTTTAATTCCTAATTGTCTTTAAAATTAGTCCAAATAACATAAAGTTGTATTTAAAATAATTTATAAATATTTTTCATATTTAATATTGATAGAAGAAACAAAAAATTATTGTCAAAAATAAAAAGAATTCCAAATATTAATCAAAAATATTTTTTATATCATTTTATATTTATCAGTTAATTCAACCATTAATTTTATCAAATGTTTCAAATTCAATCTGTTAATTAGCTTATTCGCTATAAGCTCGAGCTCATTCTCTATCAGCTAAATTATCTGCTATCCAATTTAAAGTCATTATCTTACTTGAAATGTAGCTATGTTGTTGTTTTTCTTTTCTTAGAAATAAACAAATCAATTCAATCAACTCGTCTAGCGTCATCTAACTTATATATATTTTTTTTTTACAGCAAAAGCTCAACTCATTTCATTCATCAAAGGTAAAATAATACAAGTTGGAATAAATCATGCTTTTGGCGACTAGCAAAAAATCGTGACTCCCTAGCTAAACTATGAGCAACACAATTAGCTTGTCTCCGAATAAAACTAACATTATAGTTTTGTAACAAATGGAGTAAACTTCTACACTTATCAATAACAACCACAAACTCGGTTGGATATGATAGACCCCCCAACAATAGCATCTACCATCGGCTTACAATCTAACTCAATATCTACGTTGTGGACACCCATGTCCCCCAAGCCAAGAAATTGCTTCAAATAAACCCATTGCCTCAATCTCTGGTGCAGCAATACTTCCATTAAAACAAAGAGTTTGAGCCTTTAAAATTTCCCCATCCTCACCTCTTAAACACATTCCAATTCCAAAGCAATTGTGCTCTCCAAAATATGCTCCATTGACATTGCACTTAAGTCTTCCATGTACCGGTTTAATCCACCTAGTAACCGATTCTGTGTTGTTTAAAACAACAGGCACACTTGCTTTTTTGCGGTAATACTTCCATTCAAACACAGCATCATAAGCAAGTTTTAGAGAGTAATGAAAAGGGTGTTCAACATCATCCCATACCTTGTCATTTCGCCGTCGCCACAGACACCACAAAACTGCTGCTAACTTCTTCTTTTGATCGGTTTGTAATGAGGACAACAGCTTAAATGACAGATCAGAAGCTTCCTCCGCTTCAAGCATTCCATTATGCACTTCAACTCCAAGATCCGCAGCCTGCCAAACCTGCATCACATGTGGACAACTAAAAAACACATGCCATTCATTCTCATTTGCTTGATCACAACCAGACAGTGGGCAATTTTGTGGGCACATAACTCCTTTCTTTTGTAGCCGGCACCTTGTGGGAAGACAATCTGTAACTATTCTCCATAACAACAACTTTATCTTACCAGGGACTTTAAGCTTCCAAATTTCCAACCATTTCCCTTCCTTCCTCAGATGAGTATTATCAATAAGCTTCTCCATGATATAATAATAGGATGACTTCACCGAATAGCAACCATCCCTGCTCAAGCTCCATATGATCTTGTCTTCTCTCATGGTATGACTTCTCGACATTTTAACAATTTCATTCACATCCCTTTCATTGAAAACAACATGTATCTTATTTAAATCCCAATCCAACGATTGTTGATTAATAAAATCCGCCACACATCTATCCTCCAAGCCACTCACCATTGGTGTTGTAACACATGGATTATCAGAATTTCTCAACCACGGAGAATTCACTAGTGCAAATTAGGGATTTAAAATCGGTTATTTGGAGATTTAAAATCGGTTGGACAACCGATTTAAATGCTCCGGATTTAGTAAGTCTGGGGATTTTAAATCGGTTATTTAACCGATTTAAAATCAACTTTTTAAATCGGTTGTTTACAAACAACCGATTTAAAATGTCTGTTGACAGACATTTTAAATCAGGTGTTTGTAAACAACCGATTTAAAAGGTCTGTTCTCAGAACAAACATTTTAAATCAGTTGTTTACAAACAACCGATTTAAAAGGTGTTTAAATCTTTTAAATCGGTTGTTTGTAAACAACCGATTTAAAATAATTTTTTTTTAATTTTATATTTTTTTACAGCAACCAGCAGCCCTGGCTTATCAATGAAGTTGGGGGCTATATGCGAAATGAAGCAATATCCTCCAATGTTACATACAACATAGGCCAACAAAACAATCTAAATTGAACATTCAAGTGTAAAATTTCCAAAGTGGATTATAGAACTGACATTTATTCTATCAAAACTACAATAAAAAGCCAAAATCGATGTAATATTGATATTGGACTTAAAATGCATATGTAAGAATATATAGCCTTATCCAAGAACTAAAGCGAAAGCTGCAGGAGTCTTTGGTGCAGGGCAATGTGTTTGAATCATTTCCTTGGATACAAATCCAACTCCACCATTCCATACTTCTGGTGGCTGCAGAATAAATTTGTATTCAAAGCCAACATGAGAAGACATTTAAAAGATGGATGCTATGCAAGTAGATCAATCTTAGCAAATGTAAATGAAGGATTAATTCCAACTAAAAATTAGGAAAGCTATTTTGAAACAAATAGGAAAAATGAATATTATTATCAAATTTATTGGATAGCTTAGCTATGGTGAAAAGAAGTTGAAGAGTTTGATTACCTGATTTAGAACATAATAAACTTTGAATGGAGTTGGGAACTTAATGACCAAGTCATCCAAATTTCTTCCTGCAAAAGAAAACAAGCAGGATAGAGATCAATACCATCTTTCTATCTATCAAGCACAAGAGCATAGCATAGAAACAAAAATTATTTTACCATCACATCCCACTTAAGGCCAGGGCGAATAGTACCATGCATCTGCAACACCTTCCTTGCTACGAGTTTCAACTTGAATATTCACAAGGTTATGCCTAGTTCGAAAATCGATTTATTTCATTGTGTTCCTAAAACCTTTGTTGAGAGAAAGGTTTTATGTATAAAATAGTAGATAACATAATGTAATATCTCAGAAACATAAACAACTATATTATCGACAAATCACCTTCTCATTGGGAACTTGTCTTTCTCGCCAGATGATCTTCATCATCCTCTTCTCGCTTAGTCAACTCCAATTTTCTATACATTCACCGCATTAAAGAAAATGCGAGACAATATACTTGTCTTAAACTAGCCAATTCAGCTTTTGGATCTTAAATATTTGTCATTTGTTATTGATCACAAGTTATGCTAACGCATATTATGCCGAAACATCAATATATGCCACATCAATTTTGCATTACATCAATTTTTTCATTTCACACATCCACCAAACACGTAAGGCAATTATTTTATTTAGTCATTTCATAATCTTGCAACCAAGATATCAAACCTACCTAATCTACACAATACCCAGAAAATGAAAATGAGGCACCATCACAAGAATGAAGCCCGACATTGTTTCAACTGGAAAAAAAACATGATAACATGAGGAATAAAAACATGAGCATAGCGATCAATACCTTACGTTTCAAAAAGGTAAGATATTACATCTGTCCTAAAGTTCTTCTTTGCACCTATAATTAGTCCTGATGTACTTCTCCTCGCGATCAAAAACCCCAAAACCAAACCCTAAACCCAAAAAAACAAAACCCAAAAGCAACTAAAAACATAATTCCCAAAAAAAAAAAAAAATCTACATTGCAAATAGAGAAGATGTAATATATTGACTACATGACCCTTTTTTTTTGAAAGGATAAAGAAAGATTATTGACCTCATACTTGGCATTTTAATTAAATCATTTATTGGCAAATAACATAGCTAATTTAATGAATCCATCATCATAAATTCCACAAACTCCAATTATTGTGGTACCATCATGAACTGTAATTTCTAGGTAGCTCATGACATTTGGTTAAAGAGAAGATCAAGAAGGGGGGGAAAGTAACTTTAAAGGGAAAACTTAACCTCTTAATAGGAAAGTCCTGACATGACCCATTAGTTTCAGTTTGAAGTTTTCTGAATCATTCTCCTTCATTTACCAGATAAGTTGAACAAAATCTATGCAATAAAAAAGTAGACGTACTTTGAAACAGTCTTTGATCTTTCAGAAATTTCCCAAGATGAAGATCGAGTGCTTTTATCCTTCATTTCCATTGTCAACATTTTCTCAACCTCTACTGCAGAATAGGGCCTGTGTTTCTTGGACCACCTTGTCATGGTTACATCGCTCATCTACACCGCACATCCCAGATATCCATTTTAGATAAAGAGGCACTGCACTCGTGATAGGTAAGGTAGGTGGAGTGGAAGCGAAGAAAGAACGCCTCATATTGGGAGAGGAGCATGAGCTACCCTCCGGCTCTTACGGGTTGCCATGTCCTTCCTTGAAACAACCACGAGATACATTGGTGCCCGTCCTTGAAACCATCAAACTTCTCCTCTGTGAATTAGAACCAACATAATAAAAATGGTATTATCATATGCAGAGAAGTATAGTAATGACACACCATTAAGCATAAAATTCTCATAAACAGATTTGTTGCGATCATCATTTATGATGTCTAAAGAAACCATTTGTTCCATCCATAACAACCTTGCAACAATAGTCAATAAGAAATGACACAGTATGAAGAGTTCACAAAAGATAGATGATTAACTCATTTAACTGAAACATGTGATGTCCCTAGTATTGAATACGCACAAAAACATTTCTCAAGCTCGTGCATAACTTAGGCCGACAAATTACATCAAAATTAACAATTCTAAGCAAGATAAAGTAAAAACTCGATCAAAGGATATAACATAACAATCTTGAGCGAGGAATTAAAGACTCGATCAAAGGATATACGTATACTCTTATTCAAGCTTAATTGCATCATCGAAAATCCATCAAACAGATGTAATGTAAATTTAGGTTGACCAAAAAAATCACCGCGAGATAAAGGGAGAAAGAGGTCCTTTCGTCGCAGCCTCATCCCCTTCTTCTTCTCGTCTTCTTTTTCTTCGTTCGTCTTGCCTCTTCCGCCTCGTCTCCCTTTGGGATTAACTGCAAAAATAGAAAAGGAGAGATTAGCAGAGAAGGGGATCGAGCATCTACGCCTGTGTTTCCCTCATCGTTCGACCCAGTTTACGCGTTCTTCTCGCCGTGAAGTATATGTGGTTTGTTGGTCCGACGTATCGCGTAGCCTCCGCCGCCGTCGCGTGCGACCACCGCCTCTACGGGGTTTTTCCCCTTTAGCGCTACCAGCTGCCATTGCCTCGCTAAGCCGCCGAACAGCTGCGGTGGGTGGTCATGTTCATCCTTTTTCACCCTTAAACCTTCGCATAGAGAAAATCAAAGTAACCAACACTAAAAGAAATAAAAACAGCAATAATGAATTAAACTCAGAGAAGACAAAGGAAGAATCATAGCGGGCGGATGAGAGTTGCGAGATTTGCGGATGAGTTGCAGAGAGAGAGGTGACGCCGCAGATGAGAGTTGCAGATGAGGGTTCGAGAGAATTGCAAATGAAGTGAAGTGAAGCGAATAGGGTTCGCGTGAAAAAAGAAAAAAAAAGGAAAGAAGAATATGTTTCTGAAATTTGAAATTGTAAATCGATGATTATTTTCACAGATTTAAAATATTGATTTGAAATCGGTTGTTTAGCTTACCCGATTTAAAATCTTTTTTCGTAAAACCTTTTAAATCGGTTACGATAAACAACCGATTTAAAATCTGTAGCAGAATTTTAAAACTTCAATTTAATTTCAAAAATACCACCGTATTTCTTTTTAAATCGGTTGTTTAAGATAACCGATTTAAAAACCTTGTTCCGAAAGGTAGTTTTGCACTAGTGATTCCAAATAGGAATTTTAGAACCATTCCCCACACGCCATCTCATTCCACCCTTAACCGCTACCCGTGAAGCGTAGATGCTAGATGCTACACCAAACATAACTTGGAATATTATGGCCGGAACCAGCCACCAAGAAGTCCCCTTTTGGGTAATATCTAGCTTTGAAGACACGTGATACTATAGCATTTAGGTTAGTAAGAAACTTCCAAACCTTGCTTCCCTAGCATGGCTAGGTTGAAACCATAGAAATAGCGAAAACCCAACCCTCCATATTCCTTCCTCATTGACAACTTCTCTCAACTCAACCAATTTATCCCTCTTTCGTTCGCCCTATTGGTTCCCCACCAAAAAGAATTTATCATACATTGCATTTCCTCACCCAAAGAAATAGGAATAAGGAAAGTACTCATACAATAAGCAGGGATAGCTTGTGCCACAGATTTGACAATGACTTCTCTACCCACCTTGGAAAGATGCTTTCCTGACCAGCTTTGAATCTTGCTCCAAACTCTATCACATAGATAATTTAACATTGCCTTCTTCTTTCTACCAATCATAGATGGTAGCCCCAAATACTTTCCTGTACCCAAACATTCAGAAACACCGAGCAAATTCACCACCACCTCCCTTGATTGAGCTGAAGTATTCTTGCTAAAGAAAATTTGAGACTTCTGCATATTGATAGCTTGACCTGTGGCCTTCCCATATGTTAGTAAAATCTCTTTCATAACGTTGCCTTCATTTTGATTTGCCCTACAAAAAAGAAAACAATTGCTAGCAAAAAGTAAGCGTGTAAGGATGGGGGCACCCTTACACACTTTAATTCCATGAATATCCTCTCTAGCTTCAGCTCTTCTTATAAGGCTCGTGAGTCCCTCTGTGCACAAGATATATAAATAAGGAGTTAAGGGGTCTCCTTGTCGTAGCCCTCTTCCCGGAGTCACTGGTCCCACACGCTCCCCGTTCATCAGGACCTGATACTTTACAAACTCCAAGCACATCATCATCCAACCCACCCATTTGTCATGAAACCCCATCTTCAACATCAAAGCCCTCAAATACTCCCAACTCACCCTATCATATGCTTTGCTTATGTCAATCTTCAACGCCACCTCTCCCTCCTTTCCGCCTGTTTTGCCCTTCATATGATGAATGATCTCAATATCAATCATTACATTATCCATGATAGACATGTTCTCAACAAATGCAGATTGCTCGGGAGAAATACACTTATGCAACAACGACTTCATTCTATTAGCCAACACTTTGGATAAAATTTTATAAACAACATTACAAAGTGAAATAGGTCTCAAATCCTTCGTAGAACATGGATTTGAATTTTTTGGAATTAATACAATATTAGTATCATTCAAATGGGACAGAAAAGCACCTTGTTCCAGCCATGCTAAGCTTGCGTGATAGACCTCAACTCCACACATCTCCCAAAACCGCATGTAAAAACCTGGATTTAAACCATCCGGGCCTGGTGCCTTATCAAAGTGCATTTGAGACAATGCCCTCTTGAACTCTTCCATGGTAAAAGGAGCCAGCAAGCCGTCATTATCCTCTTGCATAATTTTTGATTGAACCAAGCTTACAACCGGCTGAATATCACCAACTTATATGTTATTAGTTGGTTTTTGTCTACTAGAACTAGCCTTCTATATATATATATATATACCACCCCCTACCACGGGTTTAAAGAGATTATTTGTTTATTGATATTTGTGGATTTATCTTAACCATTTTTCTAAAAAGGAAAGTTTAACTTGATCGGTAAAAATTTTTGTCAAAAAAAAAAATTTGATCGCTAAACAAATTGACGTTACACAAAATAGAATAAAAAACTACCCAAAATCATATTTATTTTTAATAATTTTCACACTAAATGGAGAATTTCATACTTCAAGGACTATCAATGTGACGTCTACAATAGATATCTACAGTACTACTGCACAATTTTAATAGGTTATGCACCATATATAAAAAATACTCCCTTCAGTCTAAAATATAAGCAAAAAAATTAACTATTCATGATCTAAATTGTAAACAAATATTAACTATTTTTACTTTATTTAATATTATCCAAAAAATACTTTTAAATTTATTGAGATTGTCTTTTCCAATAAAACTTGTTATTTTAAAGCAATAGTACTTTAGAAAACAGAAATATATTTTTTTTAATAACTTTAAGAATATTAAATAAAAATAATCAATTTTTTTAGTAAGTGTGAAATAGTTTTTTTTATTTATTTATATTTTAGACCAATTGAAATAATTAATCGTAAGGATGTCCTTGCTACAAGGATAAAGAAGATGGTTGGTCAAAAGAAAAGGACAAAGAAGATGGAGAGAGCTACTGATGAGTAGGCAGTGGCGGCAACAGGTGGACGATGATTCGCTATTGGGAAGGAGGTGGCGATTGAACAAGGTTGGGCGGCACAGTGTGGTTTTAACCACCGCACTTTCCCCCTTCGTTTTTTCCTGTAACCTCTTCCGTTTTCTCTCTTCCCCTTCCTCCCTCCCATTTCTCCCCCTTGTTTTGACGCTTGATGACCCACGATTACTTCCCAGAGATACGACCGGTACCTCTAGAATACCTAAATTTTGTTTTTCCTCACCAATGAATGCAAGTTTTTCACTTTACACACTCCCCTTTAATGTTTGAGATCTTAATTTAGGTTATTGTTTTACAAATGGGTCTCGAGGATGTATCATTTGTAGCTAATGTTTGAAAATTTTATTTTAAATTTTACTTATGTAAGGGATTTTTTTGTTTTGATTGGATTAGGCCTATGGTTGTTGTGTGATGTGTAGGTTTTGGAGGATCCAATGTGTTCTGGACGAACATAAGAGATACCTGAGAAAGTATCACTTCACGGTGGAAGAATTAGACAGTTACGGTGGTGCTCCGAGCTCCGGTGGAAGACCTCGGTGGTGGTACCTGCAAACACTCCGACGCTCAAGTCAGTGTGTGTCGAGGTGAGTAAAGAGGTGGTAGAAAAATCATTACCTCGACCGTTCGACGCGGTCTTCTTTAAATATGAGTTGAGGGCCAGTTCTTTGCCGATGTGTAACCGTCCCGTGAAACCCGGAAGTCGGCATTAAATTCCTTTAATGCACAAAGCCGTTGGGTCGGCCGCGTGGAGGGAAGGCGGAGAGGCATGCGGACGACGTGGCATCGAGGGAAGGCCGAGAGGCGAGCGGATATGGGCCTGAAGCGTTGGATCTCTGGATTGGGCCTCGGCCCAGTCCGGAACAGTTGCCCCCCAAGTCGCTAGCTCGAATGTCGAGGTGGTGACTTGTTGTTGAAGTTCATTGATGTCGACGTCCGACGTCTTTGTTCGTAGGAACGGCAAGCGTCGTCGGGTCGTGCTTTGTTTATCAGTTCGTTCGGGACCTTCGTGTTCCACCTTTGCTGAGGCAGTTCTCGACACGAGGTCGATCTCTTCATCAGGTGCTTGTGCCAACGCACAAGGCTTTATGATCACAGGTGCTTGTGCCAACGCACAAGGCTTTGTCACGAGCTCGTGCACGCGGTCTCGGCACGAGGTCGATCTCTTCATCAGGCGCTTGTGCCCACGCACAAGGCTTTATCACGAGCTCGTGCACGCGGTCTCGGCACGAGGTCGACAAGGCTTTATCACGAGCTCGTGCACGCGGTCTCGGCACGAGGTCGATCTCTTCATCAGGTGCTCGTGCCAAAGCACAAGGCTTTATCACGAGCTCGTGCACGCGGTCTCGGCACGAGGTCGATCTCTTCATTCATCAGGTGCTTGTGCCAACGCACAAGGCTTTATCACGAGCTCGTGCACGCAGTCTCGGCACGAGGTCGATCTCTTCATCAGGTGCTTGTGCCAACGCACAAGGCTTTATCACGAGCTCGTGCACGCGGTCTCGGCACGAGGTCGATCACAGGTGCTTGTGCCAACGCACAAGGCTTTATCACGAGCCTGCACGCCGGTCTCGACGCAGGTCGATCTCTTCATCGGTGCTTGTGCCGCAGCGACAAGGCTTTATCACGCTGTTCTGTCAAAGTATAGACAATTTGCAACAACTTGATGTAATAAAGTTAGCATTAATTTTTATCTTTGAGTAAAGTGCTTGTAGTCGAAGTTTTATACTTCCCTGTGAGAGTAGTTGATCCGGTGTCCAAGCGGCAAGGTTGAGGTCATCAAATAATCAAGGTCCACGACGTGGCCGAAGTTTAAAGCCGTCAATATTGAAATTGTAGAGGTGGGCCTGGTAGGTCGCCCGAGTCGGGCTGCGTATCCACATTGCGGAGGTGCTCGTGCAAGGCACAAGGCTTTATCACGAGCTCGTGCACGCCGGTCTCGACGAGGTTATGCCCCTAAGTCGGGTGCTCATATGATGAGGAGCCGACTCGCCTAGAAGGTTGGCCGTGATGTCGAGGTCCTAGATCCGAGATGTCGAGATCCAAGGTTGTCATCCTCATCTAAGCCGAAAAGCTTGGTGGGAGAAACCCTTTGTCTTTGTCAAGGTCCTAGATCCGAGATGTTGAGATCCGGGATCCGAGGTTGTCATCCTCATCATCTGTCGTGTCGTCGAGATCCGAGATCCGATATGTTGAGATCCGAGGTCATTTGACAACGAACGTGCTCTTCGGCACGAGGTCGTTTTACATCCAATGTGTATGACTTCGTTCGACATCCAACGTGCTCTCCGGCACGAAATCATTTTAGTGCACGTGCTTTTTACACATGGCTTGTTCGACATCCAACTTGCACGAGGTCGTTTGACATCCAACGTGCTCTCCGGCACGTGGTCATTTTGGTATCCTTGCCATGCTTATTTGATTTGAGATAGCTATGGACGCCGAAAAAGGGTCGTGCTCCCTGAAGTGGAGCGATGCGGACTTCATTGTCCAGGAGATCGGGCTTGGCGTCGATCAATAGAGTCGACTCGGAGATTGAATTTGTGGGAGCAAAGATAGTCTGAATTTGTTCAGGGCTTCATCAGCTGCCTCCGTCTTTTTCGACATCGACGCTCGAATTCATCAAGAACAAACAGATTAGTTACAAAGATAAAAGAAAGGTTTGGGCCTTACCTCAGATGTGAGGGCAGCGTCGATTTCAAGCATAATGACATCGTGTGTCTGTAAACACTCGGAGGTGGAACAATGGATCCTTGGAGAACCCATAGCTGAAGTCAGATTAGATCAAAATCAAGAGATTTGAGCATTGTTCGACGCCTTGGATCTACATGCATTCAGAATTGACGTGTATCGATCTCCACCACGCCCGATGTCAAGTGAATGGGACTGTCGAGGTCCGCAATTTTGGAAGAGGTTGCAACTAGAGACCTCTGTTACGCAAAACTTGGTCGACTTCCTTCGTCTTCTTTGACCTCGACGTCGATATTCATATTTGTTCAATGCTTCCCGACTGCCTCCGTCTCAGGTAGGGCGACATCGATCTCACTGGCGTGAGTAATCGCTATTTGGTGTATGTGCACAATTGCTGATTTCAACGATTTTGATTTGTCTCTGTTTAGATTCAGATCCGCCGTTGAGATCCAAGATCACACGCGTTGTTCGATGATGGCGGTTTTGATCCGATTCGACGTAGTCTAGATCGGCCACTACATCGTTGCATTGAGCCACCGCTTTCTGTGACATCGATGTGACTCGGGATGCTCGATTCGATTGAGGTGGTGGCGGTATGGTGAAGCGAGAACCAAGATGACCGTCAAATCTTATCCTTCCTCCGCAATCCTTTTCCCAACAATTTAGCGAATCTCATCATTTGAGATGGCGTGAACGAAGACGCAGAAAGTGAAATCTTGCCTTTTGAGGAAGATTTCATCCAAAATTGATGAAAACCCTAATCTTGTTCCTGTTTTCACCGAAGTCGAATAGATCGGAACCGATCAAACAAGATTGAGATAGATTCCTCATCCGAAACTTGATCCGAGGTGTCAACGTCTACATTCCTCTGAATTCTTGATCCAGAAAAACTTTAGAATTGGACGAGATTCTTTCTCTGGCCTCTTCGAAAGGAATTCCTCTCCGGAAAACACCATTGCAATTGCTCACCGAAACCAAATAACACGTATCAGAGAGGAGAAAGATTCAATCTGAATGTTCTAGCCACCGTGAATGTGAAAAAGAACGAGAACCATTTGTCGTCCCCACAGACGGCGCCAATGTTCTGGACGAACATAAGAGATACCTGAGAAAGTATCGCTTCACGGTGGAAGAATTAGACAGTTACGGTGGTGCTCCGAGCTCCGGTGGAAGACCTCGGTGGTGGTACCTGCAAACACTCCGACGCTCAAGTCAGTGTGTGTCGAGGTGAGTAAAGAGGTGGTAGAAAAATCATTCTTTCGACCGTTCGACGCGGTCTTCTTTAAATATGAGTTGAGGACGGTTACTGTCGATGTGTAACCGTCCCGTGAAACCCGGAAGTCGGCATTAAATTCCTTTAATGCACAAAGCCATTGGGTCGGCCGCGTGGAGGGAAGGCGGAGAGGCATGCAGACGACGTGGCATCGAGGGAAGGCCGAGAGGCGAGCGGATATGGGCCTGAAGCGTTGGATCTCTGGATTGGGCCTCGGCCCAGTCCGGAACACAATGATACTGCAATGTCGGATTTTGTTGATTCCATTCGTTATTTGATTGTTGTTGCCAACAATAATGTGTCTGATTTAATTCGAGAAATCTCCATCGAGTGTGCAGTGGACGTTGATATCTTATAGGCATAATATAAGATGCGGTAAAACCCAAGATGTCAAGGGGACAACGAGGACCACGAGCTTATGCTTCCATCATCGCTGCCGACGAAGGCAGTGCTTGTCAAGGATGCCTTTGATCAGCTTCGACCAGCACGACAGGTGTTAGTGTCGTGGTTTTCCAACGACATTACAAAAGGCGATAGGATATAGTGATCGAGTCTCCATCGCGGATGCACCAAGAAGGCATCGACAACATAAGAAAAATGCATCGACTTGATAATTGCAACACGAACTCCCTCTGGAACCATTTATAAGGCAAAAAGTCATTTTCAGATTCGTTAAAAAATGCATGTATCTGGTCTAATTTTTGGACCAGATACATATATTTTTTAACGAATCTGGAAATGACTTTTTGCCTTATAAATGGTTCCGGAGTAGTACGCTATATATTCTATAAACATTTGTGCACCATAGATATCGTCCACTGTCAATCAATAATATGTCTACTTTTCCATGTTTCACATGTCCGAAACTTCACTACGGGTCCAAAGGGTTTAGCTGTAAGGATACTCGCGGAGCTCACTCTGTCCCAAAGACTAATTAAAGTGGGTCTCAACAAAAAAAACGTTTGTCGTTTCTTTTTTTTTTCTTTTTCTTATCATTTTTTTTTACTATAATTTAATCATTCAATTATTTTGCTTCATAAACATATATAAAATGTTATTTTTCATTACTAATGTTAAAAATTATTCTGGTAATTTTGACCATATTCATTGAATTAAGTAGGGACAATTATATTTATATACATTTTTATTAAATTACTTATATGCTTCTTTCCACACAATAAAACGAATACAATACTTCTTTTTTTTAACAGTAAAAAAAATATATTATTAAATAATTAGGAGTATTTCAGGGGTACTCCAACCCTTATAAAATGAGTGTAAAAGGGGCACTCCAACCCATAATACTAAGTACAAAAGGGTATTCCAACCCGATACCTCTTGGGCAACAGCCAAAAATACCTATACTCCCTAATTAACTCTTGGTACCTAGACAAGCAACCTATGGGATCCGTGAACCACTCATAAAAGAGGCAGAAGTGCGAATTCCCCCTTGCCAACAACCACCTCCACGAAACCACTTGGATTCTCCCAAGAAGGTCTGCACGCTCTGCCACCTTATCTGAGAAGATTCTCTGGTTTCGTGCCTCCCAAATAACTGAAACCATGGCATGCCAGATAATAGCAAGCCCCGCCTTCATGTGCCTACCACCCAACGAACACAGAAAAAGATACATCTGACATAAGTCGTGTGGTAGTACTAGGTTCGATCCCAGCCACTTGGACACATCATACAAGATAGGATAAGCAAGATCATAGGTAAGGAATAGGTGTACGCTTGTCTCCCGGGGAGCCCCACAGAGGGCATAAACAATCTCTCCCACCGCAGAGATCACCCGCCTTTGGAGCAAATTGTCCCGAGTAGGAACCCTATCCAGGAGCAGTTGCCAGGAGAAGGCAATAACTTTAGATGGAGCTAGACTCGTCCACAGGATTCCAAGGACCCTAATGTCGTCATCCGACCGCCCTGATATCCGTGAGTTGTCAACACCCTCCACGTTGTGCGGCCAAAGCCAATAATCATCCACCCGAGACAACCGTACCTCGTTGAGTCGATCCATGAGCTGATGAACTAGCTCCTCCTCCTAGACAAAGAGCCCCCTTCTCCATCTTAAGTCTCACACCCAGTCATTTCCCACCCAGTGCCCTGTGTCTACAATTACCGCATACTGCTGAACTGATACCGAGAATAGATGTGGAGTGAACGAACAAAGGTTGGACTCCCCTGCCCAGATGTCCAAACAGAAGCGAGTAGAAGCCCCATTCCCCACCTTTCTCACAAGGCTTTCAGAAAACTAATCCGGAGGAAGTCCCACTTGCAGTCCCATCAGACATAAATCCTCCCACCACCAGGAGGCTAGACGATGAATCGTTGCTTTGTCACCATACCTTACAGTAACCACTAGTTTCCAGAAGGCAGGCCTACCATCCAGTAGCCTTCATTGCCACTTCCCCAGCAGGCTATTCTTAAAAACCTGCAGGTCCTTCACTCCAAGACCACCCCCACCTTAGGTTTGCATACATCAGACCATTTGACCCATGGGATCTTCCTTCCCCCCTTAGATCCCCCCCATAGGAATTCTCTCTGCAATTAGACCACCGCACGCCAGACCCGCATAGGCATCTTGAGGAAGGAGAGGAAGAAGATAAGGATACTATTGAGGACTGAGTTAATAAGTACAATCCTACCTTCGAGGCTTACGAACCTGTTTCGCCACACTCCCAGTCTCGATCGATAACCTACAACATAGGCTCCCAGGTGCTCAACTTCCTAGGATTTGCACCTACTGGCAAACCCAGGTACTTAAAAGGCAGGGACCCTATCCTACAGTGAAGAAAGTCCTCTGCAGTTTGCATGAATGAGCCCGCCACATTTCCCCCTATGAGGCTGCTCTTATGAAAGTTCACCTTGAGCCCTGAAGCTAACTCAAAGCACCTCAAAATTGCCTTAATTTCCCATAGATTCTCCACCGAAGCTTCCCCAACAAAGAGGGTATCATCAGTGTACTGTAGCAAGGTAGCTACGACCCCCGAGTCTCTCAGTGAATCCCGTAACATCCCCTGGGACACCGTACTCCTAACAAGCCCACTGAGACCCTCAGCCACAAGTAGAAAGAGGAAAGTAGCAAGAGGGTCTCCCTGTTTAAGTCCCCACTAGATACTGATATCTTCCGTAGGGCATCCGTCAACCAGAACCGAAAGACTACATGAGAACACGCAAGCACGGATCCATGCCCGCCACCTCTCACAAAACCCAAATCGCACCAGCATATATTCCAAGAAGCCCCAACTTACCGAATCATATGTTGGGTTTTCAAGAGGAATATTTTTAATTTTCATTATAGAAAAATCCTCTTGAGCGGAAAAACCCTTTTCCCATGGATCATGTCATTGCCAAGAATCACAAAGAACATGATAGTTTGTAGTGTTTACCTCTTTGAAGCGTAGAGGAGATCGATCACCAACACCACGATCTTGTAGTGTCTCTACTCAGTCCACACGAACGGTAGCTTCGGAATGCGTCTTGCTAGTTGACGGCAGCGGGGAAGGAGGCACGAAAGTTCTAAGAAACTTAGACTAGGGTTGGAGCGTTAAGCTTATATACTCCATTCCTTTCATTATGTTACCCTAATGGGCCTCATACAATATGAGCCCATTTCCTTCTTATTTAATTAAATCATTATTTAATTAAATAATCTGATTCCGATTAAACCGTTCTATCGTGTGACCCTATAGGTTCCCATTAAGTTGGCAATAATATTAAATATTAAAATAATATTAAATATTATAAACAATGAGCGGCATCTAGCAATGCATCATTGCTACCCAATTAACGGGGAAAAATCGGTGATCCGATTTTAACCTTACCGCGACCAAGATTATCAGAAAGTCGATGTCCCTTCGTCCATGTGTCCTAATTGAACACGAGGCATAAATGTGTCATCCTCGTTAAGTCCAATCATACATTCCTCGATACCAGAATGGACGTGTAATCACTGGCGGGCCCAATATCATATATTGACCCACTTGGCGTGGCCACGCATATTTCACGTCTCACTCTATCGAGAGGCCCAAGACATTACTCCTGTTATGTAGGAGGGACGAATCCTGTCTACATCACTCGCACCCCTCAACATGATTCATTGAAGGCCCAATTACTATCTTTATGATCATCCTGTTATGGATGACGTTTGATAGCATTAAAGCCTACAACTCCACATGTAGGAATCGCAGTGACTTCAAGTCAAAGGACTACTTTACTATGGTCGCCATGAGGAGCGCCTATGACACTTGCATAACTATTATGAAGCGTCCTCATAGTGGGTCAGTCCAATATAAATATTACTCCTAATATTTATACCTGTGTTCCGCACATATCCATGACCCATGAGATGTGGTCATCAGTCTACTCACACAATAGTCTCTATGCATTATTGTCGTCCTAATTAACAATAATACTCGACTACGGACGCTTTAAGAATAACGTTCTATATGTTCAATGGGGTCTCATGATCAAGTCGCACTTGATGTTCCATGAAACGAACTGTTTATTCTAAGGACTTTATTATGCTATAAAATAAATAACACAATAAATGAAATGCCTCACATATATATATCAAATATATATAATCAAAGTCATGACACAAATGATAATCTACTAAAACTAGATTGGCCACTAGGGCTTACACCAACAATCTCCCACTAGCACTAGAGCCAATCGGGCATCAATCTAATACCCATCGATCTAGTGTGAGCATCATGCTTCTGCTGAGTAAGAGGCTTCGTCGGTGGAGTGCAACATTGTCCGATGTAGGTATCTGCATATCTTTACATCTCCTCTATCGATGATCTCTCGAATGAGATGGAAACGCCTAAGTATATGTTTAGATCGTTGGTGAGATCTAGGTTCCTTAGCTTGCGCGATTGCTCCATTGTTGTCACAAAAGAGGTCAATCGGTCTGAAATGCTAGGAACAATGCCAAGTTCACTAATGAACTTCCCGATCCAAACGGCCTCTTTGGTCGCATTAGAAGCGACTATATACTCGACCTGTAGTAGAATCAAGAATCGCCTCTTGCTTTGAACTCTTCCAAAGAACAGCCTCAGCCATTTAGGCAAAACACAAACCCCGATTGCGATCGGGAATCATCCTGTCGGTTTGGAAGCTAGCATCAGTGTAACCCTTTACAACAAGCTCTTCCTCACGCCATAAACCAAGAACGAATCCTTAGTCTTTCTCAAATACTTAAGGATGTTCTTGACAGCTGTCCAATGGCCTTTACCAGGGTCAGATTGATATCTACTCGTTACGCTTAAAGCATACGAGATATCCGGGTCTAGTACACATCACAAAGATACATGATAGAACCAATTGTCAAGCATATGGAACTTTACTCATGTGTTCCACTTTCATCCGATGAGGTAGGGCATTGTCCCTTGGACAAATACACGCCATGTGACATAGGCAAGAGACTCTTCTTGGGATTTTGATTATTAAAGCGTCTAAGCTCTTTGTCAACATTTGTTCTTTGACTAAGCCCGAGTAGCCTCAGTGATCAATCTCTATAGATCCTGATTCCTAGCACATAGGATGCCTCGCCTAAGTCTTTCATCGAGAAACATTTCCCTAACCATGTTTTCACATTTTGCAAGTAGGGATATCATTTCCGATGAGTAGTATGTCATCCACATACAATACCGTAAAAACAATTATACTCCCACTAACCTTCTTGTAGACACAAGGCTCATCTTCGTTCTTGATGAATCCAAACTGTCTTACGCTTTCATCAAAATGAAGATTCCAACTTCTAGAAGCTTGCTTTAATCCATAAATGGACCTTTGCAACTTGCATACCTTTTCGGCATTTTTGGATCGACAAAACCATCGGGTTGTGTCATGTACACATCCTCGAGAAGATTCCCATTAAGGAATGCGATCTTGACATCCATCTGCCAGATCTCATAGTCATGGTATGCAAAGAATGGCAAGTAGGATCCTGGACGGATTTAAGCATTGCGATCGGGAGAAAGGTTTCATCATAGTCTATTCCATTAATTTGCTTGAACCCTTTCACCACCAATCGTGCCTTGAAGGTATTCACCTTACCATCCATGTCGGTCTTCTTCTTGAAGACCCACTTGCACCCTATGGGTTTTACCCTTTGGGTGGCTCAACCAAGGTCCATACCTGGTTGGTGTACATGGACTCCATCTCGCATCCCATGGCCTCTAGCCACTTCTCGGATCTGGGCCAACCACGGCCTCCTGGTAAGTCACAGGCTCATCTTGATCCATGAGCAAAGACATCATCTTCTTGAGTTAGGAGAAGTCCATATCTCTCGGGTTGGCGGCGTGGCACGCTAGACCTCACGCGGATCTTGTGCTACTTGAACCATTGGTTGAACCACAACACTTTGTGGTACTGGTTCTTGTTCCATTACGGTGGTTTAGTATTTTGTGGGTCTTGGATTTCTCCAAGTTCTACATTCCTCCCACTGGCTCTTTTAGAGATGTATTCCTTCTCAAGGAACACTCCAGTCCTTGCAACAAACACTTTGTCCTCGGAGGTGTTGTAGAAATAGTATCCCTTAGTTTCCTTAGGGTACCCCACAAATATACATTTATCTGATTTAGGTCCAAATTTATCTGAAATCATACGTTTCACATAAACATGGCAGCCCCAAATCTTTAGAAAGGACATACTGGGTCTTCGGCCCGTCCATATCTCATATGGTGTCTTTTCAACCGCCTTAGATGGAACACGGTTAAGGGTGAAAGCAGCTGTAAGTAAAGCATATCCCGAAAGAGTCATGGAGGTCTGGTGACTCATCATAGATCGAACCATGTCTAACAGGTACGATTCCTCCTTTCGGATACACCATTCCATTGTGGTGTTCCAGGTGGTGTGAGTTGGGATACTATCCCACACTCCTTCAGATAGTCATCAAACTCCTGGCTTAAGTACTCACCACCACGATCTGATCGTATGGCCTTAATACTCTTACCAAGTTGGTTCTCCACTTCATTCTTGAATTCTTTGAACTTTTCAAAGGTTTCAGACTTGTGTTTCATTAGATACACAAACCCATATCTACTGAAATCATCAATAAATGTAACAGTAGGAAAACCACCTCTAGCGCTTTGCTTAGTGGACCACATACATCACTATGTATTAAGCCCAAAGATCACTAGCCCTTTCACCTTGTCCAGTGAACGGGACCTTGGTCATCTTTCCCAATAAGCAAGATTCGCATACCTCAAATGATTCATAATCAAATGAGTCCAAGAGTCCATCTTTATGGAGTTTGGAAATACGCTTCTCACCTATATGGCCTAAACGACAGTGCCAAAGGTATGTCGGGTTCAAATCATTTGGTTTGACCTTTTTCGCATTTATGTTAAAAATAGGCATATCAAGATCAAGGACATAAAGCCCATTACTCATAGGTGCACTAGCGTAGAAAACATCATTCAAATAAAGCGAACAACATTTGTCCTTAATAATAATTTTAAAACCTTTCTTGTCCAAACAAGAAATAGAGATAATGTTTCTGCTAATTCTTTGGAACAAAATAACAATTATCCAATTCCAAAATAAGCCCAGAGGGCAAAGTCAAAACATAAGACCCTACAAATAATGCAAAGAACCTTTGCTCCATTTCCAACTCGTAGGTCCACTTCGCCCTTGGTCAAAGTCCTACTCCTTCTTAGTCCCTGCACATTAGTACAAATGTGAGAACCACATCCAGTATCTAATACCCATGATGCTGAAGTAGATAAATTGACCTCAATAACATAAATACCTGAAGTGGAAGTCTCACTTCCTTTCTTCTTCTTGCACTCTTCTAGGTATTTTGGACAGTTCCTCTTCCAATGTCCAGGTTTTCCACAATGGAAGCAGGAAGCATCCTTAGCAACCCCGCCTACTGGTTTCTGGCTAGAAGAACTTTGCTTGAACTGTTTCTTGCCTTTGTCCTTTGTAGCCCAAGAAGCAGGCCTTTTGCCCTTCCCCTTTCCAGAGTTGACCATCATAATGGCCTTTCCCTTTCCCTTGTTAATATTTTGCTCAGCAGTTCTCAACATGCCTGCAAGCTCTGGCAACGGTTTAGCAAAATCGTTCATGTTATACTGCATGACGAAATGGCTAAAGTTATCCCAAGAACGATTGCGAGGATAAGGTCCGTTGCGACTCTAGGCCCAAAGGAAATCCCACCTCTCGAGACTCTCAATGTACCCAATCATCTTAAGTACATGAGGCCCCACTGGTTTCCTTCACCACCTGCAATGGAAAAGGGCCCTGGAGGTGTCAAATCTCTCCCGCCTAGCTTGCCCTTGAAAAAGCATCTTGAGGTGTTCGATCATATCGAGCGCCTCCATGTTCTCGTGTTGCCTTTGCAACTCAAAGTCATGGTAGCTAGCATGAGACATCCAACATCTATGGCGTCGTTGAGGTGCTTCGGTAAGCATCCCTCTCACCTTAGGCGATAGCGGCCGGGTGCCTCAGGCACTGGCTCATCAAGTGCATACAACTTCCTCTCTTGCTTGAGAACAATTCTCAAGTTTCGCTGCCAGTCGAGAAAGTTGCTTCCAGACAGCTTGTCCCTTCTCAAGGACAGATCGCAATGACATGGTATTAGCGGTGTTGCCAGACATGGTAATCTAAAACAAAATAAACATGCAGAGATAAGTATCATGACAATAACATATTTAATAAGGACTTTTATTAAATACGCTCCCACTATTTTACTCAAACCAATGACCCTCCACATTGGCTCGGAAAATCCCGTTGGAAGATTTTCTAGTGGGCCAAGATCCATATTTCGCCACGTCCTGAGTCAGCTTTGGCTGATCGCCCAGAACTCGACTATTTAGGTAGGAAACTATTTCCAATTGCATCTATATGCAACTCTTGGATCAGCTGGGTGAATAACCCTTTATTCTAATTCATCTTATGAATTAAAGCCCAACTCTTGCCTCTAGTCCCATTTCCTTCTTATTGAATTCGGCCCAGTTTAGTCAAACCCGATGGTTGGCAGTTGGATATTTCACCTATCGCGCCTCACCAAGATAAAATAAGGTGCTCAGCTTTGGCATGACCCACACTTACTCTATCCTGGCCTTGACGAGTGCCACACATCGGAAGGCATTTAGACTTAATATTTAGATTGAGGGAATTTTTATTTTAAGCGATCTCACCGGCTTTTGTATCACATACAAACGCGTCTCTCAAACATGCACAACATACAAGCATACGTGCATACACTTCATATAAAACATGCATCTCATACATCCAATCTCATAAAGCATACATGCATGTATCTTATACATTCAAAACATGTTAAACATACATCACATACGCATCATGCATCACATACATAAATCATACAAGACGTGGTGGTACAGTTATGGCCTCCTAACGTCTAAGAATTAAATAAACTATTTTATTACATTCCTTTGACCCACGAGCAAGTTTCGCAAGCTTCTCCCACTAGCATTCTCATATGGCGTTATCTCATCTTCAACTCTTTGAAGAATTACATTTATTTATATGACAGTACAAATAAATAAATAAATAAATTAAATTAAATGGCACGACACGCAGGTCGTATTTAAATATTAAATAAATCACGACACGCAGGCCGCATTTACCAAAATACTAAGGCCATAACCATAAACCACGTGCTTAAAATATTTAATAACAAACAATAATAATAAACCCTTTATTATTATTATTTATATTAAAATATTTTAAACATCAAAATATCAATATGCTAACACATATATAAATGTCAATGCTCACATTTTATCAAACGGTTAAAATGCACAAGAACATAAAAGGTGTTGGCCGATTGATTGCAAAAACGCACAGCCACTAAACACTTTTTATGGGCCAATTGAACGCAAAAACGCACACTCAGCCGAAAATGAGTTTTCAGTTAGTGCTACATGTTTCTTGGTCAATCCAATTTTACGGAAATCAAAAACCGAAAAACATTCACGTTTTAAATTCTTGTTGAATTTAGAAGCTAGTAATAAAATCAAAAACAATAATCACGAAATGATTTCATAGGTTTTTAACAACAACGTGTAACCTTATACAAAAGCTGTCATATTAAAAGCCAATAAAAGAAAATATCACGTAATTGATTTCTTTGATTTTTCAACAACAACCGGTACTGTTGTACTACTCAAAAAGTTTTCGTAACTTCTCCGGTACTCATCGACTTTATATATCATATATAAAATTAAAACATGCTTTTAAACATGGCAAACACGCAAAGGGATTCAAGCAATCAAACATGAGTCTCTGATACCACTGTTGGGTTTTCAAGAGGAATATTTTTAATTTTCATTATAGAAAAATCCTCTTGAGCGAAAAAACCCTTTTCTCATGGATCATGTCATTGCCAAGAATCACAAAGAACATGATAGTTTGTAGTGTTTACCTCTTTGAAGCGTAGAGGAGATCGATCACCAACACCACGATCTTGTAGTGTCTCTACTCAGTCCACACGAACGGTAGCTTCGGAATGCGTCTTGCTAGTTGACGGCAACAGGAAGGAGGCACAGAAAGTTCTAAGAAACTTAGACTAGGGTTGGAGCGTTAAGCTTATATACTCCCTTCCTTTCATTATGTTACCCTAATGGGCCTCATACAATATGAGCCAATTTCCTTCTTATTTAATTAAATCATTATTTAATTAAATAATCTAATTCCGATTAAACCGTTCTATCGTGTGACCCTATAGGTTCCCATTAAGTTGGCAATAATATTAAATATTAAAATAATATTAAATATTATAAACAATGAGCGGCATCTAGTAATGCATCATTGCTACCCAATTAACGGGGGAAAATCGGTGATCCGATTTTAACCTTACCGCGACCAAGATTACTGTAAAGTCGATGTCCCTTCGTCCATGTGTCCTAATTGAACACGAGGCATAAATGTGTCATCCTCGTTAAGTCCAATCATACGTTCCTCGATACCAGAATGGACGTGTAATCACAAGCGGGCCCAATATCATATATTGACCCACTCCGCGCGTGGCCACGCATATTTCACGCCTCACTCTATCGAGGCCCAAGACATTACTCCTGTTATGTAGGAGGACGAATCTGTCTACATCACTCGCACCCCTCAACATGATTCATTGAAGGCCCAATTACTATCTTTATGATCATCCTATTACGGATGACGTTTGATAGCATTAAAGCCTACAACTCCACATGTAGGAATCGCAGTGACTTCAAGTCAAAGGACTACTTTACTATGGTCGCCATGAGGAGCGCCTATGACACTTGCATAACTATTATGAAGCGTCCTCATAGTGGGTCACCCAATATAAATATTACTCCTAATATTTATACGTATTCAAGACATATCCATGACCCATGAGATGTGGTCATCATACTCACACAATAGTCTCTATGCATTATTGTCGTCCTAATTAACAATAATACTCGACTACGGACGCTTTAAGAATAATGTTCTATATGTTCAATGGGGTCTCATGATCAAGTCGCACTTGATGTTCCATGAAACGAACTGTTTATTCTAAGGACTTTATTATGCTATAAAATAAATAACACAATAAATGAAATACTTCACATATATATATCAAATATATATAATCAAAGTCATGACACAAATGATAATCTACTAAAACTAGATTGGCCACTAGGGCTTACACCAACATCATATACCTTCTCAAAATCCACTTTAAAGATTGTAGCTACCAAAAAATCCGGTGGGATTAATTCGAGTTTAATGGAGCCACCACCAATAATTTATTTTTGGGAAAAATATTGGAAAAAACCCTTTTTTGAAGAAAAATGGTCATTGAGACCAGATTTGGGTTCGGGAGTTGAATTATGCGTAGGGAAGGTATTAGCACCCTACAACATCCTTTCGAAAAAGGTTACCTCTAATTAATTGTGCAAAATTATATTAACTTCTAAAAATACCTATTTCCCTTTTATTTAAAAAAAGAATTTAACAAAGATAAAAAAGAGGACTTAATAAAAGTTGTTTATTTTTGCGTTTGACAGGAATGAGCTCCTGCTCGTACATATCTCCGAGTGCAGTGGAGAAATCAAAGACTACGTAGTTCTTGGATAGAAAATGGTTGTGTGTTGGTTGATTTTAATTGTAAATTTTTTATAAAAAGGTAGGTTTTCATGGGGACCAAACAGGAAGCAATCACGAGTGGTCCTCACTAACAACCCATTTTTTGTTTAGAAAAATAAGGTATTCGCAATGATCAAACGAGAAGCAATCTTGAGTGATCAATACTATAAAACAAGGAGGTTTTCGCGGGAACCAAACAGGAAGCAATCGAGAGTGGTCCTCACTAACAACCCATTTTTGTTTAGAAAATCAATGTGTTTGCAATAATCAAACGGGAAGCAATCTCGAGTGATCTTTACTAGTAAATTAATCTTTATGATTTTATTATGTGTTTTTCAAGAAACATGGTCTCAAAATTTGTGTGATGAATTGAAATTTAGATGAGTAAAAATTGTCCCCATGGAGTGAAATAGGGTCAGGTTTATTGTCCTAATTTGACTAATAATAATAATACTAATAATACCATAGCTAGTATTTATAAAATAAATTAAACAAAGCAAATAAAAAATAACAAATGAAATAAAAAGGGGGTTTTTGTGGTTAACAGAAGTGAACAGGAGTGTTAATGGGCTGAAGCCCACTCTCCCACGTGGTCATGGCAACTATTAATAATAATAACAATAAAAAAACGATAAATAAAATACAAGAGAATTAATAAAACGAAATAAAAAGGGGCAGGAGCACTTACACGGGTTCATTGAACCCTAATCCCCAATTGTTATGTGCGCTGACCAACAGGGGAGGGAGAAGAGAAAATGGCCTTAGTTGCTGAGAGAGAAAAAGAGAACAGATACAGCAAATGGCAGGTGTCGCCTTGACAAGACTACGTGAGCAAGGGAGGTGGGGAGAGACACGGGTGACGGTCTGTCGCAAGTTAGGGGATGCGAGAGAGGATGAAATCGCGAGAGGGAAGGAGGGACCGCGCGGTGGTGGTTCTGACGCGGTGGCTCGTGGTGGCTCACGGTGGTCCTGTGAGGAGGTCTTTCTCTTTTCTTCTCCTTTTTTATTTCTATTTTGCTGGCTGTTCTTTCTTTTTCTCTTCTCTGCTTGAATCTTGATGCTCTTGATTCTCCTCTCCTTTTTTTTCCTCTCGATGTTTAAAACTCGATTGAATTAGGACCCAATGTGGAGTCTCTAATTCTCTGCTTGGTGGTAAAAACAAACTCAGAAAATCCTCCTCCGAAATTTTTGTGTTGTTCTTACTCTGTGTGTTCTGTTGTTGTATTTATAGGAGCGATTGGTGGTGCAGGTGGAATGCTTGGAGCAGGGAAAAATTGCTGGATGGAGATTTCAGAGGATGCAGGATGGTGCCTCCAAAGCTGCTTGGTCTTGGCAAAAATAGGAAACAGCCTAGGAACATGGAGAAAGGCACACTGACTTCACCCTTAAAATGTCTTTGTTGCTATTGCTGCTGTTGGTTGTTAGCAGGATGTCATGCGCATCCCTGCTCTATTTTTTTTTTTTTTTGCTTTTGATTATTAACCAAATTTTGTAATTTTGTTTTGGGCTTGGTTTGTATTTTGGGCTTGTGCTCTGTAATAGCAATTTATAACACTTTCTAAAAAGGCTAGCTATTTGCACCTCCCCTTTTTATCGCAATTGGGCTGAAATTGGCCCAAAGAATTAACACAAAAATGAACCCAAAATTTGTTGCTAAGAATAAAGTAAAAACAAAAACAAAAATAAATTACAAGAGGTAGGTTGGCAAAATTGGGGTATAACAGCTGCCCATCTTTAGTTATATTTTATTAGAAAATGTGAACAACAATGGTTGTCAAATTTTCGTTGTAAAATAGAAGTAAAGATAAAGACACTAATTTTGTCCTGAACCAAGAAAGACAAATGGACGGGGTGAGGAATAACAACAAGGGATCAACGCTCGGTGCATTTAACCGGAAAGTGATAAGGTCGGGTACTGACGTGGTAATCAAAAAGCAATAATGTGGGATTAACGCTTGGCGCGTTTATCAAAAAACTATAAAGAAAGATTTCCGCCAGGTCGAGTACTGACGCGGTGATCGGAAAGCAATAATGAGGGTTCGACGCCAAGTAGGGTATTGACGCGTCGATGGGAAGCAATAAAAAGGGATCACCGCCAGGTCAGGTACTGACACGGTGATCGGAAGGTTCGACGCCAAGTAGGGTATTGACGCGTCGATGGGAAGCAATAAAGAAGGATCGACATCAGGTCCGGAACTGATATGTTGGTCAAAAAGCAATAACGATGGATTATCGCCAGGTCGGGTACTGACGCAATAATCAAAAAGCAATAATGTGGGATTAACGCTTGGCGCGTTTATCAGAAAATTATAAAGAAAGATCTCCACCAGGTCGGGTACTGACACAGTGATTAGAAAGCAATAATGAGGGTTCGACGCCAAGTAGGGTATTGAAGCGTCGATGGGAAGCAATAAAAAGGGATCACCGCCAGGTCGGGTACTGACATGGTGATCGGAAGGTTCGACGCCAAGTAGGGTATTGACGCGTCGATGGGAAGCAAAAAAGAAGGATCAACGTCAGGTCCAGAACTGATATGTTGGTCAAAAAGCAATAATTAGGGATTATCGCCAGGTCGGGTACTGACGCGGTAATCTTAAAGCAATAGAAGGGAGCGATACTTGGCGCGTCGCTTAGAAAGCAAAATAAAGGACCAATGCTCGGCGCATTGATTTGAAAACAAAAGTGAAGGATCAACACTTGGTGCACGGACCAGGTGTAACAAAACGGCTAAAAGGTGGTGATATGAAGATGATACATGAATAGATGGTATGTGATGCATGTATGCGATGCAACTATTATTTTTATTGCACTGGTTCCTCAGCCCGTATGATCTCTAATGTTTAAAGATATGGGACGAACCAAAGTTCATTAGGTTCATTCATACTATGCTTTTGATTGGGAGGAAGCGCAGGTTACCGATGCAGTGATAGTCATTTTTTTAAAAGGAAATCCCTTTGTCAATGCCTTTTTTAAACTTATTTGTTGAAATTTGGCGTTTCCTCGTGATTCTTAGAATGTATATAATAATCGTAATGCTTTTTAGTATCATCACATGTTTCACAATTCGGTGCCTAATATCATAAAACAACATTTTGAAACACGAGATTATAGGGAGAAAGAAAAATGGAGGCATTTGATATTCAAAGAAGAGTCATATATACAAGAACTAAAGTCACACAGACTTGAAGGTACATCGAGAATTCAGTCAAGAAAAGTGTAGGAAGAAGAAAGAACAAAGAAAATGACTAAGCAGATTTTTTATAGTTTGTGTCTTTGTAGGAACAATGCCAGCTTCCCATATCCATAACTTTAAATTCTCATTACTCAGCTTTTGTTTGCATTGCTCTTTCAAGTTTTTAATCCAACAGGTCCCTCTAAATTTTTCCTAGGTCGTCCTTTCAGGTTTTCAACCTAGCGAGCTTGTTTTTACTTTTTTTTTTAGGCATAATATTTTTTTACTGCATTAGAGTTCACTGGGAGTGGTGATTTTCACCATCCATCCTTGTGAGGATTAAGGCTTCTCCGGAAAAGCTTTCTTCAAAACATATGGGCCTTCGTAATTCGAGATCTATTTTCTATGAGAATCCTTTTGGATGGGCAAAATCTTCTTGAGTACTGGGTCTCCTTCTTAAAATTCTCGAGGGTGAACTTTCTTTTCATAAGCCCTCTTCATCCTTTGCGGATATAGCTGTATGTGACATAAGGCCATCACTTTTTTTTCTTCAATGAGGTTCAATTGATCCAGCCGAGCCTAAACCCATTCTGCCTCTTCCAGTTTTGTTTCCATCAATACCCTTAACGAGGAGATCTCGACTTCAATGGGAAGTACTGCTTCCATAGACCAGCGAGAAAGGGGTAGCCCCCGTTGAGGTGCGAACCGAAGTTCGATAACCGTGCAAGGCAAAAGAGAGCATTTCATACCAGTCTCCAAATGTTACAACCATCTTTTGGACAATCTTCTTGATGTTCTTCTTTGCAGCCTCAACTGCCCCATTATCAATGATGATCTTATTTGGCAGACCGTGGTGGCAGATCAGATCCCTTTTGATGAATTTGACAACCACATTTTTGGTACAACAACTGTAATGAGGAGTTTATATGGATTTTCTCTTCCAAAAATCAAGTTTTGGGAAAATATGAGCAATTTGATTTTGAACAGAATGGACTTTATTAGGGTTGTAACATGGTCAGGGGTTGAAGGGTCACAAAAGAAATGATATTTCAGGCCAAAAAAGTGTTTGGGGGTTTTTTTTTTTTCAACAAAGATTTTTAGTGCAAAGATGCACTTTGATGGTTGCTAGCACAATTGTCTTGTCTAGTTTTGGCATTTTTATTTATTGATTTTTTGATTCTTGCAAGCGTCTTTAATACGTTGCATTTGCTATTTGCTTGCTTGCTTTGCTTTTTTTTTTAACAAACAAAATTGAATAGACTATTGTGCTAGCCTCCGATGGACGGGTGATCCTTGTTTAGGGTATTTGAAAGGGGAAAAAAAAGATAAAAAATTAAACCTCGAAAGGTGTAGCAAGGGATATATATTTTTTATTTTTGGGATAGAGAAAAATGGCCAAACTTCATCTCAAAATCTTATTGCTCAAATTTTCACAAAAATTATTTTTGGCAAATTGTTCATTTGCTCTACCTTTTTCTTTCTATTGTCACTTTCAGTACTCAGATCAATTATTTCAAGTTCTTCCTCGTGGGGTTAAATCATTTTTGTCTCTCGTATCATCAATCTCATCAGTTCAGAAGGGGTTTCCCAATTGTCCTCATGGGATAGTCAAAATTATAGTATGAGTCATTGGCATCATCATTTTCAAAGACAATGTTTTTTGATCTGCATTAGTTAAGATTGGTGAAATGAAAAACCAAAAAAAAGATGAAAGGGAATGGAAAAGATGAAAAAAGAAAAGGGAAATGACTGGAAAATTCAAAAGTGCATTTTATTGATAAAGATACTGAAATGAAACATATGCGCCCTTTTGACAATAAATGATCCTAAAGCCTTGGGCAGAGAAATAGGGTTTGCGTTACAAAATTACTTTGAATCAAAAATCAAGGGAAACTCAACAATTTACAAATTTCCAAGTTTTTCACTCGACGGACAATGGTGGACAAGGTTGATAATGTTGTCTTCAGCACTACGGTCATCTTTGACAGTTGCTATCTGGTTTGGGCTCAATATTCTTGCGCTCTGAAAGCTTTGCCTGATGTCGCAGATAGGGACATTCTTATCATTTGATTCCCTGCCTTCCGATTTAGCTATTGGGGGTTGGTCCCCAAACTCCTCAGTAATGGCATTGACTGCTGGACCTCCATGACCTGGAAGAGGATTATTACCCACATTAGGGCCATCCTCTTTAAAACTCAATAAGTTGGCATTGATCTGATCCTGAACCACGTACTTCAAGGCCTTGCGGTTTCAACAGTGACTCATCGCCTGCATGAAACTCACATTTGGCGTTTGGGTCATACCCTCTTGGGAAGGGAGGTTGAAGTGGTTTCATTGAGCGCAGAGAGACCAAGGAGTTGATGATGAGGTGATGAAACAAGTCTGTATATGTCATGGGAATAGGGTCAAATTGGACAATTTCTCTCTCTTGGTTATTTGGCTGTTTCTGGTTTTGGTTTGGCTGAGTGGGTGGATTATGAGAGGCAGCGGCAATATATGGAGGTGGAAAGTAAGGGTATGGGGAAGGCTGCGGGAAACTGGCAAAGAAATGGGGTGGCTTTCCTTGGGTATATCCTCCCTGGCTTATCACCACAGCATTAGTTCCCCCTTCCTTCTTCTTCATGAAGTTTGTAGGGGGTTTCTTGACATCATTTACTCTAGCAGAATTGTGGGCAATCTTTCCGTTTCCCATTCCTCCTTTAACTCTTTCCCCTATGATGACCATATCTAAAAAGTTTGACGATACACTTCCGATCATTTTATCATAGAAGGGTGATTGAAGGGTATCCATGAACATGGCCATCATCTCTTTTTCAATCAGCGGTGGTTCCACTTGGGCTGCCAATCCTCTCCACCGTTGGGCATATTCCTTGAAAGTCTCATTGTCCCTTTTTGCCATATTTTGTAACTGCATTCTATGAGGAGCCATATTAATGTTATACTTATATTGCTTCAAGAAAGCATTCGCCAAATCTTTCCAACAGCGAATATGAGATCGTTCAAGGTGTGTATACCAACTCGACGCTGCCCCTGTTAAACTATCTTGGAAAAAGTGAAGCAGAAGTTTGTCATCATGTGCATAGGATGCCATCTTCCTACAGTACATGGGCAAGTGGCTTTTCGGGCAAGTTGTCCCTTTATACTTGTCAAAGTCTGACACCTTGAACTTTGGCAGTATAACCGCATCTGGTACGAGACAAAGATCTGAAGCATTACTTGAACCGAGGTAACCCACTCCTTCTACAGCTCTTAGTCTATCTTCAAGGATTTACAACTTTGTATCAGACCATTGATTCTCAACTTGGATGCTCAGATTGCATCCCCCATGGCTGGAGACCAGGCAACACGGTTAGTCTGGGGATTTAATGGGTTTCCTTGAACATAATAGGGGTGACCAAATGGTTGGGGATTCACCACGGGGGTCACTACATCCCGATATGGGGTGGAATATAACCAGGTGGAAATGTGTATGCCATGAAGACAGGACTTGAGCTTTGGACTGGTATGGTTTAAGTGCCTGAACCGGATCCTTGAGGCTGAGCTTCATCTTGTACAACAAGTGTTTGGGAATCAGTTTCCACAGAGTTATTGTTAGCACCTGGCGGTGTATAACCGGGTGGGAGACCAAATAGCTGGAACTGTTGTGCCTGGGGGCCTTAAGGACTATGGTTCGTAGAATCATCATTGGCCATAGGTGGCATATAACCAGGTGGGAGACCACAAAGTAGGAATTGCGGTATTTGATTCTGAAGGTTGCTAGCTGGTGGATGTGTAGGACCTTGTGCGTAAATTGAAAAAGGTACCATCATCCCTTGAGCATTGAGACCATATTGCAACTGCATTGGACTAAAGCCAGGTGGGTGGAAAAGCGTAGCTTAATTTTCATCATTCACTGGTGAAGATACCCCATTCGCGACTTTGTTTTTGTCTAGAGACTGCAGAAGCTCCAAAACTTTGCTCATCTATTCCTTCAGCTGGTTGATTTCATCTTTCATCTCTTAGTCATCCATGATCTTTGATTGAGAGCAAGTTCAATAAGGGTATCAAGGAACCAGTTTGTTCAATTATTTTCTGGTGATTTAAAAAAAATGATATGAGTATGTAAGAAATGAATAAATGTGAATGCATGAATCTATTAATTTGTGCCAGGGATCCGTAAGCCTCATTGCTTTGGCACGTATGAGCTTCTTTGAAACTGTTTCACTACTTGATCCCATATTATTTGACAAAATACTCGCAGCCAAGCTTTTGAATTCTTACGATCCTCTGGCGACCTAAAATGAAATGATAATGAATGATATTATTTTATTTATTTTCAACATGTTTTTTTTGGAAGTATGAATGCATGAAGATATAATGTTGGATGATGATGATTATCATTTGTATAGCATGCATGAAGATATGTGATTTAATAAACCCTTTTTTTTATGCAGGACGTGATATAACAGATTTTGGGTGGAAGAACAAAAATGACATGATGCCCCTTGTGTCTTAAATGGGTTAAACCTAAAGTTGGAGATTTTCTAACCTAAGGGGTCTATAGTCTTGTATTGAGTGATAGGTCTCACGGGTGGCTCTAATCACATTCTCACCAGAGGCCTCTAGAGCTAAAGTCTCCTCCAGAATATTAACCGTAACGATAGATAAGTATCTGGTGCAGAATACCCAGAAGGAGCATACTCTAAATGAGATTCTCACAATAACCAGAAGGAAAGCAAATTCTGATTGACTATCGCCGAACCTCCACTCAACTTAAACTTTGCTCTGACCCGAGTATAGGGCCTTACTCATATGTGTGTGCAAACATGTAGGTGCAGTGTGTGAGAGGTGCAACACCCTAACACTACCCACGCTGCAAAACAAACAAAGCACACAAATATAGTTGTCTATCCTAATGTTTAACATACACATAATATTCACAAAAAATAAACAAGTACGTAATAAATAATAAATAATTATTTACAAAATAAAAAAATAAAAAAGAAAGGGAATTAAAAATTAAATTTAACTATTTAGCATAATTAATCATGTTAGGCTTGACTCTCTAAATGTCCTCAGTAGAGTCGCCAGCTATAGCGACCAAAAAATCTGGTGGGATTAGTTCGAGTTTAATGGAGCCGCCACCAATAATTTATTTTTGGAAAAAATATTGGAAAAAAAACCCCTTTTTGAAGAAAAATGGTCATTGAGACCAGATTTGGGTTCGGGAGTCGAATTATGCGTAGGGAAGGTATTAGCACCCTACGACATCCTTTCGAAAAAGGTTACCTCTAATTAATTGTGCAAAAGTATATTAACTTCTAAAAATATCTATTTCCCTTTTATTTAAAAAAAAGAATTTAACAAAGATAAAAAGGAGGACTTAATAAAAGTTGTTTATTTTTGCGCTTGACAGGAATGGGCTCCTGCTCCTACGTATCTCCGAGTGCAGTGGAGAAATCAAAGACTATGTAGTTCTTGGATAGAAAATGGTTGTGTGTTAGTTGATTTTAATTGTATATTTTTTATAAAAAGTTAGGTTTTCGTGGGGACCAAACAGGAAGCAATCACGAGTGGTCCTCACTAACAACCCATTTTTTACTTTAAAAAAATAAGGTATTCGCAATGATCAAACGGGAAGCAATCTCGAGTGATCATTACTATAAAAAAAGGAGGTTTTCGCGGGAATGAAACAGGAAGCAATCGAGAGTGGTCCTCACTAACAACCCATTTTTGTTTAGAAAATCAATATGTTTGCAATAATCAAACGGGAAGCAATCTCGAGTGATCTTTACTAGTAAATTAATCTTTATGATTTTATTATGTGTTTTTCAAGAAACATGGTCTCAAAATTTGTGTGATGAATTGAAATTTAGTTGAGTAAAAATTGTCCCCATGGAGTGAAATGGGGTCAGGTTTATTGTCCTAATTTGACTAATAATAATAATAATAATAATAATAATAATACCATAGCTAGTATTTATAAAATAAATTAAACAAAGCAAATAAAAAATAACAAATGAAATAAAAAGGGGGTTTTTGTGGTTAACAGAAGTGAACAGGGAGTGTTAATGGGCTGAAGGCCACTCTCCCACGTGGTCATGGCAACAATTAATAATAATAACAATAAAAAAACGATAAATAAAATACAAGAGAATTAATAAAACGAAATAAAAAGGGGCAGGAGCACTTACACGGGTTCATTGAACCCTAATCCCCAATTGTTATGTGCGCTGACCAACAGGGGAGGGAGAAGAGAAAATTGCCTTAGTGGCCGAGAGAGAAAAAGAGAACAGATACAGGCAGTCGGTGTGCCGCCCTTGGCCGCGCACGGCCGTGAGCAAGGGAGGTGGGGAGAGACACAGGTGACGGTCTGCCGCAAGTTAGGGGATGCGAGAGAGGATGAAATCGCGAGAGGGAAGGAGGGACCGCGCGGTGGTGGTTCTGACGCGGTGGCTCATGGTGGCTCACGGTGGTCCTGTGAGGAGATCTTTCTCTTTTCTTCTCCTTTTTTATTTCTATTTTGCTGGTTGTTCTTTCTTTTTTCTCTTCTCTGCTTGAATCTTAATGCTCTTGATTCTCCTCTCCTTTTTTTTTCCTCTCGATGTTTAAAACTCGATTGAATTAGGACCCCAATGTGGAGTCTCTAATTCTCTGCTTGGTGGTAAAAAAAAATTCAGAAAATCCTCCTCCGAAATTATTGTGTTGTTCCTACTCTGTTTGTTCTGTTGTTGTATTTATAGAAGCGATTGATGGTGCAGGTGGAATGCTTGAAGCAGGGAAAAATTGCTGGATGGAGATTTCAGAGGATGCAGGATGGTGCCTACAAAACTGCTAGGTCTTGGCAAAAATAGGAAACAGGCTAGGAACATGGAGAAAGGCACACTGACTTCACCCTCAAAATGTCTTTGTTGTTGTTGCTGCTGTTGGTTGTTAGCAGGATGCCATGCGCATCCCTGCTCTGTTTGTTTGTTTTTTTTTTTGCTTTTGATTATTAACCAAATTTTGTAATTTTGTTTTGGGCTTAGTTTGCATTTTGGGCTTGTGCTCTGTAATGGCAATTTGTAACACTTTCTAAAAAGGCCAGCTATTTGCACCTCCCCTTTTTATCACAATTGGATTGAAATTGGCCCAAAGAATTAACACAAAAATGAACCCAAAATTTGTTGCTAAGACTAAAGTAAATACAAAAATAAAATTAAATTACAAGAGGTTGGTGGACAAAATTGGGGTATAACAAAGATAAGACAATCCTTCTTAGTCTTCTTGGCAAAATCCACCACCTCATTTATGGCAACTACCCTATCCATCAATTGGCGGCCTTTGATGAAGGCCGACTGAGAAGAGGAGATAATAGAGTCCATTACCTTATCCAACCTACCTGCAAGGATCTTCGCTACCAGCATGTATAAAGATCTAAGTAAAGAGATAGAGCGGTAGTCACCTTACCCAACCTACCGGCAAGGATCTTCGCTACCAGCATGTATATAGATCCAAGTAAAGAGATATGGCTGTAGTCACCTTACCCAACCAATCGGCAAGGATCTTCGCTACACAACTTGAATACAATACTTCTCTTTTGATAGTATGTATAATATTAAATACTATTCGTTCAGCTGCACCGCCCCCTCCCCCAAAAAAAAATATTGTGAATGGAATTATGCAAAAGTGGCATCGTCTAAAAAGTAAATTATGTGGACCATATATATATATGCGATGTTACACTTTCACAGAAGTAGATCTCTAAAATCACTGTTCATTACTGTTAATCAACTTAGATTGGATATACTTGTTATACTTTTATAGATATAATTATAGGTATGGGCAGTGTGATTAATTCAATTAGAGGAAAAGACTCATCAATAATTGTAACTTTTATCCATACACATCACACTTTAATTCATCAAATCAAAGTAATAATTAAACTGAATTATAGATTCCCCACAAAATGAAGGTACGGTTTTGGTGAAGCTTCCGCGGGGTTTCATTATTTTCCCTCAAAAAAAAAAAAAAGCTAATCAACAAGAAAGCGCAGAATAAGCCAGAATTTTAGCAGAGCAGCTAGTGAAGATAATTAAAATGGCAATACCCCTCAACACAGCTTCGAAATTCGATCTAAAAATTTGGTGCATATAGAGTGAGGAATTCATTCAAAATCATGTACACTCACTAACACTTGTAAGGTTAATTTGCCAGCTTGCAAAACTTGGCAGCTGCCTTTAGAGTGTGGTGTGGCTATAGCCCCATCTTCACGTGATATGCTCGAAACCCCTCTTTTGTTTGCTTCTCCTCGTTACTACTTACTATTCCTATATATCACCCCCTCACTCCTTCCTTCACAATATACTACCACTACTACTCTCTCTCTCTCTCTCTCTCTTTGTAACAAAGAGAGAAGAAACCAAGAACTCCCAGCATGGAGTCCTCAACCTCAAAGATCTATGCTTACCTCATAATATGCATGCTCTTCATCTCCTCAGCTACTCCAATTCTTGGTTGTGGCTATTGTGGGAATGGGAAACCCCATAAGAAACACAAGCCAGGTAAAAAACCCATTGTGAAGCCACCAGTGACTTTACCTCCTATCACAGTCCCTCCCACTTTGCCTCTTCCTCCTGTTACAGTCCCTCCAACTTTACCTCTTCCTCCAATTGTGAAGCCACCAATAACACTTCCACCAATTGTGAAACCCCCAGTGACTCTCCCTCCAGTTACTGTTCCTCCGGTTCTTAACCCACCAAGCAAAGGAGGGAGTACTCCAAGTCCATGCCCACCATCCAAGTCCCCTCCACAGGCCACGTGTCCCATTAACACCCTTAAGTTAGGTGCATGTGTTGATCTCCTTGGTGGGTTGATTCACATTGGTGTGGGTGACCCCGTTGTTAACCAGTGCTGTCCGGTTCTTCAAGGACTTGTTGAGCTTGAAGCTGCTGTGTGTCTTTGCACTACTCTTAAGCTTAAGCTTCTCAACCTCAACATTTATGTTCCACTTGCTCTTCAGCTTCTTCTTGCTTGCGGGAAGACTCCTCCTCCTGGTTACACCTGCTCCCTGTAATAAACCAGTTAAGTTCACCCTCCTTTATAAACTTACGCCCCCCCCCCCTTTTCTCTTCTCTTGAACCCTAATTTTCAAAGTCTTCAAAAATAAACAATATTTATTTTTGGGGGCTTTTGTTAAATAATAACAATATGAGCTACTACATGACATGGATAGCAATTTTGTAAAAAATTTTCTATATATAAATCCTACCATGTTTGCTCCTAATTAATTTTCAATATTCCTGACTTAGAAATTGAAGTATTTAATACTTAAGCATTGACCAAGCTGACGTCTTTTTGGATGTAGCTAATAATATGCATGGTTATCTACATTATCTTCTTTTTTTGTTTATTAATGTATTTTCGATAGCTTTATATATAACTCCCATGCATGTTAATTAAGCTTATTGAATATAATGATAGGATAAGCTAAAATATTGTGGATTATTTGACTACATCACAAACAGGAAAATTTGTCCGGAAACAATAACTTTATTAGATCTATTAAATAGGAAGTGTTAAAGTCAATAAACATTTCAACTGGAACAGTAATTTTAGCACATAAAGCTTAAAATTAAGATTGTCTCACACCCCAAGGAGGGAAGTGAGAGGAGTAGGAAAGGGACGTAAAAAAGAGAGAAAAATGAAAAAATAAGGTGCAAAAAAACATTAAAAAAGAGTGTGAAAGAATTTAAACGTTGTAAAAGTTATGTCTTAGTAGTATTTTTATATTACTTTTTTTTGTAACTAGTACAATAAGAAAAAAATTCAATTTCGACATTTTTTTCTCTATGTTTTTTTCCAAGAAAATAAAGTAGAAAAAAACAATATAAGGATTTCGATGAGTTAGTATCATTTTTGCAACTGGAGTTACTATAATTTTCGCAATCATATATGATGAAAGTTGTCAGGCAAACTAAGGAGTCACATGGTATTATATATGGATGCGTGATTTAATTATTTCTATTTCCTATCAATAATATCGTCCTGTTTTCTACCCGTGAACTTGAAGTCTTTGTCTCATTGGATGTCACGGTCTATGCTTTGCAGGTGAATGGATTCAGGAATATATGGACGAAATCGACATGAGAGGATGTCGAGCCACACTATCTTTCTCTCTCTCTCTTTTCTCTTTTGATTGGAATTGATGTTGTTTGTTTGTAAAACCATTTGTTTTTAATTGAGAAGATTGTTGCATGTATGTTTAATCTTAGGCAAGTAAAGCAGCAGCAAGCAAAGATGCTTCTCTGTGACTTTTTAAGATTATTTATTTGATTTGCGATTTGGTGAATCTGTTTTGTGTTTCTATTAGTGTATAACATTTGTTTCAACTGGGGATCAGCTGCTTAATCTCGAATCTCTATGTGGAAAAAAAATCATATATAGTAAGCACATACGTGGGCACTGAGACAGATTATTTGTAGTTTTTGGGAAAGAAAAAAAAAATATCTCTTAAACAAGCAATTTATTTTACATACATTATTTTTACACTTACATTTGTTAAAAAAAATGTTTATTTTTCTATCATTTTTTTTTATAGACAAATGTTAGTAAATGTTAGTTATTTTTCTATCATTTGATTTCAGATCTCACTTTTGAAAAGAAAAAAAAATAACATTCTCAATGGAGTTTTCGGTAACAATACTATTAATATGGCAAATTTAAGAAATGGACTTTTAAATATATGTGCCAACGAACAAACATCTCTGTTGTCCCAAAAAATGGTGTCTCTATGTCTCTCACCAATCAAAGGTTAGGAATATGCATATGTGTTAATGAGTTATTATTAGTTATTATTTTATTTTATTACGTGGAAAATTGTTATTGGTAAGAGACAAAAAATGTGACAAGAAAGTAAAAAAGAAGATTTTCATCCACGTGCCAACAAATAAAAATCAAAGCATAAGAAAATGAAAAATGTCAACAAGAGAACGATGGAATAAGATGAAATGAAAAAAGTTGACAATCGAAAGAAAATAAAAACATGTAGAGAATAGGGACTGAGAAATAAATTAGAGTAAATTAAAATTTATGAATGAAATTAACGGGATTACGTATGTGAGATATATGAGGATTTTATAAGTGTCAATTTTCATTACATTATAAAAACATATATTTTTAGATAAAAATTTTAAATATTAATCTCTATAATTTTGTCACCTTTATTAAACATATTTTATTTCATAAAAATAACTAAATTACTAGTAACTTCCACTAACTAAAAGACGTTTTGATCTATATTTCACATCCTATAATGAGTGTGAAAGAACCTTTATTAATTTTATATTTCAATAAATTGGAGTCAAGTTTAATTAGTTAAACCTATTTTTTAAGAGCAAAATAGAACAATTGTATTTAGGGAATACAAGTGGTATTCCCCTCTTGCAAAAGGAAATAAGGAACCTTCGTAGAAGGCGCTGTTAAATGCGTTTGAATCTCACTCTCAAAAGCTAACTTATAAGATAAGGGGGTCCAACAACATATATACATTGCACAGCCTGGAAACCTTGACAAGGTGGGACACAAATGTAACTTCAATACCCACCCTTACGCGCAGCGTGGGCCTGGGTCTAATCCCCACACCATGCCTACAAAATCCGGCTTTGACACTATGTTAAATGGGCTTTGATATCCTAAGAATTTAAGTTTGGGCCTAACTCAACCCCAAAAGCTAGTTCATGAGGTGTGGGTTGCCCACCCACTTATAACCACTAATTAAACCATCTCATTCTTCCATGTGGGACTTCTAACACACCCCCTCACTCACAGGACTAGACAGCTGGAGCATGAACCGAATAACCCGATAACGGGTGGCCTAACAATGATCTATGATAGACTCTGATACCATCTTAGAATTTGGGTTTGGGTCTAACTCAACCCTAAAAGCTTACTCATGGGGTGAGGAAGCCAATTTAACTGGCACAAACCCTAACACCAGAAACCCACTTCAAGGCTACTTCTTGGGGATACAATCTAGAGGATCTAGACAACACTTGTTAAACTTATGGAGATATAAGGTTTACTTGATGGTTTGGGTAGAGAAGTTAAAGAGTAGAGTGATAAAGACGAAGAATGATCAATCCCTAATGTAACACACTCACTTTAATCATTAAAAAACAAACTCATAAACATACAATAGGACCCCCACCTACACTGCAACAAATTAGTTAAAAGATGACGCCACTTTAAATATCGTTTAACTATTGAAGTGCTACTTAAAATTAGGTAGAATGCTTTTAATAGCGCTTCATTGAAGAAGTGCTATTGAAGGATATAGGAATAAGCAACGCTTCCTACACCAAGTGCTATTTATGGTTGTGTAACAAGAATAAGTAGCGCTTCCTGTAAGAAGCGCTACTTTAAGCGATATCGATCTGACTGACACAGATGGAAGTCTTTGCTTGTATCACAAAGTAGCGCTTAGATAGGACCTACTTATTCTTGAGACCTAAAATTAATTTATTCAGCAAAATTCCCTCTTTTCCATCGCTTTCAGCTTGCTGCCTCGCCTTCTCTGTTGCCCTGTCTCTCTCTCAACAGCTCTCACCCTCCTCCTCCTCTGTCGCCCTTCTCCTCCTCCATCACGTTTCTCTCTCTCTCACTCTCTCAACAGCTCTCACGACGTTAAGGCAACCACCCAGAGATCTGAAGCTTGAGGCCTCAGATTTACAGTACAGAGGTGTGCGCGTCGTCATGTTCGTCGTCTTGCTTTTGGAATCCGTTTTGTAGAAAGTCGTTTGGTCTTGCGTATGTCAAGTTTCTTGAGGTATTCTTTTGCAGGTATGGCAGAGGAGCGTTGAGCAGAGCCTAGATTCATTGCTGAATTAAGGCACTGCCGCTTTTATGATGGTTATGAATGCTTCAGACTCGAATTTATCAATTGTTTTCATGAAGAATTATGCATGTATTGTTGTGTTCCATCAGCTACACATGTTGCAGATCTCGGATACAAATGTTGAGCGTTTTGAGGATTAAGCCCTGAGTGATCTTGTCATCCGACCTTTGCCATGACAGGTGCGCTTGCTTGGCAGGTCAAAAAAGGTTAATCTCACATTTCTAATTAGATTGTTATTCCTGTTGGTGAGTGCCTGCCACCGCATCTTACTCCAACCAGATCTGCTAAATGAAAGACTTTTTTCACAATAGAAGACTTAATTCTCTGTAATGATATTTCTCCAAGATTTACAGTTATACTGAAGCATTTTTTCTTGCGCAGTTTATGGGTTTGCAGCACTCGATCTGAAGATTGTGTTCCTTCCTTTGATAACATTTGAAATCATTATTCTCATTGACAATTTCAGGTAACTTCTTTAGGATAGTTCCTGTGAACCTTAATTTCTTTTGGGTTGTTCTTTTGTGTTAAAACAAATTAATGGTTACATGAGAAATCTTCTGAATTCTTTACACCTGCCAGATTAGATACCCCAGCAAATTTCTTTATTGTCTTTTTTCTTTCTCTACTTGAAATTTGTTTGATCTCAATCATTGATGCACATCGTTGGGTTTTTTATGATATGCTTTGTTTTTGAAGAGATGAATTTGGAGCCTTTCAACCCGATTCATTGGTATGAGCTCATATGCATTGATTATTTTTCAGTCATTTGTAACCAAACGATGTTTGTTCTCTGTGCAGAATGTGTTGGGCTCTAATGCCAGGTGATGAAGAAAGCATGAGTGATGTAGCAATATGGGAAACTCATCCTGCAAGGCTTTATATCAATAATTTGTAGAAACATAGGCACAGAGTCCACTGTTCTCTTTTAATGAGTGTCCTAAATGTAGCTTATTTTTCAGTCTTAGTTGGGTTCTCTAATATAACTAACTAATTAAAACAGAACAAAGAAATCAATGGAATATTGGTTTTGTGGTGTTCAATCCTACAACTCTTTTTTTTTTAAACTGAGAGCCTACAACTCTTTTGAAATTGATAATGTAATGATTTGATTCACTACAAGAAAAAACGGGCATATCGACGGCCTATTACCGACGGTCATTGCCCATTGCCAATAAATCGGCCTTTTCGACGGCTTTAACCGTCGATAAATTTAATCCGTCGTACACTAAATGTTACCGACGGTGGAGGCCGTCGGAAAGGCTGGTTTATTGGCGACGGGTAGTGGCCGTCGGTAATAGGACGTTGGTATGCCCGCTTTTGTCTTTTCCAACGGCCTCTGTCCATCGGTAAATTTACCATGTTTTAGGTTCCCATTATTTTTCAAATACCGACGGCCTTGCCCGTCGATAATCACGACGGTCAATTGACTATTGAGATTACCGACAGTCCTAGCCCGTCTGTATTCGAAATGTGGCTGTCGGTAATGCCGCGTCAGACCGTTGGGTTTATTGACAACTGTAGGCCATCGATAATGTAAATGAGGTCGTCGGTAACCTCCGTATATGACCAGAGGATAACCCTTCTTCCCTATTCCCAGATTTACGCTCAGTTTTCTCTTCTCTCCTCTCTCTCTTGTCCTCCCTCTCCCCTTGAAGCACCACTGCCACCACCATGCTTGCCTCCATCCTCCACCACGTCATCCGCCACCACCACGCCATCCTTCCTTTCCCCTTGCAGCCTTGTGGGTGTCAAACGTACGGAACCTGCCTCTCATTCTCCCTCCTCATCGCGCCTCCGCCCTCCACCGCGATGTCCTCCCTCTCCCCTTGCAGCCTTGTGGGTTTCAAACGTACGGAAGCTGCCTCTCATTCTCCCTCCTCATCGTGCCTTTGACCACCACCAAAAAACTCAAGCCCGCAAAATCGAAACCCAAACTGCCGCGACAAGTGAATTTCCACTCCTCTGTTAATATGCTTTCAGAATTAAAACATTCTCCCAAATTGAAGTTTTCCTGAATTTGTATATTGCCAATGAACAGTGGCTAATTGCATTTGTCTTCGGAATTGACTTGGAGATTGTTATTGCGTGATGGTTAGTTTACTGTGTGTTTGGAGAACCTTTTGACAAACTTTATTTTTATTGAACTTGATTTTGTACAATTGATTTGGTTATGTCTGGATGTTTTTATTCTAAAAGTAAGCTTGATCAGAACTAAGTGTAAGTTTTTTAATTTAATGCAAAATTTGAGGATTTGTGGTAAAATAAATTTTGATTTGAAGTAAATGTTTTGCAGAAGGTGAAAATTAATTCTTACACTCCATTGTAGATTCAAACATACTCTTACTTGCCTAGGATATCATTTTTGCACTCTTGGTTAGTAGTTTCAATAGGCAAACCATTTAAATTACTTGAGTTACTTTGAGATTGCTAGGAGTAAGTAGAAAGAAGTGTTTGTAGGACAAGTTAGGACGGATTTTTCTTGACTGTGAGAGTTCTTTAAATTTAAATCCTAATTATAGACCAAGACATTTGATGATATATGGTTTTAACTAAATTAGATATGAGTTGGATGAGAATAACTTGACCTAAAGTGAAAGTTAAATAAAATCATGAAAAGGTGATAGGCAATAGATGAAATTGATTGATTTGATGGAGTACATTATGGATCTAGTATGCGGTTGGATGAGTGATTGTAAACTTTTGTGTTAGATGAGCTTGATTTTGCAAAATTGATTTTGGTTAAAATTGAGTTTGAAATGAAGTAATTTATGTGTGCTAATTTTTATCCCAGTTGCTAACACAGCTGCCACCACAGCTGCCACCACTGCCTGCGCCTCCACTACTCCTCCATTGCACCATCCACCGCTGCCACCACCGCAGCGTCTCTCTCTTTCTCTCTCATTCTCTCTCACTGACATATTTTGTGGTTAGTGATTTCGTGCTTTAAATTGTATGTTATAGGATTATTTTGTTGTTAGTGATTTCGTGCTTTAAATAGCGGTATTATTGAATTGTATGTAATTACAGTGTATTTTGTGGTATGTAATTAAATTTTATGTAATTAGAGTGTGTTGATTTTGTGGTATGTAATTGGACTGTAGGTATGGTACTCTAGTATGTATGATCTAGGATTTATCGTGCTCTAGTCTGTAATTAGTCTTAGTATGTATGATCTAGGATTTATGTGAAAATATGACATGAACTATATATGCATGTACTACTTAGGATTTATGCGAAAATATATGGATGAATGATGTTGAGATTGACTGATGAAGGATATGTGAATGATGTTATGACTATATGAGATACCTTGTCTGGTTGAGCTTTGGGTAAATGTGAATTACTTTTGTTTTGCACTATTGAGGAATGATATAAACTGTCGTAGCCGTAATATTGCCGTGCTGGAACCTTGGAGAAGATGAGTACCCAAGTAATATAGTTTTCTAGGTACCTTGTCTATGCTTCTTATTAGTATCGGAGAAAAGCGTAATATTGACGTGCTGGAACCTTGGGAAAGATGAGTACCCAAGTTATATAGTTTTCTAGGTACCTTGTCTATACTTGTTATTAGTATCAGAGAAAAGCCTTAGATTCCCGTTTGAGGTTCAATATATTATTGAGTGCATGTACTCTTTTAGGGTACCACTGTTCATTGTATATTGAACCTTGAATTGTCCAAGTCGGACAGTTTGGGAAAAAACTTTTTCTTTACTCGTATAATATTTGTTGCTTAATTCTCGTATCTTTATATTTGATGAAATTTTGATTCGATTCATTTCCTTTTGTTCTCTGAGTGCATACTTGATCGCGGTATTCATAACTGCGATCATTTAGTGTACTCAGAGACCAATGGAAAATACTGCCAAAATTTTGTCAAGTATAAGATAAGAGAATTAAGGAATGACTATTATACGAGTTCTGAAAAAGTTTTTTCTCGAATGGGATAGGGTCATATCATTTATAGAAAGAGAGCGGTTCTAAGAACGTCGTGCTGCTGAAATTGTCATTTTTTTAACATGCAGAAGATGAAATTTTTTCCTTCGAGTCGTAGTTGGATGTACGATAGGTTGTATCCGGGAAGAGGGGGTTTGAAACAATCTTTTTGTGATGGGGTTGATCATTTTGTCTAAGCCACAATGGCACATGAAGATTTCATAACTAATTGAGGGATTTCATAACTTATTATTATTATTATTATTATTATTATTATTATTTTATTTATTAATTAATTACAGTCGAAGAGGTTGGGTAGAGAGGTACAGTTGCACGAGCTCCATCGTGCAACTCATATTATGTGGAGTACTAGTGATTTCGTTGATGATCGGTCGAGGTGGATCCAGGTAATTATAAAATATAATGAATATTTTTTTAATAATGTTTATATTGTTTTCTTACAAAAAAAAAATTGACTTATTTGTTTATGCATGACAGGAGGAGTTTGAGGTGAAGATGTCTCAGATTAGATCTCAGACATCACCATGTTCCCCATCTAGTGTCCTGAGGATCCATCTACACTGCTCAGGGTTTGGGCAGATGTTGTTGGCGGCAAGAAGAAGGGTCGCATATACGATGCTGGAGACCTTGTCAGCAACTATAGGAAAGGGACTAACCGCCTCCACATCGGAGAATCATCAAGTAGTAGTGCCAGTCGTCGCTCTACCACAGATGATCAGGAGTTAGCCGAGGTGAGGCGGAGACTGGTCGCTTCGGAGGAGGAGACCCGTCGGACGAATGCAATTTTGGCTCATGTGCTGGAGCGACAGGAACAGATGTACCAGATGTTAGCTCGCCAGTAGCCTCAGCCTCAACATCAGCCGCCTCCTCTGCCTCCGCCGCCTGGTACTGATGATATCCAGGATGCGGATGGTTTAGAGCATCTTGTGCATGATCAAGATTATCAGGATTATTAGTGATGTTTTGACTCTTTTTTTTTTGTATTTTGATATTATTCTTCGGATATTTTTTTTAATTTATATTACGTTTCTTTTTTACTTTGCTTTTTGTTTACGTTATCACATTTCTTAATATGAAATAAATTAATAATTAAATAACTAAATAATAAATAAAAACATAATTTCAATCATTAAATAACTAAATAAATAATTAATTAAATAAATTAAATAAATTAGTAAATTAATTAATTAAATAAATAAATTTTTATTTAATTATTTAATTAATTAAATTATTTAATTAAATTAATATTAATTAATTACAAAATTAAAAAAACATAACAATGCCAACGGCCTAACCTGTCGATAGCGACCGTCGCCCGATACCGACTGTTTTGTCCGTCAGAAATTTCCGACAGTCTTTTTCGTCGAAACTTACCGACTTACCGACGGCTACAGTAAAACCCGTCGGTAATTGTTTCTGACGTCCGTTTTACCGGTAAGGTTGCGTTTTCTTGTATTGATTTTATATGGGGAAAAGTGGGCTAGACACCAGAATAATTCTATCTATTATACATGCACAGTGAAATTGCATCAGGAAACAATGCATGAAAGCTGGATGGCTTAGGATTTACAAATTATTATCAGAAGAGTGAAACTAAGATGAATTTAGTCTCAGTTCCATCTCCAATTAACCTTTAAGAAGAGTAAGAGTGTAGGACAATTTGAAATATCAAGTAGGAATATTGCTTTTCCCTTCTTTGTTTTCTATATCACATGAAATGTCTTGTATTGTATTTTCTTTATATTTTGATAATATTTCTTCCTATATTAGAGAGAAATTCTTGGAACTGAAGCCTTGGTTTAAAAATATAAGATTATGCTGGTTGACTTGCTTTTTCATATTCTTTTTGGGCCATACAGGGGTTTGAACTTTAGTAGTGCTTTGACTATTTTTCGAAACAACTACATTGTCCTCAATCCTCACAACAAAGATTCTTTCTTGTCAAGTGTTTTCCAACATCCCGTTTTCCTTTTGTCTGTCTTTAACAGATATTGTCATGCCTAGCTTTACCTGGATATGATCAAAGATTCAAAACATATATTTTTTAAACCCTTTACGTCTTTTGACTTTCACGTTCTCATTTTATTCTATATTGATATTTAATGGAAGACATTTTACCTGATTGTAATTGCTGCTTGAGTTTATTCAAATTATGTGATGTGTGTTATATTTTTGCTGTTAGATTTTGACTTGCATTTTTCCTTATTGATATGTTTTATATTGAAATTGTGGAAGCTTGATTATGTTTTTCAATTTGTTATTTGTAGCACTTTTGGGTTGTCATCTCTATGATGATCAACTTTTCGAACTCAAGGAAGAGTGGTGCCAATATTTTGCTATGAATTTTATCATTCATAGGCAAGAAGAAGAAGAAGAAGAAGGAGGAGAAGCAGGAGGAGGAGAAGCAGGAGTCTAGTGTGTAATTTTTAGGTAATCTTGCAGCATGACTTGTATAGTTTAGTTATAGTGCATTTTAATGTTTTAAGGATGATAATTTAGTTATATTGTAATGTTAATTTTAGTTTTAGTGAATTTAGTGTTGATAATAATTTGGGTGTTGATGTATTTTGGTGGTTTTGGTTGTTTGGTACGTATGACAATATGCAGGGAATGCATTATGTATGTATATGCTGACAACAACAAAAAAGGGAATAAATAACGCTTATTTTTTGCCTTAAATAGCGCTTAAAAGCGTTACGTATTCTACCGCTACTGAATGTGTTACAAAAAAGCAATGCTTAAAAAGCGCTAGTGAAAACTATGAATAAATAGCGCTTCCTCAAGGAAGCGCTACTTATTCCCACATTTAAGCAGTGTTTCCTTCATAAAGCGCTGCCTAAAAGTGAGAATAAATAGCACTTTCTTGAGAAAGCGCTACTTATTTCCAACTTTAAGCAGCGCTTTCTGAAGGAAGCGCTGCTTAAAGGTGGGAATAAATAGCACTTCCTCAAGGAAGCGCTATTTATTCCCAGTTTTTTTTTTCATGCTACTTAAGAACTACCTTCACCACACTTCCATAACGTGGTATATTTCCTCCAAGCAATTCGGTAACCTGGCTACACTACATGAAAGAATATACTCATTCCTATTTAATAGTTGAAACTCTTTGGTAATATTTATTTTTTAGGCTTTATTGCACTTTTGGTTCCAAAGTATCGCGATCGTGCAATTTTGGTCCCCAAGTTCAAATTGAGCGAATTGGGTCCTCCAGGTATCGCAATTGTGTGATTTTGGTATCTGAAGTTCTAATTAAGCGAATTGGGTCTTCTAGGTTTCGCAATTATGCAATTTTGGTTCATCCATTCAATTATCATTCAATTTATAACTAAAAATATTGTAAAGGATTTTAAATTTTTAAGCCAACTAGCATGTCACCTAGACCAAATTATGTGTTAGGTCATACCACACGTGATACATCAGATTTTTTTTATTAAAAATTGATCGGCAAGAGGGACCAAAATCGCACAATTACAATTACTTGAGGATCCAATTTGTACAGTTGAAACCTGAGGGACCAAAATTGCACAATTACAATAATTGGAGGACCCAATTCGCACAATTCAAACTAGGGGACCAAAATCGCACAACCGTAGTACCTGGAAGAATAAAATTGCAATTAAGTCAATTTTTTATTTATATTTCAAACATGAGATTTTAGTTAAGAAAATTAGTCTCTTTATTATTTGAATCAAATGAGCAATGTGATAAAATTTACACACATACACATACACACATATATATAAATGTACTTTAAGAAATAATATTATGGTGTACGTAACCGTAAAAAATATGATTAGACGTATGTATAAAACTTTTTAATACATTCAATAGTGGATAATTATTAAACTCTTAAAATAATTATTGTAGTTTTAAATGATAATACATGACTACTTTATTTAAAGAAATTTTTGGTTATGTTTTTATCCTTTCAACTTATGCTAACGTTTGATTTTGATCCCTGAAGTTTAAAATTATCTTTTTTCTCCTCAATGTCTTGAAATGTGTCATAATTGGTTTTGGTTAATTTATTTTAGTTCCTATAATATTACTCCTTCCGTCTCATATTAAATGTCGGGGTAATGGTCACTTCCCGAAAGTGTAATTCGATGTCATATTAGTCCCTGAAAGCGTATAAAATACAAATTAGTCCCCCAAAGTGTTCTTCGTCCGTCACTTTAGTCCCTGTCGTTAGCATTTCTGTTGACACCGTTTAAAATGCTGACGTGGCCGCTGATTTGTCACTTTTTTGCCACGTGGTCCATTTGGATCCACCAACACAGCCAAGTGGGAAAATAAAAAAAAAATGAAAAATAAAAAGAGGATGAAGACGCAACAGAATCGCGAAGGAAGGAACCCTAGAGCCCCAAATTCCCAACCTCTGGCGAAGGAACCCTAAATCTCCAAATCACCAAACCAAAACCAGAATCGCGATTTGAATCACGATGTGTCGCGGGTACCGGAATGAAGAATCAAGGGGGAACTCGAGGGGGAAGGTTGCGAAACTCTGCATCTTCGTCATCCACATTGCGAGGGAGATTGTGTGGTTGTGGTGGTCGGACGATCCTGCACATGGTTAAGCAAGGTGTGAATAAAGGGAAGCTCTTCTGGAGGTGTCCCAATTGGATGGTATGGCCGTTTCGAAAGTCATTTTCTTTATTTCTTCATTCCTCTTCAGATCATTACTGAGCTGGTATTTTTTTTTTGGATTCCCAGATGCCCACCACGTGTGACCTCTTTGTATGGGCTGAGGACATGGAAGAAGCTGTTGCAGATGATGGTGGAAATCAAGCTGTTGCAGAGGTTGTTTCACTTGCTCTTGAAGTATTAGAAGAAGGAAAGAAGAAGAGTGGGAAGATGCAAAAGAAGTTGCATGATGAGAGATTCGTTGGGAAATTGAAACTGATTTGTTTGATGTTGTCTGTGCTCTTGAATTTGTATCTTTTCATGACTTGTGAGGAGAAACCCAAACTATGTATTGGGAGGCTGTAAATTAGGGTTTATGGGAGGTTATGTTTCTGTAGTTTTTTGTTTAGGGAAGTTATGTAAGTGGGTATTGACTTGTGAGTTTATTAATTTGAAGCTCAATGGAGTTCAATGTTTGTATGAATTTGAAACTCAATGAAGTCCATTTTTTTTGTATCAATGTTTGTATGAGTTTGGAATGTAAAATTCTGCATTGGAATGTTTGATTTGTAACTTTGATTTGTAAAAGGAATGACAACAGCTAACTTTAATCTGCATTTTGTGCTGCATTGATCTGTTAATGCACAACAGCAATGACTTTGCACCAAGATGCACCAAACCAAAATGCAAGAAATGACAGTAGGAAACAAACCAGTACCAAAATCACACAAAACTGAATTTAATGCTCAGCATCAAAGGAAACAAACCAGTACAAAATCATTACAAATCAGTACAAATCAGCACAAAACATGTACCAAATTGCACACCAATTTACTGTCATCCAAATTACACAAAAACCAGTAATAACCAGTGCCAAATTGCACAAAAACCAGTAATAACCAATGCTGCAAAATTGACACTTTCAACAATTTGTGCATTAACCTGCCAAAATGCACACAAAACCAACATGCAAAACCAGTACCAAATGGACACAAAACCACACACATAACCAGCGCACAATGACTGCCAACCCCAATTCTGCAAACCAGTAGCCAACCCCAATTCTGCAAACCAGTACCAAAACCAGCAATCATATGAACAAAACCACACACATAAGTAGTATACAATGACTGCCAAACCAGTGCACACACACATACACAAATAACCAGAATTGAAGCAAACACCAAAACCAGAAAGCATAACAAGAGCATAACCAGAAACCAGCGAACCAAACCAGTAATTCAATAATATTACCAAGTACATATCAAAATACCAGATTTGTTCCATATCCAAGTACATATCAAAATACTTGCACATTATGTGCAGATACAAGCCATACTACTAAGTCTAAATTTCCAAGTACATATAAAAAATACTTGCACCTAACATGTGCATATACATAATTACATTCAGCAAAAAATAGAACTTCAATCTTCAAGCTTGATGAGGTCCTCTTGGTTGAAACATAGGAGTCGGGATGAATGACATGAAGCTTGGCTCTCTTGAAGAGGCAGCACCAAGTGTATTTGGATATGGCACAATAATTGGAGCTACTGCAGGGCCTCTTATGGGTGGTGGCCGAACTCCAGTTGGCATAGGGTCAAATGTTCCCTGGCCAATTCCAAATGAATGAGACTGAGATGCACTCTATAATTGAGGCTGAGATTGGCTCAAGTTAATCTCACTTTGATTCTCAGCAACTTCAGGCTGAACCTCCTCAGTTGGTGGCCTATGGTATATGGTGTAATCCTTAACAGCCATCTTAAATGTAGCTAGGCTGTCAAATTCCATCCCAACCTCCAAATGTAATTCGCCAAACTTTGCATTTGCATTAAATTGTGGAAAAACCGTCTTATCACCACCATCATCCTCATCATCTGTACTAATTGGGGTCTTCAACTCCTCAGAGTGGTAGGAATCATTGTCCGACAAAACATCATCACTGCCCATTGCATTGACATTAGGGTCTTCAATGTTGTGTTGAGTTGCACTAGCCCTCTGACTGTTTGGATCACTTGCATTCCCAATAGACTCAAGATCAACTTCTTCAAATGTTTCATCCTCTCCACTAAAGTATGAAGGCATGTATTCAGAACCTTCATCACTGGAAATTACCTCAACGGGTTGCTCTTGAACAGAGGCACCAACAACATTCCTGAACAAGTAAAACATGCACCCATTAACGATGGCTAAGGGTCAAGAACGAAGTAAAACATGCACCCATTAAACCCCCATTATGATCACAGAGATTGTAACCCTAAACCCTAACCAAAACGAAAATCACAGTCCAAATAAAACATGCAATTAGAAGAATACTGGAGTAATCAAACACGTTGAGAGGAGTATCGAACATTTAGGAGAGAAGCTTGGTGAATAAGATTACCTGGGGCGAAGATTACGAAGACGGCAACTCCTTCGAGTGCCCTGTTGAGGACGTTTACGGCGACCTTTCATGGACGACCAACTAGATGGTGGCGAAAATGGCGGAGGGGCAGTGGTCGGTGGTGGTAGCGACGACGCTGTTGAGTGTGGTGGTAGGGATGGTGGAAGCTTCTTTTTTTGGTTTCCTGTCTCTTTTGGTCGAACTAAAAGACAACTTATGTCTTTCTGATTTGTCCTTTTTTTTTCAATTTTCTCCATCTCTGGCCACGTTGGTGGATCCAAATGGACCACAGTGACAAAAAAGTGACAAATCAGCGGCCACGTCAGCATTTTAAACGGTGTCAACAGAAATGCTAACAGCAGGGACTAAAGTGACGGACGGAGAACACTTTGGGGGACTAATTTGTATTTTATACGCTTTCAGAGACTAATGTGACAACGAATTACACTTTCGGGGACGAAAGTGACTATTACCCCATTAAATGTCATGTATGTGATATTTCTCTGTTTGAAATTATTTGTCATTTTATAATACCAAGACAGTATTTATTGTTTTTTTCTAATAATACCTCCATTAAAGTAGGAGTAGTTACAACTGTAGTAAATCGATTATAAATAAGAGTATACGAGTATTTTAATCCCAATACATTATTTTAGCATAAAAATTTATATAATTAATTATTTTTTTAAAGAAGTATGTATTACCTTAAATAACACCTATAATGAGACGTGGCTTGTATTAGAACTGTTTATCGTAAAAGAGTCAAGGGGGTGGGTTCCTATGGATTTTTTTCCCGTGTCGATGTGGGTTAATATGAGACATGATATCATATGACGTACGATTCCACCTGTACGTGGCCCGGGGAAGGGGAAGAGACCCTGGTTTTGCTTTTCAATGGGCAGCGGAAGTTTCTGCCTTTGATTCGGGAGTGTTGCTTTTAATTTTAAAATAAAAAAAGCACTAAACTACAACAAAATTCACGAAAATTACAGCAGTGTCTAAATCAGATAAGGGAGTTGGGACTGTAACTCAGAATTCACGAAGTCTGCTGTAACATTGCCACTTACTGTATCCTAATTGACGCTGATCCTAATCAAACTGTGTAGCTACCTTTTTTTTGAATAAATAAAGGAAAGAACAAAACCACTAACGAATCAAGCGGGGAAGACAACTCCCCCGTAGCACCTCCCTCCCTAACAATTAAACTAAGCTGAGGGGATAAAGAATACAGAAGAGTCAAAACAAAAGCCCCACATCGATCTATCACTACATTGCATTGGATGTGATAATGGGTTGATTTTTTTTAATGTGGCTCTCCAAAAAAACCCGAGTTCGATTCTTAGAGTTGTCAATTTAGGAAACAGTTTAACCCTATATGTAAAAAACCAGACGTTATACTATCGTTTCGGGAATTAGTCTCAAAACGGGTCCAAATGACCTGAACTTATGGGGATACCTTAGGGCACCCAATGAGGAGTAAAAACCATAATTACGGTGGGTCATAAAAAAAAATTGTATTCAGATTTATATTTGGATTTCTTTTTGTATAGGCAATAGTTTTAATATTTATAGCTTTCTGTATTATCAAAAAAATATTTATATCTTTCTGAATTCATGATTATTTATATTTTCATTATTTTGAATAAGTTTTTTTTGCAACACGTTTGGTTGACAAATTAATAAAATATAAGTATTATGTTAATGTTAACATTAACGTTAAACAATCAATAAAATTCTAAACCAAAAAAATAATAAAAAAATTGAGTATTGATTAAAAAATATATATAATTTAATTGTAAAAATATTTAAAGATAATTTACTTCTTAATTATAAAATCTTTATAATATTAAAAGTAATAGTGTCATGAAGTATTAATTAGAGGGCAATTAGAAAAAATCACTAAAATAACTTCTTAATAACAGCAATTTAGCTTTAATAAATGAAAATTTTATTTTGATATTAAATAGGTTTGTTTTAAAATAAAAGAGATATTATCCAAAAAAAAGATAGGAAATTGTTTAGGTAAGCAGGGAATATAAAATAGGAAATAGGTTTGAAATTAAATAGAATTATTTTAATAATTTGAATGAACTAATTACGTTAGCAGGGAATATAAAACATATGTCAAGGGGATAGGAAATCTTTATCATTATCTTTATTTTTATCTTTATAATATTAAAAGTAATAGTGTCATGAAACATTCATTAGAGATCAATTAGGTAAAATCAGTAAAATAACATCTTAATAACAGCAATTTAACATTTAATAAATAAAAAATTTATTTTGATATTAAATAGGATTGATTTAAAATGAAATAGATATTATCAAAAAAAGGGATGAGAAATTGTTTACGTGAGCAGGGAATAGGAAATAGGAAATTTAATAAATAAAAGATTTATTTTGATATTAAATAGGTTTGATTTAAAATAAAAAAGATATAATCAAAAAATGGGGATAGGAAATTGTTCACGTGAGCAGAGAATAAGAAATAGGTATGAAATTAAATAGATTTATTTTAATAATTTGAATGAATTAATTACATGAGTAGGGAATAGGAAACCTCTGTCAAGTGGATAGGAAATTTGATTGAATGAATTAAAATGAAACTCATTTAATAATTATAATGAATAATTGACGGGAGCAGGGGATAGGAAAATCCTGTCAAAAAGAAGGGGATAGAAAACCTAAATTGTAACTCACAGTCAAACGAAAAAACATAAATTGAAGGGAAAAAAACTTATGTCAAGTTCTAATTGTCAAGTTCCTCATGTTCTGGACACAAAATGACAGTTATTTTTATTTAAAAGATACAACCAATCAGTCTCCTAAAGGAAGGGTTGGTTGTGACCAAATTGAGAGAGAAAGAGCGATGATAAAAATGTTTTATCCTATCCTATAGCGAAAAAGTGATTTAAAAGGGGTAAATATAACAAAATATAATTTTACCTTTTATAATTGGAACATACACGTACAAAAATATTTAAATTTTTATTTCAAGATATAAAACTAATATTTTTAAATTTGTTGATATTTTCAATTTATCTTTGGTTCTAATTAAATATTTATTTTTTTGGTATTGATGAGAATATATTTTATATTTTTATTCTCTTTAATTTTCTACTTCAAATATTTGTCATAATTTTACAAAGATTTTGTGTTCATTCTTCTCATTTTCTATAATAAAACCATACAAGGGTGAAGAAAAATTTATCCATTTTTTATTTCATTTTTTTTAATTAAATTATTTCATTTTTTTCTTGAAAACAACTAAAAAGTCGTTTTATATTTTCGCTATTCTTTTTTTCTTCTTTTCATTTTTTTCAGTTTATTTCCTCTCATTTTCTTTACGAAACCATCAAAGTGTTAGGTTTTATTTGTATTGCAAAATTAATTTAGAAAACTTAACTTTAGAAAGAATTTTGACAAAATTATATTAAGAATTTAATTATATTTAAAATTAATATTAAATGAGTTTTAAAATTGATTTGATTCAAATTATAAAATATACAACTTTAAAGTATAAATATAAATATTTAAAAAAACTGTAAGTTTTATTTGGAATAAATTTTACCCAAATTGGTGAAATTAATTTTAGAAAACGGCCAAATGTGATTTATTATTTGTACAAACTCATTTTTGTTGCTAATTCTAATGTTGAACAAAGAGGTCCTTCGTCCAAAGGTCTTAACATAATGCATCGCGCTTAGATTGTGCACCCCTAAAATTCCGGTGCAAAATCTTGATGGGAAAAAAGTAAGGAAGACTCAACTTCTAAAATAAGTAATTTATGCTTTGAGAATCGTTATTTTAGATTTTGAGATTAAAAAAAATTTGTACCAAACATGCACTAACTATGATTGATTACCATTCATTAATATTCCCTCCGTCCACATTTGATTAACGGTTAAGATTGTGGCACAGGAACTAAGAAATGTAATTAATTTTTTTATAAGCAAAAGAATTTACTAAAATAACAAGGATCTCGAGCATGAGTAATACCCGAGAACCAAAGTCAAGACAATACACAGGCAACAAAACTTCCCTCCACATGTAGTATCCTAACCCAGTAGAAGTGCTACAGGCACAGAGGGAAAAGAAACAAAATCATACACATGTTGCCTTACAAACCAGCTAATCTAAAAACACCAAAAGAAAACCCAACCATTACATATATTGGCAGTAGAATCATGCCTTCATGTCAAGAAAAAATAGACAACCTCACAACCAGATTCATCCCCTGCACGGTTTAGAACTCCAATCACCTATGTTACTTGAAAGCCGAGACAAGATGCTGGGTTCTGCATCCAATCTGACAGGGAGTATGAAAATCCCTCCACCATAGCTGACAACCATCGCCATGATCTACATTTTGCCTCCTCCAAAATTTGCTCAATCAACAATTGCTTTGATAAAAATCTCATTTCATTTCTGGCTGTCCAAATGGACCAAATAACTGAAAATCACAATGTTTGCCACACTAACCTGCTGCTCGATTTACACTTTGGTAATCCTGCGAATTGGAAGAAGTGACTTCGGCAATCTCTATGAAGGGCTGATTGCAACCCGACCCACTTGAGGCATCCCATCCACACCTTAGCAAAAAACTTACACTCAAAGAAGAGGTGCACCGTGGTTTCGTCCTCTTCTAGACATCCTATGCAGCCCCTCTGATTCTCTTGAACAATGCCACGCTTGATCAGATTTTGCATAGACACCACTCAATTAAAAGCCACTCTCCACGCCAAAATTGACACCTTCAATGGAACGAACTTAGCCCACACCTTCCTGAAGAAACTATCATAACTGGAAACCATCATAAGAAATGTAATTAGTAGTTCGAAATTCTTAAAAAAACATTTTGTACTTTTCTAATATGCCTTTTGTTACTCTCTTTCTCTCTCGTAGTAATTGATTATTTAGTCGATTAATCCTTCATGGGCATAACAGGAAAACATAATTTAATATTTTATTGATATTGTAAAATGACAATTAAAATGAGATTTTTTTGGGGCTAAAACGTCAAATAAAGGGGGACGGAGGGAGTAATGTGTAAATATGTGTTGTTAGCTTTTTGTTCCTATAAATTCAATGAGATAACCCGTGTTCAACACGAGTGACAAAGAATAATAGAACCTAGTGTATTTAAGTTTTTGGTGAACAAATAGATTTTGATGAAAAAATGGATGAATGAAATTTTATCATTGGGTGATTGTAGACCGATTGACAAAATCAGCTCATTGGGATTTTCTTAAATCTCACCCCGTCCGTTTTGTTGTTTCAGATAAACAGGTGCAAGAGGATTAATCATTTATGAAGACACTTATTAGCTAGTTTCTTTTTTTGTAACTTGGACCCTTGGTGGTATATGGGTCTGCGAACCCTACTTTTTGTAACATTAAGACTTAGCTTCTGTATTTACCAAGTTGAACAATAGGTTGTATGGATTATGACTTGTGGAAAAATCAAGTTTTTAATTTATTTGCAAGTATGATATCATGTGATGTTAAACACAATGATTCGAAGTAATAATTGAATTAGGGTGTTACATTAGTTAAATTTTATTATAAATAAGTAGTAATAGATTTATACGTAGAAAATGTACCCAAAAAAAAAATATACGTAGAAAAAAATTTCCTTTATCACATGTAATGACTATCCCGCTTTTAAAAAGCAATATCTTTGCAATATATCAACCAAAAAAAAAAGTAATATCTTTGCCCCAATCCAACTGCAATTTTCTTTCGTTGCATGACTTTTCCGCCTCATAATTTTCGGGATACTTGCACTTTCACTTTGTGACAAATCTAATCCCCTATCGTGTGAGACGGGACATATATTTTTTAATTTATAACTAAAGTTTAAACAATAATTACTCTTCCACCAAAAAACAAAAAAACAATAATTACTCTTTTTATATATACCATCAAGATACCCGTGCGAATGCATAGGTTACTCTATTTTCACGTATTTCTGAAATATAATTGTTTGTAAAAATATATTTTTAAATTGTGACAAACATATTTAATAATTTTAGTTTTTTAAAATTACAGAGAAAATAATTATACTAACAACGTGTAATTTTTTCTCGCTGAGATTTAAAACTAAAATAATTATTTATAAATAATAAAGAGATTTACAAAATTGTTATGTGCTCAAAAACAATAAAATTATATTAACATGTTATGTTTTCCCGTCAGAATTCACAAAACAAAAAAATTATTTACAAATAATTAAAAAGACTATAAAATTCATATATGCCTAAAGACAATAAAATTATTTCGATAACAATAATGTTTTCCCGTCGGGATTCAAAAAGAAAATAATCATTTATAGGTAATAAATAGATTTCTAAAATTGTTATGTGCTCAAAAAACAATGAAACTATACCGCTAAAATTGTTATGTGTTCAAAGACAATAAAATTATATCAATAAGATGTAATATTTCCCTGTCATTGCTCAAAAATAAAATAATCATTATAAATAATAAAGAGATCTATAAGATTGTTATATACTTAAGTACAATAAAATTATACCAATAATATGTATTGTTTTTCCGCCGGGACTCAAAAGCAAATAATGATTTATTAATAATAAAGAGACTTATAAATTTGGTATGTGCTCAAAGACAACAAAATTATAGCAATAACAAATAATGTTATCTCGTGGGACTCAAAAGTAAAATAATCAACTATAAAAAATCTAAATATAAGAAATACAAAAAATAAAAAAATAAAAAAAAACACAAAAATGGTAATGTCAAACATAATAAAAATATACCGACGTGTAATATTTTCTATCGATTCTTAAAAAGTAAAGTAATTATTTGAAAATAACAAAGATATTTGTGATATTGAATGTGGTCAAAGACAACCAAAAAACAACAAAAAATACAGTTTTTCAGTAAAAAAAAATAGAAATTAAAATATAAATATAAATATAAATAAGGAAATCAAAAAATAAAATAATTAAAAAAATTGGAAATAAAAAAAATAAAATGAAAAAAAGAAGAGAGAGAAAAAAAGTGAACTCAAAAAGTGGAAGGAAGAAAGAGAGATAAAAGTTTTTGCAATTTGAGAAGAGAGAAGAAAGATGTGTGTTGGAACCTAAACAATTGAGAAGTTTAGACCCTCATTAATTTTGATGATAACAAAATATTCACAAGAGAACAATTTATGTTCTAACAATTCTTGAAGTGTGCAGATACTAATATTACATATATTTCTAAGCCACTTGAACAAGAAGGAAGAAGCTCTCAAGAGAAGGATACACTCCATGTGTCAGCATCCGGCTCATCCTAGTATATTGTCCTCGTGAGCGTCTGGAATTAACTTCTTGTGACACTATTCTTATCCATTTGCTATGAGCGTCCGATCTTCCGTTCTGAGCAAGCGTCTGAACCTCATTATAAATCACGTGTTGGTAATGTAGTTGCTCTTCCTCTCAAGAAGTTTCTGGAACGGATTTCGAATTTGATCTTGTGCGCTAAAATTGTTGTACGAGGTATCAAAGGTGACACTTTTAGCTAAAAGACAAAAATCGTACAAGCAATTGTGAAAAGCAAGGTAGTACGAAAACGGTAATGTGTACTACTGAGATATTCTCTGGAAAGGAAGAAAGAGACAACTTTTTGAAATCACCTCACTCAATGGAAATGAGCCATTTTTACCGTAACGGTAATATCATTTATAACTCCTATAAATACCCCAAGGTATCCATTGAAGAAATAGCCGAAACTCTACAAGAGAATATTGCTTCATTTACTGAGAACAAGCATTGTTGCTATACACTACAAAGAGTCAATACTCTGAAAGCACTGCTTCTGTGAGCAATCAAGTTTCGAGCCAAGTCTCTGGACTACAAGAACTGAACTCAGCGTCCGACACTTTCTTTTAGAAAGCATTTCTATATTGAGCTTAATATTTATCCTCTCTGTGAGAGATATTTATACTTGTATTCAACTTACTTGTAAAAGTTATTTTGGCCTAGTTAAGGTTGTTCCCTCAAAGGCTCGACTGTACTGAGTCGTTTTGAGAAGTTGAGAGTATTGTCAAGGTTGTGACAGAATAATACTCTTGAGGAAATTGTAATCAGATTGATTATAGTAGAAAATCCTTCAGGAACGAAGGGACTAGACGTAGCTACCAGTTTGGTAGTGAACTAGTATAAATCTCTGTGTCTCTTACTTTACTGCTTTCTATTTATCTTTATCTTGCTCTGTTAAAAACAAGTTTTCTCAAACTGCTTTTACAGCGTCCGGTTTATTTCCAACGTCCGTTTAACAAACTGTTTTGAAAAACATGTGCTCTAAGTGTTTTTAACTTAATATTTGCGAAAAGTTTTCAACACAATTCAACCCCCCTTTCTTGTGTTCACGTTCAGTTGGTACCAGAGCTCGGCCTCTTGGTTGAGCACTTAACAGTGTTAAGAGTAAAGATCCTACTGTGAACATGTCTGCTGAAGGTGGTCATATGAACCGTCCTCCTCTATTCAATGGAGAAAAATTTGATTCCTGGAAAGATAAGATGAAAGCATTCCTTGAGGCACAAAATCTTGATTTGTGGGATATAGTTGAAAGCGGGTACATTTCTCCCGCTAATGCCCTTGGTGTTGCAATACCTAGGGAAAACTGTACTGATGATCAGAAAAAGAGATATCAAACCAATCAAAGGCTAGATTTATTCTCATCTGTGCTATGACAGAAAGAGAATATGATAAATGTGGTAAGTTTGATACTGCCAAAGAAATCTGGGATTCTCTTGTTTTGTCTTATGAGGGTTCTGCCCAAGTAAGAGAAACAAAGGCTAGCATGATGGTTCGCCAGTATAAGCTATTCAAAATGGAAGATGGAGAAAACATTAAAACTATGTTTGGAAGGTTCCAAACACTTGTTCATGGGTTGCAGGCCCTTGGAAAAAGTTATACTACACCTGACCATGTGAGAAAGATCTTGAGAAGTTTGACTAAGCAGTGGAGACCCAAAGTCACTGCTATTCAAGAAGCAAAAGATCTAAATGTCCTTCGGCTTGAAGATCTTATGAGTTCTTTGAAAGCTCATGAACTTGAGCTAAATGAAGAAGAACCTACCAAGAAGAGTAAGTCTATTGCTTTAAGAGTTAATCAACATAAACCTAGTACTTCTAAAGCTTTTCAGGCTGAAGAAGAAGAATCAAATGATGAAGCTTCAGAAGGAGATTATGATGGATCAGATGATGAGCTAGCTTTCATATCTAAGAAGATCCAGAGAATGTGGAAGAAGAGAAACTTCAGAAGGAGGTTTCAGAAGAAAGATACAAAGGACAAGAAGGAAAGCAAAGACAAGGACAAAGCCCAAGTCATTTGCTATGAATGTAAGAAGCTTGGACATTTCAAGTCCGAGTGTCCTAATCTTAAGGAAAAGTCCACAAGAAGCTCCTTCAAGAAAAAGAAGAAAGGTCTCATGGCAACATGGGAAGATCTTGACTTATCCTCCTCTGAGGAAGATAAAGAAGAAGAAGCTCACATTGCCCTCATGGCAGACACTGATCTTGATTCAGAAGAAGAAGTTGAAGAGGTAATAATATATGACTCTTATTCTGAACTTCAACTTGCATTTGATGATCTGTTAAAGGATTCTGCCACTCTCTCTATTGAGTATAAGAATTTGAAAAAGAAATTTTCAAAACTATCACAAGATTTTCATTCTTTACACAATGAAAACTCTGTACTCAATGAAGAGAACCAGAAGCTGAAAACTGAAAATCAGCGTCTGGTGGATAACCAGCGTCTGGAAGCCAACAAGCAACCAGAAGCTGAGAGCTCTCAAGTTAAAAGCTCTGTAGTTACAGGCAATCCTAACTGCAAATCAAATGACTATGAACATGCATTTCAAAAGTTTCTTGCAGAGAGTGTAACTCGAAGCAAGCAAGCTTCTATGATTTGGGGTGTCAGTAAAACGACAACTCATGGTCTTGGTTATATATCAGATGAACCTCTTTTAGAAAATGATTCAGCATCTGATAAATCCAATAATCATAGTAAATGCTTGCATTGTACTTACTGCAATAAATCTGGTCATTTGAAAAGTGCTTGTACTGTGTTTACAACTAAGAAGGACAAATTTCCTTCAAGAACTAACAAGAAAGGACCCAAAAAGATATGGGTACCCAAAGATAAAATAGTCTATGTTGCAGACTTGCTTAGCAACAAAGTCAACACACCTATCCTGGTACTTAGACAGTGGATGCTCGCATCACATGACGGGAGAAAAGCATATGTTCTAAGAACTAAGACCTAGAGAAGCTGGATTCGTTGGTTTCGGAGGAAACCAGAAAGGTAAAATAGTTGGAATTGGTCGCATAGGTAAAGGCTATCTTCCTTCTATTGATAATGTTTTATATGTTGAAGGACTGAAACATAATCTATTGAGAATAAGTCAATTATGTGACAATGGTTATAATGTTGTCTTTACAGAAAATGGATGTTCAGTAAAAAGCAAAAATGATGGATCTATATTCTTTACAGCAAAGAGGAAACAAAACATTTATAAAGTTGATCTTTCTGAACTTGCAAAACAAGATGTCAAGTGTCTTATGTCTGTTGAAGATGAGCAATGGATTTGGCACAAAAGATTGGGTCATGCCAATTTGAGGTTAATCTCAAAATTAAACAAGCACAATCTTGTTAGAGGCTTACCAAATCTTAAGTTCCAATCTGATGCCCTGTGTGAGGCCTGTCAAAGAGGAAAACAAGTTAAAACTTTATTTCATTTAAAAAATGTTGTTTCGACCTCTAGACCACTTGAACTTTTACATCTTGATCTTTTTGGTCCCACAAGGACAACCTCTTTAATTGGAAAGAAATATGGATTAGTCATTGTTGATGATTTTACTAGATGGACATAGGTTAAATTCCTTGCCCACAAGGATGAGTCTTTTAAGGTATTTACTGTTTTCTGCAAATCAGTTCAAAATGAAAAAGGCATCTGTATTTCTTCTATTAGAAGTGATCATGGGAGAGAATTTGAAAATGAAAACTTTCAAAAATTTTGTGAAGAAAATGGCATCTCCCACAATTTCTCCTCTCCTAGAACACCTCAACAAAATGGTGTTGTAGAAAGGAAAAATAGGTCCCTCCAGGAAATGGCCAGGACCATGATCAATGAAGCTGACATTGCGAAACATTTTTGGGCAGAAGCAGTAAACACAGCTTGTTATATTCAAAATAGAATTCTTATAAGACCTATCTTGAATAAGACTCCTTATGAATTGTGGAAAGGTAGAAAACCAAACATTTCTTACTTTCATCCTTTTGGTTGTAGTTGTTATATTTTGAATACTAAAGATCAGCTTGGTAAGTTTGATTCCAAGGCTGACAAAGAAATCTTTTTGGGATACTCTGAAAGATCTAAAGCTTTTAGAATATACAACAAAGAAACTTTGACAGTTGAAGAGTCCATTCATGTCAAGTTTGATGATAAGAAGCCTGACACTGCTATGTCAGAGCTAGATGAGTTATTTTCAGAATTAAACCTCGGTGACAAGACAGACGGTGAACGTGCATCTTCATCATTCGGTGGTGGTCAGACGAAGAATTCTACTCAAGCAGAAGCTGAAGCAAGAAAAAGCTGGAAATACAAAATCAATCATCCAAAAGATCAAATCATAGGAGAACCTGGTGATAAAGTACGAACCAGGTCATCTTTCAAGGAGCATGCTGATTTTGCACTTCTCTCTGAAATGGAACCTAAGACGATTGATCAAGCATTGGAAGATGAAGGGTGGATTCTAGCAATGCAAGATGAGTTAAATCAATTCCAAAGGAATGATGTATGGAAGCTAGTCACTCTACCAGAAGATAAGCAAGCTATTGGTACTAAATGGGTATTTAGAAATAAGCTTGATGAAGATGGTAAAGTTATGAGAAATAAAGCAAGGTTAGTTGCTCAAGGTTATTCACAAGAAGAAGGTATTGATTTCACTGAAACTTTTGCACCTGTTGCAAGACTAGAAGCTATTCGCATTTTACTTTCATTTGCAGCACATCATGAGATAACACTATATCAAATGGATGTGAAAAGTGCTTTTCTAAATGGTTTTATAACTAAGGAAGTTTATGTTAAACAACCTCCTGGTTTTGAAGATATTGAATTTCCAGAACATGTTTTAAAACTTAAAAAGGCTCTATATGGTCTTAAGCAAGCTCCCAGAGCATGGTATGATAGACTAAGTTCCTTTTTAATGAAAAATGGATTTACAAGAGGTTTAGTTGACACTACTCTTTTCAAAAAATCTTCTAACAAGCATTTCATACTTGTTCAAATCTATGTTGATGATATCATTTTTGGAGCCACTAATGAAAGCCTTTGCAAAGAATTTTCTAAGCTTATGCAGTAGAATTTGAGATGAGCATGATGGGAGAATTAAAGTTTTTCCTTGGAATACAAATCAAGCAATGCAGTGATGGTATCTATATACATCAAAACAAATATATCAAAGAATTATTGAAGAAATTCAAGATGCTGGATTGCAAGCCTATGTGTACACCTATGCATCCTACCTGCACTCTCAGTAAAGATGAAATTGGTAAGAAGGTAGATCAGAAAATGTACAGAGGTATGATTGGATCTCTACTTTATCTTACGGCTTCAAGACCTGACATTATGTTCGGCGTGCACTTTGTGTGCTAGATTTTAATCGGATCCTAGAGAATCACACACGAGTCTTTGTTAAAAGAATATTCAGATATTTGCAAGGAACTACTAATCTTGGTTTGCTTTATAAGAAATCAAAAGATTACAAATTAGTAGGTTTCTGTGATGCTGACTTTGCTGGAGACCGAATTGAAAGAAAAAGCACAAGTAGAGGCTGCCAGTTCCTTGGAGTTAATCTTGTGTCTTGGTCAAGCAAAAGACAAAGCATTGTTGCACTCTCAACAGCAGAAGCTGAATACATCTCAGCAGCAAGTTGCAGTTCTCAACTTCTGTGGATGAAGTATCAACTTGAAGACTACTTGATAAAAGAGAGTAACATTCCTATCTTCTGTGACAATACTTCTGCAATCTGTCTTACTAAAAATCCCATATTGCATTCACGAGCCAAGCACATTGAGATTAAACATCATTTTATAAGAGATTATGTTCAGAAGGGTATTCTAGAAATAAAATTTGTAGACACTGATCATTAGTGGGCTGACATATTTACAAAACCCCTTGCTGAAGATAGATTCAATTTTATAAGAAGAAATTTAAAATTTCATCTTATAGAAGAATGATTAATCTCAGCGTCTGAAAATAAACAAAATCTCAGCATCTGATATGACATAAGCATGAATGTGTATAAGCATCTTATTTGTCATATGCATCATAACTCATCGTCTGGTAAATCGGTTGCGTGCGTCCGAGCACACCCACACGTGTCACACGTGTTAAGGACTTAAGTGTCTCATCATATCTACTGAGTCATAATTGTTTATGTCTTTCGATAAAATCTTTTTCTTGATTTTACTTTTCTTTTGGCGTCTGCATTTAATGAAAAGGCGAATCTTTATTTTCTTTTCTTTTTGATTTAATTTTTATGTGGAAATACGAAGCGATATTTTGAAAAAAGGATTGTACCATTCTCTATTAACTTTCCCACTACTCCACATTTTTCGCTCCACTTTGGGTTTTCTGCAAAACCGTGCTCTATCTCTCTCTTTCTCTCTCTCTCTCTGTGTTTTTCGAACCCTAAAACCTCCATCACCTTCTCTTCAATTGCTACAATGGCCGACAGAAAGGTTGGACAATACACAGCTGCCTTCGATGTCTTCTCTGAGGCAAAACTTCTGAATGAGAACCGGGTCGATTTCGAGAACTTCAAGCTATATGGTTTTGATTTTGAGGAAGGTCTTGAGAAACTGGGCTGGAAAAACTACTTCATCTGGGAACCAGTTGATGTACTGAGCTATGCTATTAAGGAATTCTGGGGAAGTGCATACTTACTTCCTGGGGAAATCATAGAAGGTCACATCAGAGGATTCAAACTACGCTTCACTATCAACTCTATTGCTCAGACAATCAAATGTCCATGTGAAGGAATCAGTTACCATTCAAACTGGGCTGATGCTTACAGAGGACTTGAAAAAGTCAATGAAGCTCTATTTGAGAACTACCGTGAACTGAAGAAGAAGAACATCACTCCCACGGCTAAAGACTTGAAAAGCCACTACCGAGTACTGCACAAAATCATCGCCAAGAGCGTGATTCTGAAGGCTGGGTCAAGCGACGTAGTGAACTACGAGCAAAAGTTCATTATGAGGAACTACATGGCTGGGAAGAAAATCAATCTGCCAAGGTTGATTATCAACAATCTGATAAATGCCCTTGTCTTCTCAAAGAAGAATGTTGATAAGAAGAATATCGTCAAGATAATCCCATATGGAGTTCTTCTCTCCATTATGATGATCAAAGACGGCATTGTAAGGAAGCTGCCTGACTCCATCAACACAGAGGAAAAGGAAAAAATACTTTGGTGTTGGTGCTGTTGTTCGTTCAGAAGTTTTTGGAGTCAACAGTTTGGTCAGGATGCAGCTTATTACAGGCTCCATGATCAAGAAGGTGAAAATAGAGCAACAGGAAGGAGAAGCTGAAAAGAAAACCACTAGAAGCTCATTGACTGGTGTGAAAAGACCTGCTGAGTCCCCTTCAAGGGAGACCAGAAGAACAAAGCAGAAGGTGGCACCTGCACCTACTGTTGAAGAACCAGAAGATGAGGATAGAATTCCCATCAGAAAGGTCTTGGAGAAACAGTTTAGACCAGCAGCTGAAAAGGATGCTTCAGCGTCCGGTCAAGGGAAGCAAATCCCTCCTCCTCCTCCTGATGTTGTTGTCACCAGAGGGTCGAAAAGAAAGTTGATCAAGTCATCAGAGGTTAACCCAAAGGTACTTGATTTTACTGCTGATGAATCAGTATCTGTGTTTGATGCTCATGATGTTATTCCTGCACCACCTGCATGCGTTTCACAACCACAAACACAAACGAGGACAACCAGAATGACCCTCCAACAAACCCCACCCCTCTCTAAACCTACCCAACCATTCTCCACTACACTCAACCTTGACCTACCACAAAATTCTTCAAATACTTCACTTACTACATATATTTCCAAACTTCACTCTCATCCCTTTAATCTATTATTCAAATACCTCCCATTAATCCCTTCAAACCCTACACACCTAAAACCTACAAAAACACCAAAACCACTCCCACCTTACTCACTATTACCCTTAAACCTCAGCAGGCCATTTGGTGGAAGGAAGAATGTCTCATACAAACCACAGTTTGTTAAGTATGAGATATATCATAGCATCTACAATCGTCCCTCCACATGGCATTTGAAAACCTTCACCTCTGGAGCCGCCAGTTGGAGATTGCCCTCCGATAAGTGCTACCTTCAAGGATGGAGAAGACCACTTTCAGATGTCATTTAAAGGAAGATTAAGACCAGCATCGGGTAGCGAGCAATTCCTTCTCTGTTGATCTTCCTAGATCCCTACCACAAACCGAACCACTCACGTTGGAAGAATGCGGAAGGTGGATCACAGATGAAGAAGCTGCCTTCATGGCACACTGTCTTGAGATGAAGAAAATTGAAGTAATCAGATAGTATAGGGATCCTTCTTCTGTATCAGTAAAGATTGTACCAGATAGACAAAGGTGGCTACCTTGGTCTATCCCTGGGAAAAGGAAAGAACACACTCAGACAGCGACCATTCGGAAGATCGGGCTCAAGGAGTATGAGAAGGCTCCTAAAAAGTACAACCTTAAGGAATTCTCTAAGCTTCCGATTGCCAAGATCTCTGAGGATCATGCCAGAAGGTTTTACCTGAATTCTCTGAAGGAAGATGAATGAAGAACTGGCTCCTCAAACTGCTGCAATGCCAAGAAGGCTACTATTCCAACAGTTGGCACAATCAGCAGAATTACTAACGTCAATCTTAGAACAGTCTACTTCGATGATATGTTCAGATGCTCAGTAATCAGGCCTTTTGACTGTGTTACGGACCGGTCCCGAGCCGAGTTTTAGTGTGCCCACCGAACCGGAGCAGATCAGCTCGGTTCCTGTTCATCCGAGCTTGACGAGTTGCCACCGACCTGAGACGCGCCAGACCCGACCTCCGATACGACAATGATAACACCGAGCAGGGAAAAGGGCGAGCTAACTCAGGACTCACGAACCTTTTAAAAAGAGACGCGCCTGAGACAACGCTTGGAGCCGTCGTCACCCTAAAGATTGAAGATCACGCAGCCAGCATGTAACGGGCTTGGCAGGCGCGAAATATCAGGAAGGGACGAGCGTGGCTCTTCCTGAAATTGTCAGGGAGGAGTTACCGCGCGCTGAAATCGGATCGGTAGTTATCCTCCCTCCGCGTGGCTCCACTATATAAAGGGGGCTGGACCCCCCAGGTTTGCATACTCTCTACTTACTCTCAACCCTAATACACTTTGTTCTCCTTCTTCTCCAAAGCCCTATCTAACTTAGGCATCGGAGTGTCTTTACAGGTACCACCCCCCCTTCATCGGATTCTGGAAGAGGGAACACTCAACCCCGAGGAGGAGGAGAGCTCTACGATTCCCAGCATCAACAGACTGCATGAAGATATATGACCAATGGGTTGCTGTGACTAAGCACTTCGACATTGGATTTACTTGGAGTCAATGGTCTGAGTCTTGGAAAGACAAAGCCATGTTACCATGCCTCGTCCCCCTAGTGCTAGAAGAAGATGACAGGGAAAATCTGCGAAGAATATACCTGGCAGAAAATGAAGCACTCTCTTTTGCTTGTGAAGCATTAAGTGTCTTTATCAGAAGTATATGGGGAGAAGAAGCTGGAAATAGGTTTGATGCTTTCACTGCTAATGTAGTTCTACATAGAGAAATCATCTTCATGAATATGCTGTATCCAGAAGATGTGAAGTATAAATGGGAAATTCAAACAGAATCTGAGCTCAGAAAACTTGGAAATCTCATCAAATGGTTTTTACCAAATGATGCATTTTTTCTAAGAGCTCAATGGAAGAAGGAATTGAGACTGACGCTATCCAACTGGGTGCTAGCAGAGCATTAGAAGATGAAACCTGCACCCGTACCAGAAGTTGGACCTTCTACTTCTACTCCTGCAGTGGAGATGGTCACGATTCCCAAAGCAGAGTTTGAAGAAATGAAGGCCACAAACATGAAAGTCACTCAGCTGGAGACTGCTCTGAAATTACTATATGAACGTCTCAACATCCCTCCACCACCTCTTCCAAACCCTTGAAATTATTTACTGTTGTGTGATATAAACTATTTCTTTGTTTTGTTGATACACTTATATATATACACTAATTTTGCTCTGATTATCTGTTAATATATACCTACATCTGACTTATATTCAAATTTTTCTAAGTCTTATTTTGACTATGATGTGTTTTTACACTCTTTTTGTCTGATGACAAAAGGGGGAGTAAAAGAAAGGTATGATGAACACGTGAAAATCTGACTAACTCACCGTCCGATGTTCACACTCCAATAAATACACTGGAACTAAAGTATCATGCATAGCATTTCATACATAGCATTTACTATGATTATTTGTTAATGCGCTAATATTCATTGATCTGGTGCTCTTATAATGATCAATAAATTTGGTACAATTTGATTAAATCAATCTTTTTTATCAGCATCCAATCTTACTATGATACATCTACGTATTTTTTTGCGATCACTTAATTGAATTTGTTTTATCAACTATCGCCTTAATACTAGAATTATCTTATATATCAAAATTGTTAAATTCAGGGGGAGACCCTTGATGTCATTTTGAAACTAAATTGTTCATCAACCTTAGATATTTGTCATCATCAAAAAGGGGGAGATTGTTGGAACCTAAACGATTGAGAAGTTTAGACCCTCATTAATTTTGATGATAACAAAATATTCACAAGAGAACAATTTATGTTCTAACAATTCTTGAAGTGTGCAGATACTAATATTACATATATTTCTAAGCCACTTGAACAAGAAGGAAGAAGCTCTCAAGAGAAGGATACACTTCATGTGTCAGCATCCGGCTCATCCTAGTATATTGTCCTCGTGAGTGTCTGGAATTAACTTCTTGTGACACTATTCTTATCCATTTGCTATGAGCGTCCGATCTTCCGTTCTGAGCAAGCGTTTGAACCTCATTATAAATCACGTGTTGGTCACGTAGTTGCTCTTCCTCTCAAGAAGTTTCTGGAACGGATTTCAAATTTGATCTTGTGCGCTAAAATTGTTGTACGAGGTATCAAAGGTGACACCTTTAGCTAAAAGACAAAAAACGTACAAGCAATTGTGAAAAGCAAGGTAGTACGAAAACGGTAATGTGTACTACTGAGATATTCTCTGGAAAGGAAGAAAGAGACAGCTTTTTGAAATCACCTCACTCAATGGAAAGGAGCCATTTTTACCGTAACGGTAATATCCTTTATAACTCCTATAAATACCCCAAGGTATCCATTGAAGAAATAGCCGAAACTCTACAAGAGAATATTGCTTCATTTACTGAGAACAAGCATTGTTGCTATATACTACAAAGAGTCAATACTCTGAAAGCACTGCTTCTGTGAGCAATCAAGTTTCGAGCCAAGTCTCTGGACTACAAGAATCAACTCATTCAACACTTTCTTTTAGAAAGCATTTCTATATTGAGCTTAATTTTTATCCTCTCTGTGAGAGATATTTATACTTGTATTCAACTTACTTGTAAAAGTTGTTTTGGCCTAGTTAAGGTTGTTCCCTCAAAGGCTCGACTGTACTGAGTCGTTTTGAGAAGTTGAGAGTATTGTCAAGGTTGTGACAGAAGAATACTCTTGAGGAAATTGTAATCAGATTGAGTATAGTGGAAAATCCTTCAGAACGGCAGAAGGGACTAGACGTAGCTACCAGTTTGGTAGTGAACTAGTATAAATCTCTGTGTCTCTTGCTTTACTGCTTTCTATTTATCTTTATCTTGCTCTGTTAAAAACAAGTTTTCTCAAACTGCTTTTCCAGCGTCCGGTTTATTTCCAACGTCCGTTTAACAAACTGTTTTGAAAAACCTGTGCTCTAAGTGTTTTTAACTTAATATTTGCGAAAAGTTTTCAACACAATTCAACCCCCCTTCTTGTGTTCACGTTCAATGTGGAGTTAAATTGATGAGGTGTCAAAATTTTAAAAATGAGTAGTTTAGTATTTTTGTTGGTAGTTTGTTTTTTTAAATTGATATAGATTTAAGAGTAGTTTGAGTAAAACAATAATAATTGTAGATAAATTTATTGTTTTTAACTATATTAATTATATTTCTTTGTTGGAGAGATTTTAGCAAAAGACTCTTATAAGTTGGGATGGAGGTAGTACAAAAAAAAAGGGTGCGTAGATATCTATGAAACAAAATAAGAGACAGGAGAAGGACCAGAACAAAAGGACGTGAGGAATAAAAAAATAATAATAATAAAAATAAAATGAAACAAAATAAGAGAGAACAGCAGTGTTTATGTCAAAAGAAAAAAAAAGAAGCAGACGTGAGCACTGCTGAGAGAAAAAAATAATAAAAAAATGAAAGGAAGGGAGAGTTTGAGCGGGCAGCAGTGTTTATGTCAAAAGAAAAAAAAAAGAAAAAAACAAGAAGAAAGGAGCAGACGTGAGTGCTGCTGAGAGAAAAAATAATAATAAAAAATGAAAGGAAGGGAGAGTTTAAGCGGAAAGTTGATTTGTGGGAGAAGGACACGTGTACAAAAGACAAAAGTAGGGTTTAGTTTTGACAAAAGGATATTGATTTTTTTTTTCATAGTACATGGTTAGTGGAAGGAGGGAAGTTAGAGAGGAGGGAAAGTGGAGCTGTACGAGTTCGAACCCTACTCTCGATATTCACACAATTCTTACGTATGTATTACCACCAGGCACTAGGCAGTGCTATCTGGACTTTTATATACTCTTTTTAAAAGACTTGTAGAAAAAGAATAATTACTATTTTTATTTTTTAAATGTTGACTAACGTAATGATACTAATAATATAAATAATGTCTTTGATTATATTAAATTTATTATCAAATTTCAAATTTTTTTCTCATTTTAAAATATTATGAATTGATTTATTTTAATGAATCAACTTAATTTAATTTATTTTAACTCGAGGCGATTGGTTTGGGTATCAAGTTGAAAGAAAATAAATGTTGAATTTAATGACACATAAAGTCTTTGTACATTAGTTTCTATGAATACAAATAGTTGAAGTGTGTTAGTTCTTATTAAGTTAGTGATTCAAATTGGAGTTAATGAGGATGGCCGGGTGGTAAACGGTGAGAGTCGACGTAGGGGTTGGAAAGTAGGGGTGAGCAAAACTAATTGATCCGACCGCTACCCGAGTAACCCGAAAGGGAAAACAAGTGCACGGGCGGGTTGTCTCGGATCTACGGGTCAACGCGTGTCTGACTCAGTTTTATGCGAATTTATTCGGACGGTTTCAGATTACGTAAAAACATTTCGCTTGGAACTGAAACCGACTGAGAGAGCTGACGTGCATAAAAAATGACGTCTAGTTGCCTTGTGTTTGTCTTTGTAAAATGAGGACAGCTGGTTGCTTCTCGAAAATAACATAACATAACATCTATTAATTAAAGGATATCCACATTGCAGAGCACCTTTGGATTTGGAACGACGAGGATCATAAAAAATGAATGGCTGATATTATAACTTTGTGTGTTTGTTTTTGGGAAACGTGTTAAAGACTAAAGTTGTTACGGACCGGTCCCGAGGCGAGTTCTAGTGTGCCCACCGAGCCGGGGCGGATCAGTTCGGTTCCTGCTTATCCGAGCTTGACGAGTTGCCACCGACCTGAGACGCGCCAGACCCGACCTCCAGTACGACTATCCCAATGATAACACCGAGCAGGGGAAGGACGAGCTAACTCAGGACTCGCGAACCTTCTAGAAAGGGACGCGCCTAGAGACAATGCTTGGAGCCGTTGTCACCCTAAAGATTGAAGATCACGCAGCCAGCACGTAACGGGCTTGGCAAAGTAAATATCGAGAAAAAGATGAGTGATCCCCTGAATTGTCGTGGAGGAGTTCTGCTACGGAAATCGGATCGGTAGTTATCCTCCTTCTGCGTGGCTCCACTATATAAAGGGGGATGGACCCCCCAGGTTTGCATACTCTCTACTTACTCTAAACCCTAAGACACTCTGTGCTCCTTCTCCTCCAAAGCCCTATCTAACTTAGGCATCGGAGTATCTTTGCAGGTACCACCCCCTTCATCGGACTCTGGAAGAGGGAATACTCAATCCCTAGGAGGAGGAGAGCTCTACCATTCCCAGCATCAACATTGACACCCACCATGGGGCCCGGTAAAACTAACCCAGGCCTCAAGAATACCCCTAGCTGGATGGTGCGCACCAGGAGCACGGTGAATCACAGATCGCCACCACGGAGTCATCACTCGGCCAGTCAGAACGAACGCCCACCACCGCACCGCTTGGAGCTTCTCAGGCGAAACGAAGAGTTAACACGCCAGATCGCGGAAGCCCGTGATCACGAGGAAAGACAGGGCCACAAGACACCCTCGCGGACCAGAAGAGACGACCGGGACTCGTCAGGTCGACGCATCGGCGCCACGGAGAGCCCAAGGCGAGAGGCCACATCCAAAGCGTAACCGCAGCGAGAGAACCGATCCTTCGAAATCGGGCTAACCTTGCTCCCCTTTGACGAGAGGGTTATGGCCGATCCGGTCCCGAAGTGGTTCCAAATCCCCAACATGGACGCTTACGAGGGTAAGACCAACCCCGAAGAGCACATTACCTCCTTCAACGCGCGGATTCTACTGATCGACGCATCCAAGGGCTTGAAATGTCGGACCTTTCCCTGCACCCTGAAGGGACCGGCCATGATGTGGTTCTCTAACCTCCCACAACGCTCGATCCACTCATTCAGGCAACTCGCCGAGCAATTCGTGGCCAGGTTTACCACGAGCCGAGCCTTCCGGAGAAACTCCACTTGCCTAGTCGGGCTCAAACAGAGGTCGGACGAGACACTGAAGTCCTTCATAGAGCGTTTCAACAACGAAATCGCCAAATCAATCTCAAGACCGATGTGGCGCTCCACGCCATAGTGTCGGCACTAAAGCCTGGTCCCTTCTCGGACTCCTCGCTCGCCGACTGCGGGATCTCTGGGCGGTGAGGCGCCGGCGATGGGGTATATCAACATGGAAGAAGTTGCCGCCGCCAAAAGAGAAACCCGTAATCAAGAAGACAGAGTAGAGATCCGCCCGAGAGAGGCGAGAAAGAAACGAGCGCCGAGGGCGGCAACACTACGGAGGACGGTTCACTCCTTGCGGTGGGAAGGGACCAGGAAGTCTTGAAGGAAGCCTACACGGGCAACCTCATTACCTTGCCCCCTCGGAAGGGCTCCCCACCAGATGTGGATCGCCAGAGATACTGCGAATACCACCGAATCTACGGGCACACCACAAATGAATGTCAGGCGCTAAAGATAAAAATTGAAAAACTCATACAGGCAGGACATTTAGCGAAGTACGTGGACAAAGGGAACGGGGGCGACCCCCAGAGAAAACGAAACAAGTCGTAGAAGATCCCGTTCGCCTGAGCGCAGGCGCAATCGATCGCCGGCTCGGAGAGGGCGAGAAAGACGTTCACCCACCCGTCAACGCAGGAAGGGTCGAGACGAAGGTACCCCCTCGCTCAATTTGATTGCAGGTGGTTTTGCAGGTGGTGGCGAATCTAGCAACGGTCGGAGAAGGCACCTGAGGTCCGTCAATAGCTCAACGTCGCTAGCGACCCCGCCCGAGGCCTTACCGACCATATCCTTCTCGGAGAGGGATTATCAGGGAATAGATCGCCGCCAAGACGACCCAATGGTGATCACAGTACACCTCGCTGGATTTAACGTGAGGAGAGTGCTCGTCAACCAAGGAAGCTCGGCGGACGTAATCTACAAAGAAGCCTTCGATCGACTCAAATTACCGAGCTCGATTATCAGACCCTACCGAGGTACGTTAGTCGGTTTTTCAGGTGCTAAAGCTCGGGTGACTGGGTACTTCGACGTCTTGCTCACCTTCAAGGCTGACGTCGAGGTCAAGACAATCAAAGCCCACCTCCTGGTGGTGGAAGCCGATTCAGCCGCGGACACCGCCTACAATATGATAATCGGCAGAACTGTCATCAATGGGATCGGGGCCATAGTCTCCACCCCCCATTTGGCGATGAAGTTCCCCCTATCCGATGGGCAGATTGCTACGATACACGCCGACCAGAAGGAGGCGAGACAGTGTTATGTCAACAGCCTAAGGGATGACAGGAGAAGAGATCGCCCCAAGTCGAACTGCAAGATTGAGCTCGACCCGAGGGGCGAGAGTGATTTCCGGCCAGTACCGGTCGATGACATCAAGGAGGTCGAAGTAAGAGGATCTAGCAAGAGCATACGAATCGGGATACAACTGCCCCAGCAGAGCGAACAGTCCCTGACGAAGGTCCTGCTCGACAACACGGATCTGTTCGCGTGGGGCCCGGAGGACATGCCCGGAATAGACCCCAAAGTGGCCTGTCACAAGCTAGCCATAGAGCACAGCGCTCGCCCCGTTGCTCAGCGCAAAAGAAGACTGATAGGGGAAAAGAAGCAGGCAGCCAGAGAAGAGACCTCAAAGCTCTTGAAAGTCGGGTTTATCAAGGAGATCAAGTACCCAACTTGGCTTTCCAACGTCGTATTGGTCAAGAAGAGCAACGGTAAGTGGAGGATGTGCACTGACTTCACCGACCTAAACAAAGTCTGCCCTAAAGACCCATACCCCCTTCCTAGCATCGATGCTCTAGTGGGCTGACGCGTCAGGGTACCAGGTGCTCAGTTTCATGGATGCGTACTCCGGGTACAATCAGATCAAGATGCACCCACTCGACGCGCCGAAGACGGCTTTCATGTCGGAAACCTCCAACTTCTACAGCGTCACTATGCCCTTTGGTTTGAAGAACGCAGGGTCGACTTACCAGAGAATGATGGATGAGGTCTTCGCCAAGCAGATCGGGAAGACGATCGAGGTGTATATGGACGACATGGTGGTCAAGACCTCCAGCTTCGAGGCACACTACCGAGACCTCCAGGAAGTATTTGACATTATGAGAAAGTATGACATCAGGCTTAACCCCGAGAAGTGCTCGTTCGGGGTGCTCGGAGACAAATTCCTGGGGTTCATGATCACCCACAGAGGCATTGAGGCCAACCCCGAGCAAGTGCTTGGCGGTGATGGAGATCTGCGGCCGAGCTCTATCAAGGAAGTGCAAAGACTCGCTGGTCGCATCGCAGCCCTTTCCAGGTTCGTAATTCGTTCCGCCGACAAATCGCTTCCCTTCCACCAGGTACTCCGGAAACCAACTCGGTTCGAATGGACCGACGAGTGTGAAACGGCTTTCCAGAGGCTCAAGGAGTTTCTGGCGTCACCACCGGTCCTTACACGGCCCACCAAGGGAGCCCCTCTCCTCCTCTACCTGGCGGCCACCGACACCTCGATCAGCTTGGCCATGATAGAAGAGAAAGAGACCAAGAAGCGCCCAGTTTACTTCGTGAGCAAAGTCCTCCACGGGGCGGAGCTAAGGTACCAGAAGGTAGAGAAACTGGCGCTCCTGATAGTAACCTCCGCGAGGAGGTTGAGACCTTACTTTCAATCGCACACGGTGGTAATCAAAACGGACTACCTGGTCAAGAGGATCCTGCAGAAGCCCGAACTCTCAGGACGAATGGTGGCGTGGTCGGTAGAACTCTCCGAATTCCAGATTAGGTATGAGCCCAGAGGACCCATTAAATCACAAGTTTTGGCTGACTTTATTACAGAGCTAACATCGGCCCCTGAGGTCGAGTACTGTACGCTCTACGTGGACGGCTCCAACAATTCCAAAGGCAGCGGAGCAGGAATCATTGTTGAAAGCCCTGCAGGAATCAGCGTCGAACAGGCACTCAGGTTCCTATTCAAAGCTAGCAACAACCAAGCCGAGTATGAGGCTTTACTACTCGGTCTCAAACTCGCATGGGAGTTGGGCGCCCAAACGCTCCGAGTCAGGAGCGATTCCCAGCTGATGATCAACCAGGTCAAGGGCGAGTACCAGTGTCGAGACGACATACTCGCCCAGTATGCTCAAAAAGTCAACGCCATGATTCAGAACTTCCAAGAGGTCCAACTCGAGCACATCCCTCGGGAACAAAACAACAAGGCAGATCTGCTGGCAAAGTTAGCTAGTATGAAGACCGAGGGACAGCTCCATACAGTGGTCGTCCAAACTTTAAAATCACCAAGCATCGCGGCAATGAAACTACGCAGTTGATCAGCCGATTCTTGGATGAAGGACATCATTGAATACTTGAAGCGAGGAAGATCGCCGAGGACCGGCGAGAATCACGCAGGTCCAACGGCGATCGCAAATTACACTCTAATCGGAGACGGACTCTCTGAAGAGGTTTCTCACACCACTACTCACCGCATAGAGAAATCAGATTAGAGTATGTTATGAGGAACTACATGAGGGTATCTGCGGGAACCACTGTGGAACTTCGGACCACTGGCGGCTAAAATCCCTACGAGCAAGGCTACTCTTGGCGGCCGAGATCGAATTGCCTGGACTACGTGAGAAGTGCGACAAGTGCCAAAGGTTCGCCAACGAGACCATCTTCCACCGGAAGTCTGCGACGGTCATCGCCCGCGCCTTTCAATACCTGGGGGCTTGACATACTTGGCCCCTTTCCCCTTGCACCGGGCCAACTCAAGTTCATCGTAGTCGCCATAGACTACTTCTCCAAGTGGATAGAGGCGTGTCCGCTGGCGACCATCACTTCCGAGAGGATCAAAAAATTTGTCTGGAAAAGCCTGGTTTGCCGCCATGGCCTACCCCACACAATCATCACAGATAATGGCACACAGTTCACCAGCACAGTGTTCAAGGACTTCTGCAAAGGTCTAGGAATCCGACTCGTCTATGCCTCCGTCGAGCATCCACAGACCAATGGTCAGGTCGAGGCCGCAAACAGGATTATCCTGAATGGCCTCCGCAAGCGGCTGGAGAGGGCCAAGGGCGACTGGGCGGAAGAATTCTGCGGGGTGCTATGGGCATACCACACCACCCCCCAGTCGGCAACAAATGAAACACCTTTCCGGCTAATGTATGGAATGGAGGCCATGGTGCCAGTAGAGCTCGGTTCCACCTCAGCAAGAAGAGAGCACGCTCAGGCATTGACGCCAGAGGAGGCAAGAGTTGAGCTCGATCTCCTAGAAGAAACTCGGGAACTTGCCCGTGTACAAAACTTTGCAACTAAACAACGTGTCGCCAAGCACTACAACTCCAGAGTCCGACCAAGGACGTTCAAAGAAGGAGACCTGGTCCTCCGAAAAGTTGAACTGGCTCAAAAAGACGCAAGGCAGGGCAAGCTAGGGCCGACATGGGAAGGGCCATACCGCATCAGATCGGAGCACCGACACAGCGCATACGGAATAGAAGAACTATCCGGAAAAGCAATACCGAGGACCTGGAATGCTACGCACCTCAAGCTCTACTTTAGTTAAACACTTGTAAACAGATGGCGTACTCTTTCCTTTACAAACCCTTTTTCCCACTGGGTTTTTGGTTTGGAAAGGTTTTAACGAGGCGCATCCTCCTTCTTTCCCTTTCTTCCCCATTTAATAAAAGTCAACCCCATTGCATTCAAAGTGTTTTAACTAAAAATCACCGAGTCCCGAGCTCGGAAGGTCTTAACCGAGCAACAGACCCCCGTGGTCCTAAACCCAAGTCAGCATAAAGGCTTGGTGGGCTCATTCGCGGCTCGACCCAGTGGTCCTAAACCCAAGTCGGCATAAAGGCTTGGTGGGCTCGTCAGCGGCTCGACCCCGTGGTCCTAAACCCAAGTCGACATAAAGGCTTGGTGTGCTCGTCGGCTCGACCCTGTGGTCCCAAACTTCGCTCATGACTCGAGGCTCGGAACGTCTTGCTCGACCTAAACGATACATTCAATCTCAAACCCGAGTTATCATAAAAACTTGGTAACCTCGTTAGAGGATCCGAAACTCACTATCCAACCTAAAGGTTTCGTAAGAAAACTGCTACTCGGCCTATACCGATCCACGGAGAAATTGTCTCAACTTCAGTTGAAATAAGTTTTATTCGGGGGAAGCCACCCGGGGACTACCCTAGCCGAGTAGCAGCTACCCGAGGTCGACCCCACCCGAGCACAATAACCAACAAATTGCTAAAGCAGAAAACAGAGAAGACAACGATTAAGCTTAGCCAATTTCATTAACTCAAAACAAAATACAAAAGAGCAGCTCGTAGAAGAGCGGCTACATCATCAAGACGGAGCAAAGCAAAGTAAAACAAATTACGCAAGGGCATTCCCTTGGTCTTCAGCTCGGTCCCCGACGATCTCATCGGGTGCAAGACTCTGACTAACAGCCGCCAAGTCATGACCAACTCCGGCCTCCTCGCCCCCAGGATCCTCCTGATCCGACAAATTTTCTTCCTCGTCCTCCTCTTCCACAATCTTTCCCTCTTTCACTACCTTGGTGAAATCGAGCTCGGAGATGTCCAGATCGGGGGCGATCACCTTCAACTGCGCAACGGCATTATCAAACCCTTCCTTATACTGAAGGGCACTATACTCGCGATACTCCTCGACCCGAGCATCTTCGGACGAGGACTTCTCCTTCTCTTCCCGCAGTTGACACAACAAAAGGTCATTTTGGGCCTGGAGTTCCTCCCGCTGCGCCAGCAGAGAAGCGTTGCTCCTGTTCAAATCATCCCTTGCCTCCGAGAGGCGAGCATAGTCCTCTTGCAACTTGTCCATCTTCTCCTCAAGCTCACCAAGCGCGGTGGCCTTGCTTTGGTACTTTCTCTTCGCCCGGCTCGGCCGATCGCCGTGCCCTTATCCGATCGAAAGGAACGGGCCATAGCGGCAATCTGAGCCCATAGAGACCCGGTGCCTTGCCTGAACCCAGCTCGCGCCTCGGCCATGCACCTGTCGTCGGACCTCGCGCGATCCGATCGATCTGGTCGGAGTGGTCGGCCGACGTTCAAAGGAATCCTCGGCGTTCTCGCCTTGGTCGGCGAAGTCTCCAAGGTGGAGGAACCACTCAGATCCATCAGGGGTATTCAAAGGAATCCCCCATGAGGTCCCCTCTCGCTTTGCAGGGTCGTTTCGAACCGGAGTCGGGGGAGCGCGCGGTCGCTTCTTAGTAGCCTTGGCGGACGAAGGGGAAGCGGCTGCATCAGAAGGAACCGGCCCAGGAGCTTAGACGCCCTTTTCTCTTTGAGCTCTCTTGAGGAGCTCGACCATCTCTTTCTTGCTCATCTTCGGAGCCATCGTACCTGAAAATAAAGTGTAAGTTAGTACTCATGTTCGGGCTGAGAATCATGCTAAAGGATGATAACGAGACTTACTTAAGTAATCCCTCCACTGGGGCGGATCCTTTAGAGCTCGGGTAAGGAGAGGACCACAATGCAACGTGGGCAAACGAGCAAGAAAGTTCACTATCGTCTGGTCGGTGACCGACAATGAATTAGAGTCCACCTCTTTTATGGGGCGAGGATTGGAGCTCCAGTAAAAAGGAAACAAGGGCTCGTTCTGAGCAGAAAAGAAAAAGGGATCCCCTCTCCTTACCCGGATTTTGAAGAAATCAGGCTTCCGGTTCTTATAAGACTGGTCGAAAAGCTCAAGAATATAAAAACCAGGTATCTTATTGAGCGAACACCACTTAAGATGCTTACCAAGTCTGAGCTGGAAAAAACTGAAGAAGAGAGCAGCAGAGGGGGTAACCCCAAAGTACTCTGACACGAGCTTAAAGGCTCGGATAAAAGCCCAGCTGTTGGGGTGTAATTGCGAAGGGGCCGCATCCAGCCATAGGAGGACCTCGCACTCAAACATACTTAACGGAAAACGGAGACCGATTCGCGTAAAGAAAGTTTTGTAGAAGAAACAAAAGTCGGGGGAACTAGACTCGCCCTTGTTAAAGCATACTCAGTCGTCGGGAGAGCAGGGGAGGCAAGTTACCTCCTCGTCTCGATCCCGGTTCGGCGTAAATGACACACTAGACCGAAAGGCGGCCACCCCAGTGTCTGAAAAAATGTTGGAAGCCACCCTGAGTACATCGGGGTGCACCCAGGCGTAGGGAGACCTATTATCTCCCACTCGGCGCTCGCCCCCCTTATGAAGTGAGTACGAGGGAACAGACGCAGAGGGGGGAGAAGCTGGAACCCAGGAGGTGGGAGGAACCACCTGGAGAGGCACTGGGTCACGACCACCGACGGACGGTAATCCCTTGTGGCCAGAGGCTCCGGCGTAGGGTGGCGTAGAAAGGTCAAAAGACGTGCTCGTCGTTTCAGACGACGAGCCGCTCTCGGGACCCAAAGGTATCGGAGAAGGGGGACGACGAGAAGAAGAGGAAGAACAGTAGCAAGACTTACCAGGAAATGCGAAGGAATGAGGGTGAGACAGCTCGAGTACGTGACGCAGGAAGACAAGCAGACGGCGTTGGGAAAGCGAGAAGAAGAAGAGAGAAGGAAGGAGGGGGTGGCTTTATAACCCCCGTAGAAGGGAAGTGAAGGGGCGAATCAATCCGAGCCCTCCATTTGCGAAACCAGGTGAAGATCTAGCGGTCCGGGTTGCATCAGATGATCGACGGTGAGAAGAGAAACGGTTGAGTAAACGTCTCATCTGAGTCCCATCACGTGGCAGAATGCCGAGTAAAAGCGCGACACGTAGAGCGTGACCCCCCAGACAAACAAGCTTCTGGGACACGCCCCCGACCTCAGTGACTCGACTCGGATACCGACCCAAGGACATTAGATAGACCCTCCGCCCTTTCGTGCAAAGAGTCTAGGGGGCTTGTGTTCGGCCGGCCCCGAGGCGAGTTCTAGTGTGCCCACCGAATCGGGCGGATCAGCTCTGCCTCGCTTATCCGAAGCTTGACGAGTTGCCACCGACCGAGACGCGCCAGACGACCTCCCGACGACTATCCCAATGATAACACCGAGCAGGGGAAGGGCGAGCTAACTCAGGACTCGCGAACCTTCTAGAAAGGGACGCGCCTGGAGACAACGCTTGGAGCCGTTGTCACCCTAAAGATTGAAGATCACGTAGACAGCACGTAACGGGCTTGGCAGGCACGAAATATCAGGAAGAGATGAGCTGATCCCCGAATTGTCAGGGAGGAGTTACCGCGCGCGGAAATCGGATCGGTAGTTATCCTCCTTCTGCGTGGCTCCACTAAATAAAGGGGGCTAGACCCCCCAGGTTTGCATACTCTCTACTTACTCTAAACCCTAAGGCACTTTGTGCTCCTTCTCCTCCAAAGCCCTATCTAACTTAGGCATCGGAGTGTCTTTGCAGGTACCACCCCCTTCATCGGACTCTAGAAGAGGGAATACTCAATCCCTATGAGGAGGAGAGCTCTACCATTCCCAGCATCAACAAAAGTGAAGAGGATGAAAATTTTCAAAATAATATCTTCAATCAAACAAACTTGCAGCGACGTGCCTTCTTAATTTTTTTGACAAAAGGTGTGTCTTCTTCATGCTTCTTACTTTTTTTCTCAATAATATTCTCTATTCCCGATCTCTATTCTCGGCATTTTAGATTCTCCCCTTTCTTCCAATGGCTTCCCTACTCTCTGTGTCTTCACGATCTCTGTGAGTGTTATCTCTGCGTTCCCGACCTCTATTGGAATGGCTGAAAAAAGGTTCTTGGTTTACGATCTCATGCTTCAGCCGCACCGTTCGTAACCGTCCTCACTTCTACCACTCGCCGCTCACAGTCACTGGACCACCGTGGGTCCTTCTCCTTCCTTCTCGCCCCCACGAAAGCCCCCTCCTTCCCCGTCCATCATATGGACGTAGTTGTTAAGCCCAAAAACTTTACCAGGCCAAATAGTGGCCCAAACCGCCTCAACCCAACTCGGGACCCGTCCAACCCATTAAACTGTAACCCGCCTAATCCGAAAGGCCAAACGGACGGAACTGGGCCAAAAATAATACTCTTCGGATTTGGTGTTTTGGGCCCGAACCCGACCAAATCCGACCGATACTCAGCCCTATTGGAAAGTATAAGGTGGACAAGGTTCGATCCTCATCCACTAACAATTAACACACTAACAACTAACTTTCACCTATAAAAAAGTTATTATTCAAGCTAAAGTACGCTAAGCTTCTTAAATAAGCGAAGAAACATACTCAATGAAGGCAAAAACAAACACACTGATAGAGCCAAAGTTCAAAAACCATTAATAAACTCAAATATAAAACCTTAACACAACGAGTCTAGAGTAGTAGAATACGTATATGGACAGTGCTGGTCCTGAGCACGGTTTGGATGGGTCCAAGGCCCATTTTTACGTGGCACTAAACAAAATTTTATTTAGTATGTATAAATGTTAAAATAAAATGTTTATACAATAATATTAGCTATCTTTATTATTATTGCATCAGCTGAGATAAGTTTTTCTAAATTGAAATTATTAAAATCTTATTTGCGATCTTCTATGTCACAACGTAGATTAAATAGGCTTGCTTTGATTTTTTTTTGAAAATGATTTTTTACAGAATCTTGATATTGAACAAATTATTAATGATTTTGCAACAAAAAATGTAAGGAGGACAATATTCAATCGATTACCTGAGCATTATTTTTAAGGTTTATACAAAACACTCAAAATCTCAGGAGCAACCCTATATGTGGATAGAAAGGATAGACGCAAGGAAGTTTGATTGATTGAATAGACTCAAGAGGCAAGTCAAGAAGAATCGCCATATACTAAAACCTAAAGTCTATATTGAAGTTGGGTTCGATCCCCTCCAGTGACATTATTGGCATCTCAACCATTGATTAAAAAAGAAGAGAGAGACTTTAACACATGAAAAAGAAGGAGTTGAATCTAACGCTGCAGAGTCTTCGGTGAAATTTCCACGGGAGAGAATCCCCACGTATTGAAGTTGATGTCTAAAGTTTGAAACTATATGATGCTTGAAGATTCTTAGAGTCAAAGATGTGTTGTATCACTGTGGTCTAGAAGATATTTTTGGAAGAAACATAATATGGCTAATTGAAGATTTTCAGCGCAACTCAAGTTTGCTCAAATTTGAAAATATCTAGACGCGATGTATTTATTAGATCGTGCATGTACGAAAAAGAAATTAAATTCTAGAGTAAACCCTTAATTTAGCCCCTAAAGTATGTGAAAGTAATAAGTAGTCCATAAAGTTTGTGAAATCCACCATATTAGTCCATAAAGTTTTATAAGTAATCCCTTACAATGACTAATGAGACAGATTTCACAAAATTTTAGGGACTAATTTGACGGATTATACGAACTTTAGGGGCTACTTATTATTTTTATATACTTTATGGACTAAATAGGAGAGAGTGTGTTAGTTCAGGGACTAAATTAAGGGTTTGCTCTAAATTCTATTACTTATACAATTTAAGCACTGTGTGTAAGAACAAACATGATCAATTATATTAATTTAGAACACCAATAGAGAGACTTACTTATTGAAGACATGTTTAAAAGTTATCGGGAATCGCCTTTGTGTCGTACAGCTCTTGAAAGTCGAGATGTCAAGTCTTCATTTGCCTTATAACACACTAGATGATCTTGATTCTCAATGGGAAAAATCATAGAGCAAGCAATTGAATAATGTGAAGGAAAAGGGGACCCAACCATATTATTTATTAATCATATGCGCCTATCATCATGGGCCTAGTGGTTAGGCCTACACTCTCTTCTACATAGATCAGTATCAAGTGTCTGAAGTTTATTACCAATTGATCACTTAATTAGTAGGTCTAAACATCATCAAACAAATCATAACGTTATCCCGTTTTGGGCAAACCGTTGATTACATTCGGCTTGAATTATCAGAAAAATTCCAACACCGCTCAATCAACTTTTTTTAATCTTATGTAACGATTATATTTTACTTAACAAAACAATGTCCATGCTCGCCTATATAAGGCCTTCATTTTCATAATGAAAAAAGAAGAATAACAACATTGTTGTAATGTCGCGCCTAAGCGAAAAATACTATTTGATTTCATTTGTAATATCCTGTACATAGTTATATAGTTGTCATTCTTTTTGAGTGATAGGAATCTTGGAACACTTTGACAAAAGTGTTTGTTATTAAGTGTTAGAATCCTATCACCTTTGTAATTTCTTTGTTTTTTGGGTTCAATAGTGTAATATTTCATTCAAGGCAACGACTTCAAAACATTACACCAAGAGCAAACGCTCCACCCACTAACGGGGCACATTACAAGCTTTCACACTAGCTTACAAGACTATCAATGTGACACAGTACAACAAATTGAACTGACAAGACTAATTTTGCCTTCTTTGACTCCACCAGGCCTGCTTCGCAACTTCTCTGAAGTGTCAGGCCATGCCAATTGAAGCTCCCAAGGTTGAGACATGAATACTAACAGAGGAAGGAAACATTGAAAACTGTAGTCTTTCTAACTAGTTTAGCTTCTTTTTTCTCAATTGATTGCAAAGGTATTTATCGCTAAACCAGTACAACAATCAGTTTTGAATTTACCTAGAAAATCCACTGGCCAAGATCATTTCCATATAGAATGCATAATTGCTGCATCAAACTTGAAATAGTCTCAAAAGCTCTGTTCAAAACTTGTCTTCATTAGCCTATGCAATGTCTCTAATAGATCCATCAGTATAGATCAGGATAGTAGCTGAACGATACAAATGCTTAGAAAGCATCCAAAGTGCCCCTAACTAGCCTAAATATCAAACTAAACTCACATACAGTAGGAACAGTAACAACAATGACAACAACAACAAACAACAACTAAAAAAACAAAGACGAACACGACAAACAACAACGGCAACAACAAACTACGATACCAACAACAACATCAACGAACTAATCTCCTCCATAACCAAGCTTCCATAACTTTAGTTGGCCCTGTCTAGTGGTGGCTCAGGAGGGGTTAATCAAGGCGGTTAAAGGCGGCGCCGGACCAGATCTGATATGGGTGGAGGTTGAATCTTCAGATCTTGGAACCGACGGTCAAAATCCGGCATCAGCATGGAGGAAGATGGAGACTTGCCATTGGTTTGAACCACAAATCCTCTGCTGCTTCCTTCGTTATTTCCTTCGCCGGCTACGCTCCACCGTCGGACATCTCCTTCTCCTTCGCCGGATACGCTTCACAGACGTGGCCTTCTCCACCGTGTTCACTGCCATGGAAAGCTTCACGAGGAGGAGAGTCACATCGCTGTACCAGAGGCGGCGCCGCCACACCGCACCAAAACCCTAACCAGAGGGTACCAGCGAGAGAGACTTTCTCTCTCTAACTCCCTCTCTCTCTCTCTCTCTCGATACCTTTGTAGTTTCTTAATTTAACTCTAATTTGGGTAGAAGTCAGAAGAGACTTGGAAGAAGAAGAAAAATTGGAAAAAAAGAATATTTGCAGTAGAGCCCGGAGATGCTAAGGCGTAAAACATACTTAGTGTATATATGTCCCTGGGCGGAATTGTTATAATGTAATTCTTGACAAGTTGTCAAAACTAGACATAGCATATGTGGTGAAGGTGAACCGGCATAAATTTCTACGTGACATTATTCATCGTTATTTTTTGTTTTTTATTTATATTTTGTTTAACTAATATATCTAAGGTTTTAATTGCATTTTTTATCTCTCAACTTTCTCAATTTGGTGATTTTGATCCCTCTTTTATTTTTGTCCCCCAACTTTCTCAATTTGGCGATTTTCATCCTCATAATTTTTAATTACACTTTTGATCCCTCAAAATCATGAATTTTTTGCACTTTTGGTCCCAAAAATCTTGGATTTTGTGAAAGTGGGGTACCAAAAGTGCACATCCACGATTTTTAGGACCAAAAGTGCAATTGAAAAACATAGAGATCAAAATCGTCAAATCGAGAAAGTTAGCGGATCAAAATTGTAAAAAATAAAATAGGGGATCAAAATCGTCAAATTGAAAAAGCTGATGGACCAAAAGAGCAATTAAACCTACGTCTAATAATCTAATAATGGTTAAATTGTGTATCAAGAACATTTTTTTATAAAACTCGTCAGGTTTTTTCCCACAAAAGTATAACTTCATGTTTTCTTAACCATGCTCTATCTTCCGGTCAAAGAAAAACCATGATCTATCTTAACTCAATCATGTTTAACATTTTGGAAAAGGGTCTAACAAATGTCTTTAGGGCACTGGTTAAGAAATCAAAAAATATAAGTTTTATGTTGGAAAGAACAACTTTTAAACTTTTAAAAAATTGAATGTACCCCATGCAAATAAGTTTTGAGTTTAAACACAATTCAACCCTATTTATTGTGTTTCCCGGTCGTTCTTACAATAAATACATAGGACCCAAACTAAACCAACATTATAAGGGTGCCTAGTTTTTTTTGTTTGCAAGAGACGCGTAGAGACAAAACACAAAAGGTAAAAGGGCAGTAGGGCACACACAAGTGACGCAACACCAAAAAATCGCCACTTTGCTACTCGCACCGTCTCATATTATTTCTCATTTAAGGTTATGCACACGTCTTAAAAAATTATTGATTGCATCTATTTTCAAGATGAAATAATTTATTTTGACTAAAATGCCCTTACTGTAATGGGAGTTGGGTAGAAGAGTAATTTTTTTTAAAAAGGGTGGGGAAGGGGATATATTATTATTTCAGTAGCACTAATGGCCAAATTATAACTGTCCCCGAGGGGATTTGAACCATGTCCCTTGGGGTTATAAGGCCAAGCTCCTACCACTAAGCTAGCACACCATGGACAATTTTGCATCAAGGGGGTTTTGAACCCTGGTCCTCTAACTTATAAAACAATAGGTAGAAGAGTAAATTGATATAGGGTAGTTGAAATATAAATAAATAAAGGTATTGTTAGAAAAATATAATTAATGTTCTCCCGATATTATAAAGTGACAAATAATTTAAAACAAGTAAATATTCTAAACATGACAAATAATATGAGACATTGCTCCTTTGATCATTCTATTTTTGGTGCTAGCCCGCCTTTAATTAATTGTGGCATTCACAAATGTTCACATTTTTTATTCAACTAGCCAGGTACTCATGCTATCGCACGGGTCAAGTTGGTTTTTTCGCATGTCCGCAATATCTCTATTTTAGTTGTAATGTAAAAGAGAAAATGAAAGCATGTGTTATTGTGTCTCAAGGAATGAGCTAGGAGATAATAGTAATTTAATTGCATGTTCCCAATATGACTACCTTATTTGCAATGTCCTCAATTTTTTTGAAATACACTTTTTAGAAAATTAAAGCTTTACATTGTGACAAACATAAATAATTATTTTAAGTTCTTTAAAAATGCAAGGTTTTCCCGTCAGGACTCGAAAGTAAAATAATTATTTATAAATAATAAAGAGATTTATAAAATTTATTATATGCTCATAGACAATGAAATTATATCGATAACATATATTATTTTCTGCAGAAACTCAAAATCAAAATAATAAAATATAAATAATAAAAACATTTATAAAATTTGATACATGTTTAAAAACAATGAAATTATGTTGATAATATTTAATGTTTTTCCTTTAGGACTCAAGCAAAATAATCATTTATAAATAATAAAGACATTTATTAAGTTTGATATGTGATTTAAGAGACATTTATTAAGTTTGATATGTGATAATATGTGAAATTATACCGATAACACATAATATTTCCCGTTAGGACTTAAAATAATAACCATTTATAAATAATAAAGACATTAATAAAATTGGATACAATAAAATTATACTAATAACATGTATTGTTTTCCCGTCGGGACTCAATCAAAATAATTTTTTTAAAATAATAAAGCTATTTATAAAATTTGGTACGTGCTCAAAGAGAATTAAATTATACCGACAACGTGTAATATTTCCCCGTTAAAACTAAAAACAAAAAAATTATTTACCATTTATAAATAATAAAGATATTTAAAAATATAAATAAAAAAAGAAAGAAAGTAAAAATTATAGAAATAAGAAAAATAAAAAATTTAAAAAGTAAAAAAGTTAATTAATAAAAAAATAATATAAATTCAGAAATCTAAAACAAGGAAAAAATAAATAAAAGAAAGAATGGATAGCATAAAAGAGAAAGATGCAGTGACTTTCTGATGATGCAATGTCTTCCTGATGTAGAAAGGAGAAGAAAACATAAATGAAAAAAATGAGTGAGTTAAACAAAAGCGAAAAAGAAATTAAAATTGAGAGCGTGAAATAAAATGAAAAATAAAGAAAATGATGAGGAAAAATATGACCTGTGTCATGAACTTTTTGCCTTGGTAAAAAAATCAGTAAATATCCAAATTAGTCCCGATAAAAATTACGAAGACCAATTTAGTCTCTGAAAAATAAAAAAACTAATTTGGTCGTTAAAAATCTTAAATATCGGTCAAATTACTTATTTTTAAGATAATTTTTATGGACATTTTAGTCTATATTAGATATTAATTTGACCAATATTTGAGATTTTTTAAGACTAAATTAGTATTTTTTATTTTCTAGTGATTAAATTGGTCTCTATAATATTAATTATGAACCAATTTAAGTATTTAGTTACACGAACAAAATTTTTGTTGAAAGGATAAATACAAAAACGAACTGATACTGTTGCACTATTTGCAATGAAAAATAAAAAAAGAAAGTGAAAAAAAGGAGAAAAAGTGACGAAATGAGGCATTGAGCGGGAAGTTGAAAACTGTGCCGGGGACACGTGTGCAAAGTAGGTTGATTGTTCATTTGTTCTATTTCATTGGCATTCATTTTTACTGGCTTACCTTCTTCAGTGGTGTTCACTGACCTGACTGGTCTCCATTCAGTCGTTCATTGTTTACTCCCACCCATTTTCGCTTCTCAGTCACTTTTTTTCTCATTGCTTTTTCGTTTCATAGTCTTGAAGGTTAACAACTTTGGGTTCTGCCATCAACAACATGAAGCAAAAATTAGGCTATTTCCTGCTTTTTTCTGTTTTCTATTTTTATTTAATTTTTACAACCTAATTACTGAACTTGTTCAAAATGATCAAATTAGTTTAATTTGAGTTAACCACTCATTTGTCACAGAATTAAATTAATTTGGATACAATTTTTCCTTAAATTCAAACAACCAGAGTCATATTTTTTATATTAATGGGGGAGGGAAAGACAATTAGGCCATACAACTATCTCCAAGGGGATTTGAAAACAATACAAGGCTAGGTAGTTACCACTGCACTAACACCTTGGAATCATATTGATTTGATCGTTTCACAAGAAAAAATACAGTTTTTTTGATGAGCAAGAAAACATACAATTAGTGCTTTCTACATAGCTGACTATATTTTTATATAAATTTTCAAAGTATATATCGTAGGAAGCTTTTTTTTTTATGAGAATAGGAAACTTTGTTTTAAAGTTGAAGAGAATTTCATTGAGCATAATTACACAAAAGTAAATCTGGAAGAAAAGCACTAGGTTCTCAGCCTACTTCAAGACGGTGTGAGCTGCCCCTTACAAATCGACAGTATATGGAATTTAATTAGCTTAAGAAAACCACAAATTTGTTGCATCTCCAAGTCTCAAGCAACAGAAACTTGGAGAAAAAGTAAAAGACTAAAGCAGTTCCTCTGCCATAACGCATAATTAGTATAAGAGAAAAACGTGACAAAACGCAACAAAAACTTGGGGAAAAAGTAAAAGACTAGAGCAATTCATTTTCTTTTTAATTATTGATATAAGAGAAAGCGTGACAAAAACCGCGGGAAAGGAGGAGGAGAAAAATATGGGAACGCCTTTCTTTATTATTATGATGATTATGATTGTGAAGCTTTAATGGCAGAGCGATCGGGAAGGTGTGGTGCAACCGTAAATCGACTGCATTATGGAAAGAGGTATATAAAATCCTACGTATAATTATTTTATATCAATTAATTTTTGTAACAAAAATATTTCAGAAACCTAGAACGCTAATAATTAAATTAAACAATAAATATAAAGTTATATACAGTTATATATTTTCGACAAATAAGAAAGCATATGGATTATAATGTGTTGACATAAAAAAAATATAGTAGTGAGTGAATTCAATCAAGCCATGTATCGGACAATAATTCAAATTGGTTGAATCAAAACAACTTTGATTTATTACTATTATTGTGCAAGGAGCATAGTTAAAGGTGTCAAGTGACAGTAAAAGGTGTGAGACAGTGGTGGCTGTGGTCGAGGGCACAAGTGACAATGGTGGTGGGTGAAGGTGCAAAGTAACAATGGCAGTAGAAGGCATTGGGTATCAGATGTCCTGGAGGGGGATGAGAAAAGAGAAAGAGACGGTTACAAAGGTCATGGGAAAAAAATATTTCGATCGTAGTGGATTCTAAACTAGCCTCCATCACTAATTTAATTTTTAAGTAGTGAACATGATATGATAAACCTATGACTTACCAAACCACGGATTAAAATTGATCAAAATAATGTGTCCTATCTCCTTTATCCTAAGGGTGTAACTATTGACACATGCACTTTTACTAAAACACCTCTCAAAAAGTAATTTTTATCAAAAATTTATTTTTAGACGGCATAAAATTATCTGAAAATAAACTTCTAAAATTACAAAAAGTGCACATCAAGTTTATTTCTGAATAAAGGTGCAAGCTAGCAAAAACAAAAGGTGTTAATAGTTACTCTCGTATCCTAACATCAAATGGGCCCAAAAAAATTCAAGTAAAAACGGGCATTTCAATCCAAGTGATAAAAAGCAAACACTTTCCCATATCAGGGTTCTACACATACTAAATAATTCATTGCATTTTGACTCTATTTCCTAGTTTATTACGTCCTTGCAATGTCTCCTGCCTGATGAGCATCATTACAAGAGTGATGAACCAAACAGCATTTGTTCAAAATTATTATTTTTTTCCCTTCTAAAAGAACAGAAAAGAAAAGCAGGGCATCCATCATGTTGCTGCATTGGCCAGACCGTGCGAAACATATATACGCAATTACATAGCAAACAGCAACCGAAAAAGCATAAAATAGATCATATTCATCTGGATAATAGCACCCACGGGGACTGAGAATTAGAAAGAGCGAACTCCCTCGGATTAAAAATGGAATTCCAAAATAACTATCCACTTTTCAGTTTTCACAATATAGGCACATGACCTCTATTCTTGAATATCAACTAAATTAGCCTCTAGAAAGTAAAAACACAATCCGAATCAGATCTACACCTCAAATTTCAAAGGTGGTCAACTAACACTAACCAAAACACAGCCTCCACCTGTAACTGATCCCTAAATTTGAGAATTATAAGGACAACGAATCACAAAAAAAATTATTCTCTGAATTGAACTTATATATGTTACAAATGCTATGGAAAGATTATGCTACCTGCTAACTAACGCTGAGAGGTGGGCCAAGCACAATGATAGAACCATGCATACAACACTCAAGAAGATTTATTCAAAGTTATTCCACTAGGAAGGAACCTAATACGGCTACAACGTTTTAATTTGGCTAGAGCTTCCTGTGGCTTACCAAGCAAGAGATCCACATAAACTGCAGTAAGTGTGGCTTCTGGACTGTTAGGTAATATGGACAATGCCTGCGTAACCAATATATTAGCTTTCTCAAATTCACCCTGCATCGCAGACATTGCTGCAAAGTTTGCATAAATTGTTGCCCGTGCCTCTTCTGGCTTAAGGAAAACAATACTTTGACTGTCCTGAAGAGAAGAATTCTTGGCAGCTGCGGATCCTCCATTTACCTCTTCAAATTCAGAAGTCCTTTCCACTTGCCATTTCTCACAGTCCTCTTGGCTGAATGGCAATTCAACATTGTTTCCCCCAGACAAAAAATATGACAAGAGTTCAGCAGCTTCCTTTGGTCTGTTTAGCAAGCAAAGAGCCTCTGCCGCATAAACATGGCCTAAAAAGATGTAAATTCTGGAACATTCTGGAAGTTCTAAGAGAGATTTTGCAACTGACAGTGCCATCACAGGATTGTCCAATTCCAGCTCCACATATGCTAAATTAGCAAGAACAGCTTGCTTAACCATTTGATTTTCTCTTCTACAGACATCTTCATAATAGGAGAGGGAGTTCTGAACGAGTTCCTGGCTAGTTCCTCCCTTTTGTTCTCTTGTGTCCCCATTTGAATTAACCTGACCTAAACCTACTGCTACTGAAAATGCCTTTGAATCAGTGCCATGTGAGTTTTTAAGATTTGCATTCTTTGAAGGCGGTACTTCACTTGTATCATTTTCCTCCACGGAAGAATTGGATGGCAAACCAGACTTCAAACGATTTGTACTGTAGGAGTCCAACAAGTGAAGGGCATTCAAGAGGCACTGCCGAGCAAGGGACATCGATAACTTTAGCCGCCCATCTTCACTTGGACAACAATCATTCCCTTCGGAAGAGTCCACACGTCCATTTCCTGGAATTTGATCTTCCACAACAAGTTGCCTCCATTTTTCCAACCCAACAACACAAACTCCAACCTCCAGCTTCTCTGAAGGAACCCGACTTGATTTGATTAGGCCCTTTTCTAAAGCCATCAGGCAGCATTCTGAAAGTCGGAGCCACAATAGAGGCTGTCTGTAGAAGACCAAACTTGCCTTCTCGAAACATTGAGCCGCTAGTATTGGTTTTCCACAAGCCAAGTACTGCACGCCACAATTATAAATTATAAGGAGAGAATTATCCTGCAAGAAAGTGGTCAGCTTCAATGGCTGATCCTTCCGCAGGGACGAACAATTAGTTAATGCCTTTGAGAAGAATAACGAGGACGTCTGATGTTTCCCGAGCTGATAATAAATGCACCCAAGATTGTTGTTAAAAATGCTTAAAAATGCTGTGTCTGTCCGATTTCGTGATGCCATCAATAGCTTTATTGCCTTGCGGTGGTTACCACGAGCATATTCAAGCTGAGATTTCAAAAGAAGAGCCATGGATGAATCTCTTCCACGTGCAATGTTCATAGCCAGCTTGACTTCTCGTTTTGCTAGCTTAAGGTTCCTAGTAAGAAGCAGAAATTTAACCTTGTAAAGTTGCAACTTCAGCTTTAAATCAACAGTAGAAAATCTGTCAATCAAAGCCCTAGAAAGATCATTTGGAGATGGTCCCATTGGCCTGATTAAATTTTGTCCTTCCATATCCAAAATCATGGCTTCATAATCAAGCGTGTCTTCAGACAAAGCTCTGGATAGATGATTTTCAGATGCATTAACACTTGACCCTAAATCAGAACTGGATGCATCAGCAGCTGATGCACTAATGGTAACAGGTGCAGACTTTGTGATTAAATTTGCAGATTGTTGCTGTGTTGTGTTCCCATTGTCACCTTGACTTACACTACTAACACCAAATGCTTTTTCCAGATAAGTCAACACATCCTAAACAAACAGATTCCAGCTCAGAACAGTGCACTTGTATGATTAGAGAAGCTAAAAAACCGGGAAAAAATAAAATCTTTTAAGCCATTCACTAGCAAAGTTAAGACATGCACGCGCACACACACACACAGCGAGAGAGAGAGAAGACTGCAACTAGAAGAGTGCAAGAATATATGGCAACTACCAAGAAAGTTTCACATCATATTTTAGCGGAGAAAACAATCAAAATCAAGTAAACTCAAATCTATATAACTTTCAGTTTAACCACATTAATAGAGATAATGGGGTAGAATTTTCAACAATGCCTCTCATTTTATTCTTGTCTTTTTCATAAAGAAATAACTAGTCAAATACAACACCTACACGAAACCCATATTTTCTGTGCATGAAACAAATGGTGTCTCTCTCATTCTCTTCCCCCAACCACCCCACCCCCCAAAAAAAAAAAAAAGTGACAGGGCTTTCTGTTAGGAAATCCAGATCCGAAATAAATAATGCCTAGGCTAATTTGTAACCCGTTATTGATTTTCTATCTATGATAATTGAGAATTGCATAAGCATAATAAGTCCATGATTTATGCACAACAACAAAAAACCTCCAAATAGCTACAAATAAAAGATTGAAACAAATTAACTGACAAATCACCAATGAAAACATTCAGCTGCCATGCCCAACGTTAGCTTGGGAAGAAAGATTTGAGTTGCCACAAGAGAAATGAGAGGCTTGTGGTTCAACTGATCAAAGTAAACTTAAATTGAAAAATAATGTATAAATTATGTATATAACATTAACATTTACATATTTATTGAAAATTAACTAGCCACACACTAATAAAATAAGTAAAAAACTTAATACATTCATGAGATATGAAAATCATGGTTGACAGCAATGCATTAAGCAACAAAAGTTGCAATTATTAAAAAGTAAACCCACTAATTAAATTATCATATAGAACTTACAGCTGATTTTGATGCATCATGGCAAGCAAGGCTAGCATCAAGCAGCAGAAGACAAGTATGTAGAGCCGTTGTCTGCTTTGGAAAAGAGAACACAAAAAAGGGGTAAAACAAAGCCATTAACACCCGAGCATAATATTTATTAACAAAATAACATCAAATAATGTGACATACCTCATCTATGGGTTCGATATTTTGAAAGAGGGGTTCCAAAACTGATACCGTCTTTAAATAGTCATGAAGATGGAACCAGATGATGGCCTAGAGAGATTGAAATAACAAAAATCACATCAAGAAATGTAGTAAAATCACAAATATAATCAAAGTAGCTATTGAGAAAAATAAATGAAATTAATATAAGGAGCAAAATGAACATACAATATTTAGCATTGCCACAGAAGATTCAAATTCATCTGTATGCATTGTGGCGGTGTTATTTGCACCCGAAAGCTGAAGTGATGAAGCATTACTTCCTTTGGATCCCAAAGCAACTTTATTTCCAACATTGTTAACTGACTCTCCTTGATCTCCAGAAGTCAGAGTAAGCTCATCATTTTTTCTCTGAATTAACTCCCACAGAAAAATAAAAGGGATAAATACAAAATTACAAATAAGTAGAGATGAGAGCTTAAGCTGCAATTCAATAAATCCAAAACAGCATTAAGTTGATTTCAAAACCTTGTATTTGAATGCGATCCCCACTTGATCCTTTCATTAGGGGGCAAACCATGACACATTGGGGGGCAAACCATGATAGAAGCGAGAACTTAAAGTCTACATACTGAAGACATAAACAAAACTTCCTATCTTCTGCACCAACTTTTACTTGATAGGCATTCAAACAGAAAATCCTATTCCACTCTTCTCCACCAGTGTTTCCTAACTTGTAATATTATCTTTCACGTGGTGATGTGCATATAGGTCCCTCTAACATGGACCCTGGTCTGGTCCAAAGATGAACCCTTAATTGAACCTGCTACAGCAGGTAACCATGTAAAATTAAATAAAAATCAATCTTAAAAAATTTTGCTGTCAAGCGCAGGCTGCCATCTTGACGGTCACCCATGCCGCTCCTAGACCCTCTCTGGATTCCTTTTTGCTGCTTTCTGAGGTCATGCGACTGCTGCACATCTGCTCCCACCCCTCTCCCTCCACACACACACCCCCCCCAAAAAAAAAGTTCACCACACTCATGCAACCGATCCCATCAACACCTTCACCATTCCTTCTCCCCAGAGCAAAATACCCCAAGACAGCACAAATGGCAGCAACAACATTCCCTTCCTTGAGCAAAATCCTCATCACGAAACTGAAAATTTCTCTGGCAATCTTCCTCCCTTCCACAACCAAAGTCCTCCTAGGCTTACCAAAGAAAGCCAATAACACCATGATGGCGGAACCACGGGCACCACCACAGCCAGAGCTGCAATCATCGAAAGCAGCCCAAAAACCGTCCCAAGAAGCACCGAGGCATAAAGGGCAGGCCACCAAGAAGTCAATGACTGAGCTTTCAACTTGTACCAATGAAATCATGGACTTGAAGAAATTCCATGAAGATGTGAAGAGCAAACCATAAACAACCACAAAAATGCATACCCAACGTCTCCATCTGTTCATGATTCGCAGCAGTAACACGTAAGAAGAATATGGATGACCCGGTGAGGTGGGTGTGGCTTCGGGTTCCTCTTCCACTTTTGCCATTGAACGAAACCAGTAACACCGCTTTGATTTTGCTTCCTGTTTTCTTTCCCAAGTGGAAAACTTTTTCGTGCTATTTCATTGTTTTGCACATTTTGGTTCTTTCCCAGGAAGGAGAAGAGTTGTAGTGAAGGGAGTCTGTTCATGTTGGAGACGTGCTCAATTATCCAGTTACGATGGTTCTCAAAGCTTCTGATATCGCACCTCAAACTTAAATTGGAACGGAAACTGTTCTTTTTCTTCTTCGAGGAGAGAAACAGAGGGTGACAGAGTGTGGGAAGAGCAGCCACACCGCCCTGCGAAAGCAGCGAAAGGAATCCAGGAGAGGGTCTAGGAGTGGGAAGGGTGACCGTGAAGATTGCAACCCGCACGTGACAGCAAAAAATTGTTTTGAGACTGATTTTTTTTTTTTCAACATGGTTACCAGCTGCAGCAGGTTCAATTAAGGGTCCATCTTTGGACCAGGGTCCTTATTAGAGGGCCCCTATATTTTCCTCCTTTAAGAATATTGAGAACCAGAAGAAGGAATTTGAAGGAAAAAATCTCATTAACCACAGTATACTAGGTCCAACAGGTAGTGAGATCTTATCTGCATTCTTATTCCAATTAAGGAAACCAAACTCATGGATTAAAATGATGAGAAGCTATCAACAATGAATACGGCCTTCTACAATTTCAAACACCCATTCCACCAAATAAGGCCAGGTGTCAATTCGGCAATTCATTTACCCCAAAATATTTACATGAATCGGGATCAAAGACTCACCCAAATTATGATAAATCAGTATCAAAGGCTCAGAAGTTACCCATATTTACATGAGCTAATCTTGTCAGAATGTTCTCAATTGGTATCAGTGTCATTCAATTCCAGTTTTCTAATACATAATGGTAAAAAAATTGGTTTCCCTCAAATGCCAACCATGAAAAACAAAAGCTATAGCAATTAGCAAATATTAAAAATAAAAAAAACTATTAATCTAAAAATAGCATACCTTGATTCCATTAAGTACTTCAAGCAACTTTTTGGGATCAGAACAACCATCTCGGAGGAATTCCGCAATTGCAATATTATGAAGGACCTGAAATATTTGAATTCAAAACCTTAAACACTAAGACTTAGAAAATATGATTGTCTTAGATAACATCATAAATACACATTATAAAGATAATACAAAGCTTGATGGCTTATATTAACCCGTGAACCCACCCCGCTGTCCTCTGCTCTTAACATGCTTGAATGTGGATGATAAAGAATTTTATTGTTCTACAAACACAATTGCTGTCTCAAATGCCATCATCAAAGTTAATCACAAATTCAGTATTTAGAATTTTTAATTGTAAACTTGTATGAGATACTTTATATGTATAGAGCGCAAACACCAAATCCATGATTTCTAAAACACACAAACAAACAACTGGTGACTCCATTTTATTTCTTCCACAACAGTAACTTGTGCAGGTATACGTACTCCAAGGTTCCTTCAATTATTTAAATTTAATCATCATATAGCATACTTAAATATCCATAATGAGAATACATAAAGACATAAGAAAAGACTATACATTCAGAGCCAAAAGGCCCAAAACATTTAGGGGGGAGAAAAGTTACAATGCGACCAAGGTATTATCCAATGACTTGCATGGAACTATGGAAGTAGGTGAGCAGTATGTGGGTGTAATTAGTACATATATCATTACTCAGTTTGCTATACATTAAGAGCGACCAGCAACCATCCTATAGATAAATATACCGCAAATCAAGTAGCATTAGCATCAACAACCAAAACATAAAACGACAATCAAGTCCAACTTATAAAGATTGTCCTTATAAAAAAAAAAATGAGATCAAAATCCCTCGTCTGGCAAAAATCATCGGATCATAACTTTCCCATGTTGGATCCACAGCATTTGTTTCATCTTCTACGATGCAATAAGTTTCTCCTTATGTTCAGTGTTCTTACTCGTTACATACATGATACATCACACAGTGCAAATGCATTCACATAAGCATCAGCTCAAAGCAGCTTATAACACAACTTATCCAACCTATTCACAATATAAACCAGATGAACCGATGCACATTAACATCTATAGCCACAGAAGCTACACTGCAACTGCAACTGCAAGTGCTTACTAGCTACAGTTCCCGGAAGGTACCGAAATTGAAATTCACCTCGTAAAGAAAATAATAAAGCCGAACCAACAAATCAATCCCCTGAAGTACAGCAATTAGTATAAAAAACTTGCACCGAGCGAAGAAGCGAATAAAAGAAAATAACAAAAGAACAAGTGTCAATGAACAGTACAAGCATCGAGCATTTCTTGGATAACAGAATAGACGTCGGAGCGATCAGAATCCATGGTAAAAGGTGAAGATAATTTATTACCTTTGGATCGTCTTGTTTCTTCTGCGAAAGCTGGTTCAAGACCTCGACGCATTCGGCAAACTTGCCTGATTGGAAATGCAAGGCAGCGTCTTTGGCGAGGGCAACAGTGACCGTGAAAACGCCGTCGTCGCCGTCGGTGCCGGAAGAAGCATCGCGGTTGGCGGTTGACGACGGGGAGGACGATGGCAAATCTCGGGATTCCATGGCCAGATCGACTAATCAGGATTCAAATCGAATTGTGAGAGGGTTTTGGGGAAGAGAGAGAAGCAGAGCCCTAAAATTGAGTGAGGAAAAGTGGAGTGAAATGAAATGAATCTCAATTACATTTAAAATCGAAGTTAAGGGGAAGCTATGGTTAACATGTTTGAAGAGAAAAACCCTTGCTCTTTCTTTTGCTTGCTTTGGATGAATCTTGTTCTGCGGAGAGAGAAGAAAAGGGTGCGAGCCGAGGATAAAAACCTATACTAGTACGCCGAATCGGGGCTGGTTCAGATAGAAAGAGAGTGGAAGTTTATTTTTCATTTCTTTTTGTCAATAAACCCATAAATTGCTCACTTTTTTATTTTTATTTATAAAAATAAAAATTATCCCCTCCTCTGGCAAAACGTTCAACAGAGGAATTCATCAAAAAAAAAAAAAACGTTCGAAAGAGAAACATAAAATATGGAGAAATCATCTTCCCCTTAACGAAAGCAACAAAAAAAAACTTAAAACTAATAAGTGCGACTTGCGACTCCCATCACAATTTATAACCATGTTAGGAACATAGGTACAATAATATATCAAATCACATAATACATTTTTTTCACTATCAATAAGATTTTTTCTTCAAAAAGAAAAAAATTATTTTTTCTTCAATGAGATTTTTTTCTTGAAGTTATAGTAGACTACGCTATGTTTGGTTGGACATAAGAAAGTTAAAAGAAAGAAAGAGGTGAAAAATGAAAAGAAATAAATAGGTGAGAAGGATAAAGGGATTTTGTATTATTTTGTACGAGAAAGAAAAAAAAAATTGAGATAACAACATTTTCTTTTTTCCTTTTTTTTTGTTTGGTTAGATAGAAAATGGGAGAAGAAAACTATTGTTATTTTTTAAAAGTCAATGATACCTTTATATAAAACTATTTTGTCATATTCTTCATTGCAATTCACATTATTCTCGTACATTCATCAATCCAGCATATCTATACAACCATTTTTCTAGCCTTTTGCCACTAATCTTAACCTCCATTCTTCTCCACCTGGCGATCGTCCCAAGTCCATGTCCCCAAACCCACCGACTTTTGAAGGTGGGGGTTTTTTATGGGTATACCTTCACACCAGGACCAGCGAAATAGTCTTTGAAGAGTTGCAACCTATAATCTTTAACCTTTTTGCAGAACTTCAAATAACATAGCAAGAAGGGACCCAATATGGGACAAAATCACCGTAGTTGCTTTTAAATCTATGAGCAAGACAACTCATCTCGCCATTTAGAACCTTAAGCTTCTAAAGCAAATCTCGAACATCCTATTGTTGTATATATCTAATAAATCATCATTTTGTGTGCTTAATAGATGGATTTTGGGGTACAAAATACATTTTTTTCTGTTGATACATGTGGCACATCCATTCCCCCATGTTTGTTGTAGAATTGAAGAAAGAAATAAAGTGGTGGCAAAAGTTGGTGCTTTGGGAGTTTTATGCACTAAGAAGCTGGTGGCAAAAGTATGGATTTGATTTATGCATTTCATTGTCTTTTATGCCTTGGGCTTGTGTTTTCCCAATATTAATATGGTTTATTTTTCTCCATTTGATTGAATTTACCCTTGTATTTGAATTCAATAAGGGTTGACCATTCTTTAACAAGTTAAATAATTGATTGGCGATCGTACCACACTTAATTAACAGAACTCTGTGATGAATTGGATTTGTTGTCAAGCTTCATAAAATTTGATTTTTACTATTCTTACATGTCCGTGCTAACTCTAGTTATTAAAAAAATGAGACCTTGGGATATTCTGCAAACCAACATTAAATTTTCACTTGATAAACGAGATATAACAACCTTACATCTTTGTGCTTTGCATGGACAAACTATCTCACCTAATTTCTCAAGTTGTGGATGAAAGGCTTTGGCTATCTATGAAAGCTGGTAGAAATGGTCCTATTGCTATTTGGGAAAGCTACTGCTGAACTCATGTTGATGGTCAACTCAATTTTGGATAGGTTCTGTTCTATGTTGGGCCAAAAGATTAGTGCAGAAAAGCTGGTATTCATGTGTCATATAATATTAGAAGAGCCATTGTGCACATTTGTGGGTTTAGAGTTCAGGGGACTAGTTCTTTAGATAAGTATCTTGGCATACTTATCAAGGGTACAACCTCTAAGAGAGCTGATTTTCAATATCTTGTCGATGAAGTTTAGAATAAGCTCTCTACATGGCAAGCTACACAATTGTCTCTAACTGACAGGGCTATTCTTGCTAAGTTTGTTATTGAATCAGTTCTTATTTACCCCACGATGACTTGCTTAATTCCTATAAGCATTCTATCATACATATAAAGAATTCAACGCTTCTTTGTTTGGGAGGATGAGGATGATGCTAGGTGAATTCATCTAATTGGTTGGGATACTATGATTTTACCAAAGACAACTGGAAGGCTTGGTTTGAGAAATTTGATGAAAATAAATCAAGCCTGTCTTATGAAACTGGGCTAGCAATTTATATCTGGCGATAACAGTTTATGGAGTAAGGTGTCGAGGGGTAAGAATAGCGGGAGTTAATGGGAACTCTGCTATGATTGAAGTTAAAGCATATGATTCGACATTTTGGAAGAATATAGCTTCTATTTGGCACCTAATTGAGGACTTCGAATGTAGGGCAATTGGTGATGGTTCTACTTTTAGAGCTTGGGAAGACAAGTGGATTGATCCATACATGTGTATTGATGGATTTGGTTTCTTATTTGCCTAGTCACATGAGGGATTGGTATGAGATGGAAGATAGGAGGGGATGAGGATTAAAAATAGAGTTTAATTGGTATGCATTATTGGTGTAAAGTTTTGCACCGTCAACCAATCACGAATCATGAAATGAAAGGTAGTTGGAATAAAAACATTTTTAATCATGTGTGAATTTATGAATAGTTGATCGTGTAAAAGATCTCTTACACTCACTATGTATACCAATTAAATCTTTAAAAATAACCAATCACATTATTTCGTTTTTATTTTATATAGTTAGTTTGCATGCCATTAACCATTTTCCATAATCAAAAGTGTATCTTTTAAATTAAAAACACAATTACATTTTTATTTCTTTAACGTTTAATTTTCAATTTGTCAATATTTTTATTTTAATTCAATTTTCTAATTTTTTTAATCACTATAGTTACATTTTATTTTACATATTTCTTTACCTTTTTTTAACGAATACCAATTTATTTACTTAAAAATCTTAAATCTTTATTGTTACTTGAAATATACATAAACTTAATTGATTTAATTATTTCAAATAACATATCATTTAAAATTTATCTATCAAAATAAATTTCTAACCCTTTATATACAAAATATGAAAGTAAAAGAAAATGATTAATGAATAATACAGGGTATGCAAACTCCTCTCAAACCATCATATATAATGAGCCTAGGAGAAGGAGGGCAATCCTCGATAACGGTCTGTATAAAGCCTTCATAATGACCTTGATTCGCGAGATAATCAATTCCTATATTGGTTTCACGGTAAATATCCGTAACCGAGCCAGACCAATCAGACAAAGCAATGAGGCTTAAGGCTTTTACCAGTACTGAGCGCAGCGAAGAGCATTGACAACGACATAAGTGAATCATGATCACCACAACCAAAGAATCAAGTTCCACTAAGAGCTGAGATATAGCTAGACTACGAGCAAGGTGAAGACCATGGACTAAACCTATAATTCACCAAGATCAGTTGTTGAAACACCAAAGTTGCAATGGAAACCCTTCAAAAATCTTCCATGACTATCATAGATGAGACCCACACACGTGGAAAGGCGGACATGGACTTGGTTTATGTGAACCATCCATGTTAAGCTTGTGGCAATTCGGAGGATGCTTGAGCCAAGCAAATTGTAACTCCTTGAAACTTCCCTCAACGAAACTTGGCTCCGAGTTAAGAAGATTATGGTGCGTATTTCAGACTGGGTAGGAACTTAAAGGCCAAAAACCAAGCCAAATCCGAGGGCGTGCTTCTCAAGTCGACTGGAGAAAACACAATGGCGTGCAATTTCATGACGACGTGGATCACACAAATTACAATACTTGGAACGAGATCTCCATCGTCCATTGAGGCACTCTTGTTAATCGCGACCGTACGTCAGTCGATGTCACGCGCATGACAACCTCTCATGGATCCTGATCTCAACCGTTCCCTCGAAGTTATCACCAATCGAGTGCGATTCACGCTGCAGACTCACGAGGTCAGTTACAGACTAACTAACCATTCCAGCTGATCTCTTGTAAAAGGCAACCTCACTGAGTGGCCCAAGTACGATCTCTCTCCCCCTGCTTGTCTCTTACCTCTGCTTACCTACTGATTTAGGCGTCAGAGTCTTTGAAGGTACACCCTCATCGTCTCCGTCGTTAGGCTGCTGCGCCAATTCCTTTATGACCACCACATTACGATCTCTGATTACCACTCAAGGTACACACCGGTTTAGTGAGTAAGGTTGACTTGAAAGAGGGCTAGAGACAATATGGTCAATAAAAAGAGATTTCCTTAGAATACAAGTTGATTTCTATCAGCCCTAAGCATATTGATAAATGTGCCAAACAAAATAGGCCAATGCCATTGGTCATTTTTCCCTGAGCTTAGATCGAGTTCTAACCACTTGAAAAGGCAAATGTTGAAAAATTTATACCACAAGTCACGATTAATAAACCTTTCCCAAATCTCTGATGTAGCTTTACAATCACGTAACCTTCTTATATAATTCACCAACTTTCTATTAAAAGTTTGTATTGCGAACCATTCAAATCATCTATACCAAAATCATTAATTACTTGAGTTAAAAGAGAATGTATAAAGTTGACAAAAAATATTTCGACAGAAAATTATAAAAATCAATAAATTCTGGAATAACTTTTAAAAAGCTATTAACAGATAAAAATTGCCCATTACTTATAATAATAATAATAATAATAATAATAATAATAATATTATTATTATTATTATTATTATTTCTGGATTGTGTCAAAAGAAATAATAGGATAATGTCACATCAACTACAGTCTAGTCTACAGTATTCCCGCCACTACATAACATTCACGAGTAATCTAATTTTATTTTATTTTTTGTCAAGAGGGTAATCGATAATTGAAAATATTCTTTTATTTTTTGGTCAAAATTGAAAATATTGGCTGAACAATGTATACATTGGCCCAAAATAATTAAGTGTAATGTAGTGTAGTAATGATGTAAAGTAGCCCAAAAGTAATTTTTTTTAATATTTTGCCCAAAAATTTAAACATTTATTAAATACTTCAATTTCAATAACAAAGAAATGCAGTGACATTCAATTAAATATTAAAAATTTATTTTTTATATTTCTAACATATGTTTGTCTTTTTGAATTTCAAGACATAAATAAATAAATAAATAAATAAATAAAATATATAATATTTTACCATTTCAAAATAATAAATAGTTTACACAAATCAAAATCTTCAAAATAATAAGGTTTAATTGTATTTTGGTCTCAAACTTTCTCAATTTGGTGATTTTGATCCCTCTATTTTATTTTTGACGATTTTAGTCTCTCAACTTTCTTAATTTGGCGATTGTGGTTTTCATACTTTTTAATTACACTTTTGATTGCTCAAAATCATTAATTTTTTGTACTTTTGGTCTAAAAATCTTTGATTTTGGTAAAGCGATGATCAAAAGTGCACAATTCACGAATTTTTGAGACCAAAAGTCAATTAAAAAACTTAGGGACTAAAATCACCAAATTGAGAAAGTCAGGGGACTAAAATCACAAAAAATAAAATAGGAAGACCAAAATCTCCAATTTGAGAAAACTGGGGCACAAAAAGTGCAATTAAGCCAAATAATAATTATTGAAAATAAATAAATTATATATATATATATATATATTTAATTATTTATTTAACATCTTAAATATTTTTTTTATTATATTCATACTTATTATACTATCAACTTAATTCTTGAACATCTATGGACATCGTAAGGTGTCCCTTTGGTTTTTTTTATGTATTTTTGAAATGTGTACATACAAAGAAGATAGAGAGTAAGTGAGAGATAGAAACAAATATATATGGTGTAGGAATCTGATGTTCAAATAACAAACCTCTAAAATCAATTATCCAGCAAATGACATTATATTATTTGTTAGTTGTTTATTTTAAAAAAAAATTCCTATATACATTAAAGTTCTCCAAGTATTTAAGTTTTCAAGAGAAAGAGGTTTTTTTTTTTGAGGAAAAGAGAAAGAGTTATTAACACTAATCTTACAGATGATACTATAAAAAACATCATTCACTACACTATAAATTAGAAAACAGTAGTAAAACTGATTATGAATATAGTAAAAAAAATACAATAACAAAAATTAAAAAAGAGTCAATAAAACAAACAAAAGTAAGAAAAAAAAACTTGACAAAAATGACATTTAATATTATTATTTATTAATTTATTAGTAATTTTAAAAATTATCAACTTATTTATTATAAACAAAATAATATATGAAAATAATATATTAATTTGATTTAGAGACTCATCCCATGCACAACACAAGCTTAATTTCAAGTGTCCCAGAGAAGTCAACTGAGTGGTAAAGTGCTGCGGGATATTGGAAGCACAGGTTGGAACTCATAATGCTCCACTTCCCCCTCCCCATCCACCACCTCGTGACCATATGTACTAAGGACAAAAAAAACTTAATTTCTAATAATAATAAAATAATAAAAGAAAAGGGAAGATGTCCCTAAACCTACTAGGTTTACACTGATGTTCAATTTATCCTCTATTTTACGGTTTATTTTAGAATAGTTACAATTTGGGCTGATATGTCAGTATGGTGGTGAGTTTTGTTAATGTAAAACTAATTTTTGAACTCAAATAATAATAATAATAATAATAATAATAATAATCTTTATACTATACACTAACAAATAATTTTATAGGTATGTTTGTACACATGTCATCCTCTAAGCATACTCTTGCCACATCACTATTTTAAAATAGTTTTTTTCATACCCAATTTGATGCAACTATTCACGTGAAGGAGAACACCATCGCTCAAATGAAAGAATGTCAGGGAGTCAACAAAAAGCATGTCAAAGAAAAGAACCTCAGGACAAAAATTAGCTTCTCCCACACGCTCCTGCCATCCGATTTCAAAAATTCAAATTCAAAAACAAGTTTTCCTGGCCACAACCCTCTTTCTCTCACTCCTTTAGCATATCTCTCTCACTCCCCTCTGTACTTGCTCCCTCCATCTCCCTCCATCTCACTGATCCCTCTCCTCCTCCTTCCTATGGAACACTGGCGACGGATCAGCATCTCGCGATAGGGACGCGATTCGGGGTCGTTGCTGGTGGAGCTGACTGGCGGTAGTGCTTTTGGTCGGTTCTGTTGGAGTTTGAAGGAGGAACAGGAAGAAGCTGTTGACGGTGAACCACCATCGAAGAAACAAATTCGATTAACGAGGTCTCTTAAGAGTCCGCAACAAAACCCAGTTCTGCGAACCACAATCTGAGCCATTGTCGGAGACCTCCGCAGCGCCGGAATGCTCACCCGTGACTAATCCTTCTTCTTCTTCTCACCCGGAGCACATTCGCCGAAGCCACCGTGCGCTGCCGTCCACCGCCGCGCCGGAATGGTGAGATTTTTTACCTTCTTCACTTCTCAGTTTGGGTCTTTCATTCTATGGTATGCTTTTTATCTATTTTGGGTTTCAATGTTTTTCTTCATCTTTGTTTCTTCTTCTTCTTCGGTTCCTATTAATCTTCTTCTTCTTTTCTTTCTGATGCTTATTTATATTTTCTCAGTATTTGCAAGTAATAGAAGAAGCAACTCACACTTTTGCATCTGAGAGCTGAGGAGCATTGTCACAGGTAATTATTTCAACCCACACTTTTGCATCGCATGATTTATGTATATTTTAGTTTGTTTTTTAACATGAATGTTGTGTTTTAGATGCTGATTTTTCTCCAAAGAGGGAAGGTAGAATGACTGAGAACACGTAATATTTTCATCTTCTTAGCGTTTGGTTTTGTTTTATACACTAAATAAGTCTGATTTGTTTGGTTATGTCTCCATTGGCCCTCTCCCTTTCTCTCACACGTTTTTTTTGTTCCATGGCAGATTAAATACTGTTGGATCTTGATTGGTGTTGTGAATATTTAGCAAAGGGATAGTTGTTCTAGCCGCTTCATTAATTGTGTGATTTTAAATTTGCTAGGGTTTTTGTTTCTTCAAAAGGTTGTGAGCTGCATTTAACAAATGTTTTTTCTGAAAAAATGTGATGATTTCTTGAAGGATTGAATAATTTTGGAAGTAAACAATTGTATTACCCTTGCATGTATATGTATGTTAAGAGAGAAGAGAGATTTGGAATCAGTGAATTATTAACATTAATAAAGTATAGTTGTGGCTTTTTTGGTGGTAAAGTTTTACTCTTTCTTTTTTTCTTTTTCCTCTCAATCTCTCATGCCTCCTGATACTGATGATTTTGAATTTTTGATGGTGTGTGTGTTGCAGAACGAGTGGGTTATTTGCAGGGTGTTTCGGAAGAGTTCAGATGGGAAGAAAACTCATATTTCAGGGATAATGAGGTTGGAATCTTTAGGGAATGATCAGCGATGAGACTTGACTGTTGTTTTCTTGAATGTTTCATGTATGGCAATATTTTATTAAACTTTGTCCGTCTTAAATGCAGTTGCATTGTTTGGAGAAAAATGGCCATCAGGCAACAAAAATTGTAACTTTTTATTTTCATTTTCAACTTGATGTTTTCAAATATAGAGATCTTGGTTCGAATTTGCTTTGCAAGTCAGCAAGGATCCCAAAACTGTAGTCAATGACAGCAGCTAATGAGCCAAGTGAGTTGGGTTGATGATATCTCCCTAAGTCCTTTGTTGTTGTCTAGAGATTGTGGCAAATGGTTTTTGCATATTTAGTTCACAAGTGTGCTTATTTAGTCCTAAATGCACTAACTTTTTCACATTAGTTGGTCATTGCAAAGAAATTTCCTATATTTTGTTGTGTTAGTAGTTTATAGTTTGATCTGAGGTCGCTACATTTAACTTGGTCGCTAGAAACAAACCTACTAATATTTGCTTGGTGATTTTTGGTTGGTATGTTAAATCTGGTGTTTTGCTATTGTTGTGCAGGGCATATAGGAGCAAGGATTGTTGTGTGAATCAGTGGTCATGGTGTCAACTATCTCTAATTTGGGAATATTAGCATATATGGAGACAATATCCTAATAAGAAGCATGGATGATGACTTGAGGTGTAGTCGAGTTGATAATCAGTAATTTGGGAATGTTAGCATACTTTATAATCAGTATAGTCGAGTTGATCTTCCTAACAATTTTCTTGGAGTGTATTTTAACTTTAAAAACTATCAAGGGTTGATATAATAATTCTTGCATTGTATTTTTCTTCATTGTTCAACAATCAAAGCTTGAAGGTGCAAAGCTAGCTCATTTTGAATGTTGTAAGTTTTTATTTCTATTTGTGAAGTTCATTTGGGTTCACTAATTGAATTCTAGCTAAACATGGAAGTACATAGCAAGAGAAACATAGAAACAATTTTATAAGCTACTGATGCGACAAATGTACCATGTAACTTATCTCAGATCTCAGATAATGGGCTAAGATTTTGTTGGCATTTCTGTTTCTAAGTAGATATTTCTAAGTACCATGTAAATTACAGTTCGACAGACCAACTTCGACAGTTCGACAGACCAACTTCGACGACATCGACATCGTTTCAAGGCCTCCACTCCCCAGTAACCGCCTCGACAATGGGATCCTCCACTCCGGTTTCACGGTCACCCCCGACCGCATGCGCCTTCTCTCGAATCCTGGGAGAGCATTGGAGGTTGGGTTATGCCTGAAAGGACCAACTTCGACAGTTCGACAGACCAACTTCGACATTTCGACAGACCAACTCTGACGACATCGTTTCAAGGCCTCCACTCCCCAGTAACCGCCTCGACAATGGGATCCTCCACTCCGGTTTCACGGTCACCCCCGACCGCATGAGAGATCAAAATCGAATCCTGGGAGAGCATTGGAGGTTCGACAGTTCGACAGACCAATTCGGTTATGAGCTGTAACCGAATTAACTAACTAAAAAACCCCTCCCTTCACTCACATTCATAAGCCACTAATCGTCTAACTAATTACAACATTGGTCAACTATTTTATCAGCAAAAAAAATCTGGATTTTCATTATTTGTTAGAGCTTTCAAGTTTAATGGGTATGTGTGTCTGTTAATGTGCATATGTGCGATTCGGCTGCACCAACTTCGACATTTCGATGCACCAACTTCGGCTGCACCAACTTTGACGACATCGCTTCAAGGCCTCCACTCCCCAAGAATCGCTTCGATAATGGGATCCTCCACTCGGTTTCACGGTCACCCCGACCGCATCGCGCTTTCTCTCGAATCCTGGGAGAGCATTGGAGGTCAGGTTATGCCTGAAAGGACCAACTTCGATGCTCGGCTGCACTAACTTCGATGGCTCGGAGCACTAACTCGACGACATCGCTTCAAGGCCTCCACTCCCAAGAATCGCCGACAATGGGATCCTCCACTCCGGTTTCACGGTCACCCCGACCGCACGCGCACTCTCGAATCCTGGGAGAGCATTGGAGGTTGGGTTATGCCTGAAAGGACTAACTTCGACAGTTCGACAGACCAACTACGACATTTCGACAGACCAACTCTGACGACATCGTTTCAAGGCCTCCACTCCCCAGTAACCGCCTCGACAATGGGATCCTCCACTCCGGTTTCACGGTCACCCCCGACCGCATGAGAGATCAAAATCGAATCCTGGGAGAGCATTGGAGGTTCGACAGTTCGACAGACCAATTCGGTTATGAGCTCCAATTGAAATTTTCGTAATGACTAAAAAACCCCTCCCTTCACTCACATTCATAAGCCACTAATCGTCTAACTAATTACAACATTACTATTATGTTGTGTATACCACATCAAACGACAAGCGTTGGTTAAAAATTTTTAGTACGTACCTAATGAATTTCTCTACTACATGAATGCCATATTGTGATTTATTATACGATATCGTTATATCTCAAACGAAACAATTATTCAACGAATCTCTCTCCCGTGCGTTTCTTTGAGATAAATATGACTTATATTTTTGCATTTCATTGTTTGCTGATTTATAGACACATTTCATCTTGATTTATCAGAATGGTTTCTATGTGGGTTTATTATTAGCTTTTTGTTCATTCTTTCAACTTTTTATTATTGCAGTTTTTTTTTTCGTTCTACATCGGTGATTCAAGAATGTCATATTTCTACTTTTATTCCACATCTCAATGACTATTGATACTCTATACGTTTAATCTTATTTAGAATAATGTAACACGACGCAATATTGATACATGCCTAATACGATTATGTGATTTATTGTCAATAAATTATAACTGAACACAATAAATTATAAATTATAAATTATAAATAATGTTGATTCTTTCGACGAATTTCTCCCCGTGCGTTGCACGGGTACTCAATACTAGTAATAATAAATGTAAAACTAGCCCCAAGAGCAGAAGCTATATATAAAACCCAAAACCGGGTTTTGGCGCGAATAATTGGTACTCGACTCTGGATTCTGTGAGTCGTCACTGATCGTTGAGAAATCTCTGCAACAAAACAATGTCAGAAGAGATTCACGAAATCCACAGTCTGATTTCTTCGAATGACCACTCCAACAAGTGTTCCGGCTACTCCACACTTTTGCAATTCCAACAACATTCGTGCCTCAACCCCGCTTCGCTTCAATCCCTCGCACAATCCTCCAATTCCATAATCTCTTCTTTCGTTTCCGATATCTCACACCAGGATGAAGAAATGTGAGCATTCACTTCCACTCTGTCACCCTACAATCTTCTTTTTTATTTTCTCTTGTAGAATTGTAATGTTCATTGAATTTACTTACTTGCCTGTTAGAGCCGCACAAGCCCTAAAGGGTTTGGGATTCATGATTTACCATCCCTCCATTGTTTCCACGCTTCGAGGTATCTGGTTTCGTTCTCTTCTATGCCTCGTGATTCACTTTGATTTTATGCCTCGCTAATTTCCTCTCTGGTTTTTGCAGTGGATGATGTCAATTTGGTCTTGGACTCATTGGCCAAACTAATTACGACCACAAAATTGAAGGTTGATTAGATTTTTTTAACTTTTATTGGTGTTTTTTGCTTGTTCCGGAGAGTTTTTCCTTTTCTAAGTCGCTTGTGTTGTATTTGCATTAACTTTCTCTACTATTGCTGCAGTCTGCATGTAATTTAGGGGTATGGTGCTTGTCTGTTCAACAGCTAGGTGCATCATTTCTTGTTACTCACCTCCATTCTCTGTTAATGGCAATTGTTCATGCCCTAGACAATCCAATGGGTTCTTTGTCGACAACATTTGAAGCTACCCAGGTACTGTTTCCTTTCTTTAAGAACATCTAAAAGTGTTTGGGTATTATATGAAACCAAACAAATGTTTTTATAACCAAAAAAAAAAAAAAAAAACCCTCGTCCTTCTAGTCATTTTTTAATGGTTTAGAGATTGGCCAGTGGCCCTTGTTGTAGTTTTTTAAAATGTGTTTGCTTACCAAGTTAATTGGCATGTCAGGAAATCAACTTTTTGATGCTACAAGGGGGAAAATTAGGGGTAACCCTCATATCGAAACAGAGTTGGAGCTTATGCTTAGCCCTTGCCTATTTTTAACTGTCTGATAGGTTTGCCAAGGAGTCTTATGCCTATTCATAGCTAATTAGATTATTCATATCTGTGGACATCATGATTCATGTGTCCACTCTATGACCCATTAAAATGACGGAAAATGGAGATTCAAATTCAGAAAGTTATCCCATAAATCTATTCATCTTCTATTCTTTTTCCCCTTTTTATCTATGTTTTTTTTTAAATTTTTTACTTAGAGGATCAAGATCATCATTTGTATTTTTCATTACAGCTAAAATACGTGTTGTTACTATAACCTTGAAAGGAAAACTGTGCAAATGTTATCAACGATGTCAACATTATACTAGCATCTTGTTCGTTCTTTCTTTTTTTCGTTCTAACTACTGACTAACCAAAAGGGTTCTTACATGCATGCCTGCTATGCTGGTCTGGATCTCCTTGTATTTATTCTCAGAATTCATCTCTCAATATAGAAATTTCCTTTGATACTCCTCTCAACGTTATGATGGCAGGCTATAATGAAGCTATCTGGTCAATTAAGTGAGCAAATGAGAGACTCATCTCATATATGGGCTCCTCCAATATACAGGAGACTTCTTAGCACTGACAAGAGGGAGAAAGATTCCTCAGAAAGGTGCCTGTTGAAGATCAGCTCTACGGTTATTCCTCCTTCATTGGATCTTTCCAAGGTACCAAATGCCTTGTTCAATATTAAGAGATGATTCTGTACTCTCAGTAGCATGACATAATTTTATTATTGTTATTTAAGCTGTAAGGCTACTGCTGTTTAGTGTTTACATGTTTGTCCAAATGATTCAAAGTTCAGACTACAAACATTGTGTCAAGACAAGTTTGTAATCTAGCGGATACTTGTTAACCCTGCTGCATGCATTTTTGCTGTGGTAGACAGTTATCTAAATTAATAACTATTTTGAGTATTGCAAAGTGGAAAAGTAAACAAATTTATATCATGGCCATGACATGTCATAAGTCATAACTGATCTGTAAGGTTCATGTAATGGTTTGGAAATGTTCTCTCCGGTATCCTTTTTCAACAGGTTATTGTCAGAGATATGAAGATAACATTGCTCAATGGGATGAAGGATTTACTAGATAATGGTATGAAGATTCAAGCTATTCAAGCATGGGGGTGGTTTATTCGAATGCTTGGGTCCCATGCTTTGAAGAATAGGCATTTAGTTAATGATATGCTGAAAATCCCTGAGCGTACATTTACAGATCCTGATCCTCAAGTTGAGATTGCTACACAGGTACCATATTTGAGTTACTGCATTATCTCGTCCATGATTCATAGCGATGAGTTATATGTGGGATGCAAGCTATTCATATTATAAGTGACATGTCACAAAGTGGCTTAACAAAATTTGATTAAAATTTGAAGACCAATGAATAGATCACTCACAAGTTGTTAGGGTTGTTTATTGATTTATGGTCATGTGACTTTTCAAGCGTCCTATGTGCAGGTTGCCTGGGAAGGTCTTATTGATGCTCTTGTTCACCATCCAAAATTGGTTCCAGAGAAAAATAAACCAGCTAAGGATAATTCTCTCCAGAAAAGCAATTGTGACGATCAAGCAAATGGGTTTTACAAAAGCATGAAGCTTATAATGACTCCACTGATTGGCATCATGTCTAGCAAATGTGATATATCAGTTCATTCATCCTGCTTAAACACGTGGTGTTATTTGCTACATAAGCTTGATACCTCTGTCAATGAACCATCATTGATAAAAATGGTTTTAGAGCCTATCCTTAAAGCAATATTTCAGAATGGACCAGATAGCAAGACCATCGGGTTATGGAACCTGGGCCTTGATCTGCTCAGTGATAGTATCTCAGAGAAGTGTAGGGATGCCATCTACATTGAAATTGGACTTTCTTTATCTGGCAAATGCTCTTGGAAGCAACACCCAATTAGATGGCTGCCATGGGATATCAGTCGATTGGACTTTTATCTGAGTATCATTTTTGTTCTCATTCATCAGGCATCAGGGACAACGGCCACTTGTGATCATAGAAGTCATGTTTATGATGCTGCCTTAAAGTTATTTATATATATTCTGAAAGGAGTCAAACTGGACATGGAAAGTCCATCTACCAATTATGATGGTATTATATGGTGCTTGAACTCAATACTAACATTCATGAAAAAAGTATGTGAAGATTTGTACTCAGATGGCAGTGAAAATTATGGCGTGTATTATACTTCCATTCAGTTTATAGATGCTATCACAAAGGAGTTAGGTCCTTCTATCTTGGGATCTCCTCTGTACAAGTTTTCTTTAGACTTAAAATACATTAATGACATGCAATCGGTTGATCATAACAAACACCTGAAGTTTCTGACTGTCAACTGTATTTCTTATATGGATAAGGTTTCTCCATTGGTTTATTTGACAGCGCTTTACTTCCATATGATGGTTCAGTTACCATTAAAGTCGCATCAATCAGACTGCATCTCACAGGGGATACGTGAATATTTTAAATTTATATTTTCCTCAGGTGATCCCCTGGAAAATCTCCTCACTTGTGTTGGCTTCTTGTACAAACATTTTGAACTAATTTACTTAAACATATGGATAACAGTGGCCCAAGGTCTGAATTACTGTGTACATGATGCAAACTGGAAGTCACTCAAGGAATCCTTGTCTGACAGCATTGGATATTCTTCCTTATGCCATCTTTTAATTTACCCAGTCGTGGCACATTCTGAAGGTTCAAGATTAACCTTGTCAAATGCTAGTGCCTCTAGGCTTGAGCTTGTTATTCAAACATGGAAATCACTCTATGGATCTCTTAGTGCTTCAGGCTTTGGATGTTCAACATCCACCAATTTCTCAGGGGATCTTTGCCAATTGATAAATAGGTGCCTTGATGAAAATGCTGGCATGTTTGAAAGTGTCACTGATTTTAAGTTAACATGCAATGATATAGATCTTGGTGTCCTTCATCTATCTGGCAATTTCTTGATATGCATTCTTGAACAAATTCAGACTTCGAAATTAGTTTCAGAAACAGACAAAAGTAAATCTGAATGTGGTAGCCAGAAATTCAGCAGTATAAAGAATTGCTTAAAATTTGCTTCCAAGTAAGTTCAAACATGTATTGTAAAGATAGGATGTGCCTTTCTAGTTGTTTGTTTCATACCTGATCTCTCTGTCTTTCTTTCTCTGACTTTGTGAGTATCTTTTTCATATTTTTGTGTGAGGTAAAGTTGAACGGTAGAAGTTCCTCTTCAACATGTATCTACTTTTTCAATAGCCTGATAAGATGACATTGAAATTGTTCTCGTCCTGCATTGAGTTGGAGATGTAGAAAGCAATTTCATTGGCATGTCAATACACTTCTTTTCCTTTTTATATTTACCTATTCTATTTTCTGGGGATAGGTTATTAGAATGTTGAGATTATGATCACAACGTAGGCAAGCAATGGACTTCCTGATATGTATTTTGCTGCTTTACTTGGTCAATATGAATATCATTTTGATTTTAACCCGACATTTGGTATTAGCTAACCTACTCTCATAGCTGTCATGGGTATGTCAATTATTTACAAAACCAAGGGAATCGTTTATTTAAATTGCTCCTGATCATATTCACATGGCATTTCTCAGGTATATGAATTTATTGAGGATAAAGATGGTGACAGACCCACTACCTGGTTTTGTTGGGACCTCAAGGTCAGTCAATATAAACTTTCTTCTTCAGTTTTACAATGCATGCTTGGTTGGTCAATGAGTAACTCTGTTTGACTCTCACTTTACCATAAATCCATAAATCACAGGCTGTCTTCTGCATTGGCATGCTTTATTAATCACCTTCACTGGAAGCAAGATATTCTTCTTTTTCTGGAGGTTTGTTTCCCCAGTTTCCACTTCATGGTTCATTAAATTTGCGTCCGCACTCCATTAAAGTATTTCCACTTCACGGTTCATAGTGGCTGATGGCTTTTATTAATTATGCTTTAGTAAAAAATGACATTCAATGGGTTGTTGATTATCAGAACCATGATGGTAGACATTATTTCTTTCAGTCGGTCTTCCTTTCCCCTTTGTGTTTCATTGTATTGGTTGGGGGGAAATGGATTTAATTTGCAGAGTACCTCCATTACTTGAAAATTTTTGTTCTGTTAAGCTTGTTCGTGATTTTCTGTATACTTGATTGCAGATTGTTTCTTGTCCATTACTTCAATGGCTATCGAATATGGGAACGCAGGATGAAAGAACAAAGGATGAACTCCAACTTCTGTGGTCTGAAATTCTTAGTTCCTTAAGAAGAAGTCAACCTCCAATAAACTTTGGTTCAGCTTTACTCAGACTTCATGAACCTCTATTTGAAAAAACTCTTGATCACCCATATCCCTCCATTTCAGAGCCAACCATCGATTTTTGGAATTCTACATTTGGCCAACAAATTATTGTGGATTTGCCCCCAAATATGCTTTATGTCTTGGACAAACTATCCAGACATGGAAAATTAAAACTTCAGAGGAGAAGCCTACCACCTCTTCAAAAATGTCATGCTCATGAAGAAGTCAATAACACTTTGCAGGGATACAGAGTCACTGCAAAACATAACAGGACTTCTAAGAGGGTAGGACTAGTGTTGGATACACAAAAAGAGGCGCCGCCTTTAAGTCTTAAAAAGAAGAGGTTAGAACTTACTGAGCATCAAAAGGAAGTCAGGCGAGCACAGCAAGGAAAGGAAAGGGATAATGGAGGACATGGCCCAGGTATTAGAACTTACACTAATGCTGACTTTTCACAAGGGCATGATGATTCGCAAGAAAGCCAGGAGATAAGAGATTCTGAAGCCATATTGCAGATGTTGAGAAAAGCTATCTAAAAAATAACTGACTTTGAGTGCTGCACTGTGCACTGACGCAAACTTGTGGAGGGGGCTACATTCCTAAATGTCTTTATCTTTTTTTGTGGAGAAAGGGCATAACTCCCCAAATCCCAATTGAAATACCTAAATTATTACTGCGGAGTTCTAATTTTATTGCAAAAAAATAATTAAACTTAGATTATACTCTTCATTTCAGATTAATAGTTGTTAAAAGAAGCCACGAATGTTAGGATTAATAGTTGTTAAAACAAATGTGTCAAAAAAAAAAATAGTTGTGAAAACAAAAATAATTGAACTCAGATTATACATTTATACTTTCCATTTCAGGTAACGGGGTTGCTGTCGCGGTTAGGATTAGAGAATGTTTCAGCTGAGTTTGATCCATATATGCTGCGTCGGAGAAGCCACGTTTCTTTACTTGAACATGTGACAGATGATGACTTAATTCCGTTAGTCACTAATGCATTTCAGTTACGACAAATAAGGGGAGGGATACATTATAAAACAGGAACAAAAAAAGAACGTTTTGAAATCGATTTTTTTTTCCTTACGTAAATAAACTCATCATTTCACTGAAAATAAGTTTCTCAATACAAAATAGCGTATAATTAAAATCTTGGCTACTAACATATAAACGAGATGCTCTAGCTGACGAATGAGCAACACGATTAGCTTGTCTCTTAACATAACTAACCCTCAATGTTATTGCAATTACTCGGCAATGCTTTGCACTTCGATAAAATTACCCCAATCTCAGTATGGATATTTTTATGACTCTTCATGCCTTCAACAAATGACAAACAATCTATTGAAATCTATTCTAAAACTGACAATTTTTTTATTTTTGGGAACTATGGACGTATTTATTCCTAAATAAATATAAAAAATAAAAAATAGGTGCAATACACATTATTTCTAATCTCTTGTGAAACGTTTGCTCTAAAGATTGACGAACGAAGGATGACTTTTAATTTAAATTAAAGCTGAAAGTTAATCCAACACATTTATTATTGCATGATATAAAAAATGTATCGAACAATTGATTGAAGTAATAACAATTGATGTGGATTGAGGACAACCGTGATTGTATTTTTTCAGCCTTGGCTTTTGATTTCTTGCCTGGCTTTTCTGGTTTTTAATATAAGCTCTTTCTTCAGGGGGAAAAACAATTGGAAATGAGTCGAGTCGAGTCGAACTTGGTTCAGCTCGACTCGACTCGATAAGAATTGGGTCGGCTCGAAACTCGACTCGAGTTCGATACGAACATTTTTTTTAGCTCGAACTCGACTCGATTCAAGCTCGCGATCAGCTCGGTTCATCTCGTTAGCTCGAATCGCATTAACCAAAAGTCAAAATAACATTAGTTTTCCAGTTGAGCTCGGTTTGTTAGTTTGACAAAAAGTAATTACAGTTTTTTACTGCCTATATATATATATATATATATATAGTCGGCTCATGAACCAAACGAGTCGAGCTATGCATAGCTCAAGTTCAACTCATTTATTTAACGAACTCAATTTTCAGCTTAAGTTTGACTCATTTGGTTCATGAACCAATTTCAAAGAGCTAATTATCGAGTCGAGTCTCGAACTATGTTCGAACAGTTTAACTAATTTCCAGCACTGGTCTGAGTGCATGTTGGACATGTCCCCTAAGTGGTTCTCCATCGATAAATTGGCGATAAATTGGTTTTTTTTTATATAACTATCGATAAATTGCTATCGTTTCGAAAATATAAATGTGATAAGAAAAGACGATAAAAAAAGAGAAATAAGGTGAAAAATATGACAAGTCAAATGATGAAAAATAATATAAAGAAGACCATTATTAAATGCACCCCCCACCTGGTAGGTACACCCCCCAATTTGTGAATTTTCTAAAATATCCCTCGAAAAAAACAACAAAAATTCTTTTTTTTTTAATTCTGAACATTTTACCGGAAATTGTAATTTCAATTGCAATTTCCGGTATACAAATTGTATACCGGAAATTACAATTTCCGGTATACAAATTTTAATCACAATGTTACCGGAAATTGCAATTTCCGGTATACAATTGCAATTTCCAGCAAGAATTTTAAACACAGTGTTACCGGAAAGAGATAATTCTCTATTGGGGGGAAACTTAACCTTTTGATTAAGGATCTTTACCCATACTGTCAACAATCTCTCGATGCATTCGGACTAGCTTACTTTGCATCGAGGACTAGCTTACTTAGCAAAGTAAGCTAGTCCGAATGCATCGAGAGACAATCGTTGATAAACAGATGCCAGCTTATGATGGTCGAAAGAGCTTATTTACGACAGGTCCATTCCCCTTTACATCAAATGATTTTGTAGTCAAACACTCATTTTTTTTATTTTTTTTGCACTCAGACTTGGTGGAAAACGCTCTCATTGTGTTTAAAATTCTTACCGGAAATTGCAATTTCCGGTAAAATGTTCAGAATTAAAAAAAAAGAATTTTTGCTCTTTTTATTCAAGGGGTATTTTGAAAAATTCACAAATTGGAGGGTATACCTACCAGGTGAGGGGTGCATTTAATAATGGCCTATAAAGAAACCACCATAGTTTTTCAAAATCATCCTGTCTTAAACAATACTCCCTCCGGTCCTCAATGTAAGAGATAAAAAGGTGTTTTTTAGGGGTTCAAAATATAAGAGATATGTGAGATAAAAAGGTGTTTTTCATTGGAAAAAAGAGTGTTTTTCTTGGTTTTGATGAATTAGGGTTTTGTCTCTTATATTTAGGACCGGAGGTAATAGTCTCCAACAAATATCTCGGAGGAGCAGTGTAAAAATCAATCACCCATGATTGATCCACAGACTCTAGACTCTAGATTCATCCACGTTTTCAAATTTCAAAGGTAATCACATCATCAAATCAAATAATAAAAAACGAACATTTTGATACCCAGTACAAAATACCCATCCATGTTCCATCTACCTAGGGCTGAAAATGAGTCGAGCTGAGTCGAACTTGGCTCAGCTCAGTTCGGCTCAGCTCGACTCGACTCGATAAGAATTTGTTCGGCTCGAAACTCGACTCGACTCGATATGAACCATTTTTTTCAGCTCGAGCTCGACTCGACTTAAACTCGCGAACAGCTCGATTCAGCTCGTTAGCTCGAATCACTCTGTTCATATTTTTTGTTTACCAGTCAAATGAACACAAAATATAATGGAAAAAAATGCAGCAATAACAAAATTTAATGGAAACAATTCTTGCTTCTCTCTCCATCAAAACCAAATAGAAATGCAGATATATCTCCAACAAAAAAGAAAGAAAGAAATGCAGATACATCAATACAGCAATAACAAAGACATTAACAAAGAAGCAAATGAGAAGAAGAAACCCCCCCACTGCCATCATCATCCTCCTCGTGCGAGTTCGAAATCACCACCGCCTCGGTTCGTTAATAGACCTATTCATCCACCACAATCAGCCGCTCTATATGTTCTATAGATGTCTCATCCAACGTTCCTCTGCCATCTCGAGCACTCAGGACCACAACCGTGTGGTGCCTCCTACCCCTTTTGGCCTTCTGTAGTCGATTCGACTCATCATCGCCACCATAGGTGGTCCCCTGGCCTCCATGGAGCTCAACCACTGGCCATGAAGATGAGATACGGCGCGATTTTAGGATCGTTTTTTGGGTGAGAAGATGAGATAAGGGAGAGAGATCGGGTGATTGCCACGACTAGGGTTTGATTTCGGAGGGTTTGAGGCCGAGAGAGAAGGAGAGACAATTTTAGGGCTAGGGTTGGTTGTAATGGAAGAAGATGAAGGAAGGAGAGAAAAGAGAAGGAGATCGGCGTTGGGAGAGGCGGGAATGCGAGAGAAGAGAGGGTAGACGGTGGGAGGCGCAGGTTTTTGGGCAAGTGAAGAGAATGGGGAAGTTAGGTTTAGGGTTTGATGGATTAAGAGAAATGGAGCGCTGGAGGAGGCGCTGGGCTGGGCCTGGGCATCCTCTACATATTGCTAATGCCACCCCCAATTTCACTATTTACATCCCCTTTTGAAACCAAGATATTATTATTGTTTTTTATTTTATTTTTTATCTATTACTATTTATTTATTTATTTATTTATTACTATATATATATATATATATCGAGCCGGTTCATGAACCAAACGAGTCGATCTATGCATAGCTCAAGTTCAGCTCATTTATTTAACGAACTCAATTTTCAGCTCAAGTTCGACTCATTTGGTTCATAAACCAAGTGCACCGAGCTAATTATTGAGTCGAGTCTCGGACTTGATTCGAGCAGCTCAACTCATTTTCAGCCCTACATTTACCCTTTGGAACAATACCCTAGATGCATCCAGAGCCACACCTTTCTTCCTCTTCTTGCTAGTCCCCTCTTCACGCATCTACATTTTTCAGTATATTTCACTTCACCACCATAAGATTTGACACAACATAAGACAACACAATGATTTTAAAAAAAATATATAAAATTATCGAGTGATATAAAAAAGCAAGTCTTATATTGATGTAAATTAATTTCTTTTCATTTCAAATATTAGAACTAAAATTTAATCTTGAATAAATTTTGAAATATATTCATTTAATAATTAAATTTTTTAGGAATATTTCTAAAAGCTTAATAACGACAAAAGTAAATAATAATAATAATAATAATAAGAACTAAAATTGAAAGTTAATATGTGAATTGGAAATCATGAAAAATAATATAATTATTTCAGATCATAAAAAGAGAAAATATATATTACTTTTCTTTTGGTCATATATATATATATATATATATATATATATATATATATATATTACTTTTCTAAGAATAAATAATGATAAAAATGTACTAAAAAAATATAATAATTTGTCTATCGAAAAAAAAATTCAAATTTAAATAAAAATTATTACATTTTCAAATCTAAGGGCATCTTTAACGTTGGGTCACTTAAGGTGGGTTTCTTATTTTTTTGTGGGCCTAAACAGACAAGTCACGTTTAGAAACCCAAATTGGTTTTTTTTAAGTTTTGAGTCCAACGCAGGTAATTTTAAAGAAACGCTGACTCGACCTCCCCTCATCCCTTCCAGAGCCTTCTCTTTGTCACTCTCCCTCATTCTTCACCATTTCTCTCTCACACCACCCGTTGTAGCATTCTTCTGGCGAACGTTGAGCCTCTCACCTCCTCATCTCCTCGCCTCCTCGCCTCCTAACACTCGCCTCACTCTCATTCTCTAGAAGCTTCTTCATTTGATATCACCACCACTCACAACACTACCCCACCTCTCGCCTCTCGCTTCCTCGTCAACACTGCCTCACCTCTCGCCTCTCGCTTCCGCCTCAAACAAAGCGTCGTGAAACACTGCCTCACCTCTCGCTTCCTCGTCTCTGCGATCTGTTTCAAGGAACCGCCCTCGGTCTCATCACCATCTCCCTTTGTCGTTCTCACCTCCCTCTTCACCTCGCCTAATCTCCCTCTGACCTCGTCGCATCACCTCCCTTTCTCAGCCTCACCTCTCAACTTCTCATTCCCTCACTCCCTCTTCTCTGCGATCTGCCCAACACGACCTCGCTCCCTCACCTCTCGCTTCCTCGTCTCTGCAATCTGTTTCAAAGGCGACCCTCGGTCTCATCACCAGCTCCCTTGGTCGTTCTTGTCTCCCTCCGGCCAGATCTCCCTCGATCTCGTCTCCCTCCGTCCAGATCTCGCCCCCATCGTCCAGATCTCGTCGTCAGCTACATCAAATATGAGTATGGTTGCGGATCTGAATGTGTAAATTTTATTGAATAAATTTTATTGAATTTGTGTTGAATCTGTGCACTGGAATAAAGAGTCAATAAATTTTGTTTTCTGGTTTAGTTTTATTTTCTGTTTAATGTTCAAGTTTTGTGGTTTACGATCTGTGTTTCTTTTCTGGTGTTGAATTTGTGCAATGTTCATGTTTTCTGGTTTGGAATCTGTTTTATTTCCCTCTTCTTTTTTTACCTGAATCTGGTGAATCCGTGGTGGTGAGGTTGAGAGAGAAAGAATGTATATTTAATTTTTAGTTTACGGTAACTGCAGAAATGACGACAAGTTAAATTGTAGCTCCCTTCCCTCCACGTCACATTTCTCCAACGCTGGTAAACTTAAAAAAACGGGATCTAAAATAAATAACGAGTTTAGTTTACCCCACTAAAGTTGCTCTAATCTAGTCTTTGATATAACTTTAAACTCCTGTGAACAAAAGCACCCAATATTTTCACTTTCCCGTTTTTCTTTTGAGAGATCTCACGTGTCGTTGATCTGATCTGCACCTTCGCAGTTATATCGCATCATCTAGCTTCTGAGCCCAACAATAGATATTTTCACAATGTACCTTTCAATCGTACACGTGTTCTTTTTACTTGCCTTGGTGTGGCTTCTAGTACTTGTCAAAGTTAGTGTAGGTTATGTTTGAGATATTTAATCACAACTGGAAAAATGAGACAAATTTAAAATGAATCGATAATCATATCATTATTTAAACATTTTATGATGAAGAATAGGATAAATTTTCATTTTATATATATATTTTGGGAAGCAAATATATGATAAAAAACTTGAATAATAATAAGTTTGTTTCATTTTATTCCATCTCGCATTTTCAAATTTTATTTTCCAATTAGATTAGAAAATAAAGTATGTAATAAAATTAACAGAATATATTTTATAAAAAAATCAGTATATTTTGTTTTATGCAATTTTATATAATGGATTTGAAAGAAAGGCTATAGTAGAATGAAATCCCTTTTCAGGAGTAGTACACATATATCGAACACTTGTCATCTTAGAGTTTAATTTATATGTATCGTTGCTGTAAAAATATTTTATATATGTATTTAATAATGTGTTGTTACATCATCTAACGAGTTTTAAAACACATGACTTGTCATATTTATTAAATAATGTGGTAATATTCATTAAATGTATGTTTTTACACTGAAGGTACATATAAATTAAATTCATCTTTTTATTCATTTCTCCTCTTTATGATTATTCATTGTCCATGCATAAGTGCCAACGTCCTTTTTATTTTTTTATTTTAGGGAAGCAAACTTCGTATTTGAATATCGGTCATTCCTCAGTTTTTCATACGACTACCATCTTACAATGTTCACGAATTTTAGACAGTGTTTGTTTAAGCATTTTAGAATAACCATATCTAAAAAAATGTTTTCTAAGCTTAAAATGAGAAGCTACTTTTTAAAATTTCTAGAAAATAATTTGATTTTAATAAGTGTGAAGTTGAGAGAGAAGATTAAAAAAGTAATTTTTATGAGAGTACACATACACAAATTAACTTATGCTTTACCTAAAAATCTCTAAAAATAATCTATAGATTATTTTATATGAAAATCACTTTTTTTTATCAATAATAATAATTAGACTATAATTATTTTATTATTCAGTTTTGTAAATCTGTTGTTGACCCATTATTTAGGCAAAAGTCTAGCGCTTAATTAGTGGAGAATCAGTAGGAATTTGTTAGCTTGATTTACTCCAATATTAGGTCTGTTAAGTTGTATATATATACTACCACAAACTAATAACAAATCAATTAAGTTATTCACAATCTGTGTTTTTCCATATGGTAGCAGAGCAAAAATGATCATGCCCTCTTTCTCTCTAATTAAGGACGCCGTTCCTTACCCTAACCCTCACCCTTGCCTCAAATGGCCAACGACAGCACCTCCTTCATTTCCAACCCCTATGAGCCATCCAAACCCTTTGCCTGCATCACTCTTATCAGTGTCACCAAGCTTCTCCCCACCAATTATCTTAATTGGAAACTCCAAGTTGAAGCTCTCCTTGATGGCCATGATCTCCTCAAATATCCAGATGGATCTTTCCCCGCGCCGTCGGAAACAATCTCCACCACTGCATCGCCTCCAGTGACGACCCCAAATCCTGCCTATCAGACATGGCGTCGACAGGACCGCCTCATCTATGGCGCCCTCCTCACCACTCTCTCCAATGAAGTGGCCTCCCTGGTGTCTCAGACAAAGACGTCGCATGATCTTTGGACCCTTCTCAAGAGCACCTATGCCAAGGCATCCCGCAGTCATCTCAAGCAACTAAAGGAGCGTCTCCGTACGGCTTCCAAAGGTACACAATCCATCACAACCTATATACATTCCCTGAAGCAAACAGCAGATCTTCTTGCATCACTTGGATCTCCTGTCTCTGTTGAAGACATGACTGGCCATGTCTTGCGCGGTCTCGACGACGGCTACAGAGCCATCCAACACTCGGCCTAACTCCAACAACAGGTCTCGGTCAGGGCAATTCTCTGCACAGTCTAATCAGCGCACTGGCTACCGCAACCCTCCAAAACCGTTTCTAGGCCGATGTCAGTGGTGCAATGTCAAAGGGCATGTTCTATCTCAGTGCCACACCTTCAGACAGCAACACCCCGGTGTCCCGCCTCCCCCTCGGGATCCTCCGGCTTACACTGGACAAGCTCGGGCCAATACTGCAGCTGCTGGCCCATCTCAGACTGGTTTTTTGGTTGACAGTGGAGCAACGCATCACGTAACCAATGATCTTGCAAACCTGGCGCTTCATCATCCGTACACTGGCCCCGACTCGTTGTTTATGGGTAACGGTTCAGGTTTAAAAATCTCTCATTCTGGAACACTTTTACTTAATGATTTATCCTTGTCTAATGCCTTGTGCGTTCCTTCCATGAAACAAAATATCATCTCTGTCTCTAAACTTACCAAACAAACTGACTCTGCTGTTGTTTTCCTGCCAAACTCTTTTTATGTGAAGAACTTGCAGACGGACCAAACAACCCATAAAGGCCCATGTGTGGATGGACTTTATCTCTGGCCCGCTACCTCACCGTCCGTCCACACCGTCCACACGGAATCCTCTGCATCATGGCACCATAGGCTTGGGCATCCTTCATCTTCAATCTTCAAATTCATTCAACAACATTTTTCTTTGGGCTCAAATAAATTCCAGCAATCAGATTGCAACTCATGCCAAATTACCAAAAGTCACAAGCTTCCTTTTCATGAATCCACTCTAAAATCTTCTTATCCATTGGAAATAATTTTTTCGGATGTATGGACTTCTCCTATTTTATCCATTGATGGTCTTCGTTACTATTGCATGTTTGTTGATCATTTTACTCGCTATATCTGGCTCTATCCAATGAAACGCAAATCTGATGTGCAAACCATATTCCCAAAATTTAAATCGCTTATTGAAAATTTCTACCACCACAAAATAAAAATCTTATACACAGATAATGGTGGCGAATATATTGGTCTTCGTCCCTTTTTAAGCAACCATGGTATAAGTCATCACACCACCCCACCTCATACACCCGAGCACAACGGAATTTCAGAACGCCGGAATCGTCACATCGCCGAAACCGGTCTCTCTCTCCTCCATCACTCGGGATTGCCCCTAACCTATTGGCCTCACGCCATGACCACCGCAGCCTACCTCATAAATCGCCTCCCAACCCCAATTCTTGGGTATGAATCACCCTATTCCAAATTGCTCAACATTAGCCCGGATTATCATAAGTTAAAATGTTTTGGATGTTTGTGTTTTCCCTGGATTAAACCATATGCTAATCATAAACTTGCGCCAAAGTCTGCTATGTGTGTTTTTGTAGGTTACTCGGCTGATCAACATGCGTATTTGTGTCTCGACCCCAAAACAGGAAGGATTTACACTTCTCGCCATGTGAAGTTCGTCGAATCTGAATTCCCGTTCAGCTCTCTAGTGGCTCAATCCAATTCAAGTGCAGAGCAACAAATAGGCCCACTCCAACTCTCCATTTTACAGCCCATAGACCAACCCACGGTGAGTACCACTCTAAACCCACCTGAAGACTTATCCGCTGCCACTCCCTCTCCCTCCATCACCCACCCACCAAATCCGGCCCAATCATCACCCTCAAACGAACCCACCAACACCACTCAATCCCCCAGTCCAATCTCACAACCATCTCCACAACTTCCTGCCCCACCAACCTAACCCGTTGTCAATCCTAGCAAGAGACAGAAACCCAACGGCGGCGTGATCATCACCCGGTCTCAAAACAACATCGTCAAACCCATCAACAAGCTCAACCTCCATGTCCGACCCTTCTCTCCCATCGAACCCAGCACCATCACCCAGGCTCTTCGCGACCCTGATTGGCGCTCAGCCATGCAAGCTGAATTTGATGCCTTAAACCGCAACAACACTTGGGATCTTGTTAATCGGTCCTCTGCTCAGAATTTGGTTGGCTGTAAATGGTATTCAGAATCAAACGGAATCCGGATGGATCGATTAATCGTTACAAGGCTCGGCTAGTCGCCAAAGGGTTTCACCAACGCCCTGGTTGGGACTATACGGAAACATTCAGCCCAGTTGTTAAACCGGTAACCATTCGAGTCGTCCTAACACTTGCAGTTCGCCAGGGTTGGTCCATACGTCAGCTTGATATCAACAATGCGTTCCTTCAGGGGACGCTCAAGGAGGAAGTCTTCATGATACAGCCACCTGGTTTCGTCAACAAAGACTTCCCGGATCATGTCTGTCGCCTCAAAAAGGCACTCTATGGGCTAAAGCAGGCACCCCGCGCCTGGTATCACTGAGCCAGTATTCCTCGCTCTCCATTGGCTTCAGAATTCAACCGCAGATGCTTCTCTCTTCATTTACCAAAAGCGGGTGTTACATCGTACTTATTAGTGTATGTTGACGATATAATTGTCACGGAGCTCCTCTGCCGAGTTGTCCAAACTCATTGCCACACTCGCTGCTCGTTTTTCATTAAAAGACCTTGGTTGTCTCAGCTATTTCTTGGGTGTCGAAGTAATTCCTTCCGCTGCAGGTATGTTTCTTTCACAAAGGAAATATATCACTGATCTGCTACATAAATCAGGCATGGCAGATACGAAACCGGCATCCACTCCCTTGTCTGCCAGTGTTCCATTACTCAAGGATTCAGGTGACCTCCTGCCTTCCCCAACTGAGTACCGAGCACTCGTTGGAAGTCTCCAATATTTGAGTCTTACTCGCCCAGATATCGCCTTCAGCACCAACAAACTTGCACAGTTCATGCAGAAACCACGAACGACGCATTGGTCTGCACTCAAAAGAGTGCTCCGATATTTGGCGGGCTCTTGTGACAAAGGAGTCTTCATCTCGGCAACTGCCCCACTGAATTTTCATGCTTACTCGGATGCGGATTGGGCGGGCGACAAGGATGATTATGTTTCAACCACTGGTTATTTGTTGTATCTCGACAGCACTCCCATCTCTTGGAGCTCCCGAAAACAACGATCTGTTGCTCGATCATCAACAGAAGCAGAGTATAAAGCCTTGGCTGACACGGCTAGTGAGCTACTATGGGTCCTTTCCTTGTTTACAGAACTTGGTCACACGCCAACTGCCAATCCGGTTATATATTGCGACAATCTCGGTGCCACAAATCTAAGTGCTAATCCTGTCTTCCACTCTCGGATGAAACACATAGCCTTAGCCTATCACTTTGTCTGAGAAAATGTCCAACATGGCAGGTTTCGAGTGTCCTTTGTGTCTACTGATGATCAGCTTGCTGATATTCTAACAAAACCACTGCTTCGCCCTTGGTTCGAGTCCTTACTGTCCAAGTTGCATCTCTCTTCCAGATTATACAACTTGCGGGAGGATATCAATAATAATAATTAGACTGTAATTATTTTATTATTCAGTTTTGTAAATCTGTTGTTGACCCATTATTTAGGCAAAAGTCTAGCGCTTAATTAGTGGAGAATCAGTAGGAATTTGTTAGCTTGATTTACTCCAATATTAGGTCTGTTAAGTTGTATATATATACTACCACAAACTAATAACAAATCAATTAAGTTATTCACAATCTGTGTTTTTCCATATTTTTATCTTAAATAATCCTTAAAAGTGAGATTATCTTTTATTTTTATTTTATGTTACCACGTGTTTTTTCAATTCTACAACGCAAGTTTTTTGAGCTTTTGGATTAATTTAAATTGATTTTTTAATTAGACAGAAAATAAAATATTTCATTTCCTCAAAAAAAATTCAAAGGAAATATATTTAAAATTATAAGAGATATATGTATATTTAATTTAGGTAAACTAAAAATTATACATTAAAAAGATTAGAATTATGAGAAAATTGCATAATTAATTCAAAATATTTTTGATTTAAAGAGAGTTTAAGTAGAGATGTGTATAGTAAACTAAACAATTTGTTCACTCTAATGTACTTTGATTTGATCTATAATAATAGAATAGATTTGAAGGAGAAAAACTTTAATATAAAAAAAAAGAAATTTTTAAGAAATTCACTTTTTTTAAGAGAAAGAGAGGCAATGGCAGATTATATCACTTTGAAAAATAAGAATTCTATTGCATTTTTAGTTATCTTAAAGTTTTGTTTGATGAGCACCAGGGGATAAGCCCCCTATGAGCAAAAGGAAACAGAACACAAGCTAAAAGCCACGCGGGAAATAAATCCCAGCACAGTCGGGATTTGTTCAAATAATATTAGACACAATTAAATATTTATAAATTAGCGTTAAAATTATTTTTTTATAAATTAAATCTGTTTTTGAGATTTCAATAATAAATATGTCAGATATTCTCATTTCTACAATTTGCTTAATATTTTTATTATTTACAAAATATTTTTTATTATTTTAAAATAATATTTTTTTTAAAATATTTCAATTCAAATATTTTAATATTCACCTGTATTTTCATATACTAGTACAATATTTGTAAATTAAAATATTCCAAACAAATTATTAATAGTTTTTTTATATTTCATTCTATTTTATTTTTTTCTTATCAATTCAAATATAGCATCAGCTGCATGGGTTAATAAGTTATGTTATTGTGCCAAATTAACTATAAGAAGCAAGGGGTATACCATATTTGAATAAGATGAATAAAAAATAAGGAAAACTGTACTTATATACCAAAACTTGTTATATTTCCGCTTTTTTTTTTCAAAAAATGGAAAAGTCATATTGAAATATTTACATTACTTATTTCAATATAATTTTGTAAACAATTAAAAATTAGTATACCTAAATATCACTGGCTAAGGTCACTGCTGGCCCCCGAGAAATAAGGGCCAAAGTGTCCCTATTCCCATTTTTTATATAAAGAAAGTATTACACGAAAAAGAAATACAAAGAAACTGGCTACAATATTCTCTTGAAAGAACGAAGCACTTGATTTCATAAAATACTATTATAATTTCTTGAAGAAACACACTTGCGGACGCAAGTGATATGCTCTTTTATGATAACTCCTAAAACAAAGCATAACTACCCACTGAACAATTATCACGATATGCATATATGGAAAATATTTCCCCTCCTTTTAATCAAAAGAAAAATTATCACGATATGCATATAGAATTTGGAATTGCCTTTTGTTTTTATGCCATTTGCAGTAGAAATATATTAGTAAGGTATGGCTTTTTTTTATGGAATAGTACGGTATGGCTTTAAATTTATTGATGTATTTTTAAATTATAATTTGTTAAAGTATTTATTAAAAAATAAGTGAGAATATATTATTATTATTATTATTATTTTCTGATAAAAGTATATTATTATTTTTATATTATTTTTTGATAATCAAGCGAGAATATATTAACATTTTATATTAGACATAGCATTTCATATTTTTTAATATAAGAATTATAAAATTTTAAATGATTTTGTATTCAAATCCTCTCACTTATACGGAAAAAAAAATGCTACTAAATTATCTTGAAACGTTGCTCGAAAATATTGGAAAGCTAACCAATAACAGAATAACTATATTGTGTGTGGGAATGTACCAAAAAAAAATAAAAATGTGTGCGGTTGTGTATAAGCTACTATAAACAAATGACGGCATATATCTTTATGTACCCAAAAAAATAAAAAATAAATAGAATTCGAAACTTATTCTATGAAATTCCGTAAACAAAAAAAACCTTATTCTATGAAATGGCAGTGCATAGGTGAAGGAATATCGCGAGTAGTACCTTGTACCTTGCTATTTTCCGCATTGCAATTTGCATCTGACATCCATTAAACTCTTCAATTGGAAATATTTGCAGATTGCTTGAACCTATTTTATTCATCAATCAAATACACCTAAAGTCTTATCCTCTCTAGTGACGATCTGACAAGCATGAATCATTTACTCCAATAATTAAGTTAAATATTCATACCAAAATTCAAAACCAATTTTAAACGAGCATAAAATAATCCAATACGTGTGCCACGAGTCCAAAACGACGATCAATCAGTCTCGAACTTTACCCGTTTCCAGTATCCAATCAATACCCAATTGGCCAAGTGGATGGACCACATGCATCTTCTCATGACATTCCCAAGATTTTTTCCTGATACTTGTGTCTGCAAAATCATGTTAGTTCCAGCTCACTTTGCAAAACCCTCATAATACCCTTTTTTATACCAAAAAATAAAAATACGTGTAAATTATATCAACATATAGCCAGTGGGCCATTTCTTATCATATCAGCATTCGTGGCATGCCCCAATTATAGGGAATGGGCCCAATGTCGAGTTCACTCTCTCCAATTATTGTTATTGTTCCAAAATTTCAACAAGCCACGGAATTTATTTATTAAGGAACGTGACCATTAAATTAAACCTCATTAGCTTGACTAGTCTTAAAAATACACCGCTAATCCAAATACTAATTCGTATACGTATTACTTAACCCTATTAGGCTAAGTAACGCGGTTGTGTATTTGAGGTTCGCAACGCTAGCCCCTACTCTACGCTTACGGTTCAACTTCTACGGCTAGACGTAATCAACAGAGATAGATGTCAACAAAATCACACTTTCTATTTTTTTCCCAAAAGAAAAAATATATTTACCCAATGGAGCTTGCTCATGTGTACATTAATGAAACGTCGTGTCGTGGGACACATTTTTAATGTTTGTTTATTTATTTATTTATTTTTTCTTTATACAATGGGTGGGGGCAATTGAATTGGCGTGGATCCAACGTGGCCATCCCATCCAACGCCAAAAAAGAACGAGTTGGACCAGCAACAAGTTATTTAATAGTATTATTTAATAATCGCGAGGTTGGAACAGGGGGATGATATGATAGTTCTTGTTGATTTGACGAGAAAGTGTAGAGCGATAAGGAGGAACATGTTAACAATGGTACCCAATTCATGCTATAGTCTTCGTCCCTCTCTTCCTATAAATACCAAACCTCCATTTTATCTTTCGCCCCAACTACACACATTTCTTTCGCACATTCATCCAACAATATATCCTAAGCAGAATCAGCTCTCGAGTTCTGGTACACACCTGACACCCCTCATCTTAAATTCTTAATCTCAATCTTATCCCTCTTTTATTTCTTTTTCCGTTGTACTATAATCCATTCGCTGACGGTGATTGCTTCCCTATTACATGTTTCAGAATTTGCAGACCCAATTCGAATCTAGCATTTCCGGCTTCGTCTTTTAAGGTATTAATTAAATAAATAAAACAAAGTTTAATTTAAACCCCGATTTCCATTTGGATTTTTTATTTTTTTTATAATTTTGCTGGATAAAAAATTGGTTGCAGAAAAGGAACGAAGAGAAGGTTGAGGTCGAAGAAATGACAATCACAACAGGGGTTCGGGTTTCGGATGGGAACCTAATCGTGAAGAACAAGACCATTCTGACGGGTGTGGCTGAGAACGTGGTGGAGACTTCCGCCGCGACGGGCGGGCCCGTGGAAGGGGTATTTGTGGGAGCGGAAATGGAGAAAGAAGACAGCAGACACGTGGTTTCTCTAGGAACGTTGACGGACGTTCGATTCATGGCGTGCTTCCGTTTCAAGCTGTGGTGGATGGCCCAAAAGATGGGAGAAAGAGGAAGCGACATCCCATTGGAGACTCAGTTCCTATTGGTGGAAACCAAAGATGGGTCCCACCTTGAATCCGATCAGATCGTCTACACCATCTTTCTCCCTTTAATTGAAGGCTCCTTCAGGGCTTGTCTTCAGGGTAACCCTTCCAACGACAACCTCGAGCTCTGCCTTGAAAGCGGCGATGCAGACACCAAAGCGTCGTCGTTTTCGCACGCTCTTTTCATCAGCGCCGGTACCGACCCCTTCGCCACCATCCACGACGCCTTCAAGGCCGTCAGGAACCACCTCAACACCTTCCGCCTCCGCCACGAGAAGAAACTCCCCGGCATCGTCGACTATTTCGGTTGGTGCACGTGGGACGCGTTCTACCAGGAGGTTACCCAGGAAGGGGTAGAGGCCGGTCTCCAGTCCCTCGCCGCCGGCGGAACGCCTCCTAAATTCGTCATAATCGATGACGGTTGGCAGTCCGTCGCCGGCGACCCCGAGAAAGACAAAGTCGACAACAACCCATCGGTGCAGAGGCTGACGGGGATAAAAGAGAACCCTAAATTTCAGAACAAGGAGGACCCTGAATCAGGGATAAAGAGCATTGTGAACATTGCGAAGGAGAAGCACGGGTTGAAATACGTGTACGTGTGGCACGCAATCACAGGGTACTGGGGAGGGGTTCGACCTGGGGAGAAGGAAATGGAGGAATACGGTTCGGTGATGACTTACCCCAAAATCTCAAAAGGAGTTACAGAGAACGAGCCCACGTGGAAAACAGATGCAATGGCGGTTCAGGGTTTGGGCTTAGTGAACCCTAAGAAGGTTTTCAGCTTCTACGACAATTTGCACAAGTATCTAGCATGGGCCGGTATAGACGGTGTTAAGGTTGACGTTCAGTGCATTTTGGAAACCCTCGGTGCGGGCTTGGGTGGAAGGGTCGAACTCACCAGACAGTACCATCAGGCCCTTGACGCTTCAATTTCTAGAAACTTCCCCGATAACGGTTGCATCGCCTGTATGAGCCACAATACTGATGCGCTCTACTGTTCCAAACAAACTGCCGTGGTCAGAGCTTCCGATGATTTCTATCCGCGTGATCCTGTTTCCCACACTATCCACATTGCTGCCGTTGCATACAACAGCATATTCCTTGGGGAGATTATGCAGCCGGATTGGGACATGTTTCACTCTCTCCATCCCGCGGCTGAGTATCACGCTTCGGCCCGGGCCATCAGCGGTGGGCCCATCTATGTTAGTGATAAGCCCGGGAGCCATGACTTTGATCTGTTAAAAAAGATGGTGTTACCCGATGGGTCGGTGTTGCGGGCACGTTTGCCTGGGAGGCCCACTGCGGATAGTTTGTTTACTGACCCGGCCCGTGATGGTGTGAGTCTGCTTAAGATATGGAACATGAACGCTTACGGTGGGGTGCTGGGAGTGTATAACTGCCAGGGTGCTGCTTGGAGCGTTACTGAGAGGAAGAACGCTTTTCACCAAACGGATTCCGCCGCTATCACTGGCTACGTCAGGGGCCGAGACGTACATCTCATCTCGGAGGTTGTTGCCGGAGATCGTGATTGGAACGGTGACTGTGCCCTCTATGCTCACCGATCCGGCCAGCTGGTGGTTCTTCCTTACAATGTGGCTCTGCCGGTGACTCTCAAGGTGCTGGAACACGAGGTATTCGCTGTTGCGCCTGTTAGGGATTTGGGTTCTGGACACAGGTTTGCTCCAATTGGGCTTGTAAACATGTTCAATGCGGGTGGAGCGGTTCAGGGGCTTGTGTATGAGGTGAAAGGAAATGAGCAGGATGGGTTGGTTGGTGTTGTTAGGTTGGAGATAAAAGGATGCGGCAAATTTGGTGCTTATTCGTCGGCGAGACCAACAAGGTGTTTGTTGGGAGACAGTGTCGTGGATTTTGAGTATGGTAATGATTCTGGATTGCTGAGTTTCGTTATAGAGCATTTGCCACAAGGGGTTCACCACGTTCAGATTGAGTTATGAGTTAATTTAATCATCTTGTTGGTTAGGTTATTTATAGTAGCTAATAGAGTACAACGGAGAGGACAGGAGAGGAGAGGGTTTTAAGTAATTTTAGTTTCCCACTTAGCATTAGGTTTTCACATCCATCCATTGTACTAGCTCTGCCATTTGGAATTTGGATGAAAATTCCGTCATTATTGTTGTATCATTATTGGTGAACCTTCAAAATTTATGAAATTGCAAGAGACAGTAATTTCTCTGTTGTCTGAAATTGAAATTGGACTGACTTGTGTGAAATTGGGGATGATGAAGTCCTCGCTCATATTAAGTAAACGATGGAGAGTTGGTTCCTTATAATTTGTGGAAATCAGAAAGACAATTTGTTCAGTCAGTACTGCCTCACTTCCCCTCTGCATGAATCATAATGTCTCTCTATGAAGTATATATTGCATTCTATCATTAGATCTATCTAGTTATGTTATTGATTCTTAATTCTTGATCTCCTCAAATACTCTCAATTGCTTAAAGCTTCAGGTATGGCTGAGTTAGGCTCCTTGAAGGATGTAGCCAAAGTTGTTCCTGGTGCAATTATGTTTTGACTTTTGCATGTTTTCGTGGGTTTTGAAAGATGTTAATATTGTTCTAAGTATATGTTTATGGTATTGATTGTTATTTTTCATGAATCTCCCACCATCGGAGGAGCTTTACATTATAGATTTATTCTTTTATTGATTAATTGGTTCCTATTCCTATTCTCGGAGTCCAAGGTACTTCATGTTGATCTCAGTGTGGCAGTACCCTGTGACTGCGTACAGTTTTAATGTGCAATGGCTGCGCTATTGACCCATAAAACTACCACATGGTAATGTAATGTGAAGCTAAACTAAATGATTTTCATAGTACCGAAGACATTTGTGGATTACATGCATAGGTAACAACCGCAGAGCTTCGGCATTCAGTCATACTAAAAAGAATCCTGCTGGTGTTTGCTAAGGCAAAAGCTGAAGCTAACTTCCATTCTAAAGGAATGGGAATGATTCATTTCAGAGCTTTCAGTTTTAAACAATGACAATTAAATCATTTAATTTTTTTCATTGAATTAAATATAGCTTTAAGCGGATTTTTTATTTTTATATCCCCTTTTTAATTATTATTTTCCTCAATATCCCCATTTTCCCATTATTTCCTTAAATGCCTTACTTTTTGGGCAAGGTGAAAAACCGGTTATGCTATCACTAATTTCTCATCTGAGTATTTTTTTTTTTAATTTTTTTAACAATAAAATAACTTTAAGGACATGAGTAAAAAAAAAAAAAAAAAACAAAACATAGGTGAGAAATCGGTGTTACTAAACCCGATTTCTCACCAAAAAGCTTAAAAAATTTACAAAAAAAAAAAACTCAGGTGAAAAATCGGTATTAGTAAAACCGATTTCTCACTTTGCCCAAAAAATAAGGCATTTAGGAAAATAATGGGAAAAATGATATATTTAGGGAAATAATAATTAAAAAGGGGATATAAATATAAAAAACCCGCTTTAGGCTGTTTAGTAAAAAATAGCGAATAACGGATAGCGAATAAGCTAGCTGATTGAATTTAAAGTGTTTGGTAAAATTAGCAATTGAACTAGCTGATAAATATAAAATGACATAACAGGAAATTTGTAATAAATTAGAAAGAGAATACATGAGTTCATAGTTTAATAGAGGATAAACAAGAAATTTAATTAAAGTAATAAGGGTAAAAATGAGAAAAATAAAATAAAACGCTATAAGCTCAAACGCTCCTTCAAGTAGCGTATGAAAAAATGCTATAAACTAGTAAAAAAACCCTATAAGCTAATGTTACCAAACACCTTCTACAAGCTTATCTGTTATAAGCTCGCAAAATGAAATTACCAAACAAAGCCTTAGATAACTTGGCAAGAAGGAAAACCCAATAAACAGTGTTGTACTATCTGGAAAAGGAGGGAAAAAGTCTACTAACATATTCCAAATTTTGTATAACCTGTGTTTAAGTATTCGAATAAAAGCTATTTTACGATACAAGGGCTTTAATTCCTCGGAAAAAAAAAAAATGCAATGCTTCTTTGAAATTCCCTACAATCCAAACAGCACTATAAACTAATATAATTACACAAGAAACTACGTTTCAGTTGTTTGTCTACATTAATCTTGATTATACTCTTGATCATCTGGACACTGCTGTAGAAGTAATTGCTCCAGCTCCTGCCCATATACTTCATCCTCCCCCAATCCTGTTTGTTTATAAAATGTTTGTTTCTGGACGTGCCAATCATCAGCAATCTTCTCCACAACATCTCCTATCAGTTCCTTGTCTTCTGATATGTGCTTTATGTTTTGGACATCTAAAATACTGCTTGCTTCTTTAATGGCAAAAAAAATAAATAAAAGACAAGGCACACCCATTGAATTAGACAATTGTAATAAATAATGTATCATACAAAATGCAACAACTAAATAGAACATTCAAAATAGGCCCCAAAGAAATAGTCAGGAGTTCCAAATGTAAGAGATCAAAATATTGTCAATCATCAAAGAGAGAAAAAAATGCAGCAACTCAATTTGGAGAACCAAGAACCTGGATGAACATAAGTCATTCTTCAACAAAAAAATAAAAATAAATAAATAAATAAATAAAAAGATATGCTCAACATACGCATTCTATCGCTAACATTTGGAAGACAAGATTTTTTTTTATCCCATTGCTGTACATGTCCAGTTAGTTTTGCAGGTCAGAAAAATCAACATTAGTTTGGACCTGAAGAAATTAAGAAAAATTTTAGGCAAAATTGCGCTTTTAGTCCTTTAAGTTATTTTTAAAGTTCACATTTGTCCTTTAAGTTTTTTGTGTGTGTCAAATAGGTTCTTTGAGAATCTTAAGGAATGATTAAAACTGAGGTTTAGAGCCCTAATAAGGTTAGAATTAGATTTAGGTTGTGATCCATAAGTCTTATCACGTTTAGAAGCGAAACAGACTGAAACGGGGTGAACAGTGACTGTAAAAAGGGTAACGGTATCAACGTTTTAAAACATAAAGGACCTATTTGAGACAAAAAAAACTTAAAGGACGAATGTGAACTTTAAAAATAACTTAAAGGACCAAAAACGCAATTTTGCCAAAATTTTACATTCTTTTGTAGTGAATATCTAGCAGGAATTGACAGCTCGTTACACAAAGCAATTTCCCAGGGAGAAGACAAAAAAAATAAAAATAAAAACTTATTGCAAGTCTATCTTCATGGTTGACTGCAATGACCTTTTAGGATGACTTGAAAAAACACAAACTCTTGGCTTCACAACAAGCAATCACTTCAAAATATAGAAAATGACTCCATGGGCCTATGATATAGAATAGGAAAGGAAAAATACCTTTAATAGCTACAGTCTTGGCCTCAGCATATTCAGCTGACATTTTCTTCAGGAAATTGAGGTCAACTTCCATTCCCTGGCACGTGGAAAGGATAAAGGAAGTTAAATGCAATTAAATCACAAACTAATAAAAAGACCATTCGTAGCATGAAATTACATGATATGCATTTCTCAACAGACTGATTAGTTTCTAAGAGGATAGGTATCGAAATCTACCCAGACCTAGATGAAAGCATGGATTGAGTGGCCTGCCCAACTGCCGTTTGTTATAATATAGATAACAGCATTTCATGTTGGATGAGAATATAATTTTGAGAAAGCAACCAAAGGCCCAAGCAGATTTTGACATACTGCCAATTAAAACAAAATGACTACAAAAGAAGGTTGAATCAGTATCAGATCTAAACGGTAATACTGACCACTGTTTTTATCTCATTTCCCTAAAATTAAGCTCACTGTATAATCAGCCTTTGTAAACACCTCCAATCCATAGGACACACTACATGAAAATTCATAGCGATATAAGCTTCACGAAAACTTATCCTTATTAAATCTGATGGCAAATCAGTGTAATTTAAAAATTAAATCATTTTGCAAGTCACAAAGCACCGGGAGACTTACAAGGTCCATGTGGACGTAGTTTTCAATTGGAGTGCTATCAAATAACCTGTCATCCACAGGGAATAGATGAAAACAATAAGTTGGCTTCATTATACTATCAAGACAACAAAACAAGGAAAGAACATTGAACATAAGTTCAATATGGTGGTTTACTTTTGATATGCAACTTGAATACGAGCATTCTGTAATTGTTGGAGATGGTTTACTGTCTCTGTGACAGAACCTTCTGTTAAATCAACAGAGCCAAAAAGGAACATGTTTCTTTCCAGCATTCTTTTGACTAAAGCAGGAACCAATTTGATCTCATTTGCCTTTGCATCAACAACAAGGATTCTGAGATTCTTTAACTCTCCTGTACAAACACATAAATTTAGGTTTTTCATGTCAAACATGATTAGATTGGACAAATAAGAAACAAAATAAAGCATCAAAGATGGGACAATGCATAACAAATCTACTTCTATATATTAAATTCGAGTCCTCATTTTTGAATCTCATGAAGCCAGCTCCCTCTCTCATTGTCATAAAGCCACGTGTCATCTACATATTTAGAGTTTCCATATTAATCAAATCAAATCAATATTTTCTCCCTGGCTAACTATCAATCAAACGAAACTCTCTCTCTTTAAATTTTACTTAATTTCTTAATCAATAATTTCTTGAAATAAATATTAAATATAACAGGATATTTGTAAATAATTATTAAAATATAAAAAAATTTAATATCAGTATTTTTATATTTAATTAATTTTTATTAGTACTAAAATATTTTTCATCAATTAAAATATTTCTAAAAAAAATTTAAAATTTAATTTTTTTACATTCAGAAAAGTGCCCATGCATTGCTCCGGATACTTACCAGTTAAAAATAAAGAAGGAATGTTTGGGTAATAGACCGCTCTGCTGAAACTATGAAGCATGACCCACTGTGGACACTTCATAAAATATTAAGAAAGATAAAGATTTCTTCTGTCACAAGTCGTGGCAACTATCATCTAACCCTATCATATGCATGTGCAGTGTCAAACAAAATCGATAACAATGAAGACATTTCACCAATATATAATTCCATTGGACACCCACATTAGAAAGCAATAGCACATAACTATGGTGTCTTCACCTAACAATGAAGTTGTCGAGAAAAACAAATTGGGTCTATAGGTATGAATTTTCCAGATTGGTACAAAGAGAAAGATAAAGATTTAGCTCCATCAAACTCAATTGAGTCAATACAAAACCAAAATTAAAGCAATTATGAACATATCAGATAATCTCACTCCCTCCAATAAGCATATCACCACTTAAGAAGCTATAGTGCCAGAATTTAACGATACACTCCCTAAACTGTTTGTACAAGTTGCGTGAGTCAGTGAAATACAAAATTTATCAAATAGCCCAACAACAATTAAACGTTAGTTATGCTTCAAGTAAAAGATTATCATACCAAGGGATATATAGACCTTAAAAGGAGGCTTGAATGGTTGAGTCTCGTAAAGACAGTAAAGGCAATAAAGGCCACCCAATCTGTGTGATAAAGAAGCAGCACGAACCATGTAACCTGCATACGAACATAAAGGAGTTTCTATACTGAAATAAAAAGATAAAGACTAACAAAGTAAAACTTCTATACAAAAGGACATAATTATCAGATACTGGGGAATTTTCACAAATATATTTGTGAATTTTAATTTTGTTTGCTTCACTGCCTTATACTATTAGAAATATTTTTCAGCATCAAATAAAGCCATTCAACATCCAAATTACCCAGAAAAAAAATTCTAAACTCAAGTGACTAGCTTGCATTTACCTGTTTTAGATACAAAAACATGTAAATCAAGGATCAGCACTGAATATTTCATTAAAAAAAAAAAAGGATCAGCACTGAATATACCAGGTAAACATTTACCTATACAATGAGCATACAGAGATTGCATAAAGAAGGCCAAGTTGGTACAAGGACAAGCTTCATAAATGTAGGAAAACTTCTTAGAAAGCCATATTCTCTTCATATGAGCCAAAGTTGTTGACCCATCCTGTCACTCAACAAAATTGAACAGTAAATATTGATTGCTAATAATCAAATAATGGGAATCTAGGGGTTGTTGAAAAACGGTTATGAATCAAAACAGGAACCAAACTGAACCTCACCTACAAAACAAATGACTTAAATCAGTTCTTGAATCAAACTGGTTTATTTTTTCAATTGTGGTTCGGTTTACCAGTTTTCATAATAGCTTCGCCAAAACAACCAAACCATTCTCCCAAATTCAAAATCACTAAATGAGAACCCACTCTTCACGATCTACAATCTTCTTTGACGGGGTCCATAGACGGGTTGGACTCATTGTAGGTAATCTTACTTTACATTTGCAAGATACTGATTGCATTTGCATCACTCGACCTCCTAGTCATACAATAGCAAATCTAACTGTCGTGCCAAGGCTTCCCTTCAGTTTGGATCTTTTAATTTTTTTTTTTTTTTTGAAAGTTAATCCTTAATAGCTATGGCATAAAAATGAATTATGTAAAAGTAAAACACCATTTTTATGTTAGAGATGAAAAAATAGTATGCATACCAAAGTTGTGAAAGCAATTTAATAGAAGAAAATCTCTTAAGTAATAGACGTGAATTATGTAAAACCTGTGTCTGGATGTATGCAAACCGAAAACTTTCATTTAATGCAAGGCATGCATACCAGTTCCAAAAGTTTTCTAAAGTTAAACTGGCTTTGAATCAAAACCTGTTAAAAAAAAAGCTCCTTGAATTTACAAAGAAACCAACACAGTGAGGAAAGCACTGGCTAAAGATTTTAATAATACCTGAGCAAATTCACCGATAAGTTCATCAATGTCCTGCTTGAAATAATCAATATTCATGGTCAAGAACCCTAATTTGCGCCCGAGAAATCTGCACCAGCAAGTTGTAAAAAAAGATCAAAACTTGCATCACCAAAAGCGACAAACGACACATATAAACCCTCAAAAGCAACAAGAACGTGAGAATTAATTTAAACAGGGATAATTCAAGATTCCTCAAACAGGTTACAGGTTTGATAACTAAAGAGAACAATAGAGAACATGAAACAACAAGCTTATTTTTTTTTATTTTGGTGGCTACTCCCTACACCACTAACTCATTAAATAAAGTGTTAGTGCTAGTATGATTTGAGCATGCATACTACAACTTGATCACAATAAATAAGAGCCATCCCGTTTTTCTGTTTCTTGTTTCTTCATGTTTTACACTAATGAACTGGACCCAATGATGAGAAGTTTGTCCATCAATGGCATTCACAAATCAAACTCAAACAGAATGAAAGGTGTTATTTAATCAAACAGCTTATGTGCAACATTCGTACCTTCTCCCAATCTCTTCTCAAACAACCTCCTCACCCCTTTACTGGCTCCGCCTAACTTGCTAAAGCGAAAAATAGTGCCACCAGTGTTAAGATATCATTGGCAAATCGCAGACGGCGAAGGAGAGACGAGCGAGCAGGGAACGCGATAGGATTAGAGGATGGCTCTCTGGGGAACGATCGTGGCTTCTACGGTGGAGACATGAGACGCAGAGCCAGTGGGGTGACCGAATGGTGCCACGGTCACCTCAGGATTTTTCCGTTTCTTTTAGATTATGGTAAAATAAATCGTGTAAAATCTTGTTTACAAAACTGAGTTTAAAAAATGAAGTTTAAAAAAATGATTTGTATTTAGTAATGATATTTTAAAATTGATTTTAGAAAAATTGATTTGTGTTTGGTTGACAAAGTAGAATCACTTTTGAAGTGTTAAAATACCCAAACGGTATTTTGCAAACGGAAAAGCAACATCACACCTCTTGCAACAAAACGACGTTTCGCAAACGCAAACGGGAAACGGAAAATTTACCAAACACCAAAATAAAAATGCAAACTCCGTTTGACAAACGCAAACGGAAAAAATGGCCCAAACCGCGTTTGTGTGCCAAAACAAACAGGCACTTAATGGGTTGGCCTAACACAACGTGACAAGACTTGTATCCGATATGTCGCGAGTTTGAGTCTCCACTAATCCGCTTAGGGTGAGGTAAATATAATTATTTTAGTAAGTGCTCAAAGAATTCGAAAGTCTTCTCAATCTTAAACTAAGACGACATCCCCTCACTCAATATTTTATTATTAAAAAAATGTAATTTTGCGGCACCGATAAAAATTTAAGTTTATGGCTTTATGCGATAAAAAGTAATTCTCTGTATTCACTTTTCATATTTTGCTTTTTTACTAAAAAAAAAATATATATCCTGTGGTTAGTGACTCAATAAGTCAGTATTTGGTTTCTCTTAAAAAAAATATGGTTTAATTACTCCGTACTGAATTATTTAAGAATTTTTAAATAGGTTTCTAAACTAAAAAATTTATAATTGGGTCTCTAAACTTTTCAATATTTTGTAAATAAATCTCTGCATGATAAAACATTTTAAATAAATTATAATTAGATCTTGAACTTTAAATAAGTTGTAATTAGGTCCTGAATATTTAGATAATTTGTAATTAGATTCTTGTATTCAGGGACTTGATTACAAATTATTTAAAAGTTCAGGAACCCAATTAAAATATATGGACCTAATTACAATTTATTAAAAAGTTCAGGGATCCAATTACAATTTTTTTAATTCAATGACCTATTTAAAAATTCTCAAATAGTTCAGGGACTATTGAGTAATTAAACCAAAAAATATTAAAATAATCATTCGGTACTTTTCTTTTATTCCCTCTTCATTTTTCTTTCTTATTCTGAAATTGTGAAGAGAGAGTACGAGAAGAGAGAAAAATGTGAGAAATAGGGTATATTTGGGGTATTGATTGGAATAAGAGAAAAAGAAGAGAAATAGAAAAGAGAGAGATATTGATTATTTTTAAAAAGACATCAATACCCTTGAGTTAAAAAAAATTAATTTTTGTATTTGATTTGGAAAATAGGGGATATAATTAGAAAGAGGGGATCATTTGTTATTTCTCCCTATTTTCACGTCACTTGCCAGAAGAAATGCGTGGGACCCACAATTCTTTTTTCTTTCCTACTATTTTTCTTGACAACTAATCACGCTAAAAGTGCAAATTCGCTGCATTCTCTCCGGTCATATTTTCTCTCATTGCAAACTCGCTAGTTCCAATCGCACCCTAAAAAAAAAATTCACTAATCCAACTCCATCCCAACAGACGTAGAGGAGTCTTATAACCAAAAAAGAGACAGAGGAATCTTCTGCATATTATTCCATTAATTTCTCCTGATGCTCCATTAATTAGTTTGCTCCAAAGGCAAGATATTACTCCCTTCATCTCGACATATGTCATGATTAAATCACACATTTAAAAAAAAAATGATAATTTTACCAAACCTTATTAACCATTGATTATTGACTATTGTTATAAATATAAAGTGGACTATTTGAGGGTATAATTGGCAGAAAGCATTTAATATTACATTAAAAATAAAAAATGACATATATTTTGGGACAATTTTTTTTTTTTTTGTAAATGTGACATATATATTGGGATGGAGGGAGTAATACTTATGGCTACGGACCTAGGACCCTGGATCAGCGGGTGCAAAAAAAATTTAAATCATCAAAATTATAACAAGAGTATAAACACATTTTTTTTAAATAACAACAGCAAATGTTTACTCTTCTTGCAAAAATAACACAAGACAGGTTTTCTGACTTAAAAAATAAAAAGGTTTTGGAATTTAAAAAAAATTACAAGAGAAAATAACAAAACAACATAGACCCAATTAACAGAGACCCGATTACAACAGAAAAATTACAAGATAAAATTATCAAAGCGATCAAATTAGGATTTTAGTCTAAATTATGGAACATTTGAACCTAGTAAAAGGGGAAACAAAAACGAAAATGACACTTACCAACAGAAAGGATAGTAGGTCGAGGTGTGAGACAGTGAGATGAGTTGTTTTTTGAGTTTAGAGAGAGAGATGATTGAGTCTGATTGAATGAGATGAAACAGGTGACTAGATAATGGCACTGATGTAAATTATTATACTTAGAGGGGTTAAAATATAAATTTTATAGGGGTAAGTAGTATTTTTAATTTTTCAGAGGGTGCAAGTGCACACCCAACAAGTAGTGCGCCTCTGGTTGAGATGAAAGCGGTTTGGATCTAGGTGCAAAATTTTAAATTGAGAGAGATCAAAATAAAAATTATATAAAGGGATAAGTGAAAAATTTTAAATTTTAGGGTGTGTAAGTGCATAAAATGGTCGTAAGCTAGGTCCGCCTACCCTTATGGCACTTTTTTTAAAAGTTGAATAGTTTTTTTTTTTGATAGGCAAATGTTAGTTGTTAGTAAGTTATGTTAGTAGCCAGGATTTGAACCCTGGACCTCCTTCCCCCAATTCCTTCAAATGTCCCGGCTCAACCACTTGAGCTACACCTTGGGGACTTAAAAGTTGAATAGTTAAGTAATGGCAGTTGCTCTGTAATAGTTTGCAAAGCAAATTAATAGTTTAATAATTCAATAAGTTTTGCTCCAAACGCAAATACACACACAAAAAGATATCAAAATATGTTTTTTAGCAAAAAATATCAAATTATTTCCATCATTTTATTAAATTATTAGTATTAATAAATGAGTAATTATTGCAAAAACTTATCAAATTATTAATAAAAAATTATAAAAAATAATTTTGCATTTTGTTTTTGGTCCCCCTTTAATTACAATCATGGCTCTGCCCCTGGACATTAGTCATATGGTCCATGGGTGAGGATGTAAAATGGTAAAAAAAAAAAAAAGAGGTAATCTCAGTGGTGGTATCACAATTCTAAACTTTTATAAGAGTAGACTTGCAAAGTTTGTTAAATTGCAAAAGAGTCCTATTTTGTGCATTTGGAAGCCATGTTTAGGTTCTTTCTTCGGTTAGATATTTTTTGGTGACCAATTTCTTCGGTTAGACGTAGCCGTAGGGTTTGAAGGTATTGTTGTTAGATAAGTAGTATTTATTATACTCTTATATGTTTAATTAGCAAGTTAGTTTATTTAATGTTAGGTACATAACAGCAATAGTTAGTTAGTTGACAGGCTAGCCTAAGGCTTATATATATGTTGATTCGGGAGCCACTAATCACATTACCTCTTCTTTTCATTTTTTCACCACCTTTAAATCCATTAAGCCTATTGTTGTTTCTCTGCCGAATGGTAGTACTACTTTGGCTACTTATAGTGGTATCATACCTTTATCTTCATCATTAGTCTTATATGATGTTCTCTATGTTCCAAATTTTTCAAATAATTTGATTTCAGTTTCCAAACTTACACAAACACTTTCCTGCCAAGTCAACTTTACTGCCTCTTCTTGTATCATCCAGGACCTTCCTACTTTGAGGATGATTGGCAGTGCTAAACAACAAGGCAGGCTATACACATTGCTCACTGATTCCGCTGGTTCTGTTTTCACAGCTCCTTGTATAAACCATGTTAATTCTGTTGTAGATATTGACATTTGACATCATAGGCTTGGTCATCCATCAAGTTCTTGTTACACACTTGTTCAAAAGTATAATATACCAAAACCTGTTCATAATGCTTGTGATGTTTGTCATTTTGCAGAACAAAAGAAGCTTGTTTTTCCTCATAGTCTCTCAGTTTCACACTCAATTTTTGATATTGTACATGTTGATATTTGGGGGCCCTTCTCTACCCCTAGTACTCATGGCAACAAATATTTTCTTACTATTATAGATGACAAATCTAGGTATACTTGGATTCGATTAATGAAAGTCAAGTCAGAAACTAGAACTCATCTCATGAATTTTGTTACTTTTATTCACACACAATTTGGCATTTCCATTAAGTCAATAAGGTCTAATAATGGAGTTGAGTTTAATATGCCCTCATATTTTGCTTTTAAAGGTATCTTTCATCAGTTGTCTTGCACTGAAACTCCCCAACAAAATGGGGTAGTTGAGAGAAAACACCAACATATTTTAAATGTTGCTAGGTCTCTCATGTTTCAGTCATCCTTACCTTTGAATTTTTGGGATTTTGCCATATCCCAAGCTGTTCATATTATCAACATGCTTCCATCCTCAAAACTTCATTCTCATTCCCCATTTTTCATTCTTTTTCATAAACAACCTGCCATTAGTTCACTTAGAGTTTTTGGTGCTCTATGTTTTGCCACCACTCATGTTGCTCATAAAACAAAATTTCAGCCTAGAGCTCGCAAGTGTGTTCATATTGGTCACATTCAAGGCGTCAAGGGTTATTTGTTATATGACTTGCATAATTATGAGGTTTTTTACTCTAGGCATGTATCTTTCTATGAGAACATTTTTCCTTTTTCTTCCACACCCTCTACCTATACTTCTCCTGAGTCTATTTTTCCTTCTCCTTCAAAAGTGGCCATTACTGATCTGGAAACAAAAAATTCATCAATTATTACCCCCTTGTTTCTTCAAATCTGCCTTCTTCTTATTCTTCTCATACTGCACCTTCTGCACCTTCTGTGAGTCCTGAACCACTTCTTATTCCTTTGAGGAAATCCACCAGACCTAAACTAGCTCCTAAATACCTCAGTGAATATAAATGCAATGTAGTCGAGTCTTTTGTGGCAGCTGATCATTCTTTAGATACCCCTTATCCTTTGTCTAATTTCTTAACATTTGATCACTTACCTCCTTCCAACAAATCTTATGTCATGGTTGTTTCAAGTGATGTTGAGCCTAAGACATATGCTCAAGCAGTTAAAAATGAGTGCTAGAAGCAAGCTATGAATCAGGAAATCCAAGCTCTTGAACTCAATAAGATTTGGGTTGTTACTGATTTACCTGTTGGGAAGAAGCCCAAAGGTTGTAAATGGGTTTACAAGATTAAGAGGAAGTCAAATGGTTCAATAGAAAGGTATAAGGCTCGCCTTGTAGCAAAAGGTTTTACACAACTTGAAGGGGTAGATTATGCAGAGACTTTCTCTCTAATAGTAAAAAGCTAACCACAGTTAGATTGGTATTAGCTCTTGCCTCCTCGCATATTTGGCATTTACTTCAACTTGATGTAAACAATGCATTTCTTCATGGTGACCTCAATGAGGAAGTTTATATGACTATTCCTCCTGGATTTCAATCATCCAATTCGGCTCAAGTATGCAAACTACAAAAGTCTCTTTATGATTTGAAACAAGCAAGCCGACAATGTAATTCAAAATTGGTATCTTTCTTACTCTCTTTGGGATACACTCAATCAAAATCTGATTACAACTTGCTTGTCAAGACTGCCAATGGCTGTGTGACCATTCTGCTCATATATGTAGATGACATGGTTTTGACTGGGAGTGATCTTGCAGAAATTAACTCAGTTAAAAGGTTGCTGGATAACAAGTTCAGAATTAAGGACTTGGGCACTTTGAAATTTTTTCTTGGCCTTGAGGTTGCTAGATCCTCTCATGGTTTGATTCTTTCACAAAGAAAGTATGCTCTGGAAATTCTACAAGATGCAGGTATGTTGGGTTGTAAACCTGCTTCTACTCCCATTATTCTCGGCTTGAAGTTGTCCTCTTCCATTGGTTCTTCCTTGGCTGATCCTGGCACCTATCGAAGACTCATTTGTAGGCTCATTTATCTCACAAATACTAGGCCTGCATGTTGTTCATCATTTGAGTCAGTTCATTGTCAAGCCACTACAGCCTCATCTTGATGTTGTTCATCATGTCTTACGATACATCAAGTCTTCTCCTGGCAAAGGACTTTATTTTCCTTCCACATCTAATCACACACTTAAATCTTTTAGTGATTCAGATTGGGCTGCATGCCCTGACAACCGCAAATCCATTACCAGTTTCTGCATCTTCTTTGGTAATTCCCTCATCTCTTGGAATTCTAAGAAACAGACAACCATTTCATGTTCTTCATTAGAAGCAGGATATAGAGCTCTTGCTGTTACTGCCAGGGAGGTTCAATGGCTGTTATATTTTTTGAAAGACATGCATCAACCACATTCTCAACCGGTTTCTCTTTACTGTGACAATCAGTCTGCTATTCAAATAGCTCAAAATCCTACTTTTCATGAAAGGACGAAACACATTGAGGTTGATTGTCACTTGATTCCTGACAAAGTTCAGGCTGGAATCATTCATTTGATGCCAATTCCTTCTGCTGCCCAGATAGCCGATATCAACACTAAAGCTTTGCATGCCACTGCTTTTCATTCCCTGGTTTCCAAGATGAACCTGAAGGGTCTTCAGTCCAGCTTGTTGGGGGGGGTGTTAGATAAGTAGTATTTATTATACTCTTGTATTTTTAATTAGCAAGTTAGTTTAGTGTTAGTTACATCACATCTCATCTGTAGTTAGTTAGTTGACAGGCTGGCCTAAGGCTTATTTACTCTGGATATATATATATATATATATATATATATATATATATATATATATATATACACTTTCTAACTTGTTGAATAAGATCAGATTCAGTTTTACCATAATAACAATTGTATAGTTGTATTCAGTCGGCAAGGAGCTTGCTGGTAATTATGACACGTTGGTTTTCTTCATTTTATTGAATCAATTCAACAATACCTAGACTAATAACTGAATCAAGGTTCAACTAATTCAATTTTTTTCGAATCCACAAATCTTTTTTTCATCAAAAGAAATTATGTTCGAGGAGACGTCGACCATTAAATGTAGTTGTCTCTCCCATCGAAAATTCAAATTGTAGTTCGTCACATTACGGGGGCTTAGCCTCTTCCGCTAGACCCAATTCATTTGGTAAATTGATTCGATATTTAGACAACAAACATAAATTTAAATATTATGTTTCGTCAAGTCACTAAGTTTAAAAAATAAAAGTCAATATACAGAGATTTAAATATTTCACTTCAATTTAGATGTTTGCAATTCTTTTTGGGACAAAACTTTCTTTTCGAGTGTGAAGCTCAATTTATACCCATCGTTAGTCATCTTCCAAATGCATTTGCGGGTAGTGGTGAATATGATAAACACGAGGACCATGTGGAACATGTTTCTACATTTGCTTCTCCTAGAAACAACGCATCTACTCCATTTATCCGTCTAGAGTATTAGAGTTCTCCATATCTATTAGGAAGCCAACTGTAGAGCAAACTTCATCATGACCAATTTGGGTCGATGAAGCTTCGCTTTCTATTGCATTGATCTTACGTGAAGACACCATGGGTTGTTGTCTTCTTCATTTAGCACCTTGATTGTTCTATTTTCCTCCACAATTCGTAAAATAAAGACTATAAAAAATATTTTTTTACAATGAAAATTTATATTGACACAAAAAATATAATCTTAATAAGTTGAAAGTATAAATTAAAATTAAAAAGTCTTATAATTTCCTAATATGTTTGGATGGAGGGTTTTGAAGGGGAGGGAAAGGGAGGACTTATTTTTCTTTTCTAAATTACGGAAGCTAAAAAATGTTTTTAAAAACAAATGAAGTGTGATTAGACTGTTATATGATCACATGTCATGTTATTCCTTCAATTTTTTTAAAATCTCACATCTATATCAACATATAGACTTAGCCCTCTAAAACCCCCCTTTCAAAACCCTCTCAAACCCTCCATCCAAACATACCTAAGAATTTGAAAATATTATGCGAAGACAAGTTCAATCAACTTCAAGAGCAACTTGAACTTTAAACCAAAACCTTATGGGATATAATTTTCAAAACTTAAACACGACTCAATTAGCTATTTAGCTCCAAAGTCAGTGAAGTGATATGATCGTGTTGAATCTTAGGTCATCTCCTGCAACAGTTTTTAATTGAATTCTTATAGTAGTTAAGAACTGATCTTAATTGGGTTCACCATGGAGGTCACGTGTAAACTATGGAAATTCTTGTGGAAGCTACCAGTCTCAACCTGCATCAGGAACTTTATTTGGCGATTAGCAAAAGACATTCTTCCAAACAGATTTAATCTAAGCAAGAAAGGTATTAAGTTGGATATGCTATGCCCCATGTGTGATCTAGAAGCTGATAAGAGTGACCATATCTTCATGCAATGTCAGTTTGCAAAACTGACTAGGGTTTCCTCAAAGCTTGGTGCTCACATTCCCCCTCTTTCGGCCATAAACCAGTGGCTGACCCAATGGATGAGTTGTGGTGATACAGCTGCTGCCCAATTATTCTGCACCATCACGTGGCAATTGTGGAAAGCCAGAAATTTAGTGGTTTTCCAACAAAAAAAAGTTAACCCAATTGAGGTGGCTGAAAAGGCATGAGATTTTGTTGAAAAGTTTGGCACGGCAAATGACAAGGAAAGCAGACACACCACGCAGCAACAAGAGGGGGCGACCATGGAGGATTACACTGGTTGGAACTCTGCTTTTGTCGATACAGGGTGTTTCCAAAATAGTTCCACTGGCTGGGGTATTGTGATCAAAGATATTGGGGGACTAGGATGGAGCCTACAATTGGTCAGAGACTTGAGTCTTCACAAAGCCATCATTTTCACAGGTGCTGCTGTGGTTGTCAATGGCCTGAAAAAGGCTAATGTTGTAGCCTTAGATCTAGTTATTAATGATTGTAAACTGCTATTAAATCAGTTGAATGAGGTCTCTCATAGATACATTAGGAGGACTTTTAATGTTCTAGCTCATGAATTAGCAAGTCTAGCTTATAGAGTTGGGTCCAAAACTTGGCTGGGGAATGCCCCAGTGCCAGATGAACAAGCTCTCAGTACTGGTTCTCTAGTTGAATGAAGCTGTTTTTCCCATAAAAAAATGGATGTCACGTGTAAAAACCGATTCTTAACAATTAGAAAATAATTGTGAGGTAACTTTGTAGGATATATTTTAAAGAAATATAAAAATGCGTAGTACCATGTGGGAAGCATGACATGACACACATCGCATGTCAAAACAGTAAAAGCTGGGAAGCATATCATATCATCCAATACAATAGGAAGAGTCCTGAACTGGATAAGCAATACGCCTCAAAATTAAGCGGATGCCCAATCCAATCATCTGCGGGTCCTGAATCCCGATAATTGCAGAGGACACAGGACTTGAATGATTACGTGCATGTTTGTGTACACGTAGGAGCACACATTCGAAGTTCTATGAGAAGCAAAATATTGTTGCCTGTAGGAGAACGTCCATATGGTTGCATAGCAACAGATAAACAAACACTAAACATTGATGCACCTCGGAAGGAGGGTATCTATTCTAGCATTTAATCCCAAAGGTACACTAGTATTTACGTCCAATCATCCAAATCTCTGCTTAAATGTTGCGAAGCCTAACAAAGAACTAGGAACTATAGGTAAATAAAATACCAGAACCTATTCATACCAACAAAAAAAAAATATACCAGAACCTACCATCATAGAGTACAACCACCTAAAAGAGAATGGTTGCTCAGGTTCAAACATTGCAACACATTCTATTCCTCTTTTCCATTCACTGGCTTTCCCATTAGCAATGGACCCTCCCCTGAACCAAAGCAAATCAAATCTAGAATTCCATTTTCACGAGCGCATTTGAAGCTTCAGCTGCTCCGTACTGCATCCAATCTTTGGCACATACAAGGGCCTCCACTGTCTCTGGTCGCAAGAAACTTCTATAGTGGTCAATCTCTTTGCTTTTTCCATCAAATACAGAGTCCGGAGGAACACTTGAAACTGAAACAGACAATATATCCCGGGCCATCTTCGAAAGAGTAGGGTACTTGAGCTTGTTTAGCTTCCACCAACCCAATACATCAAAGTCTGGCACCCGTGGCAACAGTGATTCTTCTAGATACTGGTCCAGTTCAGACTTCATCTGTTGGCTAGAAGTTTCCATGATGTAGACATCAAAATCTGTTAATCCATTATCTGATAACAGAGTTCCTCCAGGGGATCCCTCCATCTTCGCATTTCCTTCTTCTGCGTAGGCCGGTGTGAGTGGCAGGGGAAGGGTCGCATACTCATGAAACAGCTCATGAACTCCATCATCAACAATCTTCACATATACATGAGCATCATCGCCATAGATTTTTGTGAAACTAAACTCGACAAGCTTCATCTTGAAACGAGGATCCATAACCACTGCAGTTGCCAGAACCAGACTACAATCTCTCCAGTACTTATCAATCTTTTCTTGCATGGGCTTAGTAAGGTCGCTAATGAAGGGATCCTCATTCATCACAGCACGGGCCAGATCCAACTGCAATTTCCAAACTTCATGGAAGAACGTAACAGCAGTGGGATGCTTTGTTGTGGTAAGAATGTTTGCTGCATCATAAAGGGGCTTCAAATAAGTGCAGAGGGTCTCAACTATCTTCCAATCTTGCATAGATGGGGCTCCCTTATAATCAGGATCAGAAGTGTCCAAACAAGAAAAAACTTCCTTTAGCTCAGAAGCTGCCACCAGCATTTGGTATGTTGTATTCCATTGGGTTTGGTCATCAATAAAAAGGCTCCTTTCACTGGGAACCTGAAGGTGGTGCTTGAGTTCCAGGAATTTATCCTCATGCGATTCTGAAGTCTTCACATATTTTACACTATCCCGGATTTTTTTCACTATGCCTTGTACAGAGCTCAACAAATCATTTGCAACACTGCTTAAAGTTCGGGCAATGCAATTTCCAACTAGCAACTGACCATTGAGGATAAGTGGATTTTTCAGAGAGAGTAACGATCTGAGATTTCCAAGGGCAGCTTCACTCAGTGCCTGATTACAAGTGATAGAAAACAGCCTGCCCTGCAAACTCCAATCAGAAAGGCAAACAGATACAGCACGGCTGATAGCCGAGTCAGAATCAGGGTATGGTTCCATCACAACATTGAGAATTCTCCTCTGTAACTTCCAATCACTGTCAACAAAATGTCCAGTTATAAATATATAACCTACAGATTGACTTGAAGTCCAGGTGTCCAGTGTCAGACAGAAACGTCCTGGTAGTCCCTCAAAATATCTCATAAGGCTTTGTTTTTCCATCAGGTAAGTTGCAACACAGTCTCCTTGGACAGTGTTAAAGGTCACCATATTGAATTGGGGCTGCAGATTTTGGACAAATGCAACAAATCCTGGATGCTCAACCATGTGGAGGGGGTAATCATGCATAATGATCATCCTAGCAATCTCGTGGCGGCAACGATCTTGATCAAAAATGATGTAAGGAGTGTTTGGGGATCTATAACGCCGCTTTGGTGTGCTGCTAGCATTGCCAGCACCATTTCCCCTTGATCGCGGGGTATATGTGTTCAAATGATTCGGATCCTGGCTACGCAGAAGAGCTGAGCATGTCCCCTTGGCAATGTGGCGTTTAAGGTGGCTGGTACCAGCAACTTTTGAACCAGTACTGTAGGCAAAACTTTGCTTGCATTGCTTGCAACATGCTCTTCTACATCCAGCACTGACGTTTTCTATGGTAAAATGTTCCCAGACTATAGACTTCTTTTTCCTCCTCTTGTTTGGCTGAGTTTCTGGGGTAGGTTCCTCACTGTTCAGTGGAGTTTCAGCGTTTACTATCTCATAGCTGGGTATGGTGTTTGCATTGACAATCTCATAGTGTGCTTGAGAATTGACTAGCTGATTTTCATGCAGCGATTCATTATTTTCCAGCTCATAGTGAGGCAACATTTGGGAATTAGCTAGCTGTCCATGGGACAATGTCTCAGAGCCAGTTAGCTGATGGTTGGACAGTGCCGCAGAGTGGTCCAGATGATTGTTGGGTACTGTATCATACTGAACTAGATGATCATGAGGTATTGGCTTGATGTCTCTGATGTGACTGTTTTCCAGTGGTTCAGAACTAGGAAGTGGATCACAATTGGGTAGCGATTCAGGTTGAGGCAGCTGATCTTCGGGAATCATATGGAAATCAGTGAACTGAAGATTATGAGAGTGAGTTTGTGGATGAGAAAGCTGATTGTTGGGATCTGTTGTGGAAGTGGCCAACTCATTTTCAGGCATGGCTTCAGTCATGACCTCATCATTGCCGGTCTGTGATTCATGCATGGCGGTCTCATTGTTGGGCTGTGTCTCAGACATGACTACCTCACTGTTGGGTTGTGGTTCAGACATGACTACCTCATTGCTTTGCTGTGTTTCGGATAAAGGCGCCTCATTGCTTTGCTGTGTTTCGGAAAAAGGCGCCCCATTGCTTTGCTGTGTTTCGGATAAAGGCACCTCATTGATGTGCTGTGTTTCAGATACAACCACATCATTACTAGTCTGTAATTCAGAATTAACCACACCATTATCTGGAAGTGCCTCACAATTGACCAGCTGGTTGTTTGGTGGTGCCTCGGAAGTAGGCTTCTTGTCAAGAGTACCTTCAAAACTAACAGGCTGATCATCAGGGGGGGTTTCAGAGTTGACTGATGGATTGTTGAGGGGTTCCTCAGAATCAACCGGCTGGTTGTTGCCTGGGACCTCAGCATTGCTCGGCTGGTCATTGGGCAGTGATTCAGAATTCTCTGGCTTGTTGTCAGGAGGTTCTTTGGTGTTGTCCAACTCATGGTCGGATGTCCCTCCATTTGCATCACCACCAGAAGCCTGTAATTCAGATGTAGGAAGTCCTTTGTCAGGTTCTACTCTGGAATTGGAGAGATCCTTGTTTGGCTGAAACTCTGCATTTTCCACATTACTGTCAGACAGATTTCCAGAATTTGCCAGCTCGTTGCTAGGTTGACAATCAGCACTGACTGGCGCATTTTCCACATCAGGTGTCACAACCACTTTGTCGTCTTCAGCAGTAACCATCTTGTTTTGATATGTATCTTCCTACTGTACACAGAAGAAAAAACTGCTAATTAATGGTGAATGATAATGAGGACACAGTTTTCAGACATAGATACATTATACAGTAGTATAGCTATGAAGAAAACATAAGATCACAAGCACATCAGAGTGATATCAACACTACCATGCCAACATATACTAGATTTAAACAAAAACAAACATACAATGCATTAGTCCACATGGATATGTGACATATCGGAAATTCGGATTTTCAACTTTAAATCATGTAGGAAGGAAAGGAATTAAAAACAAAAGAAAGAAATAGTGACAAAATAATAAACAACTGTCAAAGTAGCAAATCAATTATCTATTAATTAAAATAAAAAAACATGCATTTACATAGCACAGTTATGGGAAGTGTGAAGGGATGGCTAAATTTGTATGAAACTTTTAGGAGATATTTACATCTTTAACAGAGGATCATGCTTAACACAATTTGTGCAAGGTATGAACCCATTCTGGAAAGGGGAAAAAAAAATTGAGCAAGCACGTAACATAGATTGTATCCTTTAAAATGAACATAAATGTTACTATTTATTTGTACAACCATATTTTAAGAATATAAGACACAGCATAAACAACTAAATTTCAAAGCTTTGCTTGCAGACAAGACAGCAGGTGAAGCTTGCAAAGGAGGTTGTACAACTGACAAATAATAACAAAAATGGATAAACCAGTATTATCAGCACTTCACTTTACATCTACTTTGCTGACGCGATTCAAAATATTTTAAAGACAACCCCTCATCTTATTATGCATCCTTACTTTGTTAACAAAAAGGCCCAAGGAGGGTTCGTCCTATATCCAGATCTATGTAACTGAATACATCTCCATGTAACATATTCGACAAGCCACTAGGCCTTGCAGACGGTAAAATTGAACACTGTCTATGAACCCAAAAGAAAACACGGGCCCACAATGGATCGGGTCGGCCCAAGCCAATAATAAAAAAAAGATTTAATAATAATATGAACAGAACAAAACTCTGAGTGGAAAGGTCCATAGCAGATTCTCGATCAAGCACTACCCACAGAGCCCACATAGACCAAGGTCAAACTCAAGCCTGGAATATTAGATCGTCAATGGGCTACCACTGCAGGAACTGATAAATTTGTTTTTCATATATTATTTAAGTTTTTTATTAAAAAAAAAAAGGCCTCCAGAATCGATCTAACTAATTTCGACGATTAACGCAGATAAAGCAAATTGCAATCATCGATAAATAACCAAATCCAAGGACATGAAACTGAAGAAAGACCAGATCACGTTATGATTCCGATAAATCAAACCTAAAAGAAGTACTGGATTGAAAAACAACAACAACAATAATAGCATAAACGAAAACGAAACAGAAAAAGAGGCTTTCGGGTGGAAGCGATTTTAAAAAATCGAGAAATCGAAAGGTTAGGGTTTGGGATCTACCAGGCGTATATATGTCCAGAATCTGACGGTGGAAACGCGGATCTGAAGCGGAAACCGGGCCTCAGGGCTGCCCGGAGTGAGATCTAGGGTTTTGCAGAGGAGAGAGAAATCGAGAGAGGGCTCACCGGAGGGAGATGGAAATTGGGCCTGTGAACAAACCCGAGAAGCTAATTGGACTTTTGAGTTCAAGGGTTGCTGGCTTGGCTTGTATACGGTACCAGGTTGGTTCGTCGAGATAAGGTTTCTGAAAAGTGATTTAAAATAGGGCAATTCCTTTGGATTCTCAATTTGGACTCTGAGGTCCATTATTATTATTTATTGACGAATAATGAATTGATTTTATTACTTTTTTTTCTTTTTTTTTTCTTTCTATCTTTCGCACCCTTTTCGGCCTAAATAAGTTTCCCGATAGGAACGGACCACAAGCCTCGGCTTAGCGAGTAGCCCACGCCTAAATTGAATAAGAGAAGAGCGGTTTTCTTTTTTGTTTTTTGTTTTTTTGTTTTTGAACAAATAAGAGCGGTTTTTAACTTGCTCTTTAGGGTTAGGACCGTGCGTGTAGGGCGTGCGAGTTGCATAGCCCACCGAATGAAGTGGACCATTAATCGGGTGATGAGGTGAGGGCCCCCCATTAGCTTGGTTTCTTCTTTTCTTGGAGAATTTTAGCCCAATCATGTATCTACATGTTTTCTCCGTGCTAATCTCAAGCATACTTTGGAATTCAATCTTGATCCAACAACTTCCTTCCCCTTATTGAATCTGACTAAGATACCATATTTTAGTTCTTCAAGATCCAGCTACAATTTCCCCAACTGGACTTCCTTATTTTTGTTTTCTTTCCACTCAATTTGGAATCATAATATTTTTGGATTAGGATTTTAGGTCCGTTTGATGACAGGATAGAAGAGACAGAATAAAATAAGCTATCATATTATACATTAATCTTGTGTTTGTTAAGCAAGTAGGATAAATCCTATCACCTATCATATATTATTCATCTAGTTAAAAATCTATCCCGAGGAGATAGCTGAGTATGAAACAACGTAATATGATAAGAAATTTGTTTTCACATTCACCGTTAAAAAATATAACTTAAAATCTAATAAAACAGAAATACATTTAAGATGAAAAGTAAAATTGACAAAATTAATAATAAAAATAATAACAAATTAAATAAAAATTAATTAAAAATACTATAATTAATTTTAAAAAATACGTGTAACTTTTTAACAAGAGTAATTTTGTTATTTACATAATACAAAAAATAAAAATTATAAAAAAAATTTAAGTCCAATGAAATATAAAAATATTTAAAATAGAAACTAAAAATAGGAAATTATTATTCAAAAATGTAGAAGTTATAAAAAATAATTTTAAAGTATTAAAAATATTAAATATCTAAATACTTAATTTTTAAAAATTATATGTAATTTTGTCGCAAGGGTTATTTTGTCATTTTAGATTATTTTAAAAAAACCAAAAAGATAATCAAACACAAGATTAGATAAGAGTTTATCATGTCTATATCATATTCTATCTTTATCTTACTCTTTTATCCTATCTGTCACTATCCTAGGCATCAAACGGACCCTTATTATTCCTTAAATACCTTTTAAACTACATAAAGTTAATTAATAATTTAATAATAAAAAGGGGGTGGGCCTTGGTATTTGGTTACCTAGTGTCGGTACCATAGTATAATGTGGATCAATATAACGCTATTTGGTCCGACAACTGCATTTTTGAAATGACTTTCTACTTAAAGATGGTGGTCTAAAGCGCTGAGGTTGTTTCTAAGTCTAGCCAGCCCTGTTTGGTGATTTGTAGTTTTTAGGTGACTTCAAAGTCGAGCTCCTTACATACGACACTCAAGGGTTTCTAACACCTAGGGGCGCTACCACTGCGCCACCTCTCTTGGTCATTTGGCAATTTGCATGTATGTCATGAATATCTCTTTTCTCCCCAAATTTGGTCCTCTATAAAACGAATTCAAATTTTCAATAGGACAACTTTTTATGAGTAGTTTGATTTTGTTGTTGTCGTCATGGAATGTATTATTATTTTGTTTTGTGATTGTATCTATAATATGCAATCTATAATTATTAATAAAGGCGATAGAGGTATTGGTGTCCACATTTTATTTTTCATTATTACCCTTGATTCCCCCTTAACTGCATAACAATAACTATTATTTAGAGGGTTATATTTTAAAGGGATAAATATTTTTTAGTCCCAAAAAAATCACGATATTTCAAGTTTAGTCCTTATAAAAAATTAATCTATTTTTAGTTTCTATTATTTATAAAACTAAATGTTGTTAGTCCCCACAAAGGTGGTTAAGACTGAGTTGATGTGGAGGTGGTCCGCAGTGGGGTCGGGGCGAGAGTATGAAATATAAATACAAAATGTAAACAAAATAAAAGAATAACATTCGATAACATTTTCAAAAGTGTTATTTGAAATACGTATGAATCACCGGGCATTGCAATATTGCATGATGCTTTTAAGCGTTATTGCAGTTTAAAAAATGCTTTATGATTAATGTTTTAGCGTAGTGATACACTATATATATATAAGACCTTAAGGGACCGTTTGGTGGCCATGATAGGAGAGACAGAATATGATAAACAATCATATATTATCTTAATTTAGTATTTGTTGAACCAACAGAATATGATAACTCAATCCTGTCACCTATCATATCTTGTCAATCTAGTTAAATTTTTATCCTGAGGGGAGGGCTGGGTTAGAAATAACAGGATAGGATAAAAAATTTGTTTCTGTATTCACCCTTATGAAAAATAATTTAAAATTTAATAAATATAAATAATATAATTAATTTTAAAATTTATATGTAATTTTTTAACAAGAATAATTATGTCATTTTACATAATACAAAAAATTAAATTGTAAAAGAATAATTTAAAATCTAAGAAATATAAAAATATTTAAAATAAAAACTAAAAATAGAAAATTATTATTAATATTAAAAATTGTACAAATTATAAAAACTAATTTAAACTATTCAATATCTAAATACTCAATTTTAAAAATTATATGTAATTGTGTCACAATGATAATTTTGTCATTTTATATTATTTTAAAAAAGATAAAGTCACGATATAATGATATTTAGTTTGTTATCGAGTGCGCATCAAACACATGATATAATAAGAGTTTATCATGTCTATATTCTATCATTTCCTTATCCAGTTCTCTATCATATCTTGTCCAACAAACGAGCCCTAAACGTAAGCATCTGCTCGCCAACAAAATGCATAGTTCCTACATATCATAATATATAAATTGGTAAAATCAGACAATCATTACATCTTGATCAATGTTGAAAAACCTGGTGGATTCTTGAGAGTCACATTGCTCAATTTATTTATGAGAACGTTGTAAATGAATCGAACACTTGCTCTGGCACAACTTGCATTTCAAGTAGAAATTGAGCATTTCATCAAGACAGTCAATTTGATCCTTACCAATAAACATGTTTTGCTATTTGGAACGAAAACATATAAATTTTCATTGTCACGCCGACTCAACCCTAAAGCGACTCAAGCAATGACTTTAGGCCTCAAAAAATTTTGAAAAAAAAAAGGCCTCAAAAAATTTATTTTTACTAATATAATTGACCGAATGACTAATGAGTACCACAAATCCATTTAGCCTAGATGGTAAAACACAATTGTCTTAATTTGTAGGTACTTTTTGTTGTAATATTTTAGTATTTTGTTGTGAATAAATGACGGTTATTCTATGAGACAACTGGCATGTTATTTTAAAAGCATCACTTAGAGAGTTCGCTTTAAGTATCAATGGGTGTTGGGCAGGCCCTGGATGTGAGACTAGAATGAGATGGAATGAACAATAGTTCAAAACTTGAATGAAGGACTCCTAAATCATATGAGGGTGCACTGAAATTATTTTCAACATCTATCAAATCATGCTTTAAGTTAGTCTTGCTACTTCCTAGTAGTGGGTGCCATTATATGGCCTATAATCATAAATATTTGTTACTCTTTCACATCATGTTGAATATTTTTGTTTGTCCCAGTTTGTTGCTTTTAATTATCTATCTCTTTCTCTGGAAACTTCTCTTGTAGTTGCTGAGATCTACTTGGTTAATAGTGCCACGTTTGGATAAGAAAAGGACAAAAACATAGAACTGGTTGATCAATTGAAAGAAATGCCCAATATCCTTGCAAGAAGCTCTCAGATTCCTTAATTACAAGCAGCAGTAGGGCCGGCCCAATAATATCCTATATTAAATAAGGATTAAAACAAATTTTAATAGAGACATTTTTATTTTAAGTGAGAGAGTTTGAAGTTGGGGTTTTTAGTTAGGATATGTGGCTTTTTTGCATTATAAACACTAATGACAAATAATTTTTTATTAGTAGACCTAAAGCAAGGGCTTTAGTAGCCTTATTCTTGAGTCGGCCCTGACTAGCAAATCCTCTGGTGGATGTGAGCACCACCTGCAGCAATTTTGGAGCTCACAATTTAGAATTGTGAGAAGACACAATTACTATAAACTTGAAGAGATACCTATGTCAGCTGGTGTTTTCTATGGGCAAACCTTAACCCTTACCCTATGTTTGGTTATGAAAATAAATTGTGAACAGTAAAAGAGGTGAGAATGAGTGCAAAAAAAGAGAAATATATGAGAAATATAGTAGATTTTGGGTATTGTTAAATTATAAATATAAATTTTAATTTAAGTAAATTTTTAATCTAATTTAATAAAATTAATTGAGTAATTTAATATAATTTTTTTAAATTATTTATTTTAATTAAAATCATGTCTCAAATGAATTCATTTGTAAGGTACATATTTTTTTATCGTTTCTTATTACCTGACGGTAGTATTTAATAGTGTTTTATTTATATTATTCATTATTCCATATGTTTTTCTTTTGATACAACTTGAAGATCAATGCCGGACAGAAGAGTAGCAGTTCCATTTCATTATAGTGATCTGAATGTGAGAACTCCACTGTTGGAGGCAGAGCAAGGGCATGAAAGGAACTAAAAAAATTTGAAGTCTCTTTCCTTCCTTTCTTCGCTATCCAGGAGAGATTATAAAAAGTAATAGGTCCCACACTAATTTGTTATCTCTCTTTGTCATTTCTCTTCAAACAAAATGAGAGAAGTGTAGTATCTCTCTTCAACTTCTCTCTTACCAACCTCTTTCTCTCCTATTTCACCTCTACCAAACATAGCATTAATGTCATGAGAAGCTTGTGTTCAGCTCTCACTACTCACTGTTGCACTTGGACAGTACTTGAGCTCTCTGCTTGTAACTATTGTGACAAGGATCAGCACTAAGAATGAGAGAGGAACAAGTGTACTCAATTTGATAGCATTAATTTCTTTTAGTTGCCAAATTGTGTACGTATAAAATACCAGTGGGAACTCTCCACTAAAAATGTGTTAGGTTGTATAGTAGAAGTTTCAATATTCATAAAATGGAAGTTTCCTTCATAAAGTCATGTTTTCATGTTTATCAGTACACTGTAATCTCTATGTCAAATCCTTGAACCGAATCCCTATCAGCTGCAAGCTACAATGTACTTTTAAAATTAATAAAATCTTATAAAATTTAAAGTTAAATAAAATAGTTCACTTTAAATATTCTTTATTTTAAAATTTGACTATCATAAAGGTAATTGACGGTGTTAAGTCGGTAATGTTAATCAAATTGAAAACGTAGGTTTCATGTAAAGCCTTAAATGACTATGGTAGAGTGATTTGCTTTCATAACCACTACTCCAAAAGACATTACGTTCTTCTACCAAGGCCGGCCCTTGGAAGACCACTTAAGCAAGGGCTTTAGGCCTCCAAATATTGAAGACCCAATTTTTTTTAAAAAAATATTAATTAGTTAGTAAATAATGTTATAAAGAAACATATTTTCTTAAAAAAATGAGGTTAAATTCTTTAGCAAAAACTACATTTTTTAAGGTCCTTGATTTTTGGTACCTTCTCATGCAAAATTAATTAGTCCTTAAAAATTAATATGTTATTAATTTTAAAAATGCCTCACTTATTTAATAAAAAATGTCTCATTTTAAGATTTGCTTTAGGCCTAAGAGTACTTGGGCCGGCCATGGCTTCTACAAATAAATCTTTTTAGAAAAATTTATTTATTCAGGCATATCATATATACTATGAGCATAGTATGTTTGACCAAGATTTGCACTACCTGCTTGTCGAGCTAAATTTTACTAAACTTTATATTTTGAAGCTAGAAATTACTTTTGAGGGACATAAAAATCTTAAATCATCCAGTGATAGCCTTATACAACGATGGTGTTTTAAGACTAACCACTTTTAAAAGAAACAAGTATTATGTTGAAAGAAATCAAGTTGAACCAAAGAGCCTTCTTCAATTGACATTTATGTCTTTCAATGTGATTCTTACTTCTTCAAAAAGTGATTGGTTTTGGAATACCGTCGCCAATTGTGACAGCTAGACAATGCTATCACTAGATGATTTTAGTCTTTTGTCACCTTCAGGAAAAATTTCTGGTTTCAGATGATTTTTTTGTTGTTGAAAATTACCTCTATGTGTTTTGCAAATCTTTAGGGCAACATAAATTAAAAACAAATTAAAGAAGAGAACACTAGCTCTAGTCTATATGTAGTCTTTGAACCTTTCTATAATACACCACTATTTCTAGAGATCCTGTTCGACGTTGAAATAGGGTGAAAAGGTTCTCATTTTTCATCTCTTTTTTTTTCTTTTCCTTTCAAGTCTCTTATGCTGAAACATTTTGGAAACTCTATAAGTATCATCCTTCATTTCATAAACATTAAAATGTTAGGGTTTCACACATGAGTAGATAACTTAATAAAATTATAGTTACGGTTAGATGAATAAACAAAACCTTAAATGGAGAACGACATTGCGTCGCAGACATGGACATGTTACATACAAAAACAAAGATAAGAAGATACAATATTATGACATCTGAAAGCTTTGAATCACATTATGACAGTTGAAAACTCAAAAACAAAGATGCAATTCATAGAACTAATGAGAGACAACGAGTGCAAACGAGAGAGGGCGAGAGAGGGTGAGAAAAGACGCTAAACTAAGTAAAGAACATTGAAAATGTATGGATACTTATAGCATGTCCTGTGATTCTTATAATGTGTCTTTTCAAAACACTTAGTCACTTAAAAATATCAAGGTTTAATTGCATTTTTTGTCCCTCAACTTTCTCAATTTGACGATTTTGGTCCCATACTTTTTAATTGCAATTTTGAACCCTCAAAATCATGAATTTTTTTGCACTTTTGGTCCCAAAAATCTTGAATTTTGGGAAAGTGGGGGACCAAAAGTGCACAATCCACGATTTTTTGGGGAACAAAAGTGTAATTGTAAAAACATAGGGACCAAAATCGCCAAATTGAGAAAGTTAGGGGACCAAAAGTGCATTTAAGTCAAATATCAAAATATAGAGCTTCTAAAAACTCGACATACGATCTTACCCATACTGATTGAGGGAGGCTAAGCTACTCTCCACTTAAATTATTTCAACCATTAGTTTTGTTTATTAAAGAAGATGAACTGACTAAAATATATTTACATTAACTGTCACTTGAATTGTTATAAGGATTTCAAAAGTAAATTAACACTTCTACTCTATTAAAATCCCTTCTCTCCTATCGCTAACCAAACAAAAGAAGAGTTATCCTTTTCTCTCCACTGGTAATAGCCTCGGTCTCCCTTTCAGGCAGATTCTCTAAAGGTTGTTCCTCATCTTCTATTGACGAGTTCTTGATTTTAAAGCCTTTCTCTGTCCCCTGTCACCCTTCGAAGGCTCTTGTTATTATTCGGTGGATTGGATCAAACCTCTTTGCGCCTGGGTAAAGTGTGTAATATCCCAATTTTTATGAAATTTATTTTACAGTTCCAACTACTTGAAAATAAATCATAGAGATTGATCACCTTAATGGTTTGTTAAAAGTACGAAGAACTATAAAGATTTATTGTAAAAATTTTACTGTTTTAGTAATTAATTCAGATTAATTGATTAAGAGGCAGTGTAGGCATTATCTTGTTTTTAATATGAATTAAGCTTGAAAAATGTGAAAAATTGTTGTTTGATTAAAGAAAAATATTTTATTGAAGGAGAAATAATTTTTAGGACTTAATAGATATTTATAAGTCACAGTTTGGATTTTCAATGTTTAGTTAATTGTCAAATTGTCTGTTTTATATCATATTTAATATGACTTTTATTTTTATGATTTTTATATTGATGATTTTATTGTTTGAATAATATCTAGATGACAAGAGAAATTGAAATTAGTGATCCTCACTAATTTACAGTTTTTATTACGCTGCGAGAATTCTGTTGAATTCTGCCGTAACTAGGCTATTGGGTGAGTTTCTAACTGAAACATGCCCAAACGTGATCCAAATTTTATAAAATTTTAGATATTATCATTTTTCAATATTTAGGATTTATTGGAAATTGTTTTGGAATTTTTGCGCATCAGAAAATAATTAGTGTATTGTCTACGCCCAAAACTGCATTACGGTAGTATTTTAGCTCGTAAATCGAGAAAGAGACATTCATAGAAATACTTCTAATATTTTTGGGGACATTTTGGTTGATTAATAATTTTTGAGTATAGAATAATTTATTAGATTTATTTTTGGAGTTTTTGGTACAAAAACCTTAATAGACGTGAAACGCCGCGCACCCGGTTGATCGATAACGCGCCGAAGCGAAACCCTTTGATATTTTTAGGGGGATGTCGACCACTTTAGACCAATGGGAGCCAAGACACATGCTTGGGACCCACCTTGGGCAAATAGAATGTTTTGATTGGCTTAGGTGTAATTGGTAGTTAGTTTACTTAGTTAGTTTGTAACTAGATGGTTAAGATCCAACTAAATGAACAAATTTTATTCCCTTCTTGCCCCTTGAGATCTCTATAAATAGAAGATCAGCCCCTTCATAATTTTTCCATTTATGCTTGGTGGGGAAAATTCTAGAGATAGAAAGTGTGAGAAATCTTGAAAAACTTAGTGTTTTTTAGTGCAATCTTCCTTCCTTTGTTCTTGATTCTTGATCAACCATCCCTAGACTTCTTGGTAAGCCTCCTAACCCATGTTATTTTCCTCTTGGCTGCCATGGAAGTGTTCTTCAAGGTTTTAGTGTTGTTTTGTTTAGAAATTGTTAGATCTTGATGTATTAGCATGATTAACCTTTAGATCCATCATTTTCCTCCATGATTAAGCTTGTTTTAGTGTTTTAAAAAGTGGTTCAAAGTTGAGAAAATACTATTCAAAGTGGTGAAACACTATTCCAATTGGTAAAATTTTGGGTTAGGTATTTTTCTAAGTGTGTAGTGTTTGAAAAAGTTTCAAAACTTGCATAACTTTGACTTGATTCATGACATATGACTAGGTGCGATTCAAATGGGATTAAGTGAGTAATTCTTAGGCCTTCTAGGGACCCAAACCGTGGCTGTCCTAGGGTGTTAGGACTTGTATTTTGGGTTCTAATTGCATTAAGTTTGTGTTGTTAAGGTTCGCGAGGTTCGACTTGACGATAGTTTGGAATTGCCTTGCTTGGATTGTTAAAACGCCCAAGGTAAGGGAAATTCTTACATAATGAGTTTGGGTTTTTCGCCTTGTTTGTTGAGTGGTTTGATTGATTGTTAATTGTGTGGTAGTAGTTGTAGTATTACTATGTGTTGTAGAGATATTGCAGCATGTTTTTGGCCTCGTGTGGCAACAATGATTTGGATTTTATGTCTTAAATCAATTATGAATGTTTTGATTTGAACTTGGAATTGATTAAAGTATGCATAAATAAGATCAATGATGATGGATTAATTAATAATGCGATGATCTACTGTTATTGGTTTGACGATTTACGAACGGTAAATCCGATGCGATTCCATAAGCTGAGAAAAGATTTCATAAAAGAAATATTAAGGGGCATTTTGACTTAAAAGTAAGCGTGAGGATTTTAGTAAAACTAGCCAAAGCTTGCAAAGAATTTTTCAATGGAACCATAGTAGAAAAAGAACTTGAGTAAAATTTGCGAAAATGGTTGAGTTGAATGATGCGTCTGGGAAAATTCTGGCTAGGAAAGACTTGGTAATTAAGAGTGTTCGCACCGCCTCTCTTTCCTGGGAATTCCCCTAATGCCTTATTTAGCACAACTTGGGTTCCAACGACCTAAGCTCAAAAGCTATTTCTGGCACAATATCACTTAGGTGTGACACCAAAACTGAGATTTAAAAATTCACTAAGAAAGTGAGGACTCGTCGATCCGCATTGATTAAAATAAATTATGTCTCAGGCGCTCCTTAAAGATAAGTGGGCTGTATAAAAAAAATTGTTTGGATGCATACTGACCATTGAGCATCGACACTCGTAGCGTTTGATTGTCTTAAGGACTTCAAAAGGGCGGGTTGTCACTTCATTGCCAGCTACCCACGGTACACATTGGACCAGAGGTAGTAGTTGGCAACACGGCCTAATGTGTGGCTATACCCTTGGTAGGGGAATTTGTTCGGACCTGGAAAAGGCTTTCCTTGTTCCTATTGTTGTCCTTGTTTAAGGCTGCAAGTGTATACACAACTTGTTCATAGTGCATTGGCATGCATGGCTAACCACATTTATGATATGTGATGAATTGTTTGATGAATCTGACATTATGATGACTAGATCATTGATCTGCTGATAGAACTGTTTGCTCACATGCAATTATTTAATATTGTGGTGACTTGATTGTTGATCTGTTGGTTGATTTGTCTGTTCACATGCAAATGTTGTTTCTGGCAACACTATTTTTGGCAACAGGTGTGAAATGTTGCCTAAAAGTGGATTAGCCAACATTTGACAACTGTTGCCATTAAATATGTGTTTTACACTACACCTTTTATGCAACACTTGAAAAACTGTCCCCTCAAATTGAAATGGGAACATTTTTGAACTGTTACTAGAACATTTTTTTCGCATCAGTTAAGAAATGTTCCCTAAACTATATCTGGGGACAGTTTTTAACTGTTGCACTTTTTTTGATAAAAGGCAACGTTTTTTGGTTGTTGCTCTATTAGTGAAATTAGTGAAATTATGGGAGGCAATTTTTTTATCCTTTCCCTCCAAAGCATGTGGCAATTTTTTGTTTTCCCTCCAAAGCAAAAAAATAAATGAATATGATGAATTAATATATCAATGATAAAATAAAACACATATGAGCACCGATCAAAAAATAAATAAAACACATCTGAGCAATTAAAACCCTATTGATCGCGAGTCCCGTTTCTCCTTTCTCTCGCGCGGCGCCTTCGTCGTCTCTCCCCGCGGCCTGTGTCCCCTCTCTCCCCGCGGCCTGTGTCGTCCCCTTTCTCTCCGGGCGGCCTTCGTCCTCTTTCTCCTCAGCCCTATTCACGCCGGTACATCGAGATGCTTTGTGTTTTGTGAGACCCATTGGTTTGCGATTCCACTCTAGTTCGTCCCGGCCTCTTTCAAAGACCCATTGTCTTTTGTGAGAAGGTTTGCTAGAAATCGATCTGACCAGAAACTCAAAGCCATCGATGTAATCAAGCTATTAACACGCTACTTATTCTTCTCAATCAGCGGTGAGAAGCTTCACGAGATATTCCATCTGACCAGAAACGCAAAAAGCCAGTCGTGTTATCAGTCCTATTAACACAGGTATTCTTTGATTGATTATGAATTTTTGTTGTGACAAATGAAAATGTAGATTTGAACATTCCTTAGATTTCTTTGCTTTAGCTATCAACAACATATTCTGTTATGTTCTCTTTTGGTTACAGTTGTTTTATTGGAACTGAGTCTTTGGAGTATTGCTTTAATGTTTTTAGCATGTCATACCCACTCAAATGCAAATTTCACATGATTATTTTTCCAATGGAGAACTAATTGAATAGCTATGCCATAATCTAGATATTTCGGAACTCAGAATTGAAAGGAAAGAGAAAGACATTATTTAATATTAATACTGGAAAAAAAATACTTGTGCATTAGATGTGGTGGTATAGAAAATCGAGCTGTACTAAAAATGAATTTACAATGATAGGGGTTGCAGTTTTGGGGCATTTGTTTCAGCTGCTGTATCTGATAATTTAGTGTTCAAGCTTGCATCATTTTTTATTATTTTTTGTGCATAAGAATCTTATTTATATATGGTTGCAATATCTTAAAAAAAATGTTGCAGGTTTCTGACTCCAACTTTTAGTTTAATTTATTTTTTTGTTCTATTTTTAACTTGCATCAAACATACTCAGGACAAATGAACAAATGAAAATATTTAGAACTTAGGAGCTTGAAATCAAGGAACACCACAAGTGATTGAGTTACACTGCTTCATTAAGAGTAAAACACATTCTGTCTAACATCTTTAAATATCACCATGTGAAACATCAATGTAACTTAAACATGAATAATGGTAGCAGATATCTTTGTCCCTTTTATTTATAAATATATAACCTTATTTTAAAATCATTTCTACAATTTATCCAATAGCCCTGAGAAAAATAAGTAGTAATCTGAAAACCAGGATGACTAAGCGTCAATTTTAAAATGTGAAGTGTGGGCCCTTCAAAATGAAGTAAACAACAATAAAAGAATTACCAGGTCAGCAATAACAGCAGGATTCCTAGGGTCATCTTCGTGAATTCCACTGTTCTACTTTTCCAACTAGGTCATTGACATCACCGCTTTAGTGTAAATTCCACCACCCGGTGAGCAAGCAGTCGACAAAGGAGGCACCAAGCTGCTTTTGGCTTTGTTTCACCTATGTAAACATGGATTTGGTGTATCTTTTGTTGGTTCTGTTTTTGTTCTATTTTTATTCTTGTTACTTATGCTTGATTCAACCCTTCTATAGACAATCTATGAGCTGTATTTTCTTTACTAATTGCATTATGATCAAATTTGAATTGTAGAGGCTGTGAAATAATTTTTTATTTTCATTCCATGTAGTAGTAATTTTGTCATTTTGGTTTGTTACTTTCATTTGATTTCATTCTTCCAATTGGCTTATTCTATCTATAGCAACCTGATTATATGTAATTTTATATGTAGTTTAATTTTTTAGCTTTGTCTATTAGCTTTATAATTCCTTAAACTTATTCCTTTATTGTAATAATTGATTTTTATTCAGTAAACCCAACATGATAAAGAAGGATTGGATGGACTTTCCTCCATACAGTGAAGATTATATGAAAGGTGTTAGTTATTTTTTGGATATTGCATTCAGCATAGGAATAGTTGAAGGGACAGAGATTTTGTGCCCTTGTGCTGTATGTTGCAATGATAGGCGGCAAAAAGAGAAGTGGTGTTTAATCATTTAATATCTAATGGATTTGTAAAGGGATACAAAGAATGGATTTATCATGGCGGCGTTGAAAGTCTCATGGATCTCGATGTGATATTGATGGTGACACATCATTTGATGATATTGATGGCTTATTGTTCGAGAGATTTAAAGATGTGGTGAAGCGGTGGAGAACATGAAGGCCTAAATGAAGATGCAAAGAAATTTTATAAATTAGTCGAGGACGCAAATCAAGAGTTGTATCCTGGTTGTAAAAAATTATCCACATTATCGTTCACTATACGAATGTATTTGTTGAAATGTCTCTATGGATGGAGCAATGCATCATTTACTGCTCTCCTAGAGTTATTCAAAGGGGCTATGCGGATTTGAACATCCCTATCTCTTTCAATAAAACAAAATCTATGATAAAGGACTTGGGCTTAGACTATAAGAAGATTGATGCATGTCCCAACAATTGCATGTTGTTTTGGAAAGAGCATGTGAAGGACGATTCGTGTCACCTTTGTGGAGCATCAAGATGGATTGAATATCCTGAAGTTGAATGTGATCTTGAAGAATCGAAAAAATCTCACAAGGTTGCTGCCAAAGTGCTAAGACATTTTCCTTTAATTCCAAGATTGAAAAGACTCTTTATGTGTTCAAAGACAGCTGATTCATTAAGGTGGCATGCAGAAGAGCGTTCAAGGGATGGTAGGTTAAGGCATCCTGCCGATGGCCAAGCGTGGAAAGACTTTGATGCAAAACATCCAGATTTTGCTCTTGAGACTCGTAATATCAGGCTTGGGTTGGCTAGTGATGGGTTTAATCCATTTAGGACTATGAATCTCTCACATAGCACATGGCCCGTGGTATTGACAGTATACAATTATCCACCAAATTTATGCTTGAAGGCAGAAAATTGTATGATGTCATTACTTATTCCTGGACCACGATCACCTGGAGACGCAATTGATGTATATCTACAGCCACTTATTGAGGAGCTAAAGCTATTGTGGGATGTCGGGTAGAAGCGTATGATATTTCAAAAATCAATCATTTCAGATGCGTCGCTCTTTTGTGGGTATTAGTGACTCCCCTGCTTATGCTATGCTATGTGGTTGGAGCATTAAAGGGAAGTTTGCTTGCCCTGCTTGTAATTATGAAACTTCTTCCACTTACTTAAAACGTAGTCGAAAGATGTGTTATATGGGCCATCGAGTCTTTTTGGATTCGAATCATGTGTGGAGATCAAACGCATCTTCATTTAATGGAAAGCGAATATAGGTCCGCACCTCCTTGTTAGATGCAACAAGAATTTTAGAAGACTTGGAAGACATCCCTGATGTATTGGGAAAGAAAGATAAGAAAAAAAGGGTCGGTCCATGGAAGAAAAAATCTATCTTTTGGCAATTACCATATTGGAAGGATAACACTTTGCGTCATTATTTTGATGTAATGCATATAGAGAAGAACATATGTGATAGTATAATCGGGACTTTCTTGGAGATTGAAGGAAAGAAAAAAGATCATGCAAATGCTCGTTTGGACCTACAAGACATGGGGATTAGAAAAAAACTCCATTTAAAGGCAACAAGTGATAAGAAAACTCAAATTCCAAAAGCATGTTTCTCCCTAACCAAGCATGAGAAATCTATTTTTTGTGGTGTTTTAAAGACAGTAAAACTCCCTGATGGCATTGCCTCTAATATTTCTCGATGTGTGCAAGTTGATGAAGGGAAAATTTTTGGGTACAAGAGTCATGATGCTCATATAATACTACATTACTTGTTACAAGTGGCAATAAGAGGGATAACTCCTAACCAAGTTGCTGTTCCTTTGATTCGACTTTGTTCCTTCTTTCGGTGTTTATGCCAAAAGGTTATTGAGGTGAAAAGCTTAGATCACCTGGAAGTAGAGCTTCCCGAACCCCTTTACCAGTTGGAGCGAATCTTCCTTCCAAGTTTCTTTGACATAATGGTTCACTTACCAATACACCTTGCAAATGAGGTCAGATTGGGTGGACCGGTTCAATTTCGATGGATGTATTATATGGAAAGATATTTGGGCGATTTAAAATCTTTTGTTCGCAATAAGAGTCGCCCGGAGGGTTCTATTGCTGAAGCATACTTGGTTAAAGAATCTCTAACATTTTGTTCAAGATATTTGTCCGATGGTGTAGATACAAGGATCAATAGAATGACACGAAATAGTGATGAGAATCCTAATGTTGGCCATCCTATTGGGGGTAAGAAACTAATTTCTCTTGATCTTAAGTCTCAAAACCAAGCCCATGGGTATATCTTATTCAATCATGATGAAGTGCATGAATACATTAGGTACTATAATCAACTCACTACAACATTTCATTCTTAATTTTTTTTTCTTTTGCATTAAAAAATTGGTCATTTATTTTGTAGAGAGCATGAGGTTGATGTTCATAATCACCGAAAACGCAAAAAGTGGAGCAAAGCTAAAAATCAAAGAGAATATTTCATTCAATGGTTTGAAGCACGTGTCATGAATGAGGAAATTTCTGATTGGTTAAAGGTGTTGTCTAGGGGACCAAATAATGTTGCTAGAAGGTTTTTAGTTATGTCATTAATGGATACGGTTTCATACAAGAAAAGCGAAGCAAGGCTGAAAACTCAAAATAGTGGTGTGACATTAGAGGCAATAACTCCAAGCTTTAGAAGTGTAAATGATGAAAATCCAGAAAAAATTTGTGTGACCTACTATGGGGCAATAAAGGATATCATAGAGTTAGATTATTATGGTCATTTTAAATATGTATTGTTCAAATGTGGTTGGTTTGTGGTGAAGAAGACAAATATGGTGACATGTGTTTACTCTAATAAAAAGTGCTATAAAAATGATCCATTTGTGTTAGCATCTCAAGTGCAACAATGCTTCTTTATCGAAGATCCTTTTAACAAAAATAGGCACTATGTTTTGAAGGCACTTCCAAGGGACTCATTTGACATGGGAGAAAGTTTTAATTCAAATGGCCAATAATATGACATTTCAGCAAATCTTGCTATGTTGGAGGATGATTTTGAAGTTGATTTGGTTAGGAAAGATGTACCTGATGATATCTTTGAAAAGCCTTTATCTGAACTTCACAATCAACAAAAAGAAAATGAGAGTGATGATGAGGCAAGTTTTGAAAGTGAAGAGGAGGACACTGATGAATCTAGTTTTGATGATAGTACATGAGACCTCTTGGAGTAGCCCGCATTATAATAAACATTAAGGTATATAATAGTCGTAATTATGGAAAATATTCACATATTTTCTGTGTTTAAATATGCAAGTATTGAAGTTATTTTTACTTTAATTAATAGAAAATATAGTCTTTGCAATGTATAATATACTATAGAAGTTTTGGTAAAATTTATCTCATTATATATGTTTCTTTTCCTTTGTAGTTCATGGTCCTTAGCCAAAATGGAGAGAGCAAGAAGTGTAAAAGATGGTGGAACTCTTAAAAAGATTGGTCGAAGTCCTACAAAAAGAAGTTTTGATTTTCCTTTCCAAGCAAGATCAAGCATTGAGTTAGCAAAGAGATTTCAGCAAGTTAAGCAGGAGAAAATTGATAAATTGCATGAGAGGCTACAAGGAAATAATAGAGAAAAGGTTCAACAAGTTGTAGAAGTTGCAGAAGGTAACCATTTTTTTGTTTCAAGATATGAGGCATTTATATTTATGTATGTATATATTTATGTATGTATGTATGTATGTATAAATATATGTATATATCAACTTACATATTCTTTTGATGACATTATGCTGCAAATAGAAACGCCAAAGAAAAGAGCCAAGGTTGATGGAAACCTAGACAAAGGCATTGCTACAATCAAAATAGGAAGAGCCAAGGTGAATCAAAATCAATCGGTATCTCAAAGAAATAGAGAAGAAAACTTGGGGCAACTAAAAGCTGTGAAAGGTTTTGCACAAGGTGATAGATATATCAATCAAGAACAACAAGTGGCAAACACAAACAAAGAAGTTGTAGAAGGTAAATAGTTTTCTTGTTTCATGATAATTATTATAGAAAAGAATGTATATTTGTTTTGTATGTTATATATATAGAAAGTGCAACAACTTGCCCGTAAAAATATGAGACACAAACTGAATTCTACCTTGAACTAATGCATTCATTTCTCTACTTATTAGTACTTTGAAAGTGGAAAGTAATACACAATAATATTTCAAATGTTCCATTGTTTACTTAGTATTTAAGTATGCATTAGTTATACTGAGAAAATTGAAGCACTGAGATATGTTACTTTTATGCTATCTATCTAACAGACTTTCAGGTTTATTTCAGAATAAATTATATTAATTTTAAACACCAAATATACGCAACTACCTGTAATTATGCAGTGAATCCAAAATCTAAGCAACATATTTCAATCACTGTAAATAGCTATGTGATATGCCAACAGCAGTGACTTCAATTTAGCTCCAGAATTATCAAGAAAAAGATCCCACAGAAAGCAGATAAGTAATCTACGTTTTAGATTTTTTTGTTAAAGGAGAGAAGAGTTGGATTCTGAAGGGCATCTAGACTAGTTGGCTGACTGAGAATTATTCCCAACTGGAGTAAGCTATACAGTATACAAGGATCTTATTCTTTCCCCATCTAAGGTCCTTCTAAAAACACTTGCAACCAAATGTTAAAAAGTTCATATTAGTAATGCAGAAAGTGGAAAGTAATACACAATAATATTTCAAATGTTCCATTGTTTACTTAGTATTTAAGTATGCATTAGTTATACTGAGCAATAAGGTTTGAAATGAACCTTATGTATAAAATGTATGTATGTATTAACTTACATATTCTTTTGATGACATTATGCTAAAAATAGGAACGTCAAAGAAAAGAGCTCGCGGAAAAACTACAATTGATGGATTGGGTGAGAGACTACAGGGGAATAATAGAGAAAATGTTCAAAAGGTTGATGGAAACCTAGACAAAGGCATTGCTACAATCAAAATAGGGAGAGCCAAGGTGAATCAAAATCAAGCAGTATCTCAAAGAAATGGAGAAGAAAACTTGGGGCCACTAGAAGCTATGGAAGGTTTTGCACAAAGTGACAGATATATCAATCAAAAACAACAAGTGGCAAACACAAACAAAGAAGTTGTAGAAGGTAAATAGTTTTCTTTTTTCATGATAATTATTATAGAAAAGAATGTATATCTGATAGACTAACAATAATAATGGGCCAAAGAGAAAGAGCAATTGGAACATGAAAGCCCCAGTTCACCTTGTTAGTTTTCTTAGACCAATTTTCATGTATTTTGCTTCTAAATTGGGTCTTTCTGGTTGATGAGTCTCATTTATGTAGTGGAAAAAAAGGAAAGTTTTTTTATTAAATTTTAATCTTTTTCCCTTCCTTTGAAGATCTGTGAGTTTTGCAAACTTATTAAATTCTAATTCTTTGTTCCTTGCAAACTGAGCAAATAAGGCTTGAAATAAATTTTAATCTTTGTTCTTTGTTTCCCAACTTGCCAACACAACCCATCATCTGCCACAACTCTTTCAAGCACTATCCAATCTTCATTCCTCCATCCATGCTTGATGCTTGCCATGCGCCTAGAAAAAGTGTTCTGTAAAGTCTCTGAATTACTACATAACAATTTGATTTCAAACACTGTACATATATATATATATATATATATGGCATGCATGAATTAATATATGCTGCATGCATGCATTATGCATATACTGACATACATGCTTCGATATATGACACAAAAGGGCACCTTCTTCCATTATTCAAAAGCTAAGGTGGGTAATTATTACTTACAACCTTGTTTATTTATTTTTGCTAAGTAAATATGAACTAGCTATACTGAGCAAATAAGGCTTGAAATAAACCTTATGCATGTATGTATGTATTAACTTACATATTCTTTTGATGACATTATGCTGAAAATAGGAACACCAAAGAAAAGAGCTCACGAAAAAACTACAATTGATAGATTGGGTGAGAGACTACAGGGGAATAATAGAGAAAAGGTTCAAAAGGTGGATAACAACTTAGACAAAAACATGGCTGCAAAGAGAATACTTACTGCTTCAATAAAATCTAAAAAACAAGAGCAACATATGCTTTCTTTGGAGACAATGATGTCAAATACTCAATGCTCTAAAAGGTAAAGAAGGTGCCAACATGCCCGTCAATGTTGATTGATGACTTTATTGAACTTCAACGATCAAAAGATATGGCCGCAACCAAGTCATTCAATGGAGAAAAACCCCAAGCAAGCTGCCACCTTAGCTCCAATCAGCCTCTCAAAGTGAATCAAGATCGACCAACATCTATAGGAAATAGAGAGGAACACTTGAGACAACCTGAAGTTATGGAAGAGCTTGCACAAGTTGAGGGAGATATCAATCAAGAAGTAGAAGAAGCGACAAACACAAATAGAGAAGAAAAAGAAGGAGAAGGTAATTAATTTCATGTTTTATTTTAATGATTTCATGTGTTGTGTATATAATGTCAACAAATATTAGATCGTATTTTATTATATTGATGACTTCGTACTAAAAATAGGAACATCAAAAAGAAGAACTCGTGGGAAAACTTTATGCAAAGGCATTCATGCAAGAACTATGAATGAGCGAGAAGAAGTGATCTTTAATGAGGATGGTCAGCCTATTGGGCCTAGTAATAAAGTAGTATCTGACTTAGGCCTCTTCTTGGGAACTTTGGCAAGGAATTCAGCATTTTGTCCTTTGATTTATACAAGTTGACAGACATGGGATGATAATATAACGCGTATCTGGAAATATGCTAATGTATGTATGTGCATGAAAAATTTACATGCCTAATTATATATTCTATGATGCATTTGATTTCTAATTCTTGTTTTTCATTATGATTTCTATAGAAAAAGTTTATCTTGCCGAATGAAGCTAGAGATTGGATTGAGGCTATTTGTTAGAGATGCTTGGAGACGATACAAACACCAAATTAAGAAGAATCATTTTTTGGAGTATTCCAACATGACTGAGAGACTCAAACATTGTCATTCAAAGGTGCCAGAATCTCATTTTAGAAAGCTTTGTGAATATTGGAGTTTGGAAACTATACAAGTAAGGTTTATTATTAGTTTTGTTGTATATATATATGATAAATACATCATAGCTTCTTGTAATATTTCCTTCAACTAAATATGATCGGTCGATTGAAAGGAACAAAAGAAATAGAGCTCAACTTAAGTGGAGGCATCGAATGGGCCCTAAAAACTTTGCTGTAATTCGTGAAAGATTGGTAATATTCTTTTGTTCTTGGCTAATGATATTTATTTTCATGATTTAATGTGTTATACATGATCTTATACATGTTACTTGTTTTTCACTTTTGTTTGGAATTGATTCTTCTGTGGCTGCCTGGAATTATGTGGGGAGCTAGCTAAAGTCGCATTCAGGTTCTTATCATTCCTAAAAGGTGAGTCTTCAACAATATGTTTAGGATCTGTGGTGGAACAAAAACTAGTACGAGGATGTCCAGATCCAGCTAAGGAAGTAACATTACTACTCAAACCCTTACCCTCAATACCAATCACATTGTCATTTGGCAAACTCTCTGGCCAATCCTTCCTAATTTGTGTGCACAATCTAGGTGACCTTGGCATATTTTGGTGTCTCCCTTGCTTGAGAAAAGGATCATTGGTTTTCCTCTTTTGCTCCTCAGTCCCAGTCCCACCGTTTGCTTTCATGTCTTGTTGTAATCAATTCATGCAATCCAAATCCAGTTCCTTCAATCAAATTTAGATCAAAAAGTTAGATAAACCTCAACATAAAGTGATATATTATGAAAAATAGAGAAATGTATAAACCTTTCAACTGGTTATTTTGGACATGACAACATACAACTGGTATAAACCTCAGAAGATATTTATTATAATTATTATGGACACAATTTAACAATATTTCTATTTTTCATAAATTAGATTCAGTGCATAGGGCTGTCCACGTCTGAGGCAAAAAGTGCAACCACGACATCAGTGTTTCATGGCCTCCTCCAGCTACACACGTTTAAAAAGACTATGGATATTTTTTATGAATCGTTTTTTTTTCTGCATAAATATTGTTAAGATATACTTCTCTATGATTTTTTTTTGGTGTCTAAAAATTTAAGGAGATGAGATGGCGCCCCAGCTGAAAGGATAGATGGACTTGTATTACCCATCTCAATCTATGACTCTTCCCATTTCTTCTCAGTCTGTCAAAAAAATATAGCTCAAACACATTTGTACAAAAGAACAGATAGAAAAAAGTGCTAAAGAGTTAGACAAAGAGTTGAGAATCATAACCAATAAAAAAACATGGTCAGAAAAGGCCAAATGAAGTACTCATGGTACAAGGGTAGCTAAATTACTGAGTAAACCTTGGATGCAATTTTACTTGTTATGTTGCTATGATTGTGCTGTCACTTTTAAAGTCAAATCCTATTGAAATTTAAAGTTAAGTACATATTTGCTTCCATGTCTATATTTAACAAACTAAGTTGCTTGTGTGCAAGGGAAAACAAAGAGCCTACCCAAGCAGAAATTTTTATTGAGACTCGGAAAGGAGATAAAGGAAAACAATTGGATGATGAAACTAAGAATACAATTGTAAGTTAAAAATTATCCTTAAAATAAATTATGTTTGCTTAATATATTCAGTAGACTTTGTTTATGTTAGTAGATAATATTTAATTTCAATTTTTTTCTAGTCCCAACTTCAAGAAATGATTGAGAATGAGGAAAGTGATGACAAAACAATTCAAGGCGTGCAGGGAAGAACATCCTGGAATGAGTGCGTTGTTATGGGAGAAATGTCACAAAAACCTCTTTAAAGCGAAAGAAAGAGATAAATGATTTGAAAGAGCATAATGAAGAGGTTTCTTCATTAAATGAAAAAGTGCAAAATATGGAAGATACGGTGGGTAAATTAAAATATGCTTTTAAGACCACTATTGCAACATTGCAAACCTGGAATTAGTATGGAATCATTGGAAGATTTTTTGTTGGATTATCTCCTGGAGGTGCAAGTAGTGCTCAAAAGGTGGTTGGACAAACACATATGCATTCTTCAACATCAACACATCTTAGAATCTTGGAAAGGTAACTTTATATAGCTTAGAGAAATATCATTTCCACATTATCTAGAAAGTTTTGATCTAACAATATTTCTTGTATTTTCTTATGCAAAGAAGGAATCAATGAAGATACAAATGAGGAGCAAGGTCTCAATGAAGAAGATATATATGAGGAATTGCAACATGACATGTTTTGATCTTAGATAGGTAAACTTTCTTAATGGGCTGATTTATGAAACTTTTGGAGTATAGAGGACAACTAAGCTTGTGGGTATAGAGAATAAAGTACACAAATTAAAAGAAATCTAGAAAATGAAAGAAAGAATTCATCTGAGCCATCAAGTCCTTTTGTCTCTCAGTGTTTAGGGAGAGGGACAGGGAGATATTCAAAAGAAAAAAAGTTATATATCCTGCATTGTTCTTGAAAACAGTTTATACTAACACAAGAAGCAAAACAAGAGGAAAGGAAGGAAAAAAAGGAAGAAACTTAAAGAGGTTTCATTCTTTGATAGGAAGAAGCACCAAATTCTGCATAATTTACGTCATGTCTTTGATATTTCAATATGGCAATAGTTGTTTTAGTGCTAATTGATCTTTGTTGCATTTGGTAAGATGTCCTGTAATAGGGTAGAAATCACGATATTGTGCTTGGTGTGGCTATATATCCTATTTTTTTGTGATGTGCTAATATATGCTTCTTTGTCATATTAGTAATTTAGGCACTTTGATTTGGGTAACAACTAGTATGCTTAATGGAAAATGAGACATTTCTATAATGAGTTATGTTAAATTTTGTTATGTTTTTGGCCTTTTATCTTTTTGTCATAAAATAGATTTAATAACTTTACATGAACATGAATCATCAAAAATTTTTAACTGACGCAATACTTTTTCTTACAGAAAGCTATCAATGAAGGGATATAGATGAAGAGTTGCAAGATGATGCATTTTGATCCTATTTTTTTGATTAGATATATATTTGTTTTGGATTTAACTTTTTTGTTAGACACATACATCAAAATGAGATTTGATCAAATCATGTCCTTTTGTTGACTATTATGGTACATCAAAATGAGATTTGATCAAATCATGTCCTTTTGTTGACTATTATGGTACTGATTCTGTATTAGCAACTATTGTGGAACATATTTATAGTATTATGCCGCAGTTGATTAATTTTCAGTAATTTATGAATTAGTTCTTGTTATGCAAATATTGGTGACCAAATTAAAATTAAAAAGAAAATGTGAGTAATTATTGTATAGGTTCAAATTAAGGTTCCATTTTCAAAGATGATTAGGAAAAAGATAATATTACCTATGGGTACAATTAATGTAAAATATTGCCCATAAATTTTTAAGCTACAATTATCAATTGTGCCCAAAACAAAATTATTTTTAAGGTGAAAAATGTTGCCTATAATCTATAGGTACAGTTAAAAGGTGTTGCCTATATAAGTTAAAGCAACATTTAAAAATGTTGCATTTACACATCGTGCAACGCTACTGATTCAGACTTAGTAATGGCAACACTTGAAAACTGCTCCCATTAGTTAAGCGTCATAACTGTCCCTATTCCTATGGTATAGGGAACAGTTTTAAACGTTGCTGAAAGTGCAGAAAACTGTTGCCATAAGTAATAGGCAACGGTCGCATAGGCAGCCCTTGAAAACTGTCCCCTATACTTTTAGGCAACAGTTTTCTTGGTTAAGACAACATTTTTTAACCGTTCCCATAAAGAAAAAATATTGTAGTGCTCCACTTAAATTATTTCAACCATTAGTTTTGTTTATTAAAGAAGATGAACTGACTACAATATATTTACATTAACTGTCACTTGAATTGTTATAAGGATTTCAAAAGTAAATTAACACTTCTACTCTATTAAAATCCCTTTTCTCTCCACGGGTAATAGCCTCGGTCTCCCTTTCAGGCAGATTCTCTAAAGGTTGTTCCTCATCTTCTATTGACGAGTTCTTGATTTTAAAGCCTTTCTCTGTCCCCTGTCACCCTTCGAAGGCTCCTGTTATTATTCGATGGATTGGATCAAACCTCTTTGCGCCTGGGTAAAGTGTGTAACATCCCAATTTTTATGAAATTTATTTTACAGTTCCAACTACTTGAAAATAAATCATAGAGATTGATCACCTTAATGGTTTGTTAAAAGTACGAAGAACTACAAAGATTTATTGTAAACAATTTACTGTTTTAGTAATTAATTCAGATTAAGAGACAGTGTAGGCATTATCTGTTTTTAATATGAATTAAGCTTGAAAAATGTGAAAAATTATTGTTTGATTAAAGAAAAATATTTTATTGAAGGAGAAATAATTTTTAGGACTTAATAGATATTTATAAGTCACAGTTTGGATTTTCAATGTTTAGTTAATTGTCAAATTGTCTGTTTTATATCATATTTAATATGACTTTTATTTTTATGATTTTTATATTGATGATTTTATTGTTTGAATAATATCTAGATGACAAAAGAAATTGAAATTAGTGATCCTCACTAATTTACAGTTTTTATTACGCTGCGAGAATTCTGTTGAATTCTGCCGTAACTAGGCTATTGGGTGAGTTTCTAACTGAAACATGCCCAAACGTGATCCAAATTTTATAAAATTTTAGATATTATCATTTTTCAATATTTAGGATTTATTGGAAATTGTTTTGGAATTTTTGCGCATCAGAAAATAATTAGTGTATTGTCTACGCCCAAAACTGCATTACGGTAGTATTTTAGCTCGTAAATCGAGAAAGAGACATTCATAGAAATACTTCTAATATTTTTGGGGACATTTTGGTTGATTAATAATTTTTGAGTATAGAATAATTTATTAGATTTATTTTTGGAGTTTTTGGTACAAAAACCTTAATAGACGTGAAACGCCGCGCACCCGGTTGATCGATAACGCGCCGAAGCGAAACCCTTTGATATTTTTAGGGGGATGTCGACCACTTTAGACCAATGGGAGCCAAGACACATGCTTGGGACCCACCTTGGGCAAATAGAATGTTTTGATTGGCTTAGGTGTAATTGGTAGTTAGTTTACTTAGTTAGTTTGTAACTAGATGGTTAAGATCCAACTAAATGAACAAATTTTATTCCCTTCTTGCCCCTTGAGATCTCTATAAATAGAAGATCAGCCCCTTCATAATTTTTCCATTTATGCTTGGTGGGGAAAATTCTAGAGATAGAAAGTGTGAGAAATCTTGAAAAACTTAGTGTTTTTTAGTGCAATCTTCCTTCCTTTGTTCTTGATTCTTGATCAACCATCCCTAGACTTCTTGGTAAGCCTACTAACCCATGTTATTTTCCTCTTGGCTGCCATGGAAGTGTTCTTCAAGGTTTTAGTGTTGTTTTGTTTAGAAATTGTTAGATCTTGATGTATTAGCATGATTAACCTTTAGATCCATCATTTTCCTCCATGATTAAGCTTGTTTTAGTGTTTTAAAAAGTGGTTCAAAGTTGAGAAAATACTATTCAAAGTGGTGAAACACTATTCCAATTGGTAAAATTTTGGGTTAGGTATTTTTCTAAGTGTGTAGTGTTTGAAAAAGTTTCAAAACTTGCATAACTTTGACTTGATTCATGACATATGACTAGGTGCGATTCAAATGGGATTAAGTGAGTAATTCTTAGGCCTTCTAGGGACCCAAACCGTGGCTGTCCTAGGGTGTTAGGACTTGTATTTTCGGGTTCTAATTGCATTAAGTTTGTGTTGTTAAGGTTCGCGCGAGGTTCGACTTGACGATAGTTTGGAATTGCCTTGCTTGGATTGTTAAAACGCCCAAGGTAAGGGAAATTCTTACATAATGAGTTTGGGTTTTTCGCCTTGTTTGTTGAGTGGTTTGATTGATTGTTAATTGTGTGGTAGTAGTTGTAGTATTACTATGTGTTGTAGAGATATTGCAGCATGTTTTTGGCCTCGTGTGGCAACAATGATTTGGATTTTATGTCTTAAATCAATTATGAATGTTTTGATTTGAACTTGGAATTGATTAAAGTATGCATAAATAAGATCAATGATGATGGATTAATTAATAATGCGATGATCTACTGTTATTAGTTTGACGATTTACGAACGGTAAATCCGATGCGATTCCATAAGCTGAGAAAAGATTTCATAAAAGAAATATTAAGGGGCATTTTGACTTAAAAGTAAGCGTGAGGATTTTAGTAAAACTAGCCAAAGCTTGCAAAGAATTTTTCAATGGAACCATAGTAGAAAAAGAACTTGAGTAAAATTTGCGAAAATGGTTGAGTTGAATGATGCGTCTGGGAAAATTCTGGCTAGGAAAGACTTGGTAATTAAGAGTGTTCGCACCGCCTCTCTTTCCTGGGAATTCCCCTAATGCCTTATTTAGCACAACTTGGGTTCCAACGACCTAAGCTCAAAAGCTATTTCTGGCACAATATCATTTAGGTGTGACACCAATGAGATTTAAAAATTCACTAAGAAAGTGAGGACTCGTCGATCCGCATTGATTAAAATAAATTATGTCTCAGGCGCTCCTTAAAGATAAGTGGGCTATATAAAAAAAAATTGTTTGGATGCATACTGACCATTGAGCATCGACACTCGTAGCGTTTGATTATCTTAAGGACTTCAAAAGGGCGGGTTGTCACTTCATTGCCAGCTACCCACGGTACACATTGGACCAGAGGTAGTAGTTGGCAACACGGCCTAATGTGTGGCTATACCCTTGGTAGGGGAATTTGTTCGGACCTGGAAAAGGCTTTCCTTGTTCCCATTGTTGTCCTTGTTTAAGGCTGCAAGTGTATACACAACTTGTTCATAATGCATTGGCATGCATGGCTAACCACATTTATGATATGTGATGAATTGTTTGATGAATCTGACATTATGATGACTAGATCATTGATCTGCTGATAGAACTGTCTGCTCACATGCAATTATTTAATATTGTGGTGACTTGATTGTTGATCTGTTGGTTGATTTGTCTGTTCACATGCAAATGCTTGATATACCATGATGATGTGTGCGGTCTATTAGGTATGTATATGTATATAAAGGCGTGTTGTTGTATATATATATATATATATATATCTTGTTTGCATGCGACATAGCCTATGATAAACTCGTGGACCAAGAATTTACCCTTGCACTGTTGTTGGATTGGACATTCTTATGGATGTTACCAGATGGAGTGTCACATTACTGTTGCTGTTTCGTCCTTCCCGGATGTATTGAAGAATGGGCCAGTGAAGGAAGATTCCCCTGAGTGCTTGTGTTGTGATCTTGCTGAATGATTTTTCAGTAAAGTTTATAGTTGTTAGCCAGCTTAGCTTAGGATTTTGTCTTTGATTATTTGCGTAATTACTTATTGCCTTGTAATTATACTTTTCGAAAAAGCTCGCCTCGGTGTGAAATGATTTTGCTCTGCTTTATGTTATGAGAAGCATCCATTGCGATATGATTTACTCTAATAATTGTAAAAGACTGATTTGACATCATTTAGAAAATTGTAGTACTCTTTGTCTCATTTTTTAAAAGGGTTTCAAAGGAAAGAAAACAGGAAAAAAAATTTACTCCTATTTTCCATTGCAAAATACAGAAGAGTAATTTTTATTGAAAGCATACAAGCATCAAATATTTTCAACATTAAATTGGGTTGCACAGTAGCGCTCCGGAAACGGGGTGTTACAAAGTGCAACACTGACGGGGCATCTAAAGGTAATCCTGGTCTCTCTGCCTGTGATGCGATCTCTAGGGACTCTAGTGGAGCCATTCTAGGCTGCTTTGCAGAGACTTTCTGGGTGTTTCCACCTCTTTCCATTCGGAGCTTACGGCTGCTATCATGGCTATTGAGATTGCCCATAGACATAATTGGCGCAGGCTTTGGCTTGAATGTGACTCCTTGTTGGTGGTCCAAGCTTTTAAAAATTTGGCCTTGATCCCCTGGAAATTCAAAAATAGGTGTAGTTAAATTGCTTGCTTCTCGTCCGACAAATGCAACTTCATGTGTCTCACATGTACCGTGAAGGGAACTCTTGTGCGGACAAACTGACTTCATTTGGTATTTATACTCATTGTTTCACTTGGTAGAATTTACTACCTAGCTTTATTTTGGAGGACTTTAATCGTAATCGATTTAGCCTCCCTTATTTTCATTTTAGATGATCGCTTTCTCCCATGGGTTTTGGTATAGTCCCCATGCCCTTTGTATTACTTTGATTTTCCACTTTTGTAATATTATATTGTGGTGTGTTGCAGATGATTATTAGAGGATGAGATGCCAACATAGTTGAGATTTTTTCCTCTATAGTGATGATTTTGCACTCCACCTTACCTTAAAAAAAACAATATCTCATTAAATCTCTCTCCTCTCCCCCTTCCCCTCCCTTCCCCTCATTTAAGAGACCCTAAAAATGGCTTTACTTATTTATCCAAACAAAAATATGAAATGTGACTTGATGAATACTTGGTTTAAATTGTACGCACTTGTCTCTTTTTGTAAGTGACTTTGTAATAAATCTTCTCGTTTAAAGATTTATGTATTTTCCTCGTATAACATTTAATCTTATCGGGACAGTACATTCAAAAGTTTATAAAATAGAAAAATATTAAATTAATTATACTAGAAAAATACAAATAAACAATTTTTTTAATAGCAATTATATAATAATTGACATTTCTTCTTCTAAAATCAAAAATGTATTTTAAAAGGTAAAATATAGTGTTAATTATAATCGTCAATTAAATATTGACAAAATAAATTTTAACTATATAATATATTATATACACACGTATATTTGTTTTTGTGTGTTTGAGTGGCTGTTTATATATCAAACATAGTTTTAAATCAATTAATTTTGTAAAATTAATTTGGTCAAAAATAAATTGATTGTTGCATAGTTTAGACAAAGACCATTTAAATCTATTTAGTGTCTGTTTGTTTTGTCAACAAAACATCGTTTGGCCTCACATTTTTCCGGTGGAAAAAGCAAACCGAGTTTGCTTTTATATTTACCCTTGGTAACTTTTGTTTTTAGCTTTTTCGTTTGCGAAACGTCGTTTTGTTGAAGGTAATCTGAGTATGCTTTTCCGTTTGTAAAACTCTGTTTGGGTATTTTAACACTTCAAAAGTGGTTCTACTTTGTCAACCAAACACAAATCAATTCTTCTAAACTCAGTTTTAAAATATTTTTACCAAACAAAAATCATTTTTTTAAACTCCATTTTTTAAAACTTAATTTTTTAAATAAGATTCTACACAATCTTTTTTATCACAATCTAAACCAAAAGACTGTAAATGATTTTCCGAACACCGTAATTGATTGTTGCATAATTTTGACAAACAAAGAAGGTTGATTGGGTAATCGGGAAAAGGGCGAAGACAGAGTCGTGGGTAATCTCATCGTGTCGGGCATGTGTGTTTGGTAGATGGTGTCAGTGATACACTGACAAAAGAGTACATGCATTTCCATGCAATTGTCGCTAAACTTATACACGTGCTCATGAGTCCTGACGCTTCTTCTGCGCTGGACAAAACAAAACCCAGCCAGAATGGTTCTACCCAATTCCAACTAAGAACAAGTAATTGTGGTTTGTCTTTGTATCCCTTTTCACATTACTAACAAGTACTGGTACTTGTAATACTTTGTCAGTACTTACGCTTAATTAATTTTCTAACTTGTGCCTTAATCTTTTTCGGATCACCATGAAGCTATAACGTATAAAATTGACACCTGTTGGTAATTTGTAGCTTCGAATTTTCTTTCAAGATAAACAATTAATCCAGTGGTTGACCTGGAAGTATTATTTTAATAAATTTTTTTCTCAGCATATATCGAGAAAATAATTTCTATTTTAACTAGTACTACTCCGAAATGAATTATAGATAAGCAGAGGTAAATTTAGTTCATTGAATAGCCAATATATATATAGACCAAATACATTGGCTATTCAATGAACCAAATTTAGCTCCACTTACCTATAATTCATTCCGGAGGGAGTACGTACTAGCAAAAATTATTTATAACGGATAGCTTTTTATCTACTAATTAAGACTCTGTTTAATAAGGTCATTTTGCGAGCTTATAGCGGATAAACTTATAGAATATGTTTGATAACATTAGCTTATAGCGTTTTTTCACTAGCTTATAGCGTTTTTTCAAACGCTACTTGAAGTAGCATTTTATAGCTTATAGCGTTTCATTTTTCTCTCATTTTTATAAATGTCCTTTTATTAACTTATTAACCCATGTCCTTTTATAGCTTATAGCGTTTCATTTTTTCTCTCTCATTAACGGTGGGTGTTTGCTTTCACGGTGATAACACGGCCCGATACATATCACCGCGAAAGCTATAACTTGTAGCTTCATACTGAACGTGAGTTGGATGATAAACCACCGTGATTCCAAACATACATTACTTTAATTAAATTATTTGTTTATCCTCTATTAAATTATTAACCCATTTTTCTTTCTCTCATTTATTACAAATGTCCTTTTATGTCATTTTATATTTATCAGCTAGTTCAACCGCTAATTTTACCAAACACTTTAAATTCAATCTGCTAGCTTATCCACTATCAACTATCCGTTATTTTTTTTACCAAACAAAACCTAACACAATACGCTTTTGTATGTAATTGGTCTAAAAATATTTTATGCATGCATTTAATGACATGTTGTCATATTATTTAATGAATATTTCATGTCATGTATTTTTAAACTCATTAAATAAGATGACAACATATATTTATACTGACTGTACATAAAAATTAAACTCTAAAATAAAAGGCAATAATAGAAAGAGAAAATGAAAAAAATATCATTCTTAACTTCTTACCTAATCGTGGAAAATTTATTTTGTTGTGAAAATTTATTATCTGTTGGATATTGGCGAAATAACATAACTAAAAATTTAATTGCACTTGTCTCACTGTTATTTATATACGAAAAAATCACAAAAACCAGATAAATAATAAAAAAACAAAAAATATTTAGACAACGCTTGCTTATTTGAAACTTTATCTGATAACGCTTACTTGAGCATGCGTTATCAGAACGCCACAACCACATAATGTTTTCCAAATTACACATGTTTAAGTAACCGTTATCAAAAAAAGCTTCAAATAATATTTGTCAGACCACATGTTATTCGGATGTGTCATGCAGTGAATGTGCACGTGTTGTTGGTGCGACTCTGATAATACTTTTGAAGCGTTATCTAGAGTTACATGTGCATCAGATGATGCTGAGGCATGTAACGCTTCATCGAGTTATTGGAATAAAAATAAATGCGATGTGGGTTCTTTCCAGCATAGTACAATTTAGGTATTTGCATGACCACATAAGTGCCACATAAGCCTTTTTATTAGTAAACAGACAAAAGACCGGCGAAGAGAACTAATTGTTAACTAGAGAAAAGTTGACATGCCAAATTGGAGCAATTAAAATATATGGAACCTATATCACATAATAGCTATACTCTGGGACGCATGATGAAATTTAAAAAAATTAATATGTAAATTAATATAATAACGGTAACTTTTTTTGAAGAGAAAATAAAATGTATTAATAGGGGAATAATAGGGGTACTCCAACCCAATACAAACAGAAAAAGGAAGGCACGCATCAAGTATGTAAGGGAGCGCAACACCTCAAGAAGAGGACAACCACCTAACCTCACCAAGGAAGCACCTCAATACCATAGGGAACTACTTCCTACAAATACCATCAACAAGGTCAACAAACCACTCATAGAAAAGACACGGACAACACTTGACCCTTGTCAGAAACCACATCCAAGACAAGGCTTTGATACACTAGCTCCACCAACAGTGTAGTATTCGACACTCTACCAGAGAATATACGACCATTCATAATATCCCAAACCACCCACAGAACCGTATGTCAAATTAAAGTCAAACGTTGTTTCTTATGCGTCTCAACATTGGAGAAAAACAACAGATACAAAATAAAAATAAGTCCAGAGACAACACTCCATCCTAGCCACCTAACAATGCCCTACCATACGCAAGTTGAGAACTCACATCTAATAAACAAATGAAGGACAAATCCTGCTAAGCACCACACAAGACACAATTGGTAGCACTAGTATCATTGGAGAACTCAGGGTAGCTATATTATTAAATACGTATAACTACAATTATACAATTATACATACTAGCATAATATTATATACTTGGCTGAAAGGATTAAATACGGGGTTGAGACTCGCCTATATATCATTAATCAATTTCATTGCAATATTCTTATTGAAAAAAATCCAAGTCCCAAATAGACTAGAGGTAAGGCCTCAAAAGAGTTTATAAGTAAATGACACCCCTCATCTTACAAGCCGGTTTTGTAAGGATGAGTTAGACCCAAAATCATAATATGGTATCAAAGCATATCCTAGATCCATTGGGCCACTCATCGCATTATATACACGTACCATGCCTAATAGTGCTGGGCGTGAGGGGGTGTATTGGGAAAAATTCAAGTCTCACATAGACTAGAGATAAGACCTCAAAAAAATTTATAAGTAAATAACACTCATCACCTCACAAGTCGGTTTTTAAGTATATGTTAGGCGTAAAATCATAATAATTCTGCCTAATATTTTTTGGGTGCAATGTCAATACAAGGGATAGTACCGTGAGAGTGATAATAAGAGAAATAGAATAGGTCATATATGGCATAATGATGACATTTATTAGTGTTATCAAATCAAATCTTATCGTGTGTGATCAAAGGAAAAGAAAGTGATTGTTATCCAAAAAAAAAAGGAAAAGAAAGTGAAAGTAAGATTGGGCAAAAGCAGTGAGCGCCACTGCACCAGCTAATTACGTGTACTTTTTTTTATTTTTATAATGAGCTAATTACGTGTACTTAACCAAACACGGGGAACCCACCACGCTAACCACTATGATAATTTGAAATCCGTGACCTATATAATCGCAATTCTTTCACATCCTCACACCCTCTCTTCCTGACTCTTTGTCACTGACTGCCAACCGCAATAGGCAGGAACTGGAACTCAGTGGAATGAGAGAGTGAGATAGGAGCAGAGGGCATCACTAACATGCGCTCGTTCTACTTAATTTCCGTTTTTGTATGTTTTGCTAGTTTGTTTCTTGGCAGTAGCTTTGTACGTTGTATGCCTTGTACTACTCCGTTTCTTAATATAAGAAAAAATTACAAAAATCACTATGATCAAGAGCCTATTTAATGTTATAAAATTGAACTCACATTCCAAATATATCTTTAATAATTGGGTGCATAAAAAAATAAACTTCTAATAAATATACATGTCTCATTAAAATAGGGGTATAAAAAGTATTTTAACAATTAATACATCTTAAAATACGCTTACTTTTTTTATAATTAAGACAAAAAATACTCTAAAAATTCTCTTATAACAGGGACATGAGATAGTATTATTTAAATGACACACTGATTCCACCAAGTGGAGGAAAAAGAACGATCTTTATTATTGTTATTAACTTTTTGTGGGTCCCATAATTTTCTTTTTCTCTTTACAATCAAACTAAAAAAAATTTCTACTACTTTTTTATTTTTTTTATCTCAGCATTCTTCTTTCATTTTTTCTCAAAGCATGCTTTTCGAGTGTAATGCTGATGATCAAAAGTTCGGTATATTAGCTAGGTTAGTGTCGAATATCAATAAATTTTCAATAATAAGGTTAAGAACTAGACACATATTTTTTTTCTTCACCTTATCGATAGATGTAGGTTTAAGTGGCAAAAAACTTGGCTTATCGTAAGTAAAGTATCATGTTCGAGTCTTGTAAACTAAAAAAATGCACTTGGGAGAGTTTCGTCCCATTATACGAGTAGATTTGACTCGAATTAGTCGAGATTTAATAAGACTTTCAGATAACTAGAGTATACACATTTTTTTTTTTCTTTTCACTTAAAAAAACTATAAAAATTACTTATTTATCCACGTAAGCTCGTAATAATATTGATAGAAAATTCTCATGATTAGTGTGCATGTACTCCTATTTTATATGTAAAGTCTCATACAGTAGTACTAGTTTACCTTTCTCTATTACAAGAAATTTCACTTTTACCAACGGACACAATCCGTGACTAAAATCTATTAATTCGTAAGTAGATGGTGTAGGGACATTGACCATCTGACCGTTGCCCCGTCAACTATGAGTGACGAATAACTACGCCCTTCTCACTGTCACTATAGGTTCAACATCCGTAGGAATATGTCAAACCTGCTTTTATCTACGGCTGCAATTGACTGTCACTACAACATGTTTATAAAAGTTGATAACATATAGCTACGGCTTTTGACCGTAGATAAAAAGCAGATATTAGTAAAAAAAAAAAAAATAGCATCTACCTACAGTCTCCAATCTCATTGAATATTGTTAAATTAAATACGATTTGTTTTTTAATATTACATGAAAGTTAGCTAATAAAATTTAATTTCATTTTCAGATGTCACTTACAATGAAACGCAAATACAATCTGGCAATTAATAATGCAAAACAGAAGTGCTTCTACTTATCTAGACTTGAATTTGCAGGAATTGCAGCTTAACAAAATAAACTATTACCTATTCTGGTAGCATTAAATTTCAAATGCTAATGATGGTAAATATATTTTGGCGGAAGCTACACCTGAAAATCAGAAAGTGAGAAGGGTAAACTATTCATCTTTGATGTGAGAGAAAGACAGACAATGACAAATTCGAGAAGACTCAATACAAATTTTTAAATGAAGTTTACTGAGCTAGGAAGACATATCTTAGATACTGGAACAGAGTATTCCCAGAAAGTAAACCATGCGCCAATTTTGTCCGGTCAACAAATGCTTATTCATGACCAATTATCAGCAATATAACCAAGTGTGTATTCAGTTATTAAACTTCCCAAAGCTCTAAAATAAGATTATATATATAATAAAACTATTCAACTGGAATTACGTGACCATCCAATTACTTGAAAAAAGTTATATTCTAAAGGATAGGTGTCTGCTGCATTTGTTTTTTTTCTTGAACCACCACTCTGTAATGTTATATCATCATGTCATAATCGAATAAAATATTTGGTGATCAAAACTGTCAAGTTTGTGTAATAAGACTAATTAAAATTTTCAAAATAGCAAATCAATAGATTATCAGTGATGTTTTCCAGACAAATTTTCACCTTCTATAAGAGTTAAAATGCCAGCTATCAAGGCTGAAACCAGGTTGGTAAACACATTTTCATTACTTCATTCTACTTCTAATGTAAAAACATACTATAGTGCCTTCACATTGATACTGATTAGAAGCACTTTCAACATATTCCTTCAAGATATAATAATATGATATTGACTGGAAGCATTTAGTTTTTATGAATTACAAAAGGAGGAAATACAGATATACTAACCAAGATAAGTTGACAATCGATGTTTGAACCTTACTTTCATCCGAGCATCAGATGCTGTGATATCGTTTGCCTTGTAATTCTTCCACACTTGATCAAGAGACAACAAGAACATGCTATTAGCTGCTAATGAAATTCATTAATACCAAGTGAGAATTTTAAGGCGAGAGAGAATGTAAATCTTACATAGTGGAGTAACTGAAGTTGACCCTTGTGTGTAAACACTGTTCTTTTTACCATAGACAATTTCAATAACCATCACACCAAAAGCATAGACATCTGCCTTCTCTGTCAGTTGTCCTCGGCTGAGACCCTCAGGAGCCATATATCCCCTGCCTTATGCAGTTTTTTAATTGAAATTCATTACACTGTTATTATCAATTGAATTACAAAGTAATTAAGAGGTTCAAATTCCACGCAAACGTTTATACAAATAATTAACAGTTTTAATTGCATCATTTGCATGGTCTTAAAACACTAACGAAAAAAAATCTACTTACAATGTCCCCGCAATTGCAGTGCTAAGATGAGATTTATGTTCAGTAACACAACGTGCAAGACCAAACTCCACAATTTTTGGATTAAGAGCCTCGTCAAGCAGAAAGTTGCTGGACTTTATGTCTCTGTGAATAATCTTTGTTCCAGAGCCTCCATGAAGGGAAGATTCTGGATGCTCTCTTATTTCACGGATATGATACAGATTGAGCACTATGGCACACTACAATTCTCGTAGCTGACCCCAAGTTTGAAAAGCAGGAGATAGTGTACATGTTCTTTTCCCCTTGATGTAATTTGAATTTTATGAACCATATGTTATGCATATCTAAAGTATGGGCTCAAATCCAATTCCAAAGGAGGTGATCAAATTGTGCTAGTAGTAAGTAATCAATGACAATGCTTGAAAGCCAAAGCACCAATACAAATAATGATTTTTCTCTACAGCTACTTGTAGCATCTGGACTCAATAGACTAAAATGACAATCGATGTATCACCAAAACAGAGCATGAATATCATTACGATCAAACTAATAGGCTTTATACTTCCCCAAATCAGTTCTAGTAAGTGTAACAAGTGAGCAATTCAATCCAATTTCAAAGTTAATATTGCTTTAGAGTTTCTAAGAATAAAACCTGTTATCGAGATTGTCATTTTCCAATAATAAGCATATGATAACTGATGTAGCTTGATATATATATATATATATATATATATATATATATATATATATATATATATATACTCCCTCCGGAATGATTTATAAGGAAAAAAATCATTTCCAGACTCGTTAAAAAATATATGTATCTAGTCCATTTTTGGACCAGATACATACATTTTTTAACAAATCTAGAAATGACTTTTTTCCTTATAAATCATTCCGGATGGAGTATATATATAGGGGGCATATCAAGTGAGAGGAGTGACTTATTATGAGAGATGAGAGGATTAAATGATGACCATTGGATCAACGTAAATGATTGAGATTGAATCTCATTTTAAGTACGCACGTGTTCTTCGTTCTTCCTTTTGGCGACATTCTTCCTTATGTTATCCCCACTTCATGGTGTGAATCTGAAGCAGTGAATCCTTAATAACGACGTCTTCCTCAAAGTCACCGAGATGGAGGAAGAACAATAGAAACACTTGAGACTGATCACCAAGGAATGTCTGTGCATTTCCCATGTTTTTATTTCCAGAACCACTGAATGAAAGGGGGGAGGGTTTAGATATAATTTGTTAAATAATTATATAAATCAAATTTAAAGAATCAAATGCCGATTACCCAAAACAGGGATTATATTATTCTGTTAAATAATTATAAAATGGATTGAAGATATAGCATAGGGATTTACCCAGAACCCAAAATTAAATTACAATGTATTATAATATGTAAAAAAGTATTTAAGACACATAACCCAGAAGGGGATGAAGAAGAATGGCGATGCTTAGGAATCACGAATTAGGTAGGATGAAAAGTGAATTTCAAAAGACAGAGAATGAAGAGTCGTGCGCGAAAGAAGGGGGAGAGCAACGCCAAAGGTTAACGTGCGCGGAAACAATATTCGGGTAGCACGTGCAATTTCAAAATTGAAATTTCATCACAACCGTTTATTTTCATCTAACGGTTAAATATTGGTTCCTCTCATCTCTCACAATAATACACCCCTCTCACCTCATATGCCAGTGACAATAGCCGAACCGAGGCCCACCTGTCGATTTGACGTAAACCCGGTTTGGCGGGTTCGACTCGCCGGTTCGAACTTTCGCTTTCTGGTCTGCTCGAGGCGTCTGATCATATACCCGTCGAACCCGAGCCGAACTCCATTGTTGCACAAGGCACAAATTACCCTTATATATATATTATTAAGGGATGATTGAAATTAAAACCCTAGTTTTTTCTAACATCACCACCAACAACCATCGCTTCTTCCTTTCTCTTTCCCCATCGCGGTCTTCTGACATAACACTGTGAACCGTCATCGGGCCATTGCTCGTCACCCTCTTCCTTTCCTTTCCTTTCCCAGCGGTCTTCAACAGCGACCAGAATCAATCGCTCGCCATTGCCGCCGTTGTCTTCAACACCTTTCCTTTCTCGTTGGCCACGCCGTCGTCATCACTACCCGCTCAACCTTTCTTTGTGTTGTGAATGATGAATATAACTTCTTTCTGATTTTGAAGGATGAGACACACACGAGAACAATACGATTATGCAATTATCCGTAGGAGGTATTTAGATTTTCTTATGGATAAGTTTGGTATCCTTCTAAGAATTTGGGTCAATAACCCTTTTTTTTGTTCATTGAAGTAGAATTGAGTTCTTCTCTTGATTCCAGGTGTTTTATAATACTGCACAATACTATCGAGCATACTATGGTCACAAGACGGTGAGATTTGTTTCGTTTCCATCACTGATCATCGATAAATTTTGGTTGTAATTGATTGTAAATGTTTATTGATTGATTGATTGATTTTTCAATTTGCCCTTGAATCTGATTTTGTTAGTATTGGATACTTTTACTTGCCAGGACCCTCGTGCTGTGTTGATTGGCCTTATTCTTATTCTTTATGGTTTCCAATATCTAAATCAGTCGACAAGGTATATCTAAATCAAACCTCTGCAACTATTTGAAGTCTCAGATCCATATTTTCCTATCCCACATGACCAAAATAATTTTATCTCATTATGTTTGAAGCTTAAATTAGTTTACTTTATAAATATAAATGTAAAGAGATATCTTTGTTCAATAACAACACTAGAAAGCATGATCCAAATCTTGTTAGAAAAGTGCATTGATGCATTTGTAAATTTGATGGTATGACTTATTTGTCACTTTGCATACGGTAGTTAACCTCCTGGAATTGGATTATAGCATGTGTATCCCTGCTTCGAAAGAAAACACTCAATTCAAATTTCTCAAGCTTTGCTTGTTGGTCTACAGCTGCCCGAAGGAACCATAGTCCACATTGTTATATCCTAGGCCACGATATCAAAGAACTATAATCCTTCCATGACTTTAGGTATTTCTTTGAATATTTTGAAACATTTATGGTTTAAGTAGACTACAAAGGACCACTTTGTTAAACTTTGAATTGGACTATAAAAGTTTTGCAATGTCTCTTGAGGTGTCTAGTAAAAGCTATTTTTCTACTATTTTATATACTCAAACCGAGTTTTGTTTCTTAACATCTAGTATCCTTCGCTTCTCAGTTAGACCTCCAGAAAAAAACAATCTAAAAACTAGAACTAGAGGTGTGCTATAACCTTGTTTCTTTGTCAGTAGTTGGTAAACCTATTAGTTTCTCAAATTAATGTCGAATATTAGCATCTATCTTGAAGGTCTATCTTGTACTAAATGAATTAATTCTAATCTAGCATGCATTCTTTTGGTGTTACTAAGATTTTGAGATGTGTAGTTGCCCCATGACTCTCGGCCTGAAGTTACCTACTTCCTTAGCTTTTCCAGGCATATTCCTCTGCTTATGACAATTGTGGCGTAATTGAAAATTTATCTACATCATTGCCATTATAAGTCTTTTAATTCAAATTTTGGGATATATATTTAAGTTCAATACAAGGTAATTGTGAAGTCATCCATCTTTCAAGCTATGATTGCATTCATGCAAACAATAGACTTTAATAGTGAATAATTAGTGACATATATGCAGATTCAAGAAAGATATTTACTAATTTGAAGCTTAAATTTATGAACTGGAAAATTCTAAAAGTGAAAGCAGTAAAATTTATGAAGCTTAAACTCAGTTTTGAAAGTGGAGGATATTGCATATTATTGCATATGCGGTCTTGACCTTTTGGATGTATCTTTCATATGTGGTCTTGAGATTTGCTTTGTTTTGCTTTGTTTATAATTTGTTAGTTGAATTTTAATGAGAGGATCCTACATGAGAGTAAACTAAATAATGTGACTGCTTTACTGTAGACTAATTTTGTATGTATGTATAATTTAACAAAGTTATAGGTATGCAGATGTTGGTAATTCCCAACTACTCATTTCCACAAGATTAAGTTTGTATATCTTATCTCGATTCTTTATATTGTATCGGATTTTTATATTTGTAGGTGGTTCTAATTCTAAAGTAGGCAATGATTTTGCTACTTTACTCAACTAAATAAGTCGATGATGAAGGTGTTATTTATCTATTTTATTTGCTTTACATTTTATCAAGCTTAATGTTTATAATTTAACTTTCGCTTTTCTTTATACAGTGAATTGTTAGTGGTGTTACTCTCCCTTGTTGAAGAGATCATAGTTGCCTTGATATTTTTGAATTGAAACGCCGAATTCATTTGATTATATGCATTTTTCATAAGACTTTGTATGCCAATTTGGATCATTGGTTGTTATTTATATGTTGGTTTGTAATGTACTTTGTGGTTGTTACTTGTTTCCCTTGCTGGTGATGCTTTAAGTTGTAATTTGTGATGTACTTTGTTGTAGTTGTTTTGTTTGGATAATTTGTAATTTATGTCTGTTTCCAAGCATGTTCATGCGATTGCCTTCTTCTATTGATTCAAAGAAATAAAAATGTTTTTTTGTCAAAAAAAAATACAAATTAAAATGTTTTTACAATTTTTTTTTGAATAATAAGAATATAATTTTTGAACGGGGCGGGCAGTAACCACCCGTCGAAGGGCGAGGATGGGACCTCTGCTTTTTCAGGCCCGGGGATCGAAGCGGAGTTAGGGCTTTTTCATGAAGGGCGAGGCGGGAAGCAAAACCGCTCAGACTGGCTGCCATGCCTACTCATATGCCCCCTATATATATATATATATATATATATATATATATATATATATTGAAAAAGTGGTAGAACCACCCAGCACTTCCCAAATTTCATAACCTGGTGATTTGGCTGGGGATAAGCATATGACAAAAGTTATACAACTAGAGAAAATAGAAATAGTGAACCATACATTATACACACACTGCACACATGCACATAGCAAGCACAATTTCAGAAGATAAGACATCTAGCAAAAGAAGAAGTGGAATATGACTATAAAGCAACCACAACAATGAATACAATAAGGAAATATATATTAGAAAAATAACATAAAACAATAAATTTCATGATGCTATCCATGTAACTTGCCTTTAAGGCACTTAATAAATCATGCGCCTGTTCACCCCAGTTTCCTTCTCTTCAACCTTCTCCACACTTTCAAATCTCATCTATGTCCATACTCAGGAGTCGTTTCATGCTTTCTTCATCATTTCTTCCTTATAAAGCTCCTCTGATCCAAATCTTATGATTGCTGACAGCACATTCTGTCATGCGAGAAGCAAATACCACCTCCAGTCCTATATATAAGAAATCTTTGACAAAATCATTAGGACCATGAATGTATATTGAAATGGGTAAATTTCAATTAATGATGATATAATTTTAATTTTTTTCCACAAATACTCATTGCATTAAATGACTCAAATAGAGAGAAACAAGTGAGTTCATTGTTAAATGGTCTCATAATAAATATGGATAAATATGGAATTGAGCAATTAATGTGGTTGAAAATAAAATTTTGTTTCTTATATTTAGGACCAATATAATAAGTCATTTGTTTCTTATAAATAGGACCAGAGGTAGTATTTGATAAAGTAATTGTGTAATAAACCAAAAAATAACACCAAGACCATGTAAATTAATGATTCAATGCAATCTGTTAAATGCAAATGGAAGAATATAGTAAGAACTAGAGGTAAAACAAAAGATGTACAATGTAAACTATAAGCTTCAGGTGAGTAATTAACAAAATCTTGGTAAAATGCAGTAAGGATAAAATAGAGAGATCCCAACTCAATGACTAACTAGTAAAAAGGTATCAATGGTATTTGATATATAGCGCAAGTGAATGAAGTGATTACTGCCATTAGTTGGAACTCATTATGCAAGTTGCATTTACACTTGGTGGCAAATTGCAGCTAAACTGTATCCAAATTGCACAAAAATGAGAGATTTTTCAATGCACCAATTACAGTGTCATCCATGCAAAATCGAACCTGCATCTGCCAATCTTTTTACTTCAGATTGTTTTGGCAAAATAATTCATGAACCTCTTATCAACAGTAGCAGCCTCCTCGACCACAAGAATCTCCTTTTTATGTTCGACAACCTATTCAGATTCTTTGCAATCGAAGGTGGAGTTAAGGAATTGGGTGCAGATGAATCATTCAAAGAGTGGGAGAAAGAAGGAGAGGATCTAGGATTAGGGATTTTCGGTCAAAGTAACAAGGTGGAGAGGAAAAAAGAAAGAGTAAGCGTGAGAGTGAGACATCTCTAGGTGAATGTGAATTTGGGGAAAACATGATGATCAAAGTGTTGAATAGCCAATCAGAATAAATCGCGATACATTCGTGAAGGAAATGCTCGCGACATTTAGCATATGCGACCTTCAGCCAGGGAAAAGTGGAGATTAGTACGATATCACAAAAACAACCAAAGGGATGAAATGAAACGCTGATTTTGGTCTCAACATACGCTGAACTGAACGCACTTCCTGTCTTTTAATTATCTTTTTTGGTTCGGCAGTACCAGTAGTTGTTTTGAGTCGAGACCGAGACCCGTGAGACACAGTCATGGAGCTCCAGAAAAACGCAAAACAAACGCACACTTACGCGGTGTAGTGGGGTTGACGGTTGTATCCCATGTGCCGCCATGTGATCCCGAAATTTCTGTTCCTCGTTTCGGGGCTTATTTTCTCCCATTTTCGAGTTGTTTATAACTGCTTCTGCCCTCCCAACACTCGCATCACTACACGTTTTCCACTCGCGGGTATACTCATACTTTTGATGCCCATGGACGAACCAATAAAATGGTATTATTATTTGTATATATTTTTCTTATATTTTTTGTTGTAAAATTAATAATAATTCATTCATAATCAAGATTATTTAAAAAATCATTTTTAATAGAAATTAAATCAAGATTATCTAATCTATCTTATAACATCGTAAATCGTAAATAAGATTTTAACAATTTCAATTTAGAAAAAACTTCTTTCAGCAGATGCAACAGTAATATGGATAGTTAATATTATTCTATAAGTCGTGCATGTATTAGGAAAACAATTAAATGTCTTCAAATAATTCAATATCATATAGCTTGATTTTGATTCAATTGTTAAAACCTCTCTAATTACTTTCAATTTTTCAAATAGAATTTCACCGACAAGATCATAAAAATTGTCACGTTTTTTTTGTAAGTTTCAAGATGTTTGCAACATGATTTCAAGTTCTTATCAGAAATTGATCTAAGCCTTTCAATACTAAACAAAAAAAAAAAAAAAACTTCTCATATGTGCTATGCTGCTCAAATCTTTTAGTAAGTCAGCCAATTGATTGAACTACAATATATAAAAAATAATTAAGCCTAAAAGTATAATCAAGCGAGCCGACGTATTATAAGAGTCATTTGTTCTTGATAACTTACATCAGGAGTACAATCAACAATCACATAAAAATATTTTGCTTATTTGATTTTTTGGACTATTGCACTTTTAACTTCATTAGCTAACATATTAATCATTTTCGTTTTGGATTTTATGGCTAAAATAACGATAACGAATTTCATTATGCTTGATGCGATCAAAACGATTTTGCATGACATGATCTCATTCAACAATTATCTCAACAAGAGAAAGAAAGTTTTCAATGTTTTATATATTAATCCTCTCATTTTTTTCCACGAAAAGCTGAATTTTGTTTAGCAAAATATCTAACAACAGAAATTATCCTAACTAAAATATTTTTCCAATGTTTTTTTTTCCTTTCCTTATAAGTTTTTGAAGATGTATATACTACCAAGTAAAAAAAAATTGGTGCCCTCCAAAAAATGGGGCCTTGGGCGGTCGCTCATCCCGTCTATGCTCAGGGCCACCACTGTATCAAATCACAAAATAAGTAAATATGCATTAAGTTTTTTTTTTCTAATGACAAATGTTGGTAATTAGTTTTAAACCAAAAAAAAAATGTTGGTAATTAGTTGTTAGTAATATTAGTAGGAGATTCGAACCTACCTTACTTTATCTCTCTAAACCTATATTCCTCCCCCAAACCACCTTACCACTCCTAAGCATGAAATTGAATTAGGTTTATGCATTAAACTCGTTCCTAAAGCTTCACATCCTACTTTTTTGCTCTAATACCTAAGGCGGAGAGTCCGCACGCTTTGGGAGAGTATAGGCCAATATCACTTCTCGGTTGTCTTACAAGCTGGTGGCCAAGGTCCTAACGGCAAGCATGGCAAAGGTGATGGACTCTATTGTTTCACCTAATCAATCAGCGCTTACCCGGGGGAGATAATTAGTTGATAGTGTAGTGGTGGCTAATGAGGTCATAGATCTAGTTATGTACGAGTGCGGTTCCATCTAAAGTTCTTGTATTTGTTTGGCGGCTACTCCAAGATAGACTACCAACAAGGGCGACCCTTGTGAGTAGATGTATAATAAATTCCAACCAAGTTGTCTCTTACACATTTTGTTTCTATACTTGTGAGACTTTTAGTAATTTATTTTTTACGTGCTCATTCTCTTATACTTGTGAGACTTTTAGTAATTTATTTTTTACGTGCTCATTCTCTTACACTGTTTGGACTGCTATTTATGCGTGGATGAGTTATGACAATGTTTATCATGGTGATGGAGTTCACCATTTCTTGCAACGGAGCGCTCTTTGAGGGAAGGAACTTAGAAAAATATAGCACATTATCTGGTTTGCGGTCACTTCACTTGGTCGCTTTGGGCTTTGAGGAATAAAATAGTGTTTTAAGGGGCAGTGGCCAATTGTATGGGTGTAATTGCTCAAATCTTGGGGGTGATTTATTTTTCGGGAGGGTAGAAATTTTGGGAGGATTTTTTTTTCTGATTGGTGTATCAACCCAATGAGTTGCTTAAATGCTATTTAGCTTTGTATCATGATGTAATAGATTAGAATACTCTTTGCACTCTCTATTAATATAATTTGATTATAAAAAAAGAGTTTGTCCTAATTTTCTGTTCTTAATTATCCCCTAATAAGAACATATTAATTTAAATCTAAATTAATTGTTCTCTACTGGCAACATATTAAATTTAAATTCGAATTCGAATTCAAATTAATTATCCCTTAATATCAAATTCAAATTAAATCACAAATTCTTAATTTCTAATGATCTATATCAATACATGGCCAAGGTTGGGTTAGTTAACACCGTGTCAAATAGTTAACTTCTTTTAACCCTAAAATTGGGTGTTAGTGGTTAACACACTTCATCTAAACAGATTCTCGATTGGTACCCGAGTTCGATCCCTGCCGTCTGCCGATTGATTAATTTGGGATCAGACTTTACTTATCTCTCGATCGAACTCCGGATTAATCAGGGTCCTTTTTTCCTAAACACAAAGTGGGGTAGAAGACAACTAGACAAAAAATAATAATAATTAAGTTCTTCCCCGTTTATTTATTTATTTATTTTACAGAAAAGAGTAACAGATCAAAACTAATCATTTAAATTAGGACTGATCAAAATTAATCATTTAAATTTTGACAGATCAAAAGCAATCATTTAAATTTAAATTAATCAAAAAGTTAAGTTCTTTCCTTCGTTTATGTTTTTTAAAATTAATCATTCATTTGCTTTAATTATTTGTTTAGCCGGCTGATGAAGGTGAACAGTGAAGGGAACTTTGCGAGGAGCGCGTGAAGTGCAGACTTTTCGTTGGAACAACTGGACAGATCTGAGGGTGGGCCCACAGTGTGCCCCCCACAAACGTAACATTCACCACTAGATCCGGAAAGGTGCATCATAGCCGCACAAATATTGCACCAATAAAAAAGAAAACTTTACATAAAATTGTCGATTACTATTATTTTAGCGGCCTAGTCTCTAATGGGATCAAACTAGTCAGCTTTTTAATTAGGGTTCGAGAAAAGCGGGGTTCAGTAATCTGCTGTCTTAGGCCCAATATTCTTCTAGGGATTGATGGAAAAAGAAAAATTAAATTTAATAAGAAAGTTCTTAAAAACCCCTAAATTCTCCTATAAATACCACACCTCTCCCCCCCTACACCTACAACCATCTCTCTTCTTAGCCTCTCCTATTCTCTACATCTTCCTCTTGTTCTGAGATTAGGGTTCTGATTTGCCTTATGAATCTTCCATGACAATTTAATTTGTTTTGTTTTTTCTCCCCCCAAAAAAAAATCATACATACATATATGGCCCTCTTTGTATTCTTCCACAGCTTTCTTGAACTGCATCCAAAGAGTTCCTTAGCATGCATGCCATGGCACTCTTGCTACCACATCTTGTTTTGCGGTTCAATAAAGCTGTGGGAAGATACAGATAGGGTCAAGTCAACCACTAACTAACTTCTCTCTAACACGGGATCCATCGATTCTTCTATAAAGCTAGTATATTGCTATCCAGTTATTTATTTATTTATTTATTTTTATGTATGTGTGTCTATATATGGGATAAACTTATTGCAATGTAATTTTCCTTTTTTCTGCTATTTGACATAATTTTAATCATTGGCTTTTGAGATATATATCTGATTAGAATTTTCAGATTCATGACGATGACCATGATGACTCACTAAGCAATTGGCCTCCTCTTCTGGAATTAAATTGATCAGGGATTTGCTTCAATCGAAAATCAAGGGAATTTCAGGTCACAATTATGGTTGATGCGGAATTACTAAACAAACCTTCAAATCTTCGCATAATATTTGTTTTAAAGGTTGTTATAGTAATTTGCTTGCCCTCAATTTCCTCTTTTCATTTTATATCCAGCAATGAATGGGGAACATATATTATGGAGATGAATGGTGTTTGGTTAATTTGCGCATGAACATTATTTGTAGCTATTTTGATCTGATAATATTTTTTTTGTTCTGTCCGTGCTCAATACAATAATTATAATTATAATAATTTCAGCGTCTCTCTCCTCACTCCCCAGCCCTTTTTTTTTGTTTTGAAATGTCTGTTGTGTAGCCACCAATGCAGGCAAAAGTTACAACTTACAGTGGATCAATGGTCATCATTGAGATTTCTTTACTATATAGAACATGTCTCACTCAATTCATTAAACCCTTTGATCTGTACTTGTACTGTTTTAGTCGGCAAAGTTACAGATAATTTAGTAATTTAATATACATCCAGCCTGCAGATTCAGCACAAGCATGTAGTATTAGTTGGTATCTCTATTAATTAATCATGATTTCTTTATTGTTACTTAATATTTTATTTGCAAGATTGGAACAATTATACTGTTCTTATCTTAACTTAATTATAAAAACAAAAGAGGGTATAGCTAGATTCATATGTTCTGGCTATAGATCAAGATTTTTTTATTTTTTATTTTTAAATATCTACAAGTCACAACAAATACATTTTTTGTTTTGGGTGCACGAGACTAACTGGAAGGAACATTTTCAGTTACAGATTGTTAGACGATGGACCACAGAGTGGTGACCATTATGCCTTTATCTCTTGTATGGAACTTCCAACAACTTAAGAATACTTTTATGCCATTGGTTGGTCATGGTGACTCTAGCAATAGGTTAGGTGAAGCTTTTATGGAAAAGATTAACCATATGGATCCTCCCAAAAAATTAACTCAGGACTGTATTATGGTGATTTTTGCTATTGAACAAAGAAACCTACCTAAAAGCAATGCATAAGCAGCTTGTGAAGAAAACTAGGGTTTTCTTTTTCCCAATCAAGATAGGGACAACCTTGATGCAATAAATGGTAGTTTTAGATCACCTGCATGTACTACTACTATATCTTTCTTTGTCTTGCGTCGTAGCAAGGTTTTCGAAAAAAGATCTGTGACCATCATCTGGGCCATGACAATATGGCTTTTGACGTCGCTGCAATCGCAACGCGACTGTGATTGAGACCACATCAATATCATCTGACTGTAATTCTCTGTATCAACATCATTTGTGTGATTCTCTGCAATATATTAAGAATCATGTGGTGACCATTACCTCGGCAAACCTTGCTTCCTAGTGCCGTAAATTTGTTTCAATAAGACTCCTTTCTACTTCCCAGTAAGAATCAGAAAACAGAAACTGTAAAAGCATTTTAAAGAATGGATCTGCGTGACCTTGAATAAGTGGCTGATCCCAATGTTAAACTCATCTCAGAAAAGCTATTTTTCTTCAATGTTTGAGGATTAAATCCGACAAAATGGTGAGCTTCAGCGCCATTAACTTTACAAGGACTTTTACATGGTGCATTCACGGGCACTATGAGTCCATCCAATAAACAAATCCATCTTTTTTTCTTTTCTTTTTCAAAAGATAATACAAAAGTCATATGACCATGCCACTTTATTTGTAAGATCAATATCCTAATCCGACTGTAACCCACTAATCTAACATGCATATTCTTACTTGTTCCTCATTCCATGGCTTTGATTATTTCTTTTCTTTGGACGACAAATACCTTTGAAGTTTGAACTGATTGAGCTGATGTTTTTGCCTTTTTTCGTTTGGATCTATTATTAAGTTTATATTCAATATTGTCGTTACATTACATCCTTTACTTTATCTTTGCTAGCTATTATTTCCTCATAATTTAATTAATTGTGTTTGTGATGGACCTGAGAGGCATTGTGGTCAAATGACGTGGATTGTGAGATATGTTTGTCTGATTTAAATATGGTTCACTAGTTTTTAACTTTGGAGGAAGATAAGTAGTATTGAACTGAAAAAGTTAGATTTCCTTGTGCTCCGTGATGTGCAAAAGTGTGGAAGATCGGTGAAAAAAGTTAAACGACAGATAGACAATAAATTAATAGACAATCCTCTTGATCTTGCTGTCTTACCAGTGCCATATTTGTCTTGTGGCTACAACCATCACAATTTTAAAATTGTTAAAAAAATTTGTAGCCCTTGATGCATGAGCTAGCTTTTAGCCTATGGCATTGCATTGATCTATTTGGATTATAATTCTGAGCGACCGCACCCCCAAATAATGCTACGATGAATCCATTCTTCTGTCCAATATTTCCTTTTCCGTGAAATGAAAACCGGATGCAAGCATGTTTATATGTTTCCTGCATTTATTAGTATGCCTTTCTGCTTTTGTATGCAGTCACGGTCAATCTACCTTTCACTCATTAAATTTTTTGAAATGAATTAAATGCAGTTATGCAGTCGTGAATCTGAACTGTCCTATTTGATCAAAAGATCTACATTTTTTAACTTTGTGTTTTGTAAAAATCATCTGATTTTAATTGTACAGTTGTAATTGCATGGCTGCGTGATTTTTGCAACCGTAGACAAATTTTTATTCATATTATTTTTCCCTCTACAAAGGAAAGGGAAAAAATAAAAACAAAGAATATACAAAATTAATTGCTTAGTTTTTTTTTTTTTTGGTACGTCAGGTTAAAATGCACATACATACAGAGGCTGAAACTTTTACTTGAATTTGATTTGATATCATCATGATTGTTCTTTGTGGACGAGTACAATTTCTAATTTCCCATCATGGGTCAACTTAGTTTCCTTTTATTGTTACTTTGGCACTTTCACGTAAGAAAGGGGGAATGTGTTATTATTTTCACTGGGGCGTCCTCTTTTTTTTTTTTTTGTGGAAAATGATTGGGGCGTCCTCTTTTGTATGGGTGATTTCATCACCGAGTTATTTACGTCAATAGCATACCCTACCATTGATGGTGGGTATGTAGTGTTATTGTTGTCATTTCATTATTCATCACTGTAAAATAAAGATTCATTTCTCTTCAAGCATCTTTAAGACTTTAACGGGGGCGTGTAATAATACGAATAAAGAGCCAATTCTAACGGATCCTGCCGACATTATAATTAATGACTATGTATCCTACGTGCTTAATTGGAACCGGTTTTTCGCCCATATACTGAATTTGAGGCCCACAATTGATCGATCACCACTATCAGCAACTGAAAAATACAAATACACCAACAGAAAAATATCTAATACTCTTTCCGTTTTCGTTTATAACCAAAAGTTACTTTTTATATTCATTAAAAAATATATGTATCTAATACATATATTTTTTACTGAATATAAAAAATGATTTTTGCTTATAAACGAAAACGGAAGGAGTATACATTAATTGCCTTTTGTTCGTTATGTAGTGCTGTTTATTAATCGATCATTGCTTGAGAAAAGGAAGTGTGGCTCAAGGAATCAATGCCTGAAATTAGAACAGGACATTGTTGAGGATCACAGTTTAACCTGGCACATGGTGCGCTACCTACTTTTGCACCATGTAAACGTCCATTTACCTCCCGCCTCTAATTAATAATAATAAAAAGCACCTCGATGTTGATTGGAGTGCAAACTACCCAAAACGAAAAGTGTTCATTTTATCAATCAGTAAAGTAGCATTGTTCCTAAAAATGTATTTCAATAAATGCACATATCCTCAGGGGTGCTATGCCTTTTCTATGTGCTTGATCCTTGTTTTATTGGATCTTTTTGTTTGTTTGTTTTGATAGGCACTTATTGGACCTTCTTTTTCATTTATTCTTTTTAAAGTAGGATAGAATTGTGACCAACTGAGGTTAGATCTAGTGGAAAGGGGCTAGTCTCCCACAACGTGCGAATTACATTTCGAATTTTCGTTAGGAGGAGTGTACATATTTAGTGTTCGACTGTGCCTCGAACATAATTGCCTCAAGTAGAAAATACCTATGGGTTTTAAGATGTATGGGATGTACCTACCTCCGTCTCATTATATCTGCCCCGTTTGGAATATTAGTTTGTCCCTAATTACTTATCACTTTAGAATATCGATAGTGTATTAATTACTTTTTTTCAATAATGCTCTTAATATTACAATGGGGGCATTTTAGTCAAAATAGATTATTTTACGTTTGAAAAGAGTATAATTAATTGTTTTCTTAAGGTTTGTGTGTTACCTTAGACAAGAAATAAAATGAGATGAGGGAAGTAATATATTTTCATTTTTTATTTATTATAAATGGTAGCTATGTGAGGCACTCCCAATGTGCTACCGGGTAGAACGCCAATGACATACTAGAGTTGTCAGTAGAGACTCAACCTAGAGGTGTGATTTTTACCCTGTATAAGCCTACACCACAAGAAATATCACTTAATTTTAGTCCTCGCCTCAGGTTGTTGAGGGGTCTCCCCGAGTAGAGTTTCCTACGAACAAGGGATTTTAGTTTCCTCGGTAGGGATCAAACCCTCATTCATGGGGAAGGTTAGAGTTAATTTTCGGATCCTTGACCACTTGTGCCAGTTGTCAGGAATATATTTAGTATAAACATAGCAAATCCTAGTTAAACCGACTGATATATGCTCCGCCGAACATACAACTAAGTGGGGCCAGTCAAGGGCAAGTAGTTCCTTGGTGGGTTTATGTTATGCCCCTTCTCTTTGAGTTAAGGGATTCCTTTTCCTTTTGCCCTCCTTTTTTATCGTTTATAATGAGTTGGAATACCTCTTATATTCCCTATTTATTACTTGTTGTTAAAAAAAGAACATAGAATTCATGGAAAATGAAAACATATACCGGCTGAACTTGACCTCTAAGGCCTTACTCCAATTATTGGTCAAATTTATATAGCTAGAACGCTAATGAATTCAAAAATATACTTTTAACATAGTAAATAATGTACTTTTTATTTAAAAGTTTTTCTAACATGTGATTGCTCAATTTTATCTTATTGATTACCTAATTTCCTATTTTCTTTTATTGACTCACCTTAATCTAAGCTATTTATTTCTACCATACCAAATAGAAAAATGGGTAATTAATAAAAAAAATAATAGATCATTAATACACTTTAACACGTGGAAGGTTGCACTTGTTAGAAAAATCGTTTATTAAATATCTTATAGTTTTAACTTTTTTATAAATGATCGTAATAAGACACTTATTAACAGATCTGAATTTGAATAAACCTCTTATTATTAAATCATATAAGAAATTGTGAATCTAAATTATCTTGTTAATTATTAGGTAAAAGAATAAAGATACAAACAAATAACTTGTTCTTATCTCTTCCCAACATACGGGTCATGTGAAAAAGGAGGGGATCCAAAATCCAACTCTTGCACATGTTCTCCCTATTTTTTTGGGCGGGCAATAATATAATATACAATCTTTTAGTGAATCAATACCGTGAATAAGCATACATACTCTAATTTTTGTATCCATAAAAAGGTGGTGTACTCCTTTTTAATTGTTCGTGTCTTGCAACATGTCTCTTTAACTTCATATAAACGACAAATCATGTGGTAAACAGAATAATTTAAAGAAAAAAAACAATTTTTTGGGCTTTTAATTACTATTGAAACTTTTTTAAGGTTCTTGGATCCGAACATTCCAAGGTATATATGCCTCGACACCAAAACCAAAGGCCCATTGACAATAGTGCTATAAAACGTTTGCCCTTCAAAAAAAAAAAAGTGCAATAAAACGTTTCTTAAGTGGAATTTAGGTTATCAAATCAAAAGTGGACAGAAACAACGAGTTACTAGCAAGTAACACTGCATGGCCAATGACACGTTCCTGTTTAGCCTCAGACATAAGAAATATACTACCACATTCTTTTCTTCTATATATATGCGTGTACATATACATATACATATGCAAAATAAATACAAGGTGTGGAATCAACAGTGGTGTTAAAAGCAAGAATAATTCCGTACTAGGAAATTTTGCTCAGGATTCTTCAGTTCGTTCATGTCATTGAATTGAGGCTTCACCGTGCATCTATATATGATCAGTTATATCTCTGTCTCTCTGGTATCTCACACGATGTCGTGTCACAATTCACAAAGCTGTTTCATGGGATACTCAAGGGGTTTCGTGTGACCGTGTTCAAAATTTCAATTATTTCCCTCAAAGCTGTAAAATAAAATTGGGCCAATAGCTATACGGTCCACTGTTACCGCATGTACGTATGTTTTAATTTTCAGAATTTTGTCAATTATAATAAATAATTGATTTTCCATTAAAAAAAAGGTAAATCCAAAATAATTAATTTACATAAACTAATTAATTATAAAATTATTTATTTATTTTTCCCTAAAAATACTTGTGGAGAATTTTATCTAAACTTACTATTACTCCTACACCACCATCACACTAGCTAGCTATATAGTAGTATTCATCGATAATATACTAATTAATCGTATCGTATCCTTTTGTATAAGATGATGCGCAGAAGTGCCATGCCTCTGTGTCTGCCTGATTTGGTCTGATTTGTGGTGGTCCTACTCCTATCACTGCAACGTGTTACACCACGGTAGGCTAAACGTTCATAGTGGATACATAAGTAAACTCATGCCTTATATTTGGTAAAGTTTCTTTTTGTGTTGTCGCATTTTCCTTTTTTTTTATTACATATAATAACAATACTAATTAATAATGAGATGAAAATTCAATTGATTTTCAGATCTGTATGCTAAATTGTGTGTATTAGTTTAGCTAGCTAGCTCTTCCCAACAATGCAGTAGGTAATTAGATCGAGTGTGTGTGACTAAGACAATTTTGTGGCTATGGTAGTAGTGTCTAAGTAAAACTGTACTAGTAATACGGTTGAAAACCTAGTGACAGGTGAACAACACGAGACAGCAAGTATAATAAATAAACCAAGATTTCAGCACCAACTTGGCTTTCTAGAGAGAAAGAGACATTCAGAGAGAGAGAGAGAGAGAGAGAAGGGGTGAGGGTGGGAGGGGGGTTAAAATCAATACGCCAAATGATGTCAGGAGAGAGGAGTGGTTAAAAAAATGATGTCACGTAGTGACAAAGGTTAACCTTTTTCACAGAAATGTAGGAGGAAGATGTGGATTCACTAAACTAAAAGGGCAACAAGAAGAACTATCATCATTAATGATAAAAAGGAAAAGTAGCCGGGGAATCTTCTCTGCAACCATTACTTTTTTTTTTTCACCATTTGATTGAATGAATCAGAATTTTACTAGTAAATTAGTTAATGGGAAAGTTCACCTAATTCTACAGACAACTAGGAAACATTAATTTTTTGTTCCTTTCATTTCATCAACCAAAAACAAAATAAAATTTAAACTTGCAGTCTTCTTCTGCCCCTCATCCTGCATGGCTCAAACGTGTAGCATCTGATTTCACAAATTAAACAATTTTATTTTTAATCTCCATTTTGTTTTTCTGTGTGTGTTTTTTTTTTTCATTCTCAACCCTATTATCGGGAAAAAAAGAACCACATTGTCACTGTTCATCCAAAAAAGCGAGAGAAGTTACTATTTTCTTTCTTTCCTTTAAGAAAACAGAGAGAAAACAAAACAATTTAACCGGATCGAATTACTGAATTATGTAGCAAGGTCATAAATTCTGGTAAAGTGAATCTGAGATATAACAAACAAGGCCATAATTGTAAATTCTGGAGCATGATACTGGAAATTCTTGCAGAGAATCAAAGAGATCACATAGATATACATAGTACTGTGAGAGTTAATTAATTACCGTGACAGAAGAGGAAGTTGGATTCACCAAGTACTCTGAATCTGCAAGAGGAGGGAGTTACCAAAAAGCCTGAATTGCCATATTCTCCCACAGCTTTCTTGAGCTTCTAGTTCTAGGGCATTAAATCAAGGAGATATAGAGCTTTAAGATGCATAAGAAGTTCAAGAAAGCTGTGGAAAAGCATGACCAGGACTTGAAATTAAGCAAAATTGGCCTCAGATCTCACATCCTAACCAAGTTTGTGTTGAAGGCTTGAAACTAACACTAAGAGTTATAATGAGAAAAAAGTGGGGTGAGAGAGTAAAGATATAGGGGATGAGAATTGAGAAGTGAGAAATAACGATGATGCCCATTCAAAGCTATCGTGGACCACTCTACCATTTATAATATCGATCTACTACCAGCCTTTATAAAGAGGAGTTTTTTTTTTTTTGTGGTTGTGGGGGGGGGGGGGTTGTTGTGAGAGAGTAGGGTTCACTTCAATTACAAAGGCGCAAGCAATTTACCTACAAAATGGCTTACTTTCCCGGTGAGTGCGCAGTGGGACACTTACAAACACGTCAGATTGGTAAAGAACAATAATCTTCCCAAAAAAGACAAATCAAGAAAAAGCAAAATGTAATTTTGATAGGCAAATCAGATTTTAAGAAAAATAATTAAATAGAGGTTGTGAAATTGAAAAAAAAAAAAAAAAACCTTCCCATTCCCCTCACATGCCACCATGTGAGTAGGATCTCTTTTTTTATTTTGTGTAGATTTAAAGTGTGGGTGGTTTATGGTCCCCCAATCTTTTCATATGTATTAATTTGTTTCTATTTTGATTTATGAATAAATAAATAAATTGACAACCACACACATTTACAATTCCAGGTGATAATGACCAATTATTTTGCTGTAATGCAGATGTTTTTTTGTATGAAAAGAATAATTTTTCTAGAGCTGTTACAATATGGGGGCATATGAGGCTGTCCAACAAGGGATATATAAATAATTATTTGCATATATTTTTAACTCCTGACTAAAGAAAAGGGATAAAAAGAAGTAGAGGCGCCAAAGGTTGTTTCTATATAGAGTGTCTTTCTATTTTTCCACTACTTTGAATATGTATGCTGGAGCTATTTCTACTATGTGCTACACATCTACAACTAGCTACTTACACAAATCAAGATGTACTACATTACAAAGTGGTTGAGATTTTAATGCCAAATGTTGGCTCAAAATTAAAATGTGCTCACTTTTATATGCTTTTTTTGCCATATAAGATGTATCAAAAAATTATTATGTCTAAAGTGTGTCCATTATCAATTCAGCTTTTTAATAACGTTCATATTTTCGTATTTTTTAGTTTACAACCTTTTTTTATTAGTTTTCTTGAATATAAGACAAATATCTTTTGCCTCTTCAAAAAAAAAAAAAGACATACCATTGTCACATGTTTACATTTCTCATAGTTTTCACTAATTTGGAGTTTGGTCCCTGTGATTTATGTTTTTTAGGGCATATATAGAACTTGTAATTTCAAACAATTAAGGTTTGTTCCTCAAGGATATCCCTTATAATTAAGTGAAAAATACTAAGACTGTATTTTGTGAAAAATTGAGATCAAATAATTTATTAAATAAAATTATAAGAATTAAAACTCAAATAAGTGAAAATATAAAGATATGTATTCTAATGATAGGGACCAAAATCTAAAGGAGTAAGGGTATAGAGACTGATACCCAAAAATAAAATTAATCACGGGAATCAAAACTCAAATGGATAAAAACTATAAGGATAAACTCATATTTTAATATTTTAAATCACTTTTTAAGTAATTTACTAGATAAATAATTATACACAAAGTGAAAACTTGCAAAAGATTAATGATGACATAGGGGAAGAACTCAATTGGCGCGTTTCAGTCAGTTTTGAAAATTAAAAGAAAAACACTTATATTTTTTAGGAATCTTTTGGAGTTACTCTTTTTAATTAACTTTTGGAATTGCTTATTTTTTTGAAAAAATTATCCAATTATTTTAGATTTTTTATCATGTTTTTAAGTGAACTTTTTCCTCAAAAAATAAAAAGGGTCCTGATTTATCGAAAGTGTTTTCTAGCTAATTGGTCCCAGTTTATTTTTGAATTGGTGTATTAATCCTACAGATTATATATATTGCTTCCAATTCGTAGTTTGATTATGTTTTTATTACTTTGTAACACTTTCTGTTTGGATAATGATTATAGATTAGAGTATTCATGGTCCGAATTCGAACTTTATCCTGGAGATGGTTCTTGTCTAGCACTAACTCTAGTCATTGTTTGTATTATGAGTGGATTATTGCCCCCTTACTTTGTATTGCGAGGGATTAGTTTTGATCTACTGATGGGTTGTGTTTTGGTGTTCTGTCGGCCGGATAGGCTTTGGTAGTTTGTTGTTGATTGACTGTATTGGGTTGGGGTACCCTTTGTACCCTAAATTATTAATAATATTTGTGCCATTCAAAAAAAAAAGTATCCATGGTAGTCTTCTTAATAAATTCTTATCTTGGAGACAGTTCTTGTCTAGAGAAAATGTTACACTAATTTTGTATTATGAGTGATATGTTGAGTCCATTCGCTGTATTGCTTGGTTGTAGCTACCTAGGTCTGTCCACTTTGCGGTATTATTGCTCTTTGTAAATTGTTTTGGGTTGGAATACTCCTAGTATTCCTTTAAAAAATGTCCTCTTAATATAGTTTATTTGCTTATTAAAAAATACTTAATTATACTTTTGGTCCCTTTATATATTTTTTTGTTTTGGATTTATATCTTAAAAATTCTCACCTTCTTTGCCACGTCCAATGCTATATCATTCTGGAGAACCTCGTTGGAAGGTTCATGATGCGAACCTAACTCCCAAGGCATGTACCTTTTTTTTTTTTTTGAAATAGCAAACAAATAATGTGCCTTCAGTGACTTCTAAATCATCATCAAGAGCATTACATTTATAGCTTCCTCGCACTAGTACACGAAATACAAAACAATTGGGCCTTTTACACCAGTTTTACATATAACCAATGTAACAAGTGACACGGTGACAATTTTGAAATTGTCTCTTTATTTTTTACACCGGTTATGTATACAACCAGTGTAAAAGACTTGTCGATTGCCCACATAACCGGTGTAAAAAATGATGCGGTGGCAATTTTGCGATTAACGCGTAACATTTTACACCAGTTATACGTATAACCCGTGTAAATTGTTTAAGGATTCCACACCGGTTATATGTACAACCGGTGTGAAAGGTAACCTTTTACATCGGTTAAGTTAGTAACCAGTGTTAAAAGGTTTATATATATTCGCGCCATTCATATTACCGTCACTTTCTCTCTTCTTCTAAAACCCTCATTCTCTGCAAAAACAACCGCCACGACCATTTTCACCCTCGGTCACGACGAACCACCACCTTCCTCCGGCCGCCACAACGTTTTCCGTTCGCGTTCCCTGGTAAAGCTTTCTTTCTCTCATTTTTGTTCTCGTTTTCGTTCTTCTTCCTCATTTTCGTTCTCCTTCCTTCTCTCACGGTATCTCTCGCAACCTTGTCACCGCCGTGAAGGAGCTCGCATTGAAGGAGCTCGTGACTATCGCCGCCTTCTCTCATTTCTATTGCCACCATTGCCACCGTGAAGGAGCTCGTGTATTCAACAAATACTTTATTATTCTCTTTTTCTACATTTTTGTAATCTGATTATGGGGAGTATAGATTTTTATATTTGATGACTATTTATCTTTCTTTTATTAAACATATGGTGATATATAGGGATTAAGGATATTGTTTTGTGCTTTTTAGGAATAGTTTTATGCTTTTTAGGAATAAGGATATTGTTTTTGTGCTTTTTAGTGTAGTGTAAGCAGTTGAGAATCCCATATGGAAGAGTTAATTGTGAGGGAAACCTGTTTGGAATCCTTTTCGTTTTCTTTCTCAACAACTATACTAAAATAAGAGTTGCACTTTGCTCCTTGGCCTGCAAAAACAACTCATAATACACATTAAAAAAATATTTAAGTGGCTTATGTAATGAAATGTATTCATTATTCTTTTGAGTTTTGACCTATACCTTTATTTTGGAAACAAATAAAATTGGCTTGCTGTTTCCTAATTCTCTGATAGGAAGTTCATTTGTTTTTATGGACTATTGCATAGTTGGAGAGCAAATAATCTGATTTGGTTTGGTGTTTATTTATTTGTTTTTAATATCTTAGATAATTCTCTTGAGTTACCTCTGTCTCATACTAGTAAACTTGGTCTTTATTTAAATAATAGCTTGTTTGTTTAACCATTTGAGATAGGAATCATAGAAAACATTTTGTCCTGGTGCATGGCAATTTAGAAATTCAAATTTAACTTATTCTAGGATATTGCTATTCGTTTTCATCCAACTTCTTTATATAGAAATTAAATTGTTGAAGTGTATTATGCTTTTTGTTGTCATTCAATTAAACTTCAGTTTGGTTGCTCATGATTGACCACTATTGACAACAGACGATGTCTTCAGATGAAAACCGTGGACATGGGGGGCGTCATACTCGCATAGCTTCCAGGAGGTCACGTCCCTCTATTAGTAGGCCGATGATGACTGCGAGGGAGTATCGAGCCAGCTTTGTGAGGATTGAGGATCGTGATTTAATGGATAACATGTATGCTGATCCCCATGTTGACGCTGATCGTTGGGGCCCGGGCCATCGTATGCACATAGTTCAGAGGAGACCACCCTCTCCAATGAGGCCCATAGCTGCCAGGGAGGTTTGTCAATAAAATGTTTGTGTGTGTACCAGGGAAGGTACTACTCATTTTATTGAATCTTGAATTGTCCAAGTAGGACAGTTTGGGAAGAAACTTTTTCTTTTATTTGGTTAATAGTTATTCTTGAATCTTTTATCTAATACTTGATAAAATAAGATTGCTACATTTTCTATTATCTCTGGGTGCATGCTTGATCATGGTGGATGTCACCACGTTTGAGTTGTGTACTTGGAGACCAATGGGAAATCGATAAATCTTCATTACATGAATATTTATAAAGCCAAAGTTGATTTTTGCATGATGCATGAAGAACTTTTGAAGTGAATTTGAGCTTAAATTGTGTGATTCAGTGTATTCACTTGATCCCGTTCTAATGTTTGTGCATTATTGTTTTCTATGATTTTTTATCTCTAAGTGCACAGGAATGGGAGCATAGCCAAATGATTGACTTAAGCGCGTTTGGAAGCGCAATTTCCTGACAAAGAAAGATTCCAAAAGCAATATCTTGAGCCACACTAATCTGAATGAGATGATCTTGGTCTTGTTGGAAAAATAGAAGAATTATCTACAACTTTGATGAGAAATCGAGACCTAAATCAATCTCTAAGTTGGGGTAATTTGTACTACAAGTTGATAAGATGATGCTACCCTAACCTGTCACATGTTTGATGTTTTAATCATATATCGAGTTTTAGGTGTCCAAATGAGATGAAACCAGTGCCATTGGAAAGCTACGATCCATAGCTTCAACTTTCATGAGGACACCTTGAGCTAATTCAACCTTTACAGAGGTGAAAATTGCAATACAACATGGAAGAACGGGTGCAGGAATGATCGCGTGCGCGTGGAGCGCATTTGGAGCGCTGATCTGCAGCCTTTTCTATCCCTGTGCGCGCAGAGTGCGCGCGGAGCGCACTTGAAGCACACTGGTCGCGTTGTTAGCGTTTAAATATCACATTTTTGCTGTTTTGGCTCATTCTTGACCATTCCAAAGACCTAAAACATCGTGGGGCTTGTCAAGGGGTGCTAGGGTCTCACTTTCAACCATCTCCAAAGAGGATTCATGCTTGGGAACAAGGATTGGAGTCTTGAATGGAGTGGTTTTCTATCTTTTATCTATTTTTCTGGTTTGGTTCCTTATTCTCTATGAGTAACTAAACTCTTTTAGGCTAGAGTTAGATGAATTTTGTGGAAACTCTTATGTAGTTTGATTTACTTATATCAATGCAAGTTTATTTCATTTATATCTGAGTCTTCATCTTTATTCTTAATGCTTTTGGTAATTGATCACTATCAAATTGATTTTGGGTTCATTTCACAATTAGGAAATTAGGGTTTTGAACTTGACATTGGGATTGTTGGCCATAATCATGATGAGTATAGGGATATAACTTTGTCATTATGTGTTCTTATGAATCACTATTCTTATTGCTTAACCTAACTTTAAATCACCTAAGGGATTAGGGGTTCTAGTTAGAGTAAAGAGTTTATGATGCAAGGGATTGTCCTTAAACTAATTTAGTTGATTCAAACTTCAATTTTACATGGAATAACTTGTGTTGATTGTAGATTAAATGCATAAGAGTGGAAACAAGAGGATTCGATCCCTAGTCGCTTTTAATTATTCGAATACAAATAGTTTGTCTTTGTTATTGCTTATTGCTACAAGTATCCTAAAATCCAAATACCAAGAATTGATTCTCGTTCAAAATCAATACAAACTTGTTGAGTTAATTAATCGATCACAATCCTCGTGGAGATGATACTCTACTTTTCACTGAATTACTTGTACGATTCGGTACACTTGCCGAAATCTTAGCAGAAATGCTGCCAAAATTTCGTCAAGTATAAGATATAAGGATTTAACGACTAACTATTAACCAAATAAAGAAAAAGTTTCTTCTTGAATGGGATAAGTTCATACCAAATATACGGAGATCTATTGGATACTTGTGGTTGAAGGGTCCTGAAGTGGTGATTGTATTCATTAACTAAGTGTGTGTATATTTTTTCAGAACGTAGTTATAGATCGTAGTTGGATGCAAAAAAATTGATTGGCCGATGAGTCTAAGAATGGAGTGTCAGAGTTTCTAAAATTTGCTAAAACAATGCTTCCTAATAGTAATGGAAGGTTTTATTGTCCTTGTGTTATTGTTCGAATCAGACACCCCTAAAAGTTGAAGATATACGCGATCACCTTTCTGTCTATAGGATTTGCCAGAGTTATATGACATGGACATGGCATGGTGAAGTGTTAGACACGCCAAGTGTATCCAAAAGAGAGGAAGTTGAGGTATATTTGAGCGATCGACTAGAGGACATGATTCGTGATATTGGACAAGATTCTTTTCAGCGAGCACATGTACGTATGATACTCTATGTAGTGACACGGATCAACCATTGTATTTGAGGTGCACAAATTTCACACAGTTGTCAGCGGTTTTGAGGTTGTTCAATCTTAAAGCAATAAATGGGTGGACTGATGAAAGGTTCATTGAATTGCTGGAGTTGTTGAAGGACATGCTTCCGGAAGGAAACACATTGCCGAACCGCAACTACGAGGTGAAGAAGATATTATGTCCGATGGGTGTGGAGTATAAGAAAATACACGCATGTCCCAATGATTGTATATTATACTAGAAAGAGAATGAAGACAAAGAAATGTGCCCTAAGTGTTTGAAATCACGCTACAAAAAGAAGGATGGTGATGATGGTTTTGATGTCACCTCAAACGGTCCTCATGCGAAGGTGTTATGGTATCTTCCAATTATTTCAAGGTTTAAGCGACTGTTCGCCAATGTAAAAGACGCAAAGAATATTAGATGACATGCAGATGAGAGGAAATGTGATAGAAAACTTCGTCATCCGGCTGATTCTTTACAATGAAAGAGAGTTAATTCTTTGTTTCTGGATTTCGGCAATGATCCAAGAAACCTTAGGCTTTTGACTTTCTACAGATGGAATGAATCCATATGGTAGTTTAAGTAGTAACCATAGCTCATGGCCTGTTCTCTTGGTTATTTATAATCAATCTCCTTGGTTATGCAAGAAGCGTAAATATATTATGTTACGTATGATGATTTTCGGACCAAAACAGCCAGGAAATGACATAGATGTTTATTTAAGTCCCTTGATTGAAGACTTGAAAATATTGTAGGAGGAAGGCATTGATGTGTTTGACGTGTATTCCAGTCAAAATTTCAAGTTGCGTGCCATGTTATTTTGCACCATAAATGACTTTTCAGCTTACGGGAACTTGTCTGGGTATAGTGTTAAGGGGCATAAAGCGTGTCCTATATGTGAAGAAGGCACATGCTACCATCAATTGCAACATGAAAGGAAAACTGTTTATCTTGGGCATCAGAGATTTCTCATATGTAATCACTCGTATTGAAGGTTAAAAAAGGCTTTTAATGGATACCAGGAGAATGAAGTTGCTCCAAATGCCTTAACTGGGGAAGAATTTTATGAACGGGTGAAGAACATTAATGTTAGTTATGGAAAGAAACAAAAGAAGTCTACTGAAGAAAAATATGTAAGAAGATGCCAGTGTTCTTTAATCTTTCATACTGGTCGAGTCTTTATGTAAGACACTGTATTAATGTGATGCACATGGAGAAAAATGTGTGTGATAGTGTAATCGTAACATTTCTCAATATTTCGGGCAAGACGAAGGGTGGTTTTAACGCTCGTCTAAACTTGGTTGCGATGGGCATAAGAGAACAATTAGATCCATAGCCAAGAGCAAACATGACATATTTTCCACCAACATGTCATACATTATCAAAAGAAGAGAAAAGAAGTTTTTGCGAGTGTCTACGGGGCGTGAAAGTGCCACAGGGCTACTTTTCAAATGTCAAGAGTCTTGTGTCAATGAAAGATCTCAAACTACTTGGCTTAAAGTCTCACGACTGCCACGTCTTGATGCAACAACTACTACCAGTGGCTATTCGTGGCATCTTGCCAAAAAAGGTTCGGCATGCCATAACTAGATTGTGCTTATTCTTCAATGTTGTATGTAGTAAAGTGATTGACCCTCAGGAATTGGACGACATGGAAAATGAAGCTTCTATTATCTTGTGTCAGTTGGAGATTTTTTTCCTCCCTTATTTTTTGACATCACGGTTCACTTAGTTGTTCATCTAGTGAGGGAGATTAGAGTGTGTGGTGCTGTTTATCTAAGGTGGATATACCCTGTCGAACGATGCATGAAGATCTTGAAAAGGTATGTCAAGAATCCATACCGTCCTGAAGCATCTATTGTTGAAAGGTACATCACAGAAGAATCTATTGAGTTTTATACAGACTACTTGTCAGAAGCGGAACCTGTAGGGTTTCCTAAGTCTCGTCATAAGGGAAGATGTTTATATTGAATAACACTGATGAGGTTGAGCCATACTTGTCTAGTCACAAATCCATTGTCAAGGCCAAAAAACCCTCGAATGAACGAAAAATGGGTGTTGAAAGAGTATAACAAGACATTCCTAAACTGGTTTAAACCACATATTATGAATGATGATACTGCTTCTGATACCCTAAAATGGCTAGCACATGAGCCTAGCTTTAATGTCTTATGTTGGAATGGGTACGTTTAATAGTACTAGTAATTAATGTATATAAGTTTTACTCATTATATGCTATTACGGTATTCATTTGTAGGCGCTTCGACAAAAAAACAGCTGGGCCTGTGGGTACTATGTGATAAAAAATATGTTGACAATTGTCTCGACGGATATTGTTGAAGGATGGGAAAAGGTAATAAATTTTTTAAACTTTTGCTATTATATTTGTTTAATGAAAAATATGTTAGTACTTCTAGGCCTGTTTAATTTATTATATATATATATTTGAACTTACAGATATTCAATGACCCATCTGAATATGGGCTAGATGAAATTGAGGATGTTAGACAAACTTAGGCAGAATTCTTTTTGCAAATGAATGAGGAGAAAGAAAGGAAGAAGAATGAACTAAAAGAAGAAACCCAAGGAACAACATCAAAAAAATCTATAAAAGCATCACAATGACTTTGTATATAGCACTTGACTCTTTGTACATTGTTTAAATTTGATAGCGTAAATGTTCTGAATTTTGGCCATATTTGGAACCAATTCTTGATAAATTTGTTGTTTGTTTATTGTCATTTTAGAGTGTCTCTAAGTAGGAATGAAAAAAAAACCGAATTAAAAAAAATGCGTACTTTTTACACCGGTTATCCCTAAAACCGGTGTAAATAATAGGTCTTTTATCCCGGTTTTTTATGGTAACCGGTGTAAAAGGTTCTTTAAAAAAATAAAATAAAATGAGAACTGACATTTTACACTGCATGTTTAACCGGTGTAAAAAGTCCCGCATACAACACCGATACCAAAACCAATATAAAATATCAATTTTAACTAGTGTAAAATAACTCTTCTACGCTAGTGCCGTCAACTGTGTTAAAGAATCTACTGAGAAGAATTGTCTGGCCTCTGCTATGCCATCAAAATCGTTTCCCGCATCGCTAAAGAAGTCGAGTAGACCTCCTGATGGATTGAATCCTCTGATTCCTTTGCGGAAAGCCTCATGACTATCAGATGCATCAAAGGAATTTTCTTCCCTACATGCTTTTACACCGTTTTTTGGCATAAGAAGTACGACTTAATGTTCGGGCTCACCTTCTCGAACAAGCTTATTTTGCATGACAAAGGACTCCATTTCCATCTTGTCCAACTTGAATGATGGCCATAGTGAGGGAGTTGTTAAGGGGGGTTATAGTTGTATTTTTCAAAAGGGTGTATCGGGTTGGGCATAGTTGCAATTTTTTAAAAGAGTGTACCAATACACCACTAAAAAATGCACCGTATAACTCACCTCTTAGGAGTATTTTAGAAATTTAGGGTGTAGAGAAAGTTATAGAGTAAAGAAAAAAATGAAGTTTCACACATAATTTCATTTCTACGTGCCTTGTGAAAATGTACTTTTCCAACCCCTCTTCTTTAGAACTGAAAATAATAAGAATCTGAAAGACTATTTTTTTTAAGAAAAAGACTTATTTTCTTGAAATAAATATTTTTAATTTTATAGCAAACATATAAAACTCCATTCTCTACATTTATATTTCTAAAAATATGTTTAGATTATTTATAACAAATACGGTTAATTGGGAAAAGCCCGGTGTTTGCCTATACTATGAGTGGTTTGCAGATGCTTTTGGTGTATATATTGGGAAAAATCAAAATCACACATTGACTAGAGGTAAGACCTCACAAGAGTTTATAAGCAAGAATCACCTCTCACCTTATAAGCCAGTTTTGTAAAGACGAATTAGGCCAAAAATCCTAATATGGTATCAGAAGCTATCATAAATCGTTGTTGGGCCACTCACCACATTATACACACGCCAAGCCCAATAATATTGGGTGTGAGAGGGTATATTGAGAAAAACCAAAGTCTTACATTGACTAGCTAAAGGTAAGGCCTCACAAGAGTTTATAAGCAAAAGACACCCCTTATCTTACAAACCGGTTTTGTAATGATAAGTTAGACCCAAAATCTTAATAATATATGTAGGTAGAAGCATTATGGGTGTTTTCTTTTTATTGGTGTTGCAGCCTCTCTGTTGTTTGGGTTGTGGTTACTTTTTAGAATCTGCCTTGTATACTATGTCGGTTTTATGCCTTATCAATATATTTTTTTTGCTATTTAAAAAAGCAAATACCGTTAATTGGCGTCAAATTTAAATTATTTTTTTGTCATGAAATTTAAATTATTTTTAAATTTTACTGACCCAACTTGAGGAATGCTGCTACGGTCACTCTCACTTGGACACTCTGTCATGGACACTCTCTTTTATATGAAGCCCACGTCGTACTCATTTTTTAACTCGCTACTTCTTACCGGCTCTCCAAGTTGATGAGATTTTTAATAATTTTTACCTAGTATTTGGCATCTCAAATAGTTCTCTGTAATCTGTTTCGCTCTCTGCAATCGCACATGTCCTGTTTCTCATAGCCGCAGACACTCCTTGCTTGACAAAATCGTCGCATTTTGAAAGAAGAGTCCGTAATAACAAAAGGTTGACGGAGCTCAGAGAGAAAAACCTTTGAAGACTTAAGAGTAGAGAAGGGAAAGGCACAATAATAGCATCAAGGAGGAGGAGATCAGAGAGGAAGAAAAAACGATTTGCGTATGGTAGAAAAGCACCACCGCTTTTGCATATAAATCTGCATCAGAGTTTTTTTCGTCTCGAATTTTCCCGGTCAATAAATTGCAATCTTGGGATTTATTTGTGATTTATTGTTTCAATTTTTTGAGATAAATAAATCACATGGAGTGCATTCTGGTTTGGAAGGAAGTTTACGGTAGACACGAAAGCAAGATTATCTTATTCTGCTTGAAAGAGCCACTCAAATAGATCCCAATATTGTAATTTACATACCTAAAAGTTGAAAATATAAATTGAAAACCAATGATGTTGTCTTCCTCGTTAGCTTGTTCTTCGTATTATTGAACCAATCTCTCCGATCTCCTTGTTTGCTCAATCACTTATTGAATCCCAACCCTTCTCTCACATACGCTGCATATATCTCAGCTATGTGTTTCGATGGCTATGGAAAACTTGCGGCAGCGGCGTTGAGGGTCTGGTGCGCAGTTGGTTTTGTCGAAGACTATTGAGATGCCAAAAAAATATAAAAAAAAGGTTAAAAAGTGTTGGAATTCCCTCCTTCAATTGTGGTGCACAAGTCACAATGCATGGAAAAGGGGGATGAATATTCCAAGGTCTTGAAATTTATCTCTTTGACCTTGAGACATGCACATTCAACTTTGAAGAATGTATTTTGAAGTTTCTAGACCTCATTGGAATTGTGGAGATTTATTAGCCTCTATTAATCACTCTTTTTGGAGAAGCCACATTCCTCTCCTATAAATAGGAGAACTTGTGAAGAGTTGCATAATCACATTCAAAGTGAAGAAATCCTAAGAGAGTTAGAGAGCTTTTGTATTCCTCTTTGAGAGAAAGAGAGAGTTCCATAGAGATAAATTTGTATACCATCCGAGAGAGTGAGATTCATAGAGAGATTCTCAGAGATTGAGAGAAACACTTTGTAATCCTACTTTTATAGTGGAGGTATTTTTATCTGGACTAGGTCCCGTGGTTTTTCCCGAGAGGGTTTTCCACGTAAAAATTCTGGTGTTCTTCTTCTTCTCTACTCCTTTTATTTTTACGCTTCCGCATAGTGCCCATTTTGCGTTCACAGAGGAGGGAATAGGTACCGCGATTACCCAACAGTGGTATCAGAGCTGTTGGTTCGAAAAGTCATTGTCCTGTGCAACTCAAGATGGAAGGAACATTTGCTCATGATGGAGACATGTTCAAGCTTACTGCAGATAACTATTCCTATTGGAAGCCGATGATGGAAGACCATCTTTACTGCAAGGATTTGTATGAGCCAATCACAAATAAGGAGATTCCAACAGGGAAGACTGAGAAAGAGTGGGAGATTCTGAATCGGAAAGCTGTTGCCATGATTCGGAAGTACATCGACAAAAGCTTGTTTGAGCATGTATCGACTTATACTAATGCGTATGAGTTGTGGACAAAGCTTGAATCTATGATTCAAAAGAAAACTCCCAGAAACAAAGCTCATCTTGTCAGAAGATTGGTGAAATTGGAGTACTCTGACGGCCAGAATATGATCGAGCATCTGAACACCTTCAAAGGTATTGTGAATCAATTAACAAAAGCAGATATGAAGATTGATGATGAATTACAAACTCTTCTACTCCTTAGTTCTCTTCTGAAAGTCGACACATTGGTTGTCACTCTCAAAGAACTCAACCTGCAGACGGCAAGCTAAGTCTGGATACTATTACAGATAGTTTGCTAAATGAAAAGTCCAGAAGGAAAGAAAGAGGCATGAGTAGTCACTCAGAAGCTAATGTTGTTGAGAATAGAGGAATGAGTGATTATAGAAGTAAAGGAAGCCGTGGGAAGTCACGAGGAAGATCCAAGTCTCGCCCCAGAAGTTTGACATGTTTCTATTGTGGAAAAGATGGCCACAAAAAGCCAGAGTGCAGATTCTTGAAGAGAGATCAGAAGGCCGGAACAGTCCATCCTGATGTGATAGATCCCAATAAGAAGTTGGAAGAGAAAACCACAACAGCAGTTGCCTCAGACGACAAGAACGTGTTTCTTATTGGTGAGGTAAATTATCTAAATCGGAGCATCTTTTCATGTTACTCCTCATGAAGGATTCTTCTCATCTTATCAAAAAGGAGATTTTGGAACAGTGAAGATGGGCAATCATGTCACAAGCAATATTGTGGGCATTGGAGAAGTGTCTCTGATGACAGAAAATGGAAACAAACTCGTGCTAAAGGAGGTAAGACACGTACCTGAGATGCGTCTAAACCTTCTCTCAGCAGGTAAGCTAGATGATGCTGGAATGAACAACCAGTTTGGTGGTGGAAAATGGAAACTTAGCCGAGGAAGCATGATTGTTGCTCGAGGTAAGAAGGAAGGCTCTCTGTACATCATGCAGGGAAAGATATGCAAAGGGGAGACAAATGTTGCTCAAGAAGAAAGTAAGGAGCTATGGCATAAAAGATTGGGCCACATGAATGAGAAGGGTTTAGAGATCCTTGCGAAAGATCATCTCCAAAGCATAAAAGGACAACTACTTCAATTATGTGAAGATTGCTTAGCAGGTAAGCAGCGCAGAGTATCCTTCCATAGATCTGATAGTGGAAGAAGAAGAAAACATATTCTAGATCTTGTGCATTCAGATGTTTGTTCAACATCGGAAAGATCCCTTGGTGGTGCTCAATATTTTGTTACCTTCATTGACGACCACTCTAGAAAGTTGTGGGTATATCCATTGAAGAGAAAAGATGAAGTCCTTCGAGCCTTCAAGGAGTTTCACGCTTCAGTAGAACGAGAAACTGGTAAAAAGTTGAAATGTTTGAGAAGTGATAACGGTGGAGAGTACAGAGGTCCGTTCGAGCACTATTGTAAGACTCACGGGATCAGACATGAGAAGGTACCTCCAAAGACACCTCAAATGAATGGTGTAGCTGAAAGGTTCAATAGAACTATTTCCAAGAAGGTTAGAAGCATGTTGTCTCATGCGAAACTTCCTAAGTCATTCTGGGGGGAGGCAGTGGCTACTGCAGCTGATTTGATTAACTTATCACCCTCAAGACCTTTAAATGGAAAGATACCAGAAGAAGTATGGACTGGTAAGAAAGCCTCATATCACAACTTGAGAGTATTTGGATGTAAGGCATCTGTTCACATTCCAAAAGATGAAAGGGCAAAGCTTGACACTAAGGCGAAAGAATGTGTATACCTTGGTTCTCCAAGAGATGAACTTGGTTTCCGATTATGGGATCCTACAAACAAGAAGATTGTTCGAAGTAGAGATGTGGTGTTCTTTGAAGATCAGACAATCCAAGACATCAAGAAAATGGAAAAACCAACACTCAAGGTGAGTTATGATCAAAGTCCTCTTGAGGTGAACAATACAGGGGAAGAGACTCCTCAAACAGAGCCAGATCAACAAATACAACTTGATGAGATGACTGGAGAACCTCATCCGACAGAACAACTTGACCAGGCACTAAAAGATCAAGCTAGTGAGAATGTTCAACAGGAACCTCAATTGAGGCGATCAACCAGGTAGAGGCAACCGTCAAAAAGGTACCTCTCAGATGAATATGTCAATCTTACTGATGAAGGTGAACCTCAAAGTTTTGCAGAAGCCATTGAGATGAAAGATAAGGACAAATGGTTGCAAGCCATGGAAGAAGAGATTCAGTCCTTAAAGGAGAATCAAACGTATGATCTGGTAGAATTGCCAAGCGGAAGAAAGGCGTTACGAAACAAATGAGTGTTCAAGCTCAAGAATGAAGAGAACAACCCAAACCCAAGGTACAAGGCAAGAATTGTCGTGAAGGGGTGCAACCAAAAGAAAGGAATAGACTTTGATGAAATATTCTCACCAAAGTAAAGATGACATCTATTAGAGCAATTCTCGGTCTGGCAGCAAAACTAGACTTGGAGATTGAACAACTGGATGTCAAAACAGCATTCTTACATGGAGACCTAGAGGAGGAAATTTACATGGAGCAGCCAGAGGGTTTTGAAGAACCAGGAAAAGAACACTTGGTGTGCCGTCTGAAGAAAAGTCTCTATGGTCTGAAGCAAGCTCCAAGGCAATGGTACAAGAAGTTTGACTCCTTTATGTCCCAACATAATTTTAAGAAGACCTCCGCAGACCATTGTGTGTTTGTGAAGAACTATGAAAATGGTGAGTCCATCATACTTCTCTTGTATGTTGATGATATGTTAATTGTGGGGAAAGATAAGGTAAAAATAGTTACTCTCAAAAAAGCATTGAGTAAGTCTTTTGCTATGAAAGATCTGGGTGCAGTAAAAAGGATTCTTGGAATGAAATTTTCTAGAAATCGTTCCAAAAGAATGTTGTGGGTATCTCAAGAAGACTACATTGAGAAGATTCTCAGAAAGTTCAACATGCACAATGCCAAACCTGCGCGTGTTCCTATTGCTGGGCATTTCAAACTCAGCAAATCTCAATGTCCAAAGAATGAAGAGGAAAAAGAAGAAATGAACAAGGTGCCTTATTCTTCTTCTGTGGGTAGCCTTATGTATGCAATGGTTTGTACAAGACCAGATATTGGATATGCTGTGGGAGTTGTGAGCAGATTCCTATCAAACCCAGGAAAGGAGCATTGGGAAGCTATTAAATGGATACTAAGGTATCTAAGAGGAACTGCCAAAAGAAGCTTGTGCTTTGGCAATGGGAATCTAATGCTCATTGGATATTCAGACTCAGATATGGCAGGTGATGTGGATTCAAGGAAGTCAACATCAGGTTACCTGATTACTTTTGTAGGGGGAGCTGTTTCTTGGCAATCAAAACTTAAAAAATGTGTGACATTATCTACCAAGGCGAGTATGTAGCGATCCTTTGAAGCCTCCAAGGAGATGTTATGGATGAAGAACTTTCTAAGAGAATTAGGACATGATCAAGATGATTATGTGGTGAATTGTGATAATCAAAGTACCATCCATCTGGCCAAGAATCCCATGTTCCATTCTCGCTCGAAACACATTGATATCCGGTATCATTGGATACGAGAAGCGTTGGATGAGAAGAAATTGAAGATAGAGAAAATCCATACAGATTTGAATTGGTCTGATATGATGACTAAGTCAATGCCAATCAAGAAGGTTGAAGATTGGTGCCAGTATTTGGTGTAGTGGTGCCCCCCAATTGAGTCCCGAAGGGGGAGATTTGTTGGAATTCCCTCCTTCAATTGTGGTGCACAAGTCACAATGCATGGGAAAGGGGGATGAATATTCCAAGGTCTTGGAATTTATCTCTTTGACCTTGAGACATGCACATTCAACTTTGAAGAATGTATTTTGAAGTTTATAGACCTCATTGGAATTGTGGAGATTTATTAGCCTCCATTAATCACTCTTTTAGGAGAAGCCACATTCCTCTCCTATAAATAGGAGAACTTGTGAAGAGTTGCATAATCACATTCAAAGTGAAGAAATCCTAAGAGAGTTAGAGAGCTTTTGTATTCCTCTTTGAGAGAAAGAGAGAGTTCCATAGAGATAAATTTGTATACCATCCGAGAGGGTGAGATTCATAGAGAGATCCTCAGAGATTGAGAGAAACACTTTGTAATCCTACTTTTATAGTGGAGGTATTTTTATCTGGACTAGGTCCCATGGTTTTTCCCGAGAGGGTTTTCCACGTAAAAATTCTGGTGTTCTTTTTCTTCTTTACTCATTTTATTTTTACGCTTTCGCATAGTGCCCATTTTGCGTTCACAGAGGAGGGAATAGGTACTGCGATTACTCAACAAAAAGTTACTGAAATTTTGAGAACCGGTTAACAAGTAACAGAATTAAAAAACAGCATGACATGGCTTCACATAAAAGAGAGTGTTAGAGAGAGTGTGAATAGCATTTTCCAACCCAACTTATGTATTTTATCCAATAATTTAAATTGACCCGTCCAATACGAACAAACACAACTATGCAGGACCATAAAATGTACCGTGACGGTGATGAATGAGTAGGACAGGACATGACATACATCATACAGCCATACACCCCACAAGTTTGTAGGCGATTGGGTTAGTTGTATTATTATGGTATCATAACATAAAATATCAATATGTCAAAAAAAAAACATAAAATAAAGGATAACATAAGATATTATCATCGCATCATGATCATGTGCGTGCGTGCTTGGATGTTAACGTGGACACTGTGGGTCCCTACTAAGATGAGAATAGGTTGGGTCGAGCTAGGCTTTACAAGACCCAAACATGACCTGATCAAAAAAATTCAAGGCTCGAGTCTGCTTGTTACCTGTCATAGACTTATTTTTATGGTATGACTTGGTCTTTTTGAAAGTCTGATATGGTCTGTTAGTCTACTTAAAAGTCTATTTGATATTAACGTATTTGAATAAGTCATCTGACCGATCTTTAAATAGACTAACGGGCTAATAGACCAATGAGGTTAAGTTCTATTTATAATAAGCTATAAAAAAATTAAAACCACTCTACTAAGAGACATGAGACATATGGGTGGAAATAGATAGGGCGAGTTGAGTTTTATAAGGTTTGATTCTGATTTATTCGTATAATATAAAACTTTTTCAAGGTTTAACATGACATTTTAGAGAATCAAACATTATATTATAGCCTATTTAATTTCTATGTTGCAATAAGACCTTTAAGTATGTCAAAAATTTATGTAAGTTGATATGCTTAAATTATTGAAAATGTCACTAGGTATATGATTTAATACAATGTACAAAATCTAATATAATAATAATAATAATTATTATTATTACTACTATTATTTATATTTACTTAAATAGACCAGTCTGTTAGGCCTAAAACGTTTTTTGGGTGGCCTGAATCCTAGCATTTTTAGCTAAATAAACTTCTTAAAAAGTCTTAGCCTAGTCTATTAAAAAAAAAGTCTAACGTGACTTAAAATTGACGTAGGTTAAGTCGTAAGCCCCTGTCTGGCGGCCTAACCTATTCCGACCCTATCTCAATCCTAGCTCAGATGTCCGTATTCACTTCATTAGCAACCCCACGTACACGTTTTTATTCGGGATTATATAATTATGTATTTCAATTGCAAAAATAAAATAAAATAACAAACAAGAACGAAAATGTAAATAATTATATAAAAATAAAAAGAAGAAAACATGAGAGATGTTTTTGTGAGGTCCACCTCATGAGCAGCAGACACCAGTTATCTCAGTTTTATATTCAGTTTGTTTTCTTTGTAGCGTACGGAGCAAGTGGATTGGTTCTTTTCAGTTCGTGTGGAAGTGAAGGTTTTTACCGTGCGATTGTGTGCGTGCGAGTGAGCCTGTGTTTGCAGCCATGTATCAGAAAATGAAGAGGAAAGATTATGAGAAAGTTATGAATGTTGAGAGCGATTTTCCTTTTTACATATTTTTGTAAGTAATGTAAAATTTTGTATTCATTTTATTTAAAGACGCGTATATACATATACATACTAAATTAAACTTTTTTATATTATAAAATTATGTAAATGTCTAACGTAAAAAGATAAATTCATGTTCTTTGTTTGAGAAATCTGTAATACGTGTGAAAAAAATGCTTCTATTTAGTGTTCAGAACCAATGTTTTAAAAACCGGATCGGAGATCGAACCGGCGAGACCTCCAGGCCATGGTTTAACCGGTTCATCTTGTTGAACCGTCGGGCGAACCGGATGATAAATAAATAAATAAATTTCATAGGTAATTCAAGTCATAATTTATAAAGTAAAATTCACAAAAATATTCATAACAAATACACAAAAGTATCCATAACAAATACATAAAAATCCATAACATCCATAACAAATACAAGTCTTCATAATAGAAATTCAAACATAATTTTCTCAAACTAAACAACAATTCAAGATCAAACATCCATGCATATTAGTTCAAGTGGATCAATATCACCACTATAACTATCCACATCTTCTTGAGGAAATGAATCCAAATTAAGCCCTTCATCTTCAACTCCCTTGGTGTGTGCCTCTTGATTGGTATCTTCAAATAATCATGGTTAAAAAACAAGTAGTCAATAATTAAAAAATATGTCTATGATCACCTAAGATAAGAAATAAAGAGTATGCACAAAAATAATATTTCACCTTCATCATTGTCTAAACCAACTTTGGGAATTGAATCCTCATTATAAAGAATATTTTCCATCTCATTGTAATCAAGAATAGGGGTAGCATCTTCTTCTTCAGTGATCCAAAACTCAACGTCGTCTATGCTCTCATAGTCAATAGGATCATATGCCCTCCTCTTGTTAAAGACTCTAACCAATGACAGAGGTATGAATTAAAATGTAATATCTAAATGAAATTAAATAAGGAAGTAAAGAATTATAATGACAAACCTATTTTTTAAACGCAAGTTGTAATGCACAAATACGAGATCATTCAACCTTTGATGCTCCAATCTATTCCTCTTTTTTGTGTGTATTCTTTCAAAGACACTCCAATTCCTTTCACAACCAGATGAAGAGGAAGTTTGACTAAGTATCTTAATTGCCCATGATTGCACATTTGGCACACCACTACCAAAAGTCTTCCACCACATATCTATCAAAATCATAATATATTTGGAATCATAATCGATATGGATTATAGATAAAGATGCACAATTTAACGAAATTTATATAAAATAAAATTACCAGGACGCATTGTCTTTGTAGATTTAAGTGCCAACGGACGACCAAAGTCACCATCCTTTTCACGGTATAGTTCTGTTTGTTGCAAGAATTCAGTTTGGTTACAATCAACTTGTGCGGTCAACACATCAAGAAATCCCGCCATAACCTCTGGCTTGCGAGACATGTTGGCATTGTCATAGTAATAACAAGGGTTCAAAACATAAGCAAAGAAGATGTAACTTTTGTGAAGGTGTTTATCCCACCTTTGCTTGATAATCTTTGTATATGGTTTGTACAAGGATTTTTTGTTCATGAATGTATTCTTAATAGCTTTCTTTGCTCTATGCATGCCATCATAAACATAAGCAAGTGATGGTCTATCATCACCATCAACAATCCTTAACAACCGTATGAGTGGTGCAACAATTCTGATGACAATCCCAATATCATTCCAAAATCTAGTATCTAGGACAGCAGCAATAAAATCTCTAGCCTTTGGGTCTCTATAGTATCTAGATTCCACAAAAGTTATGCTAGTTACTAAGGCTTGGAGATCATGTTGGTGTTGATGGATACTCTTCAATGCAATGAAAGTTGTGGCAAAACGTGTTGGACCAGGACGTATAATTTCTGTCCATCCTTCCATTTTCCTCAACCAAGCTAACAAAAATCCATGATTATAAACAAACTTTGTAATCAATGATGCACGTTTTGCTAGACCTGTGACAAGTTCCATCTTTCCTATGTCACCTAAAACTAAATTTAGACAATGTGCGGCACATGGTGACCAATATACATTAGGATACTTGTCATTTAGCAATCTTCCTGCAGCTTTATAGTTAGCTGCATTATCAGTGACAAGGTGCACAACATTCTTTGGACCAACATATTCAACCAACTCAACAAACAAATTACAAAGAGTGTTTGCATCCTTAACAACATCTGAAGCATCAATGGATCTAATAAAACTAATTCCTCTTAGGCAATACACCAAAAAATTAATCAATTGCCTATTTTTTTGGTCTTGCCACCCATCACCCATTATAGTACACCCTGTTTCTACCCAATTACTACGTAAAGCATCAACCAACAACTGAACATTTTTTTTTCATATCAGAACAATTTAGTCCTCATAGCATGATAATTTGGCCCTTTATAACCAGGACCGAAGGAAGCAATTGCATCAATCATCAGTTGATAAGAAGATGAATTTAAAGCATTCATAGGGATGCAATTTTCAAAGAAAAATGTTGCAATGGCAAGATCAATCCTATGCACAACTTCCTTACTTGCTAACACGCTCCTAATTGTTGGTTGAGCTCCAGGGGTAGTTCTGGGAGTAAAGTAATTACTTACCCCTCTAACTGCTCTCTTTTTTGCATTTTGTGAGGAAGAAGGTATCATATTGTTAACCCTTGCTTGGTAGTTGGTGGAGGAAGTTTTTGTTGAGGGTCATCCCCATCCAATTACATGACATTAGGACCATAAGGATTTTCATCCTCCCATAAATCTGAACCTTTTTTCTTCCTTGCCGAAATTTCTTTCAAGTTCTCTTCCATTCTAAATCTAGTATCAGCATCAACTTTTTGCAACTTGATACATCACCAGATTTTCCAAAGAAGATGTTGTTTGATTCTATTGATTCCTCCACCTCTAAACTCTCTCCCACAATACACACATGTAAGCACTTTCTTCCCTCCTCCTTCTATGGTCAATTTGCAATGGCTCCATGCAGATCGACTTTAATGTCAGTTGCTTGTGTAGATGGAGCCAAGGGAACCGATTGTGAAGATTGAGTCAAGATTGACCAACAGATGCAGATGATTGACCAAATAGATGTAGATGTTGACATGATCTGCAAAAACAGTGCACAAATAATGAAATACGAGTACCTAAAAAATTACTAACAGTGCAAAAAAATTCTAACAATGCATATATATTTATATTACTATGGGCACAACCACATTGGAAGCAAAATACGGGTACCACCAGATTTGAAGCAAAACAAAATTAGGGAAATCAGGGAAGGAAAAAATTAAATCAGTAAAGGATAAAGTAGGGAAGGAAAGAAGCAGAACGTGCACCATAGCTTCCTTAACAGATCAATGGAGAATAAGCAAAAATTAAAAAATGAAATAGGGAAGGAATTGAAACTTGTAAAGGAGACAAGTACATGAAACTATGAAAGAAACTTACAAGTGCTGCTGCGGTGCGACGCGACGCGACGACGGGGCTGTTGCGGTACGACGCGACGACGGGCTGCTGCGGTGCGACGGCGGGGCTGCTGCGTGCTGCGGCGTTCAGGTAAGGAAAGGAAGAAGAATAGGGTTTTTGCCTTTTTGGTTGAGTTTTGTCATTTGTGAGAAGGAAATCGCAAATCAATCAGATGCAGATGTGGTAACTGGTAAGTAAAAGTGTTAAAAAAAAACAAGTGAAGAAGTTGGACCGGACGGTTTAGGAAACCCGGGCCCGGGTCGTTGGTTACGGCGGTTCGAAGCGGTTTGAGGCGGGCCGAAGCGGTTCTGAGCGGTTTTTCATGCCTGGCGGTTCTCCATGCCTGCCCAGACCGCCTGTGTCACCGGGTCACGGTCCGACCGGTCCGGGTTTCATACCATTGTTCAGAACATCACAAAGTAAATTCCTTACGAAAATCACGAATGACATTGCCGTGTGACGTGTTATTTTGTTTTCTAAAAAGAGCAGTGCTATTACATATACCTGTGGCGATTTCCACGAAAACCAACGTGTCACCATTTTATAAATTATTTATTTAAAAAAGAGAGTAGATACCTAAAAGTCCCCGATAAAAATCACGAAAACTAATTTAGTCTCTAAAAAATAAAAAATACTAATTTGGTTATTAAAAACTTTAAATATAGGTCAAATTAGTCATCTTTAGCATAATTTTTAGGGACATTTTAGTCTCTATAAAGGACTAATTTGACCCATATTTGACATTCTCAATGTCTAAATTGATATTTTTCATTTTTTATGAACTAAATTGATCTCCGTAATTTTTGTTGAAGACTAATTTAATTATTTACTCAAGAGGAAAAGTGTTAAATCAGTTTTTTCGAAAATCACAAGTTAGGTGGCGATTGATATTAGTTCGCAATATTCGTGAAATTGATGTCTCGTGATCTTTAGCATTTCCGTTCTAAAAAATCATTATGAGATTGGTAAAAAAGATCATTATGAAATTAAATTTTCAGATCTTCTCACAAGGCAAATTCTACCGTGGACAAGTTTTATAGGTGGTACTACGGTGTACGAGTAGTTTTAACCGTCAGATTAATCTCTTCATGTAGTTCCACTAAATCTTACCGTGAATCATGAACACCAAATCTTTCCCGATTTCATCTCCCCTTCCTTCTTCTTAAAACACTTTGCGCCACCACCCACCAACCATTTTTCTCCGAAACAGTAGCTCTGTCGCCACCAGCAGTGGAAGGACGAAAGACACAATGTCTTCTCTCTCTCTCTCTCTCTATTCTCTACGCTTAGATCCTCTAAAGTGGAAGAGAGTTTGTATTGCAACCTCTAGGGTTTTTAGCGTTCGAGGACCAATCTCGATGCTTCGAATTCATTGCAGGATTTGTTGATTCGGAGCTTTGAATAAAGACAATTTATTGCCAATTGGTAGTTTCATATATGATCTTTAATTCGAAAGGGTTTTTGTGTCTCGTGAATACAGGTATAAGTGTGAGCTAGGGTCATTCACAGTTGGATTTGTTTCGTTGGGCTGGCAATATGTAACATCCCGACTCTAATTAGGACATTACCTACTAAATTAATTGGAATTAAAGTTGAACGTGGAAAATTTTTCACTTTACATAATAAACATTAGAAAGTAAATCCTTTTGTAAAGCAATACTCTGGCTACATAAAATATTTGGATACGCTATTACATAGAGGACTTAAAACAAAATTCGCTAATATAAGGACTTTTATAGAAAATTATAACCAACTTCAATCAATTACAAAGACTCATAATTAAAACGACTCGACTCGAAAATAGAACTTAATGCATTAATAGACGACTCGTGATCGGGTATCTAAGAAAGGTCTCACAACAAAGTAAGACCGAGCATCCACTTAATGCTCTGAACTTGTCCAATAGCTTGTACATGAAAACAACACCCCAAACATAGTTATGGAAACTCTGTAACATAGACTTTAATTTAAAACATTTACCGTTGTTTTCAGCCATACGTGATGTACTATGTATGAAAAACTCCTCCCAAACTAACATAAACATAATCATCCGAAACTAATTCCAAGAGAAATGAATAAAACATAAATGCAACTTAGCATAAGAACATATAATTCATCTTTCATATGCATATAGCACAGTTGACATGATCCCATACGGTCAAATCGTTATTTGACCGGGACTCTACGTTACCGAGTTGTGTCGTAGGCTTAGGTCCCTAAACCCTGATCAACGTAGCTTACGGTATAGTAGTCATACGTCTATAACCTACAAGTGGCATCCCATAAGTACATGGCTATACCGTCATATAGTGGCTTACGGTATAGCAGTCATACGTCTATAACCCACTAGTGGCGTCCCATAAGTACATGGCTATACCGTAAGCTCCTCTTATGAGGAATCTTGCATTAAGTCTTTTTAATAGGCTCAATCATACTTTCACATAATAAATGCATGTTTACAATGAAGTAAATAGGCAAATAAGAAAATATTAATCTTGTGCAACAATTTACTCATTCAAACCATCACCAATGAAATTTAACAAAATCAAGGGTTTAAGCTTGACGAGCAAATGAACACCACATACTTAACACATACATCATTTACAATCTTATGACCAAGACAACAACAAGTTTATAATTCAATTGAAGTATCCATTTGTATCTAGCGTTAATCATATATCAACTATGTCAATAAAGTACGACATTAGGATGGTTATGAAAACCCAAAACTATAACTTTTATATGGTGTCAAGAAAGGATTGCATAAAACTTAAAATTCTGCAGAAAAGCAGTGTGTGAATCGATTCACAAGTGTGTGAATGAATTCATTCACTTAAACAGAATTTAATTCACCAAACTTTGAATCAATTCACCCTTTCAAATTTCGATTCACAGAACCAAAATGAGGGCCTGAGCGCCTTTGGTGAATCCATTCATCATCCTGTGAATCAATTCACGTAGACAAAATGCAGAAAATCATACTCTTGACAACACCACTTGCATTTTGACACTCAAACAACATAATCAATCCATTTCACCTATTAACCCATGAACAAGCGCATATTTAAAAGGCTAAATACACCTTTTGGTCTCTTACATTTATTTTAGGTTTCAATTTGGTCCCTTACGTTTTAAAAGTTTCAAGTTAGTCCCTTACGTTTCAAATGTTATATTCCGTTGGTCCCTACCATCACATATCCGTGTAACGCCGTTAAAGTCGTCCCACGTGGCCGTTATATAGTGACGTGGCAATGTACCCCCGTCTGACGTGTAAAACATGTTTCATTTCGGTCCCTTAAGTTTGTCTTACGTTTTAATTTGGTCCCTTACGTTTATCTTAGGTTTCATTTTGGTCCCTTTCTGACATATGGAAGTAAGTATAACCAAACCAAAATGTTTCACATCTCAAATATACTGCCCAAATCCATGATTAGAGGGTGCAAATGGACCAAAAGATCTCGTTGGAAAATGTCTTCGATCAAGAATGGCGGCGGAGCTTGGAATTCCGATGCGGAAGAAGTGAACTCCTAAGAAAGGGACTAAAATAAAACTTAAGATAAACGAAAGGGACCAAATTAAAACGTAAGATAAACTTAAGGGACCGAAATGAAACACGTTTTACACGTCAGACGGGGGTACATTGCCACGCCACTATATAACGGCCACGTGGGATGACTTTAATGGCGTTACACAGATATGTGACGGTAGGGACCAACGGAGTATAACATTTGAAACGTAAGGGACCAACTTGAAACTTTTAAAACGTAAGGGACCAAATTGAAACATAAAATAAATATAAGGGACCAAAAGGTGTATTTAGCCTATTTAAAATGTCACGAATCAATAACACTTAGAACATCAACCATTTATCCCAATTGGGGCTCTATGGAGTTCACAATGGGCAACACATTACGCGAATGTATATGGGGGTTGGGGACAACAATCCAACCCTCCTCCAATACACAACATATATTTATCAATTAATCTAAACAACTTACATATGTCATCCATAACATCAATTAACTTGTAATTCCTCAAAATCACAACTTCAAACAACTTTAAACATAATTGAATATAGAGATTTTTTAGGCCAATTTATAGAACATGCTCATATTCAAATTTCATGTTCATACAAAACTCAACATTGAGCATTAAAATTTTAATCAAACAAAGAAGGAATCCGAACCCTAGCACACCCTAAATTGGGAGTTTTGAGAGGGGAATCGATGTTACCTTAGGGATTGAGGAATTAGGGATAAAATCCCTAATTTCTAGGTCTTGGCTTGCTCCTCCTCTATGCTTGTAGCTTGCCCTAACCTCCATGGAAGCTTGAATCAAGCTCCTTATCTCCTTCCAACTCTTCTTCTTCTTCCTTTCTCCTCTCCTTCATCTCTGTTTCGAGCTCTCTCCCTTCTCCCCTTCCCTTCCGTCGTGCCCTTCTTCCTCTTTTCTTCTTTCTCTTCTCCTTTCTTTTCTTTTATTCTTTTCTGATTGTGTATGTTAAGTGGAGAAGGAGAGGGTGCTAAAGTGGGATGAGGGAAAGTGTGGAGTATGGTGGGGTAAATATGTAGCTTTAATAAAATTTGACTAACAAGTCCTCATTTAATTTCTTAATTTTATCCTTTGGTCCTTAATACAACCTTAGATAAATTAATAAATTAAACTACTCATAAATAATTAGTCCCACATTTCCTAAATTCTTGGAAAATTACTATTTTACCCCCTTAATTCCAACTTTGCGTTAAAACACTAGATTAAAGGTCATTAACCTCATTAATCCTTAGGGATTAAATCCCCTTTTTCACTTGGGGTCTTTAATTATCAAGCTTTAGAAAGTTGGAGTGTTACACAATACAACTCAAGGCAGTGCACGTAGAGGAGCTCGCGTTCGTGGTGGAGGTTGCTGCGGTGGTACGATTCCAACGAGAGGGGAGGTTGTTGTGTGGCCTGGTAGAGCACACAATACGATTCTGGCAACAATGTTCTATTTTATGTTGTGTTTGTGTTGCGATTCCGGCTGGAGGTTGTGTTTGTCGCCAGAGAAGGTTGTTGAGAGGACAGAGGCGAGGGCAGCTGCAGCGAAGGCGGAGGGGTTCACTGTCATGAGTAAGAAGGATCGCAGGTGAAGTTCATTGTCCCGTTGCCGGCGCTCATAACAGACCAGTGAAATGTTAGGTTTTTTTTGGGGAGAGAGATAATATGTGGAAGGTCTATGGTATTATTATGAGGATAAGATAATTTGATGGCTATAAAACATGGTTCACCGTGGTACTACTTATAAAACTGGTCCATGGTAGAACTCGCCCTTCTCACAAACCTAAAGCAACACTTCCAAGTCCCACCTCAAACCTGTCTATTTTAACATCATTAAATTGGATATCGAAAGCCCTGACAGCGTAACGTTTCTATTCCTCCTCTGTTCTCTACTAAGATTGTAATAGATTCGTGCTTTCTTTTCCCTGAGGGAAAAGAACTAGCACTATAAATTCGAGCCACCTATCTTGTATATGAGTGAGTTCGCCCTACGGATCCCCTTTATTCCATTGGAGTGTCATTGAATCCATTGGTGAAACTATCGTCAGCTCGCTAGCTTTACAACATCTCTGTAATCACTGCTCTAATCACTACCTCTACTCTGTTCATTTGAATTGTAACACAACTTAAAATTACAAGTAAGTATTCAATATATTTATGTTTTTGTATGTTATGATATTGTAGTTATTTATTTAATCAATTAATGTATGCTTTTTTTTCTTCCAAAAATGTATTGCATTAATGGAAGAAAGATTTGTATCTTTTGATGAAGAGGAAACAAATGAAGGAAATGATAAATATGATGATAGTTTAGAGCATATATTGCTCAAGAAGATGAAAAATCTCGGGTTAGAATGAATTTAACTCTAAAGATGAACTTGTCGAGTATTACAAGAACTATGTTCCATGTATGAGTTTTGGAATTACTATAATTAGTACAAAAAATGGAGATGATGCAAAAAAAAATAGTTTTCTTTAGCATCTAGTTATGGAAGAAAATATGTGAGCAATTCAAAGAATCTTTTAAAGCCAAATCCTATAACAAAAACTCAATGTAAGGATACATTGAATGCATGTATTTGTTTAGATGCATGGAATAATTTGAGTTTCAAGAGTGGTTCTTGAGCATTATCACGAACTAAGTCCTAACAAAGCACGCTATTTTTTATGCAATAAGAATTTAGAGCCTTATCTAAAAAGGTTAGAACTCAATGATCAAGTTGGAATTAATGTAAGCAACAATTTTTAATCTTCGGTTGTTTAAGCGAATGTGTATGAGAATCTTACATTTGGAGAAAAGGATTGTAGAAACTATATTGACAAAGTAAGGAGACTATGACATGGGATATGAGATGTGGATGATAAAAGTCGTTTATGAAATGTATTTTTGGTAGATGTGAGACGTAGGGCTGCATGTGAATATTTTGATGAATGTGTAACATTTTGGATGACATGCCTTTTGCCCCTTTTGTTGGAGTAAATCATCATAGTCAATCTTTGTTGTTGGCTTGTGCTTTATTGTCGAATGAGGATTCTAAAACTTTTACTTGGTTGATCACAACATTGTTAGAATGTATGCATGGATATGCTCCAAATGTCATAATAACTAAGAAAGACAAAGCCATGAAAAATTCAACTGAGGTTGTTTTTCCACAAGCTCGTCACCAATGGTGCTTGTGGCATTTAATGAAAAAGGTTCCAGAAAATTTAGGTGGACACTCTGATTATGAGTCTATTAAAACACTTTTGCATGATGTTGTATATGATTCTGTGAGTAAAAGTGATTTGATGGAAATTGGAAAAGAATGATCAAAGATTATAAACTTCAAGATAATGAATGGTCGAGCGGCATCGTTGGGTTCCTATGTATGTGAGAGACACATTTTAGGTGGGAATATCTGTGACGCCCGCACCTCAATAAAGGCATTTCTAGCACTTAATTATATCGTTTTGCACTATTTACAATAATCTGTTATCATACCAAATTGTCTACTTTTATAGGGCATTTCTAGCACTTAATTATATCGTTTTGCACTATTTAGAGCATAAAGGCACTCACTTATGTCCTATTTTGCAGAAATATCATAAAGACACCACTCAGAGCAAAAGATGCGAGAATGGGCTGAAAACTGGCAAGTTTTCGAGAGTTTTAGCACTACTGGACGAGCGGTACGGCCTGATAGTACTTCAGTACGGCCGTACCTAAATCAGAGAATTAGTAAGGGCATACCCCCTTGGTCAATACCACCTGACACCGATGAAAAAGTTCAGTACGACCGTGCCAAAGGTAGTACGGCCGTACACAGATGATGTCAGGGAGTGCAGAGCACACAAGTACGGGCCAACGTCGCAAACAAAGTTTGGTACGGCCAAGTATATATTTGGTACGACCGTACCCCGTCCCAGATTGTGCATATTTGAGGGCCAGATGACCTAATCCGCATCCCAACCTATAAATTGGCCCTCTTAGCCTAACCTTTTGACGAATTTCTAAATCTAAAATCCCTTTTTGAGAGTTCTACATTATTCCCTTGCTTTTCTGTTGATTCTTTTTTCCTTAGAGCTTGGTGCCAATCCCGTTTCGCTATCGGATCTCGTGAGGACGTGAAGAACGTGCTTAAGGATCGTCGTCATACCGAAAGAGTGTCCCGGTTTAGATTTTATTCTCTTTATTATGGATTCCTATGATTTTATAGTTGTGTTTATGTTATTATCATTGGATATGAGTAGCTAAACCCATCAGTAGGCACTACAAAAAAATCAGTTTTTAGTGACCGATTTTTCGGTCGCTAAACCTCTAAAATCGGTCGCTAATCGAATTAGCGACCGATTTAGAGACCAACAAAAATCAGTAGCTAAAACGCTGGTCGCTAATTTTAGCGACCGATTTAGAGACCGATTTTAGAGACCGATTTAGTGACCGATTTTAGAGACCGATTTAGAGATCGATTTTAGAGACCGATTTAGTGACCGATTTTAGAGACCGATTTAGCGACCGATTTTAGAGACCGATTTAGAGACCGAATTTGACTAATTTGATTTTATATTTTTATAACCCGTCCTCTAAATCGGTCTCTAAATTCGTTCGCTAAATCGTTCGCTAATTTATGTTTATTAAAAAAAATTAAACTTTCAAAAATCTATTTTTCAACACATTTTATCAGATTCTTAAACTTTATCACCTTTTTTATAATCAAATAAATTTTATTAAAGGCCAAACCCTAGATATAACTTTATTTGAATAAAAATAAAATAAAATTCATCACCATGTAAGATGTTACAATACATCAGTAATTTCATTCAAACTGAAATATTACAAAACAATATAACAGTAATTTCATTCAAACTGAACTATTACAAAAAAATAGTACAATGTCAACATGAGAACCTTGCACACTAGTGTGTTTGGTTACGTGTCTTGTCCTCAGGTTTCACTACTCCTTCCCAATGCATTCCTTAGCCTGGTTGCATGCAGAAGTATGTCTTCCGGATCCATATTCGTCACACATATCACTCGCTGGTTTGTGTCCTCTACTTCCAACTACGCTATCTTGGCTTCAACAACAGAAGGTTCTCGACTGAGTGAGCTTTATATTCTCGAGATCGCAAATTCTTGATCAAACTCTCACTAACCTCAAGCTTCTCCAGCAACTCCTTATTATGGTTCTCACCTATAACTCTAGCAACTAAAGATTATCAATAATACCATTTAAAATAATTTCAACAACTCTGATAATTATCAAAATAAAGGCCATGACTGCATGCCAGCCAAATTAAACAACTTTTCTATTGCTACAATCATCAATTCATCATGGCAAATTTCAATTGTTGAGCCCAAGCTAACAGGAACAAACCGAACCTCCAATCATTTGATGTTTGAGTATTCTATGTGGAGAACCTAAAATTGCATGTTAAATATTTCATGTAAAATATGTAATCTTTATGACCATTTGCAGCTTTGTAGTACTATATACTCCTGTTACATCACTTCAGCAAACACAAACAAACACTTAGCACAGAGATCACCATCCTAGTGATGAAATTTAATACTCTCAAAGAGAGACAAAAATGTGTTACACCAAATCTGCATGAAGCTTGTTAGAAATGGGCGTTAAATACTTTTCGTTTTTACAATCTATGCTAAGGAAAAAAAATTTACTTCGATTTCTAAGAATTCAATTAATTAGATATGAAGCTGGTTCTATGGAGTTTTATTAAGTGAGACGCTAAATAAGACAACCTAATCCATTTATTTCACCAAATCTGAGATTTAATGATCAAACATCAAAAAATTTAAAGATTCCTTGGCAAGGTTAAGTTTCCATATAGCAACTTAAGTTAGCAAAAGAGTTCCCTTAAAATCCAACACCAGCTTATCTTTTCCTTTCATGTTGATCATGGAGAAATAAAATATTTAGAAGATAGTAGGCTCAAGAGAAAGAAGCAAGCATATTTAAATATCAAATACCATCAGGGCCTTATCCAAGAAAGCAGCACACATGTATCTATTCACACATATATGTGTAATAAACTTCGGTTACAGATAAAAGAACACTTTATTGCCACGCTGAGAGGTGGTCGTCTATCACAATGTCTAAAATCTGATTTTATACAGAAAGAAAAGGCTTTCATTGAGTATCTTCTTGGTGACAATGTAACAAATCTTCCATCACACAGACACGGAGAGAAGAAAAATGCTTACTTTATGTGTAACATATCATAGCAGACAGATTGGTGATAGTTAGTGCAAGATGTGTTAATAAATCCATATTCTCATTTAATATAGAACCCGGATACTTTTTCTCCTTTCATAAGCTTTTTATTTATTAATGCATGAATCTATGTACTGCATGCAATGATGAACAATTTAATGTTTCAAGGTTTAAGACTATTCATTGTCATATCTATTACCTAGGCCAAAGTATTCAAAAAACCATGTTAATAAATGATATGGTATGGACCTGTCACCAAGAAGAATTGTGCATCTACATTTGCAAATAAAAAGGTTCATGAATGCTAGTGTATCATTTGTTTTACATGGGGATAATGATACTATTCATATGGCATAGAAAGGTCTAAATTTTCAGATAAGAGTGCAAATGGTGATCACATGGCATATCATTTATTCGATATAATCAATGATACACATAAGCCTGATTCAAATTCGTGCATCCATGCTATAAAAATACAGATAAGCAAAAAACTTTGCAGCATTGAAAGCAACAACACCTTTATTCTCCATGTTTTTTTTCTCATCGTATGTCAGGCTTATTATCATTTGGCTCGAGTTACTAAGCCTAGTGGATCATAGTGATTTTCCAATGCAAGCAGACTCTTGATTTCTAATAAAATTAACTTTTAAATGAAAAAAGAGCCAATCAATGACAACTTTTGAAATATCCTACTTCCTCCGTTGCAGAACTTAATGATGAGGGGCATGCATTTGTATTCCAATTTATTGGTTCTCTAATAAAATAAAAACCACTAATAACTCCAACTGTTCAAATTCTCAATTGGCAATTAATGATAAACCTGCAAATTGGTGCTGGTTAGTATCTCAATGTATACATTAATTAATAATAAGAAGGCAAAAAGTCAGAATTTAAAGTATAACATATCTTACTTTATATTGAACCACTTAGATTTGAATCTTTAATACATGCAGAATAATCTTCCCTGCATAGTTTCCTTGGCCTTCGAAACTTAGAAGCACACAAACCATATTTTCAGCATATATTTTCGATTTTGCACCATACATGGAAATGAATGATGGTCATTTGGATATAAAGTTGATACATAACATTGATGTAGCATATTACAGTAAAGTATATAATTACCATTATCATGAGATAGTAAAATCAGTCTTATACTATGAGTAATTACTCTAATTAACTATACAATTGTGTACCAATTACTGTTGATACATATCACTGCAATTTAATGGTTTTAGTAGCATAGGTTTCACAATAAAGAAGAAAATGGAACAATGAATGCAAATATGCATGTTACTGAAATTATATGAGACTGAACAATTTAAAATGCATGTCTGTCTGTTTCTCATTATCCAAATGGCTCAAATTGAGAACATGCAATAACACACAATGCATTAAATTTTCAAAAGACTTAAATATGCAGAAGGTTCATTTTCCCTTAATGCAATAGATGGTAAAATGGCATGGATAATGTATTCTACTACTAATATCATTTTCACTAATATCTTTTTGCAGCATGTATTCTACCATTCAAGGATATTGAAGTGGGCTTGCACATGTGCTTCCTTTTTTTTGCACACGTGTTTCCTTCTTTTCCTTCTCAGAAATCTCTTGTATCTTCTACTTCTTTGCACTCACTTACTTCTCGACTTTCACCGTCAACCTGCCTCTTGCTAGCAACAAAATTGAAATGTTTACCACCTGAATGGAAAAATGGCACACAAAAAGGTGAAAATTTTTATTTAGAATTTCAATCACAGTTTTAATCAGAAAAATGTGCACACAAAGACCACCACACCACAATCAGAAATTTTAGCCAGAATTTTTGTGACAAATTCAAAGAGGTGAAAAGTCATGATTCTAAAACCATATATCGATAAAAATATATTATACCTGCACACAGAATTGGAAAGAACCTTGCCAGCTTGGTGCGGAGCTTTGCACAAAACCGCCATATTCTGATCGATGCCAAATGAATCAACAAAAACAACATATACATGGAAAAAATACCTTTCTATAAGTAAGCATCTAAATTTATATTTTTGTGAGTATCCGATATTATTAGGATTCAAATAAAACATTAATGACCCAAAAATAAGCCTTTATACTTACATATAAAGGTTAATTTTAAAACCAGTGATCAATAACAAACTTCAGATTTACAAAACCCCTAAAAAAACAAAATTGCAAAAAATGGTGAAACAAAAGGCTCAAGACAGAAGAGGTTGGCCAAATTCATAAACCTTTACAAATTTGTCTCCTATTCCAATTGTAAACAATCTAACAACAACATCCAGAAGAATGTTATAGAAATGCAAAAAAAAAAATCTGCCATGCCACAAAACAAATAATCTAAACCATATAAGTAAGCAAGTCACCCAAATAAATATTGTTAACAGATGGACAAAATAGTTCTGCTCCAAGTTGAGTGGTTCCCACATTTTAAGAGTGCTACTTGAAGTCATAGTTGGAAAGAAAAATCAATCAGTATCCGTTGTGCTACGATTATAGAAGTTATAGAATATCCAATAAAAATGCAGTGGTTTAAAATTCAACTACACCTGAGCTTATATCGTATGAGGTTGAAATCAAACTCCTCATTCTCACCATCAAAATCTTCATTTTCTATGGAGTCCTTACTAAGGATTGGTGCAACAGCGTGAAAATCCTGTTCCATCGCAATCCTTGTATTATTACTTGACACTTCAATGAAGTCACCATGCTTTTTCTTTTGCTGCAACATTGAAAAAAAGAACAGGACACAGCTTGAGATTAGTTAGACCTTTCATATTCCAATGACTTCAAAAATGTAAAGGCATGCCAAGGGTCAGGGTAATCCTTACTGATTAGTGATGATTTATAACTTGGGAAACTTCATGCACAAAATCATCTCATGTAGCAGATAAGCCAATGGTGAAGACTGAAAAGAACTTGAAAAGAAGATGGTTAAGGATCTTAGCATCTTCTGAAATTCAATAACACTACAACTTCCTTTAGGGAAAACCTTAAATATAACTTTTTAAACATTAACTTTTATAACAGTAAATCAACAACCATACGGCCTCCAGTTTATAATGGCAGCATTTCAAAATAATGTTAAAGCTTACCTTATCTCTCTCCATGAAGGATATCCTTTCTGGTGAGCTTCTTGGTTTTGAATTTTCACAATGGTCGAATTCTGAAACCTGATTGCAATGAAAATTTCAAATAGTAACAACAGTGTTGAGCACTTGAGTGGTACTATGTAGTTTACAAAAATTAAGAAATGCACATGTTAGCCACCTCTTGAATGGCAGCATTCTTTTATATTAATGACACATATTCTGAACACTGAGATCTCAGAACACAAACAGGACAGGATTTAGGCAGCATATCAGTATGACTATCAATTCAAAACCACAATGGAACTCACCTTCTAATATAACAAAAGAATCAGAACTGATTCCCCTTCTTCCTCCTTATACAACCGTGCCTTTACTAAGGCTGAAGGCCTCCCTCGTCAACTCAAATCCTCCCACACAATGAACAACAACAATCAGTATCAAAAACATGTAATTAGATATATAATTTTTGGATTAAGCTCAAAACAAAAGGGAGATTAAGATTGGGACAGAATTTAAAGTAGTTTTTTGGAAATCAAATTGGGGAAATAAAAGATAAGAGATAAAAGAAATCAACTCACCAAGCCAAGAAAAATAAGTGGTCGTGGTGAACTTTTTCCAGTGTGGCGGGGATGAAACTCGGCAAAACCCAGTGAATCCACTCACGGTTGCCTCGGTCAGCTAGTTCCCATTCGCAAAAAAAAAAAACTGTGACGCGTTTTTTCTATGCTCTATACGACGACGAAAACTTTCGGCTGAAGAACACTTGCAGAAAAAAGAAGACGATGCATGAATTTTGAAGAATGAAAAAAAAGAAACAAATGAAACAACATAGAAGAAGCAAGAATGGAGATGCAGGAGAGAAGAAATGAAAAAGAAAGATGAAGAAAGGAAGAGGAATGAAGATGTAAGAAGAAGTGGACGGCGCTCCCTCTCTCTCGCTCTATCTATCTCTTTCTTCCCCTTCTTCGTCACCACACCCAGCTCCTTCCTCCCCCCCCCACACCACAGATCTCAGCCCCCACCTCCTTTCCCATCTCCTTCGCCCTCTCACCTTCTCGCTCGGCTCTCGCTCTCGCTCCCACCCCCTTTCCCATCTCGCTCTCGCCCTCTCACCTTTCTCAGCCCCCACCCCCACCCCCTTTGTTTTGTTTTATTTCTTTTGTTTTCTTTATTTAATAAATAAACTTAAAAAAAAAACTTAAAGAGAAGTTCAGCGACCGCTTTTTCGGTCGCTAACATTAATAAATTTTTTTAACTTTTTTAAACCGAATAAAATTTCGCTTATGACCGATTATTCCGTCACAAGTATTCTGGCCTCTAAATCGATCGCTACAATCGATAAATATTTAATAAATTTTTAAAACCAAATAAAATTTCGTTTTAATGACCAGAAAAATCTGCTATATATTCTGGCCTCTAAATCTGGCCGCTAATATATATTTTACGTTTTTCATCAATAATTCTAAAAATTACCTCTAAATCGCTAAATAGCTGATTTCTAGTAGTGAGGGGTAATGGGGGTTGATGGGGGATCCTTTACGATGCTTTTGATATTTATCTAATTAGTTTTATGAGTTTCTATTTATTTGATTGATTGTTTTATCCCTAATATACTTAATCCTACAAGTCCTGATCAACCTTTAATTAGTTGACTTAATTGGCGGCAACAGTACCATAGTTAGTTAACGGATCTCTAGGAATAAAAGAACTCGCTTTATATGCTCTGATAAGGTTATTGCTTGTTTCTAATCGGTTATTAGATTAACAAACTCACCTGTTATGCTCTTTCCTATAATTACCTTCTTGGACCAAAACGGAGTAGTTATTTAGGAAGCAGGCTATTAACTGGATAGTTATTAGTAATTTAGAGTGAGTGATTAGCTTTCAATCAGAAAATAGATCTCGTAGTAATTAATTAATAAATTCAGGAGTTGAGTATTGGTGAACCCGGTTCCCTTAGACCTCCCAAAATATTCTTAATCCTTTCTTGTACTTCGTTTGATTGCTATTTTATTTACGTGATGACTTTTGCTATTCTCTAATTACAACTCTCGTTAGCCTAATAGGATAGACTCTTTACTTCATTGGTACTCACGCATTCCCTATGGGTTCGACATTCGGAGTCTTAAAAATATTCCACTTTTATTACGAGTTATGATCGGGTGCACTTTCCTAAGTAGCAACATAATCCAAGTCATAAATTTCAAACATAAGTCATAAATCTAATAGATAGATAACTTGGAATATCAAGTATAATTAAGTCTTAGAAGACCAAGAGGTTGTAGAAACAACTACAACTTCAAACAACATCCTAAGCTACAAGCATTAGGTCTTCGTAGTCGTCTAGCCTTCCTTTGGTACCTGCTTATCTGAAACAAAAAGAGAAAGAGTGAGATAAATCTCAGTGAGCCCTTCACGGACTCCTCACTATCTCTCATCGAATCTTACTACTTCAATAAGAATAATATGGATATTAAACTAAGTTTGACATACGAAACATAAAATCTTCTTTTGAAAACATACTATGTGTTAGGCACCCTAAGCATGAACGACCAAAGATGCATTAACCTGAGTCTAAATTGATATATTGTCGGGCGTAATTATTCCGGTCCAATATACAATTTAGAAACACTTAGTATATTGTCGGGCGTGATTATTCCGGTCCAATATACACTTAGAGAACTTGGTACATTATCAGGCGTAATTATTCCGGTCCAATATACCATGCATAGCATTTGTGATAAAGTCAGACATGGAAATGCAGAACAATTACACATAAAAGCATATAATCAGTCTTTCTTTTACTGTTAAGCACGACTGAACTATTCCCAAAGGTCAAATCGTTTGACCGGGAATCTACGTTACCGGGTTGTGTCGTAGGCTTAGGTCCCTAGACCCCGATCAACGTTGCCCACTTTTGTGCCTAAAAGTATTTTATTTAATTTCTTTGGTACCCTTCTTGTTACTATTGATTATTTTCTGTGAAGGCAATCTTAGAAAATATCTTTATATGAGAGCAATTAGTGGCAAAATCAAAAGAATAATGTTCTGAATCCCTCCTATATGTTTACAAAAAGAAAGCTTAGAAAATTATTTCCCCTCCTAGTTCTTCAAAAATGATTGATTGCTGTATAAATGCATGAAGAAAGGAATGGAAAAGAAAAGAAAGAGCATTGAAAAGAAAAGGAAAATTAGTCATCATGCTCATGCCTTCATGAATTGCAAAAGAAAAAAAATTATTAATTGAAAAAGTGGGAATTCTTGCCTGCCCTTTAAAGTGAAAAAGAATTAGGTTGTTTGTTTTGGTTGATTTATTTCTGACCCTTTGCATGACCTTTTCTTTCTTTTATCATACCAAACATTATTACCTTGGCCCCATTACAACCAATGAAAGACCCGCATTCCTCTTTTGCGTGATATATGATTCTAATAGTAGAGTTTTTGGTCAATGTACAAGCCTATGGTAATGTGCTTCATTTGAAAAATCTGAGTGATAATGACTATACTTACAAACACTTTGAGATTGGTGAGAGTGTGACTTGAAAATCACAGGCTGTTGGCTTACTTCAACTTACACCTCTAATTAAGCATTCTATTTATTGACATATTTTGTGATTTCATGTTGTTGTCAAACTTATATTTTTGCCCCTATTCAGTGAAAATAGTTTTTCTTACTATAATTACCAAAGTAGTTTGTTTGAGGGCAAGCAAAGCTCAAGTGTGGGGATGTGTTAACACACCAATTTGTCTACTTTTATAAGGCATTTTTAGTATCTAATTATATCATTTTACACTGATTAAAGCACAAAGGTACTCATTTATGTCTTATTATGCATAAATATCATGAAGACACCACTCGGAGCAAAAGATGCGAAAAAGGACAAAAAACTGGCTAGTTTTGGAGAGTGTCATACCCTAATTTTGTCCGGTAAAAAATAACATTAAAAAAGAACAAAAATAGTAGTAGAGAAGAAAGAAGGAGAAAAAAATCTTGAAGAGAAAAGAGGTTGGAAAAATTTGTACTTTGGTATAGCTTATGTATTCTTGGTGTAATTAATGTTGTGGAAATGGTATTAAAGTGATTTTTACCTTGTTAGAAAGCTAAAACAAAACTCTACAACTTTGATGAGGAACCCAAGAGTCAAATCTGAAGTTTACTAAGTCCAAATTGACTTGGAAGTAAGAACAAGTATGCTGAAAAATGGTTTTGAATAGTATGTAAAGATTATGTCATATCTTGAGTTGTAGAAGTCTTTTTTTAATGAAACCAACGCCATTTGAAAGCTAACATCCTTGGCTACAAATGTTATGAAGGATTCGGGACTTGATTCTAACGATTTACTGCCCTAAAATAGTATGAAAGTTATAAAACTGCACAAAAATGGATAACACATTATGTTGAATAACGTTCAAAAACAATGTCGTATCTTGAGCTATACTTGTCCAAATGAGGTGTTCTTTATACTGTTGGAAAGATAAGAAAAAGATCTACAACTATTATTTTGGATTACAAACCCAGATCGACCTCTATCATGGACCAAATCGAGCATGAAGTTCGAGACGTGATGTTACATGTATTGTTCGGGACAGCCACTTGTGTTGACAATATCTTGAGTTGTAGATATCCTTTTGAGATGAAACTTGTGCCATTTGAAATCTGGAAACAATGTCTATAATTCTTATGAAGGTCATGAAGCACAATAAAGTTGTTTTAAGTGTTGTATTAGTGCTCAAAGTTGGCTATTTAGTTTTGTTGAACATTTAAAATATCAAACTTAAGAAGTCAACTCCCAACTTTACTATTGAAGTCCCACATTGAAAAAATCCACACTCTTTCAACCTCTCATTCTCCTATATAAGGAGTGTATCACCAAGCACTAAGATCATCCAAGAAAAAATGGATCAATGGGCCTAGTGCAAAGCATAGAGCCTTTGCTTTAGTCAAAAAATTTTAATGGGAGGGTTGTTATCCCCTTCAACCTTCAAGATTGGAGGAGTACGTGGGGTTTGACGCATTGTGCCCAACAAAAATTTTTCTCTTGAGGTAAGTGCATCAATTCCTTCTCTCTTTTTCTTTCTTCGTATTTTTTTTAAGTATGTTTATGATTGTCTTTTATTTATAACGTTAGATGTTGCTTCTCGCTTTTTTTTAATTCATCTGTTTTTATTATTATATATTTCTTATTTATTTTTTTCTTAATCATTAATTAGTATTAGTCAAATTAGAACAATAAATCTGACCCCATTTCACTCTATGAGGACAATTTTTACTCAACTAAATTTTAATTTATCATACAAATTTTGAGACCATGTTTATTGAAAAACACATAATAAAATCATGAAAATTAATTTACTAGTAATGATTACTCGAGATTGCTTCCCGTTTAATCATTGCGAACATCTTAATTTTCTAAACAAAAATGGGTTATTAGTGAGGACCACTCTTGATTGCTTCTTGTTTGGTCCCCATGAAAATCTATCTTCTTTATAAATATAAAGTCAAGTTATTTTCACTAGTAATGATCACTCGAGATTGCTTCCCGTTTGATCATTACGAACACCGTTAATTTTCTAAACAAAATAGGTTGTTAGTGAGGACCACTCTTGATTGCTTCTTGTTTGGTCCCTACAAAACCTACCTTTTTTCCATCAAAAAATATACAATTAAAATCAACCAACACACAACCATTTTCTACCCAAGAACTACGTAGCCTTTGATTTCTCCACTGCACCCGGAGATACGTAGGAGCAGGAGCCCACTCCTGTCAAGCGCAAAAATAAACGACTTTTATTAAGTCCTCTTTTTTTTTATCTTGGTTAAATTTTTTTTAAAATAAAAGGGAAATAAATATTTTTTTTAGAATTTAATAAATTTTGCACAATTAATTAGAGGTAACTTTTTTCGAAAGGATGTTGTCGGGTGCTAATACCTTCCCTACACATAATCAACTCCCGAACCCAAATCTTGTCTCAAGGACCATTTTTCTTCAAAAAAAAGTTTTTTTTCAATATTTTCCCTATGAAATAAATTATTGGTGGCGGCTCCATTAAACTCAAATAAATCTCTCCGGATTTTTCGGTCGCTACAGCTGGCGACTCCGCTGGGGACATTTAGAGAGTCAAGCCTAACATGATTAATTGTGCCAAATAATTAACTTCAATTTTTTTTTAAATTCCCCTTCTTTTTATTTTTTCTTTTGTAAATAATTATCTATTATTTATTTGTTTAATTTTAATTTGTTGTGAATATTATGTACATGTCAAACATTAGGATAGACGACTATATTTGTATGCTTTGTTGGTTTTGCAGCTTGGGTAGTGTTAGGGTGTTGCCCCTTTCACTCACCGCACCTACACATTTGCACACACATATGAGTAAGACCCTATACCCGGGTCAGAGCAAAGCTTAAGATTGAGTGGAGGTTCGGTGGTAGTCAATTTGAATTCGCTTTCCTTCTGGCTATTGCGAGAACTTCATCTAGAGTGTGCTCCTTCTGGGTATTCCGCACCGGATAGTTATCTATCGTTGTGGTTAATATTCAGGAGGAGACTTTAGCTCTAGAGGCCTTTGGTGAGAATGTGACTAGAGCCACTCATGAGACCCATCACTCAATATAAGACTATAGACCCCTTAAGTTAGAAAATCTCCGACTTTAGGTTTAACCCATTTAAGACACAAGGGCATCATGTCACTTTTGTTCTTCCACCAAAAATTTGTTATATCATGTCCATGCATAAAAAAGGGTCTACAAAAACACATATCTTCATGCATGTCATACAAATGATAATCATCATCATCCAACATTATATCTTCATGCATTCATACTTCAAAAAAAAAAACAAAAAAACACATGTTGAAAATAAAGAAAATAATATCATTCATTCTCATTTCATTTTAGGTCGCCAGAGAATCGTAGGAACACAAAAGCTTGGCTGCAAGTATTTTGTGAAATAATATGGGATCAAATTGTGAAACAGTTTCAAAGAAGCTCATACATGTCAAAACAACGAGGCCTACGGTTCCTTGGCATAAATAAATAGATTCATGCATCTACATTCATTCATTTTTCTTTTCTTACATACTCATATCATTTTTTAAAATCACCAGAAAATAATTGAACAAACTGGTTCCTCGACACCCTTATCGAACTCGCTCTCAATCAAAGATCATGGATGACCAGGAGATAAAAGATGACGTCAACCAGCTGAATGAACAGATGAGCAAAGTTTTAGAGCTTCTGCAGTCTCTAAACAAAGACAAGACTGCAGATGGGGTGTCTTCACCAGTGAATGATGAAAGTCAAGCTACACCTTCCCACCCACCTGGCTTTAGTCCAATGCAGTTGCAATATGGTCTCAATGCTCAAGGGATGATGGTACCTTTTGCAATTTACGCACAAGGTCCTACACATCCACCAACTAGCAACCCTCAGAATCAAGTATCGCAATTCCCACTTTACGGACTCCCACCTGGCTATACGCCACCTATGGCCAACGATGATTCTATGAACCATAATCCTCAAGGTCCCCAAGCACAACAGTTCCCGCTATTTGGTCTCCCACCTGGTTATACACCGTCAGGTGCTAACAATAACTCTGTGGAAATTAATTCCCGAACACTTGTTATACAAGATGAAGCTCAGCCTCAAGGATCTGGTTCAGGCACTGAAACCATACCAGTCCAAAGCTCAAGTCCTGTCTTCATGGCATACACATTTCCACCTGGTTATGGTCCACCCCATATCGGGAATAATCAAGGAGTCAGTATGTCTGTAGTGAACCCCGTGGTGAATCCCCAACCATTTGGTCACCCCTATTATGTTCAAGGAAACCCATTAAATCCCCAGACTAATCGTGTTTCCTGGTCTCCAGCCATGGGGGTATCCAATCTGAGCGTCCCAGTTAGGAATCAATGGTCTGATACAAAGTTGCAAATCCTTGAAGATAGACTAAGAGCTGTAGAAGGAGTGAGTTACCTCAGTTCAAGTAATGCTTCAGATCTTTGTCTCGTACCAGATGTGGTCATACTGCCAAAGTTCAAGGTGCCAGACTTTGACAAGTTTAAAGGGACAACTTGCCCGAAAAGCCACTTGACCATGTACTGTAGGAAGATGGCGTCCTATGCACATGATGACAAACTTCTGGTTCACTTTTTCCAAGATAGTTTAACAGGGGCATCGTCAAGTTGGTATACACACCTTGAACGATTTCATATTCGCTATTGGAAAGATTTGGCGGATGCTTTCTTGAAGCAGTATAAGTATAACATTGATATGGTCCTAATAGAATGCAGTTGCAAAATATGGCAAAAAGGGACAATGAGACTTTTAAGGAATATGCCCAACGATGGAGAGGATTGGCAGCCCAAGTGGAACCACCGCTGATCGAAAAAGAGATGGTGGCCATGTTCATGGATACCCTCCAATCACCCTTCTATGATAAAATGATCGGAGGTGTATCGTCAAACTTTTCAGATATGGTCATCGTAGGGGAAAGAGTTGAAAGAGGAATGAGAAACGGAAAGATCACCCATAGTTCCGCTGGAGTAAATGATGCCAAGAACCCCCTACAGATTTCATTAAGAAGAAGGAAGGGAAAACTAATGCTGTGATGACGAGCCTGGGAGGACATACCCAAGGAAAGCCAACCCAATTATTTACCAATTTGCCACATCCTTTTCCATACCCCTACTCTCCACCTCCATACATTGCCGCTACCTCTCATAATCCACCCACCCAAATTTCTAACCAAAACCGTAAATGTACCAAACGACCAAGAGAGAAAAATAGTCCAATTTGACCCTATTCCCATGACATATACAGCCTTGTTTCATCACCTCATCAACAACTCCTTGGTCTCTCCGCGCTCAATGAAACCACTTCAACCTCCCTTCCCAAGAGGGTATGACCCAAACGCCAAATGTGAGTTTCATGCAGGGGCAGTAGGTCATACAACTGAAAACTACAAGGCCTTAAAGTACCTGGTTCAGGATCTAATCAAGCCAAATTATTGAGTTTTAAAGAGGATAGCCCTAATGTGGGTAATAATCTCCTTCTAGGTCATGGAGGTCCAGCAGTCAATGGCATTATTGAGGAGTTTGGGGACCAACCCCTAATAGCTAAATTGGAAGGCAGGGAACCAAATGATAAGAATGTCCCTATCTGCGACATCAGACAAAGCTTTCAGAGCGCAAGAATGTTGAACACAAACCAGATAGCAACTGTCAAAGATGACTGCAGTGCTGAAGACAACATCGTCAACCTTGTCCACCCTTGCCCGTCGAGTGAAAAACTTGGAAATTTGGATATTGTTGAGTTTCCCGTAATTTTTGATTCAAAGTAATTTTGTAATGTAAACCCTATTGCTCTGCCCAAGGCTTTAAGATCATTCATTGTCAAAAGGGCGCACATGTTTCATTTCAGTATCTTTATCAATAAAATGCACTTTTGAATTTTGCAGTCATTTCCCTTTTCTTTTTTCATCTTTTCCATTCCCTTTCATCCTTTTTTTGGTTTTTCATTTCATGAATTTTATCTAATGCAGATCAAAAAATATTGTCTTTGAAAATGATGATGACAATGACTCATACTATAATTTTGACTACCCCATGAGGACAATTGGGAAACCTCTTCTGAACTGATGAGATTGATGGTACAAGAGGCAAAAGTGATTTAATCCCACAAGGAAGAACTTGAAATAATCAATCTGAGTACTGAAAGTGACAAAAAAGTAGTTAATAAAAATAGAAAGAAAAAGGTAAAGCAAGCGCGCAATTTGCCAAAAACTAATTTTTGTAAAAATTTGAGCAATAAGGTCTTGAAATGAAGTTTGACCATTTTTTTCTATCCCAAAAAATAAAAAATATATATCCCTTGCTACCGCTTTTGAGGCTAATTTTTTTTTAAAATACCCTAAACAATGATCACCCATCCATTGGAGCCTAACACAATAGTCTATTCAATTTCGTCTCCTCAAAAAAAAAAAAACAAGCAAGCAAATAGCAAATGCAACGTATCAAAGACGCTTGCAAGAATCAAAAATCAATAAATAAAAATGCCAAAGCTAGACAAGACAATTGTGCTAGCAATCATCAAAGTGTATCTTTGTACTAATAATCTGTTGAAAAAAAAAACCCAAACACTTTTTGAGCCTGAAATATCCTTTCTTTCATGACCTTTCAACCCCTGGCCACGTTATAACCCTAATAAAGTCCATTCTGATCAAAATCAAGCTGCTCGTATTTTCTCAAAACTTGATTTTTGAAAGAAGAAATCCATATAAACTCCTCATTGCAGTTGCTTTACCAAAAAAATGTGGTTGTCAAGTCCATCAAAAGGGATCTGATCCGCCGCCACGGTCTGCCAAATAAGATCATCACTGATAATGGGACTAACCTGAATAACAAGATGATGAAGAGCTGTGTAATAACTTCAAGATCCAACATCATAATTCCTCACCATGCCGCCCAAAGATGAATGGGGCAGTTGAGGCTGCAAACAAGAACATCAAGAAGATTGTCCAGAAGATGGTTATAACATTTAGAGACTGGCATGAAATGCTCTCTTTTGCCTTGCACGATTATCGAACTTCGGTTCGCACCTCAACGGGGGCAACCCCTTTCTCGCTAGTTTATGGAAGCAGTACTTCCCATTGAAGTCGAGATCCCCTCGTTGAGGGTATTGATGGAGACAAAACTGGAAGAGGCAGAATGGGTCAAGCTCGGCTGGATTAATTAAACTTTATTGAAGAAAAGAGAATGATGGTCTTATGTCACGGACAACTATATTAGCACAGGATGAAGAGGGCTTACGAGAAGAAAGTTCGCCCTCGGGAATTTCAAGAAGGAAACCTAGTACTCAAGAAGATTTGGCCCATCTAAAAGGATTCTCGTGGAAAATGGACCCCAAATTATGAAGGCCCGTATGTTGTGATGAAAGCTTTTTCTAGAGGAGCCTTAATCCTCACAAGGATGGACGGTGAAGATCTCCCATTCCCAGTGAACTCTGACGCAGTCAAAAATATTATACCTAAAAAAGAAAAACATATAAAAACCAAGCAAAAGTGAGCTCGCTAGGTTGAAAACCTGAAAGGGTGACCTAGGCAAAAATTAGAGTGACCCGTTGGATTGAAAACTTGAAAGAGCAATCCAAGCAAAAGTTAGGGTCTGAAATCGGACATTGAAGAAGGCTGATGCATCAAGGGGCTCTTACCCAACTGGGGCAGTTCTATATATTTTTAGAAGTAGAGTAATGAGTAATCAAAGTTATGGATATGAGAAGCTGGCATTTGTTCCTACAAAGACACAAACTATAAAATATCTGCTTAGTTATTGTCTTTCTTTGTTTTTTCTTCTTCCTGCATTTTTCTTGATGTATCTTCAAGTCTGTGTAACTTCAGTCCTTGTACACATGACTCTTTTTTAATACCAAACACCTCTGTTCTCGTATTTCAAAATGTTGTTTTATGATAATAGGCACTGAATTGTGAAGCATGTGATGATATGGGAAAACATTACGGTTATTATATACATCTTAAGAATCACGAGGAAATGCCAAATCTCAACAAATAAGTTTCAAAAAGGGCAAAGGGATTACCTTTAAAAAGTAACTAGCGCTGCATCGATAACTCGCGCTCCCTCGCAGTCGAAGGCATAGCATGACTAAATCCGATGAATCTCAGTCCGTCCCATATCTTGAAGCACTAGAGATCATACGGGACGAGGAATCAGTAAAAATAATAATCGCATTGCATACATGCATCACATACCATATATTCGAGCATCATCTTCATATCACTACCTTTTAGCTGTTTTGTTACACCTGGTCCGTGCACCAAATTTTGATCCTTCACTCTCGTTTACAAACAATGCGCCTAGCATTGGTCCTTTATTTTGCTTTCTAAGCGACACGCCAAGTATCGCTCACTCTTTATTGCTTTCTGATCACCGCGTCAAGACTGACCGCGGAGATCCTTCTTTATAGTTTTTCGATAAACGCGCCAAGCATCACCCCTTTTATTGCTTTAAGATTACCGCGTCGATGCAGACCTGGCGGTAGTCCCTCATTATTGCTTTTTGACCAACATATCGATTCGGACCTGATGTTGATCCTTCTTTATTGCTTCCCATCGACGCGTCAATACCCTACTTGGCGTCGAACCTTTCGATCACCGTGTCAGTACCCGACCTGGCGGTGATCCTTCTTTATTGCTTCCCATTGACGCGTCAATACCCTACTTGGCGTCGAACCCCCATTATTGCTTTCTGATCACCACATCAGTACCCGACCTGACGGAGATCCTTCTTTATAGTTTTCTGATAAACGCGCCAACCGTTAATCCCTCATTTTTGCTTTCCGACCACCGCGTCAGTACCCGACCTGGCGGTGACCCTTCATTATCACTTTCCGATTAAACGCACCAAGCGTTAATCCCCCGATATTATTCCTCACCTCATCCTTCGTCTATCCTGATTCAGGACAAAATTAGTGTCTTTATCTTTACTTATCTTTTACAATGAAAATTTGAAAACCATTGTTATTCATATTTTCTAGTAAAAAATAACTAAAGAGGGGCAGCTGTCATACCCTAATTTTGTCCGGTAAAAAATAACATTCAAAAAGAACAAAAATAGTAGTAGAGAAGAAAGAAGGAGAAAGAAATCTTGAAGAGAAAAGAGGTTGGAAAAATTTGTACTTTGGTATAGCTTATGTATTCTGGGTGTAATTAATGTTGTGAAAATGGTATTAAAGTGATTTTTACCTTGTTAGAAAGCTAAAACAAAACTCTACAACTTTGATGAGGAACCCAAGAGTCAAATTTGAAGTTTACTAAGTCCAAATTGACTTGGAAGTAAAAACAAGTATGCTGAAAAATGGTTTTGAATAGTATGTAAAGATTATGTCATATCTTGAGTTGTAGAAGTCTTTTTTTAATGAAACCAACGCCATTTGAAATCTCACATCCTTGGCTACAAATGTTATGAAGGATTCAGGACTTGATTCTAACGATTTACTTCCCTAAAATAGCATGAAAGTTATAAAACTGCACAAAAACGGACAACACATTATGTTGAATAACGTTCAAAGAAAATGTCGTATCTTGAGCTATACTTGTCCAAATGAGGTGTTCTTTATACTGTTGGAAAGATAAGAAAAATATCTACAACTATTATTTTGGATTACAAACCCAGATCGACCTCTATCATGGACCAAATCGAGCATGAAGTTTGAGACGTGATGTTACATGTATTGTTCGGGGTAGCCACTTGTGTTGGCAATATCTTGAGTTGTAGATATCCTTTTGAGATGAAACTTGTGCCATTTGAAAGCTGGAAACAATGTCTATAATTCTTATGAAGGTCATGAAGCACAATAAAGTTGTTTTAAGTGTTGTATTAGTGCTCAAAGTTGGCTATTTAGTTTTGTTGAACATTTAAAATATCAAACTTAAGAAGTCAACTCTCAACTTTACTATTGAAGTCCCACATTGAAAAAATCAACACTCTTTCAACCTCTCATTCTCCTATATAAGGAGTGCATCACCAAGCACTAAGATCATCCAAGAAAAAATGGATCAATGGGCCTAGTGCAAAGCATAGGGCCTTTGCTTTAGTCAAAAAATTTTAATGGGAGGGTTGTTATCCCCTTCAACCTTCAAGATTGGAGGAGTACGTGGGGTTTGACGCATTGTGCCCAACAAAAATTTTTCTCTTGAGGTAAGTGCATCAATTCCTTCTCTCTTTTTCTTTCTTCGTATTTTTTTTAAGTATGTTTATGATTGTCTTTTATTTATAACGTTAGATGTCGCATCTCGCTTTTTTTTAATTCATCTGTTTTTATTATTATATATTTCTTATTTATTTTTTTTCTTAATCATTAATTAGTATTAGTCAAATTAGGACAATAAATCTGACCCCATTTCACTCTATGGGGACAATTTTTACTCAACTAAATTTCAATTTATCATACAAATTTTGAGACCATGTATATTGAAAAACACATAACAAAATCATGAAAATTAATTTACTAGTAATGATTACTCGAGATTGCTTCCCGTTTAATCATTGCGAACATCTTAATTTTCTAAACAAAAATGGGTTATTAGTGAGGACCACTCTTGATTGCTTCTTGTTTGGTCCCCATGAAAATCTATCTTCTTTATAAATATAAAGTCAAGTTATTTTCACTAGTAATGATCAGTCGAGATTGCTTCCCGTTTGATCATTACGAACACCGTTAATTTTCTAAACAAAATAGGTTGTTAGTGAGGACCACTCTTGATTGCTTCTTGTTTAGTCCCTACAAAACGTACCCTTTTTCCATCAAAAAATATACAATTAAAATCAACCAACACACAACCATTTTCTACCCAAGAACTACGTAGCCTTTGATTTCTCCACTGCACCCGGAGATACGTAGGAGCAGGAGCCCACTCCTGTCAAGCGCAAAAATAAACGACTTTTATTAAGTCCTCTTTTTTTTTATCTTGGTTAATTTTTTTTTTAAAATAAAAGGGAAATAAATATTTTTTTAGAATTTAGTAAATTTTGTACAATTAATTAGAGGTAACCTTTTTCGAAAGGATGTTGTAGGGTGCTAATACCTTCCCTACACATAATCGACTCCCGAACCCAAATCTTGTCTCAAGGACCATTTTTCTTCAAAAAAAGTTTTTTTTCAATATTTTTCCTATGAAATAAATTATTGATGGCGGCTCCATTAAACTCAAATAAATCCCTCCGGATTTTTCGGTCGCTTCAGCTGGCGACTCCGCTGGGGACATTTAGAGAGTCAAGCCTAACATTATTAATTGTGCCAAATAATTAACTTCAATTTTTTTTAAATTCCCCTTCTTTTTATTTTTTCTTTTGTAAATAATTATCTATTATTTATTTGTTTAATTTTAATTTGTTGTGAATATTATGTACATGTCAAACATTAGGATAGACGACTATATTTGTATGCTTTGTTGGTTTTGCAGCTTGGGTAGTGTTAGGGTGTTGCCCCTCTCAAACATTAGGATAGACGACTATATTGAAAAAAAAAGGTTTTTTTTCAATATTTTCCCTATGAAATAAATTATTGGTGGCGGCTCCATTAAACTCGAATAAATCCCTCCGGATTTTTCGGTCGCTACAGAGAGTTTTAGCACTACTGGACAAGCGGTACGACCTGGCCTATATCCGGTACGGCCGTACTTAGAGCAAAACTTCAGTAAGGGCGTACCCCCAGTCTATACCACCTGGCACGGATAAAATAGTCATGTACGGCCGTACACAAGTAATGCTAGGGCTGTAGCACGCATGGATACGGTCCATCGTCATCAACAAAGCTCGGTACGACTGTGTATGTATACGGTCGTACCCCATCTCAGAAAAGTGCAGGTTTGAAGCCAGATGACCTAGTTCGCAGCCTAATCTATAAACAGGGGCTCTTAACCTTTTCTAAAAACCTTTTGACGAATTCCCAAGTCAAGAGCCCTCGATTAAGAGTTCATATCAATTCCCTGCCTCTTTTCATTGATTTGTGTGTTTTCTTGGAGCTTGGTGCTATCCCGAATCGCTATCGGAGCTCGTGAGGACGCGAAGAACGTGCTTAGGGACCGTCGTCATACCGAAGGGAGGTTACAACAAGAGATCACATGTTAGTAGTGGATGACTTAGTGCTCTTGTAAGTGGGTGGTTACTAGAAGTGGCGATGAGTGGAAGTACATCATCACCATATTAGATGTGAACCTCGCTTGGGCACTCAGGCGAGTGGGAGATGCGGCACGGTCGCGATAGAACATGTGAAGATTCCTTTGTAATACATGAACTTACCTCTATGCCTCTGCCTTCTAGAAGTCAAGCCACAATTTGGCTAGGTTTGCTGAAGGTAGTGGGCCTTCTTCTTGGGCCTGAGTCAGATGTATCGAACAACTTTCAGTCATGAGTGGTGTGAATCATGATGGTATAGGGATAGCACGATTACGATGGGATGGTGGTATGACTAGGTGGTGTAAGGGAAACCCGCACCCGTAGTGGTGAGCACACAAAGACATGTTGTTATGTGTGACATCCCGAGAAAAATAAAATAGGCAAATAAATACCTAGGAAAGTCCTAAAGCAATAAAAATAGGCTAAAAAGGATTAAAAAGGACGAAAATACCCTTAGAAACCTAAGAATACTCTAAAAAACCCTAGAAACCAAGAGATTGGAACTTTTCGAAAACGCGACCATCGCGACGCGAGGGACCCCAGAAAGAACAATATCGCGATGCGATGAATGTCGGTGATTATAGCCGTCCAACCACTAACACGTGGCTTGATAACGACGCGATGGACCCATTCTGCACTTATACATAGCGCCCTTCCCCTATTTTCCACTCACCTTCTTCCAAGGCTTCTTTGGGAAGTACGTGGGAGAGTTCCCGATGCGCAGCGAGGACGTGGGCAACGACAGTCTTCTAGTTAGGTTTGGGGATATCTGAACCCTATACACTAGGGATAGTAGGAATAGGATAGGTGTAGAATAGGGAAGTAAGGTGGCCCATGCCCTACTAGGGTTGATGCCCAACAACCTAGGAGGGGTTTTGAGACTACGACTGCTAAGGATAGTAGTGGCTAGTCCATCAACCATAGGAATAATTGTTGTGTGAAAACCCTAGGGTAGACGACTTATAGTTGTTTGGTGATTGTGTGTGCTATTAGTAGTTAGTCGCCTAAGCGACGCTAGGGTTAACTTGTATGCTGATAACTGCTGATTAATGTTGATTGTTTAATTGTTTAGTTATTACTGAATTACTTCATGCTAATGATGCGGGGATGATAATTAATTAATTCTAAATGCTGGCTAAAATAATAAATAATAATAAGCTGTTAGGCTGAGCTGATGAATAATGATAAGTTGTTAGGTGCTAAGTAATAAATAATCGTATGCATAGCTGTGCTATAATCCACCATCGTGCACATAGGCTGTGTACGAGGTCAGGTGCCAGAGTGCGGGCACGATACAATCAGTATAGGACGCACTGGTCCTTGGGGAGCAGGGATTTACTCTTAGGGGTACGATGAGCGGGATATGGGGATGGACAACTGATTAGCTGAGCTGTTAACTATAAGGCTATGGTAGGGTCGCTGCTACTGCTTTACTAAGCTATGTGGCCACGTAGTGATATAGTTCTAGGCTGCATAAACGGGGCAGCTAGGTGTGATCCCAACTGTTGTTCGAGGATGCTTGAACCTATTTCTTCACATATTCTATTCTCCTGCTTTCCCAATTGTTCGTGTGTAGTGTGTTCTCATCTCCCATGCTTTGTCTTGTTTCCTATCTTTTCTATACTTTATATACATAGATTCTGAAGATTCTCGAGAGCTTGAAGATGTCTCACTACTTCCACCTGTCGATGCTGGAGGAGCCAAGTATCTCGGTATGGGGTGACGTCGAGGTGTATTATCACGACATGGATGGGGATTGCTGGGAGATTGATTATAGCCGCCATGTCGTTATCTACCTAGGTCTTGTTATTGTCTTTTTCTGTCTCTTAGGGTCACTGAGGGCCTCATTTATTGGTGATTTTAGAATTGCGCAGCAGTTGCCGTTTAACCGCATGTGGCAAGAGAGTAGGTTTAGGCAACGTTACCCTGCTGCTCCTTCATCTTCTGGATCTTATAGTATGGCTAGGGATAGTGTCGGAGATTGGGAGGTTCATCATAGGTCAGAGACGACCGTCCCTTCATCTCCTGTTGCTCCTCTGGTAGAACCTTTGAGAGTCTATCAGTCTAGGCTCCAGGGACGTCCTTCCACTGGGGACTCCCGTCTTCCGTCACGACCGCGCGTTAGGTTTCATCGAACGGGCCAGTTGTAGGAGCCTTCTCGTTAGGCTTTTGATATCTTTTGACTGATGATGATATTATTCTTTTGTATACCCACTGTGGTTCTTATATGTATGTATATTATTCTTTTGGTGGTTCCTAGGAGGGAACCCTTGTATGTACAAAAACTTTTATATAAATACAATGAAAAATATTTTCTTCCGTTGTACTTTGATATTGTGTTAGTATTATTATTCGTAATTATGGGATAATATTATAAATGGGGCAAGGGTGTCTCATTATGCGATATTTCACGAGAATAAGAGTGCACAAAGGTGTGCCCATTTGGGGTCAAAGGCTGCTACTCGCAACAAATGTTCGAATAGGAGTCTCGTGTGATTCCAAAGCGCATGATGCTGGAGGTGGGAGGGATTTTTCCGGTGACGGTGGCTTCTATGGAATCATCGACGCTGAAGTGGGGAGGCCAAATCATTGTTTTGGATCTGATTCGAAAATCAGGAGAGAGAAACCGAAATGAAATATGCCACGTCATTCGTGAGGTGTTCATGATGATCCTGTTAACGATATTCGGCATTTCATGGGCTTGTTTGATGGCTAGGATATGATAGAAAAAGATAAGATAAGACAGTTGGATAAGGATAGGATAAGATAGGATATAGACATGATAAGCTTTTATCTTATTATGTGTTTGATGTGCACCTAATAACAACTAGATAACGTGTTTGGGATGAACCAAATAATAGTATGATATAATATAAATTATATAAAATGACAAAATTACTCATGCGACAAAGTTATATAGTTTTTTCTAAAATTAATTTTTAATATTTTTTATTAATTTGGTAATTTTTAATATGAATTTTTATTTTTTATATTTTATTCTTTTATAACTTTTGATTTTTTATATCATATCTGATGACAAAGTTAGCCATGTGACAAATTTACATATAATATTTTAAAATTTGTTTTAATATTTTTAAATAATTTTTACTTAAAATAATTAATTTTATAGTTTTTATTTTAAATATATTTGAATTTTTTATATTTTAAATTTTTATTTTTATAAAAAATATAAATGGCAAAATTACCATTGTGGCAAATTGCACTTGAATTTTAAAAATTAATTATTAATTTTTTTTATAAGTTTACTTTGAATTTTTAATTTTTATTTTAAATATTTTTTTATATTTTATATTTATTTATTAATTTATAATATTAACTTTTTCATTTTTTAGTTTTTTTCTGTTAAATATTTTATGTTTTATTAGATTTTAAATTAAGTTTTAAAAGGTAAGAATTATACTAGAGAGACATAATATGATAGAGTGACATGATTGACTTATTCTATCATGTTGGCTCATCAAACGCTAGATTAAGACAAGATATGATAAAGTGTTTTGGGCGTCTTGAGTAGAAAAAAATATATTACGAATAACATTTATGTATAATTAATGTTAATACATTAAATAAATTGATAAGATTTAATTAAGACTAAGATCCCTCAAAAACATGAAGAATTTTTAAAATTTTAAAAGGTTACTGAATAAATTAAAGTGAGAAAGGCATTCATCTATCTAATAATTAGAAAATTCTTAATTTATATTGACAAAAGAAATATGCAAAATGTGTTAGCGTTCTAATATTTTTTCGCGTTATATTTTGTAGATACTACTAAGGTACTTTTCAAATTCTTTAGCCTCGCCATTGCTTCCTTCTGCGCTCACTGCCAGTGTGTTTGATAATTGATATAGGGGAATAGCACCGGACAATTGTTTGAGCCGTAACACAACTTTTTGGCCAATATATTGTTCGATGAACAATGGACAACATAAGAAAAATAATCTAAAATTTAAATAAATACCCATTGCACAATGGATTACCATAATACTTGTTGCCAATTTCTGAATTATGTTCCTCTTTTTGTATTGCGGAAGTTGTTTCCATTGATATGCAATAAGTTATTTCCAGTAAAAAAATCATTATTAATTTTGTTACAATTCCAAATTTAATTCAAATAATAAGTATACATCAATTTTACATCACCACTATATACATATAATTACCAGGTGGAGAAAAATAATTCAAATTTGATTTTTATACACTATGCCAAAAAAAAAAGACTAAGATAACATTATTTTAAAAGAATTTTGTGGCAAAAACACCACTAAAAAATACGTGGAAGTCCAAAACAACTTTTCAATAAGAAAGCGTTGTCTAAGCACTATGCTAGAAATTTATTTAGATAATGACGTTCAAATGACGTTTCAAAACGAAAGTGTCATATGGAATAGTATGGAGCCCAACAATAATACTTGTTTAGGCAAGCATCATCTGAAGTAATAATTCAAATAATATGTTTGCCCATATATGCGTCATCTGAATGCTTTGCATTTTTCAAATAGTGGGTGCTAGACCACGTTTTATTAGGAGTGATACCTTCAGATAATGTGTGCTTAGACACATGTTAGCTGGAGTTTAAATCAAAGTTTAAACATGAGAGAACGTCTCCCTCCAAGTACTCTCTCTATCGCAACTTAGGATGTTCTGATACTCTTTGTTCACTTGCGACACACAACCAACCCTTCATTGTCATCATCATCAAAGACACACAACCAACCCTAATGTGTTCATTCGCACACATTTGAGCCCTATACTAAGTAAGCTCTGTTATCAACGTATGTCGTGTTTGATTTTATGTTTCAGTTTTATTGCTCTTATTTTGGTGTTATGAATCGATATGTACAACAATATTTTGCTTTGGTTCACATTTTGCTTTGACCTTACTGGTTCCTTCTTTGAGCTCTTAGCTTTCTAAGGTGTCTTCTTTTACTCTTTTCATTTCTGAAAAGTGAATATCCACTATGTCTTTTTTGAGATTTACTTCTTAGATTAGTAATAATGTTATTATTATCCTTAGTGTTGTTTTGAATTGTTGATCTCTCACGAGGTGATTGAGTCAAACAATCGCCAGGACATACTTTCTTTTATATATTAAAGAACTGAATTAAAGAAATTAGAGAAAATGAATAGTTAATTCCCTAATCAAACTCTTATTAAAACTGTTCGGAATGTTCGGAATGAACATAGAAGTTATGTGATAGATAGTACCTCGCGGTCGTGGAATTATGGAAGAAGTTGCGGTTGTGGTGAGGAGATGCTCCGTGCTCTGGTGGAAGAGATCAGTGGTGGTCACCTATAAAACACTTTGGCGCTCAAGTTAGTATCTAATTGAGGTGAGTGAGAAAGGTTAGAAAGAATCATACATTAATTTGTGATTGTGATAGGATTATATAGCCACAAGGTGAAAATTATCATGGAAGCTATGTCAATTGGACCAACCTTTGATTGCAGCCCATCAAGTTATAGTTAGGCTAGATCTAGGTCCGGAACAAGCACGAATAGCACAATTTCCGGCCGTAAATGAGTATTATACTAATTTGTTTGCGATGGATCAAATTACACCGGTGTAATACTTAGACAATGTTACACTCTTCAATAACATCATACTAATTTGTTTGTGATGGATCAAATTACACCGGTGTAATACTTAGACAATGTTACACTCTTCAATAACATCTTACCGGATTAATATTTTTCAAAATCAACTATTAGATTGAAAGTTATTATCATTTGTCACGTCATCAGGATGTGTCAAGATTAACGCTATATGCAATTACACTGTTGACGTTAATCTTGATGACATAGCAGATGATTATAGATTTTTGTAAAATTTATAGATATGATCTATATGATAGCAACTTTCAATCCAACGATTGCTTTTGAAAAATATTTATCCGAAAGGATGTTATTGAAGGGTGTAACATTACCCAAATATTACACCGGTGTAATTTGATCCTTCCTCATATATATATATATATATATATATATATATATATATATATATATATATATATATATATATATATATATATATATATATATATAGGAGTAAATTGGCAATGTACACATTTTCTGCTTGGACAAAAAACTCAACTATTGCTTTTTAAAAACTACTTACATGAATGGGTATAAATGTAATTTACTTTATTTTAATTTAAAAATTTGTAATATATCTCTCTCTCCCCCCTTGCAATTAATTCTCCTGCACCAAAACGATATTTTCACATTCTTCTCTCTGGTCTGAAATGTTGGAACCACGTCTTTCATTAATACTCCCTCCGGTCTCATATATAAGAGACAAATGCACTTTCTAGGTTCACACTTTATAGACCAGATACATCAGTTATTCAATGAACCTAGAAAGTGCAATATATGGGACCGGAGGGAGTATCATTTTATCTCGCGAGGCTGACGAGTAGATCTGGAGGGTTCTACAGGTACCAGTTTTTTCTGTTAAGTCTACCTACTCATTCTCTTCTACAAAATTCATTGGGCAGTCGGATGCATCTAAGAGGGGACCTTCTTGCTTTGGCTAGCCAATGGGTTAGCTATGCCCCGTCTAAGGCTTTAGCTCTCTCGTGGCTGCTTCTCCTCCGTAGGCTTCCGACTTGCCTGAACCTTTTTCGGAGGAGAGTGATTAGGGACATGTCTGGGGCATCATGTGTGATATGCTCAGGGGGGCCTGAGTCTGAGCTCCAGTTGTTTGCTAGGTGTGACTTCTCTTCCGTAGTTTGGTACCAGGTTAGTAGGTGGTTAGGTGTCCCTATGGTTATGCTAGGAAACCTCGCCCAACTATATTTGTGGTTTGCTTTTATTGGGACCTGGATGCACGGGAGGAAGGAGATGTCAATTATTTGGCACTCGATCATTTGGGCTATTTGGGAAATTAGGAATGGGTGCATCTTTTTTGGGATGGTGTCAGATATCACGAGTCTCATGGAGAGAATTAAGGTATTTTCCTGGAGATATGGTTTCTAGATAGAGTAAAGGGTGGTCATTGTTTGTACTACGAATGGTGTGTAGCACCCCTTGAATGTATTAGGAGAGTGTAAGGTAGTCTATTGGGCGTGGTGACGACTGCCTGATTTTGGTTCTTTTGGGCCCTAACCAGTCTGTTGAAATTTCGTGTATTATGGGTTGGAGTATTCGTAGTACTCCCTGTATTTATATACATATTGTTTGCTGTTCAAGAAAAAAAATTACAAAATTTACCATCCCAGGCCAGGGGCGGAGGGTAGTGTATCAATGGGGTAGCCATTGTTACCCAAAAATTTTTTTTTTACTAAAGACCAGTGTAGTAATATAGAATTTCGCTACCCCAAAAAATACTCAGGTCGCTACCCCAGTGTAGTAATAGAATACGTTTATCAGATAAAGTACTTACACTAAAAAAAATACTCAGATTGTTTATATTTTAGACATTTTTTTTGCTTATATTTCAGACCGGAGTAGTAGTTTATTACTAAAAAAAATTAATAGTTTATTTTGTCTATAAAAAAAATTACTCTTTATATTTAGCCTCCTCATATAAAAGTGGCTAGCTCCACCACTGTCCCAGGCAAAAGATTTCAAAAATAGAATTGGAAGAGGAAAGGGCACAAACACACAGACAGGGGTAAAAAAAAGGACTGTTATAAGACGCGCCCATTTTAGAATAATCCAAGCCACTGGTTGACAATTTTTCAAGGTCGCATCTTTCACTTCTTGATTGCCACAATTATACATCTTTCAATTTCCAATCTCGTCGTGGTTGTTACATTACATTTATCAATTAGCCAGTGTTCCGTATTAGGTGACAATTTCTTAATCCAATACCCTACCAAACAGGCACACCCTTGACCCCTACTCCCTCCAAATTTTATTATAAGCATAAAAGTATATGTATTTAGTCTAAATTTGGACGAGATACATGTACTTTTTTGCTTATAATAAAGTCCAGAGTAGTATTTCATTTTATTAATTTACACTCCAAAATATTTTCTATGCATCGCTAAATATATGTGTTACTTGTGTAAAAAAAAAAAAAAGAATATATGTGTTACTATTAAGCTTTCTCCCCAAAATACGGCTTTCTCATTTTTATGTTTCTTTGTGCTATGACTTTTGGTCAGGGCGTCCCTCAGATTTTGAGTGCCTTATGCAAAATATAGACTAGGTGTCCCATTTTTTTTATAAGTCACATACACACATATATATATTGATTATCACATACAGATATCCTTCAACATAAAAAAGTTGCAAAAAGTCAGTCATTAATTATTTTAATAAATGAAACATTAGCACCTAATTTTTGATTGCTGATTTTAAACCTCTATTAAATATACTGAAAAAATAGCAATAAGTGACACGACAAGTTTGACTCGAAAGAGATTCAGATGATAAAAATTTCTTCAAGGTCCTGTTCCCACCAAAATGAAATTATTGGTCTTTATTATATTTGAAGCACACTACACAAACAAAAAGTAAGTTAGAATTTAATAATCTAAAATATAAAAATATATTACTCAAATACACATAAAAACGAAAACAAAAAGAAAGAAGATAAAGAAGCACCGGAATTTAAAATAAAATAAAAAAAAAGAAATTGTGAAACATATACCTTATCAATAGAAAGAAGACACACAAATAAAGGAAAATAAATGAATTTTTGTTGTTCGGTCGATTTGGTATCTCATATCTCAGTATGACAGTATCTCACACAAGGAAATTTTTAACCAAAGTGAAAGAGAATTTTGGGAGCCTAATAGACAAGAGATTTAGAATTTAGAGAGTGCAAGTTTAAACTTTTTTGAAAAAAAAAAGTGAATTGCTTTATTAGTGGAGGCTCAACTCTAATGGCGGAGCCTTTTATTTCCAACGGCATGTGCAAAAAAATAGGCCCATTATAATTCCAATTTTGGCCCAAGCTTGTAATGAATAATCGATATTTTTTTGACTGAGTAATGAGTAATCGATTAGAGTGTTATTTTCAATTACACACAATATGACTGGGTCTAATTTTTTTTTAGGATGTAACTGAATCTGTTAATTATATAATTTTTTTATTTTAATACACACACACATATATATAATTTAGTGCCCCCTAAAAAATGGGTCATGTACGGTCGCACATCCCGCACACCTTCAGGGCCACCCCTGTTTTGGTAGATGAACATAATATATGTTTCACGTGGTGGTGGTGGTGGATACAGTTTGACATCATTTAATGGTGCAGAAGATCAGGTTATGTTAGGCCACCACCACAGCACTCAGCACAGCAGTGATTCTTAAATCAAAGGTCTTTAGTTTATTTCTTGGTGCTGTTTAGGTTTCAAAACCAGTTTAACATCTCCGATAAAATTGCATAATTAGAAATGATAATAAGGTATAATCAAAACCAAATAAAGCAAAATATGTTATTGGAGCGGGGACTGAGTCAAAACCATTGCTGATGTGTTGGGAGTCATTTATAAGGTAGCCCCCATGAAGATTGGGCCAGTTCCGTTTTACTCATTTAAAACGAGTATTCCTCTTTTTCATGATCATAGCTTACCAATCATGAATTTGACCAAAAAAAAAAAGCTAACCAATCATGAAAAGTCTCATATGTATGATTCCACATATGCTTCATACAATTTTGTTTAAAAAAAAAATTATAGTGGACTGTAATTGAACTAAAATTATAAATGTATATTTTCCAACTTCATGGCATGTGTACTTATTTTTGGAAAGCTATTGTTACTCTAAATAAATTGTAAAAGACTAGCCATTTCTTGGTAGTGACTAATATTCCTCAATGCAAAATAACAATATATTTTGTTGAGTTGAAAAGTGATATGGCTTGAATAAGTGGAGAAAACTCTCGCCCCATGAGCTAGTTTTTGAGGTTAAATTAGCCTCCAAACATAATTTTTAAGATAGTATCAGAGTCTATCGCAGATTTGTTGGGTCACCTGCACATATCTAGTCATGCAAATTTTACGCTTTAGATGTCTAGTCTTGGGCGTGAGAGGTGTTAAGAATCCTACATTGAATGGATCTGGATTGGTTGTGGTCACTACTTCATGTAGTCACTCAGCCAATCTACCACTATTAGATTTGTTTCTCTGACACTGTACCATTGATTTGTTTTATCTCAAAAAAATAGAGAAAAAATACAAGTAGAGAGAGATAGAAATAGGTGACTGCACCTAATTTAAATGCACATTGAATAGTGATATGGTCTCAATAGTAGTTATCAGTAAGGCTAAACCCTCACGCCATGGGCTAACTTTTGGGGTTGAGGTAGTACACTACAAGAAAATTCGTCATTACCGACGGCCATTTTCCGTCGGTAACACAATAAAGCCGTCGGTAAATAATGATTACCGACGGATTACCGACGGCCTCGGGTCCCTTGGAAAATGGCTCGTTGGAAATCTATTATCGACGGCCAATTGAATCCGTCGATATTACCGAAGGCTAAGCCGTCGGTAATATAAAAAAAGCCGTCGGTAAATTTGGTGGGATTTTTAAATAATCCGTGAGATTTACCGACGGCTTTTCCGTCGGTAAATCTCACGGTTCAAACTGATAAATTCGTAGCATTAGCGACGGCCAAGCCGTCGGTAAATATAGAATTTCCGTCGGTAAAAATTAAGGACCAAATTCTCTGCAGTTTAGGGTTCATCAACTTTCCCTTTCAATTTGGTTTCCCTCTTCTCTGCAGTTTAGGGTTCATCAACTTTCCCCATTTCTTAATCTACATCTTCCATCTTCATTCTTGTGTCCAAGAGCTCGAGCTACCCATTGAAGAAACCAGAGCTCCTTCCTCTTCCTCTTCATTTTCGGTTTCCTCTTCTTCTTCTCTTAGGGTTCACCCAAAACTTCAATCAAAGGCTTGTTGTTCAGCTCCTTTCTTCTATTTAGTGCACCTATGGAACAAACCCCAATCTTCTTCCTCTTTTTCCCTCAATTTCGTGAACCCTAGAGGGTCTTTCTCCCCCATTATTTTCGACAGCAGCAGCAACAAAAGGGAAAGGAAGAGTGAGAGAGAGAACTCGTGAGAGAATAGAAGGGAAGGAAGGATGAAAGGCTTACCTAAGGTTGTCTTCTTCTCTTCTTCTTCTTTCCTCCTTCTTCTTCTTACTCTCGGCCAGAAACGCACAAGAGGGAGAGAGAAAGATTCGAGAGAAAGAATGGGAGAGGAGCTGAGGTGGTTCAGTTTTTTTTATTTCCCTTTTTTGACTTTACCGACGGCTTAGCCGTCGGTAAGCCATCGGTATGAAAAATTAAATTTCCCGCTGCGTAGTTTTCTAGCGCATTACCGACTTTAAGGAATGAAAAATTAAATTTCCCGCTGCGTAGTTTTCTAGCGAATTACCGACGGCTTAGCCGTCAGTAATTACTGACGGCTTCACAACCGTCGATAATTACCGACGGCTAAGCCATCGGTAAAAGCAGTAAAAATTTAAAGATAATTACCGATGGCTAAGCCGTCGGTAAAAGCAGTAAAAATTTAAACTTTCGTATGGTTTTTTTTCGGCGGATTACCGACGGCTTAGCCGTTGATAAGGAATGAATAATTAAATTTCCCGATGCGTAGTTTTTTAGCGCATTACCGACGGCTTAGCCGTTGATAAGGAATGAATAATTAAATTTCCCGATGCGTAGTTTTTTAGCGCATTACCGACGGCTTAGCCGTCGGTAAATTTAAAATTAGCCGTCGGTAAATTTAAAAACTAAATTAGAAATGAAATAATTCTTTACCGACGGCTAAGCCGTCGGTAAAAGCAGTAAAAATTTAACTTTCGTATGGTTTTTTTCGGGCGGATTACCGACGGCTTAGCCGTCAGTAACTAAAATATTACCGACGGACTCGGGGCCGTCGGTAATTTTCCGTCGGTAATAGAGTGTTTTCTTGTAGTGGTACCCAACGCAAATTTTATGAGTCTTCGTTATTAAAATTAAAGATTAAAATATATACTCCAATATAGGTTGGAACAATTGCAAGGAACAAGTAGCTTCATAGGTTAGATTTTTGCTCGTGATTTTTCGTAGTTGATGGTCTATAAATATTAAATACTATTGTAAACTCTGGGTCGCTAGGACCTGTAGTAACCTAGTAATGTGCAAGCTCTAACTTCTTAAGGGGAAAAAAACATGCAAGAGAGAATCAAAGACATTCAACCATTTGCCCTCATCATCATGAATTTGGATAAGGGTTGCCAGCCGTACGTGTGGGGGCCAGCAATAGGCTCAATTATGCATGTCAATGACATCAGATCACAGAGAGGGGAAAAAAATGGAAACGTTGATTGAGAAGAAATTATTCAACCTTAGGACAGTAAACATACAATTGAAGTAGCTTAAACTTAGTGGGGACATGAAGTTTGTCCCATTGTTAATCTGCATGGAACCAAATTCTGCACTTGAAACGTATCACAGACTAAAAGTAGAGAGAGTTCTTAGGCTTTTAGGGTTGCCACTGAGACTGGGTACAAGCTAGCTATTGATATTTGAATTGAATGACCTTATTTGCAGTGGCAGTGTCACACTCTCACCCGGCCACTCCCTTCCACCAACGCTAGCTTTTCAGATTCGCTTTTCTGCATAAATAGTTCATGTTTGAGGGAAATACAGCTATTGGTGAAAACGTCATGCTCATAGATATATAGGCCAAAATAAAATCATGGATACATATATATGGATCTTATAATATTTTTTCTTTCCAGTATATATGATGAGAATTTATATCATTGTTTCTCTCTAGTGCTTTAGCTTTGTTAATATATGTATAATATACACATGTTTAGCTGTGATCATACCCGTACTAATACATCAGATCCCATGTTAACTCTGCAGTTAAGCATGTTTGGGCGACATCTTGAAAAGTCCAGTTGCTAGCACATGTATAAAGCAGAGACAGCCATGAGCCTTGAAAGGTCAATTCAACTACTCATCATATTTGGTACTGCAGTAAATGTTATCACAGAAGACAATTAGTGAGGGCCAAGCTACAGAAATACTATATAATCTGCATGGAAACTTAAATGTTTGAACTAATTAGTTGGCACATTGGATTATAAATAAAGATGCTTTGGTTTTTCAAGTTGATGTTATAGTTCAGGGATCAGGGGCCAGAGAAATGATTCAGCAGGGGTACTATATATATGCAATGTCCCTATACTTACACTATTCGTCTAATTCTCTTTCGTCACTAAGTTGTACCATTTTCTTTTCTATAGCATGCCAACGGGGTCCATACTCCACAACACAATATACATGGTTCATTTCAGTTCTGCAGAGATGCCGCGCAGATATAGAGATGTAACAAAGTCAGATATACGTTCAGAACTTCAAATCTAATGCGGTCAGAAATATTGAATGTACGTAGAATTGATATATTGGAAGGCAAATGATTTTTTCAAAAAAATTAGTGAGACTTTTGGAGAATCATGGCCATGATCAAGAACAGATTAATTAATTGGTTCAGTTCGCATTATTGAATTAACAAATGAAAAATACATCAATTTGTCACTCGTAAATATAAAATTCACTTTAGGTATCAATTGAATTGACCAGTTCTTCTGAAATCCACTAGGGGCTGTTTAATTGCATGGGCTATTTTCAATTTTCAATTTTACTAAACACATAAAATAGAAAAGAAAATATGTTTAATTCGGCTTTTAAAAACTTTTTTTAAAAAAAATATTTTGCAAAATGGGCCAAAATTGGGAAAAAGACAATTTCTATGTTTTCATTGTCAAAATTTGAATATTTTATAAACTTTAGCGATGGTTTTCGGCCACAAGTAAAAACATTGAAAATATTTTTAGAAAACAATAGTGGCAGTGACGGATTTAAGGAGGGGGCACATAAGGGCTCTAGCCCATTTCTCCTTTATGCATTTTTGTTAATAACTAGTTGATAAGCTCAAATATGTTTTTAGTCCTTACAAATATAGAATGTTTTGATTTTAGTCCCTGCTGTAAAAAAATTTATTTGTTTTTGGTCCCTGAAAAATATTTTATTTTGATTTTGTTCCTTTAGACCAAAATTCATAGGAAATTCAGTAGAAAAATAAAGCGTTTTCTATGGATTTTGCTATGAATTTTGGTCAAAATAATGGTTTTTTGTTCTTCGGATCAAAATTCACAAGAAATTCGGCATGAAAAATGAAGTGTTTCTATGAATTTTGTTATGAATTTTGGTTACAAAAACCAAAATCAAAATAAAATATATTGCAGGGACAAAAAACAAACAAAAAATTTTGTAGGGACTCAAATCAAAACACTCTACATTTACAGGGACTAAAAACATATTTAAGCCTAGTTGATATATTCAACATTGGCTTTTTATTTTCAAGCATTTCTTTATGTAATACATCATATATTTGCTACTATGATTTTAAAATTTAAAAGAAAAGGAAAAAAAAATCCCAAGGAGTTGACTTAGTAATGCATAACGATACTTGTAATAAATATAAAAAATAACATAATGAATGACATAAATTATTTAATTAAAAATTTATATTACCTACTATTTATTATTAATCATTTTCTCCCTCGTTCGATATACTTCTAGATTTATCTCTTAATAGTGGCAGTTCTAACCGCCGCTAAAAAATGTAGACTGTGCTATTATTAAGGATATATGAAAAAAATTATATTTATATTGATCGCTAATAAAATTATTTAATACAATGTTGTTATTAAAAATCTATATTAATTTTTATCAAAAAAATTAGATTCAAATTATATATACAAAATATTTCATTAATTGATAATCAAAATCAAAATTGGTGAAAACAAACATATTTTCGGTATTTCAATTTCTTAAAAATAGAAAATTAGAATTCAAGACAAACACATTTTCAAAATTTTGAAAATTTAAAAATGAAAACCTTTTTTAGAAAATGAAAAAAATGAATAAATAAAAGCAGAAAATACTTTTATAAAGTAAATGAGCCCCTAGTTTTTTTTGGATTAAACGACCTCACCGGTTTCCGGTTCAACTTATTGAACCGATCCGGGTTTTATACTAGGGATTAATATTAAGTTCGAATTTCATTTTTCGGGTCCTAGTACAGATGGTTAGCGGGGGAGGGAAAAGTTAGAGGGGAAGGGGAAGTGGAGTAGTACGGGTTGAGCACTTGTTTCGAGTTTGCCAATTTCTTACGTATGTTTCTGTGAGGTATGTTTCTGCAGACAAGTTCGAATTTCATTGATTTGATTCAATTATATTTGAATATGTGGAAAAAAATTTAAATTTATTTAATTAGTCTCACATTTGTCGGATTGAACCAAATCAATGAATACCCTTGGGAATTACTAATACCACAACTTTCGAGTAGGGGTGGACACCAGTCAGATACGGTCGGTTTCGGGCCAAAAAACGGCAATCCGAAGAAACCCATTGTGTGTAAATCTCAGCCCATCTCCGTCCGTTTAGGTGTTCGGTGTGCTCAGGTGAAGGTTTGTACGGGTGGCAGGTGGGTCGGGTGGGTTAAATCGGGTAAAGAAAGAGGGAAAGAAGAAGGGAGAGCTGCTCATGATTTCGTTTGTTTCCTACCTCGGACTGCAACTGCGTTGTCCCTGCTCTCTCCCGCAGCGGAGAAGAAATGCAATTACACATGGACACACCGTTAAAGTGAGAAGAAATGCCTCCTTAAAGCCTCTGAAACAACAAGGTTTCTATTTGTCTGTGTTTATGGAGTGAATCTGTAAAGTGAAAAGACTAAAGTTGAAAAAAGAATCAAAAATAAACTTACGTTAGTTTCCAAGGAGAGATAAATGAGTTGGCTTCCACTTTCCACTTTCCAAGAGAGAAATAAAGTTGGAGTAATTTTTTGATATAAAGACTGCAGTGCAAACAACAAAGGGTGACTCTTGGGAATACATGGATTTTAATGAGGCGTGGGGAACAACTGTAAACCAGTTAATAAAAATTGTTGAATACTAACCACGTGACTTCACTATTTCTGAGCGTTCTATCTTCTCTATACGGTCATATTTCGGGCTGGTTCGAGTATCGTTGGTTCACTTTCGCAAAACCGCACCTGCCCAAATGAACTCACTGTAAACCTTTTTTTGTTGCGCGGGTACCCGACACCCGACCCAAACCACCCACAAAACCCATCATGGTTTCGGTTGTTACGGGTTTCGGTCGGGCCTGCATATGTTGTCCACCCCTACTTTCGAGTGCCGATTTGACTTGGGTAACATTTGACATATGGACGAAAAGAGACATGATAAGTTGATAACCTATTCTATCTTTATTTATTTTTTGTGTAGATATTCTATCTTTATTTTTTTATTTCACTATTTTAGTAGAATCAAAATATACCATTTTTACTATATGACTTGTTTTATTTTAATTTCGATATGATCAACAAAACATTGAAAATAATTAATGTGTTCTGTTCTGTCATATTAAATATATTTATTAAATACTAAATCGCACCTTAATCAAATTTTAAAAGTCTAAGTGTAGTGTATATGAATGTAAGATTACTTGATTGTGGAATTATTTCAAATAAGTGACAGGAATCGATAGTATTTGACTAGTGCATAACAAATATTTATACAAAGAGTGAATCACTAACATGGTCTCCGGATTAGTAGAATGCCGAAAACTGAATCCCTAACATTATGCATGCCAAAAAATTATCTAAGTTTGAAATTGTTTGTCAAACAAGGTCATCTCCAATGGAGTACCCACCAAATGAGTACTTAAGTGAGTCACATATGTACACATCACTCATTTTTTACTTTTTCAACTTCAGTACTCCCTCTGTTTTCATATATAAGCAACAAAACACTTTTTTAGTTCATTGAATAACTCATGTATTTATAGACCAAATACATGAGTTATTCAATGAACCAAAAAAGTGTTTTGTTGCTTATATATGAAAATGGATGGAGTATCTAATAAGCACCCAATACCTCCAACTCAACGCCTCCAAAAAATTTATTAAATAAGTCCCACCAATAACTAAAGAACATCGTATTTCAACAAAAAAATTATTTATTTATTGAAAAGCTGACATGCAGGACCAGCGTTAGAGGAGAGAGAATGTATCTATAGAGGTACTCAACCCCAATAGGTACCCATAAAAAAAATTCCCCACAATAGGTACCCTTCCAAATAGATATTTATTACGGACTGAGCCAAGAATCATAATCGGATTGGACTGGTAGAGTAGCCTAGAAACCGAAGACATTAAGCTCTTAGAGCAATCTCAACCGTTCGATATATCCAACAACGATCCACTTCTAACGCCGGGAATTGCAGGCTTAAGTAACCGTTTTTCCCTCCAAAAATATGTCGAGCCAACCTATATAAAGGGACTTTTTTTTGAATGGACCTACATAAAGGGACTACCCCTTCAGAATCAAGGTATGCACTATTCACCACCTGCATAACTCATTTAGGTCTACTGACTTCGGCATCAGAGTATTTGCAAGTACCAACATCACCATCATCACCACCGTACTCCACCTTCATTTCCCAATTCTGTTCCACTCTAGCCATCTGTGAGATTCTCTTCTAATCAATACTCAAGGCTTTTAGTACTACCATTGGAGAGATAGAAAAGTGAATTGGGAGAATTCAAAAGTCACTTATTGAATGAGTGTACAGTCTTTAAATATACAAGCTGTGTAACTAAATGATAATCTAGATCCTAAAGTTAAGGCTAATTTAGTTGTATACATTTGAATATAAAACAGAATCAATCCGTAACTAACTATCATTTGAGCTGATCCTATCATAACAACTAAGATCTCTTATCTTATCTTTAACTCCCCCTTCAAACTGATGGGTGATATAATCACCCCAAGTTTGTCTCTAAGTTGATTGAATCTGGTATGAGTGAGAGGCTTTGTTAGACAGTCTGCGATTTGATCCACTGAGGGAACATAAGAAACTGTTACTTCATTTTGCAGAACCTGATCTCGAATGTAATGGATATCAACCTCAATGTGCTTTGACCGAGCATGCATTACTGGATTAGAGGCCAGTGCTTTTGCACTAAGATTATCGCACCAAAGTATAGGTTTCCTTAATAGAGGCAGCTTCAATTCCTGCAGTAATGACCTGACCTAAGCTACTTCAACTGCCAAATCCGCTAATGCTCTATACTCAAATTCAGTACTAGACCTGGAGACCAGTTTTTGCTTTCTTGCTGACCAGGCAACAAGAGTTTCACTAAGGAATACACAATGTCCAGCCATAGACTTTCTATCATCAATACTAGTAGCCCAATCAGCATCTGAGAACACCGAAACATCCAGATCAGTCGAAGGGTTTGATATGTAGGCAGTGATTGATGGTACCTTGAAGATACCTCAAAATTCTATTTATGCCTTGCCAATGATCATGGTTGGAGAGCTCATATATTGGCTGAGTTTATTCACTGAAGAGGCAATGTCAGGCCTTGTGTTGGTCAAATATTGAAGTGCACCTATGGCTTGTCTAAACATAGTTGGGTCTTTTATAGGTTCTCCCTTGGTGACAAATTGCCTTCCTGTTATCATGGGTGTTGGGCAGGCTGAGGTACTCTACATCTTGAATTTTCTCAGTAGGTCTCCAATGTACTTTGATTGCTTTAAGTACATTCCACTCATGTCTCTGTGAACTTCAATTCCTAGAAAGTAGTGTAGTTGTCCAAGATCTTTTAAGGAGAAGACAATGTTGAGCTGCTTGATGAATGCTTCCAGAAATTTCACATTGCTGCCAGTGACTATTATATCATCCATATATATCAAAAGAAAGGTTGTGTGATCAGTACCTCTAAGAATGAATAAGGATGAGTCACTTTTGGTGTTTTGAAATCCCCAACTCAGCAAAACATTTTTAAGTCTATCAAACCAGGCCCTTGGTGCCTGTTTTAGACCGTATATTGCCTTAGACAATCTGCAGATGTGATTGGGTCTTGCTGGATCAATAAAGCCTTCTGGTTGATGCATGAAAACTATTTCTTTAAGATGTCCATTGAGGAAAGCATTGTTTATATCTAATTGTCTGATTTCCCAGTTGAGATGTACAGCTACGGAAAGGATAATTCTCACTGTGCTTGCTTTAACCACAGGACTGAAGGTTTCCTCATAGTCTAGGCCAGCTGTCTGTTGAAAATCTTTAACAACTAGTCTTGCTTTCCTCCTTTCAAGTGTGCCATCAGCCTTGAATTTGTTTTTAAAAATCCACTTGGAATCAATGATGTTTTCTTGGTTGTTATGTGGAACCAAGTCCCAAGTTCCATTAGATATTAAGGCTTTGAATTCATTGTCCATAGTTGTCTTCCATTCTGGTCTTTCAAGTGCTTCTTTGACAAATTCTGGTTCTTTTTCTTCTGCACAGTTTTCTACTAGGCCAACATATGGTTGTTTCAGCTTGTGGATTCCATCTTTGCTCCTAGTGCACTTTCTGTGAGAATTCACTGATTCTTGATTGTCCCTTGCCTCAGTTTCTGGTTGAAAATCAGCATTGCTTGTGTTGTTGTGTGATCTGTCAATTGAGTTTTGAGGAGAGATTTCAGGTTGTTGTTCTTCATTTAGTTGTTGATCTGCAATTGAGTGTGTTGGTGAGGCCTGCAGGTTGCTAGTTTGATGAGATTGACCTTCTTCATGCCTTGTACAGTTGTTGGATAAATCTGGTTGATTTCCTTGACAGCTTCGAAAGTCCCTATTATTTATGGTACCTGCAGAACTGAAAGGAAAAGGAATAGATGCAGCTTCTGTTAGTGTTTTCAAGGGGCTTCTTGTGTTGAGGAATCCATCATGGAATAGAAAGTGATCTTCATTAAAGACCACATGTCTTGAGATGAATATTCTCCCATGAGAGTTGATGCATTTGTACCCCTTATGTGAGTTGTTGTATCCTAGGAACACACACCTTGCAGTGTGAAACTGAAGTTTGTGCTTGTTATAGGGCTTGAGGCGTGGATAGCAGGCACATCCAAAAGGCTTCAGGGCATTGTAATCCGGTTCCTTTTGAAACATCAGTGAGTAGGGACTCTCATTTTGAATGACAGGTGAAGGTAATCGATTTATTAGAAACACTGCTGTAGAGAAGGCCTCCCACCAGAAAGACAAGGGCATTTTGGCTTGTGCAAGCAATGTTAGGCCTAATTCAACAACATGTCTATGCTTTCTCCCAGTCCTTCCATTCTGCTGAGAGGTGTAGGGGCATGCCATTCTAAATTGGATTCCGGAATCTATAGCCAGTTTATGAACTGCTTTGTATTCTTCACCACCATCACACTGAATTGCCTTAATTTTCTTGTTAAATTGATTCTCAACCATGTTTTTAAATTGAGAAAAGGCATGAATAGTTTCTGACTTTTGTTTTAAAGGGAAAATCCATGTAAATCTGCTGAAATCATCAATGAAATGAACATAATATTTTAAGCCAGAGGAAGACACTAATGGAGCAGGGCCCCATACATCAGTATGGATTAATTCAAGGGGACCTGAGCATGTGAAGAATAATTTTTAAAAGGAAATAGATGCATTTTACCAAACTGACATGCTTCACAAAAACTAAATTGATCACTAGGTGAAATCTTCACATTACAATTCCTTAAAACTTCATCTAAGACTCTATTATTTGGAAGTCCAAGTCTTCTATGCCAGCTTTCCTTGACAGACACATAAGCACAGGGATCTTTTCCAGAATGTGAGTTGCCACCTGGGAGTTGATACAAGCCATCTTTAAGTCTCCCTTTTAGAAGAGCCTTCCCTGTCAACTTGTCCTTCACATAGCAACAATTTGAATCAAATTCAACAAAGATATTGTTATCAGCAGCTAGCTTAGAGATGCTCAAGAGGTTTTTGGTGATGTTTGGCACATATAAAATATCATGTAGATTTAGTGAGTTTAATTTGGATGAACCAGTAGCAACATATTTCAACTTCTCACCATTGCTAACCACTAGAGAGTTCTTACCATTGTGTTCAACTAGATCTTGGAATTTGTTAGTTTGGTTAGTCACATGATTGCTTGTACCACTATCAAAGTACCAATAATAGTCTTGAACCATGTTGGGTGAAGCTATGAATGCAGTGTGCTTTTCCTGCTTGCATGTCTGTCTCCTGAGATTGGCTTGTGTAAGACTTGTCAAAGCTATAGAAGCATTGCACTGCTGTGTGACCGAATTTGTTGCAGACCTGACATGTTGGTCTAGACATTCTTCCTCTTCCTCTGCCTCCTTTTGAACCTCGAAAATTTGAGCCTCTCCAATTGCCACGAGCACTACAAGAAAACACGCGGATACCGACGGCCTCTACCCGTCGCTAAAAAAGCACCTTTTCCGACGGCGAAAGCCGTCAGTAATGCCAATCCGTTGTGCTCTGAATGTTATCGACGGCTTAAATCCATCGGTAACATTCAGAGCACGACGGATTGGCATTACCGACGGCTTTGCCGTCGGAAAAGGCACGCTGCTTCGATTCCCATTTTTGAATACCGACGGGATAGCCTGTCGGTATTTGAAAATGCCTGTCGTTAACACTGTGTTTTTACTACTGACAGCCTTAGACCGTCGGTAACGCTAACAAGGCTATCGGTAATCGAGTATTAGCTGCAGGACCGAACCTGACCCTTTCCCCTTTCCCTTTCTTCTTCTTCTTCTTCTCTTCTGTTCTCTATTCCCTTTCTTCTTCTTATTCTCTGGTTCCCTTTCTTCCTCTCCCATTCCACCACTGCACCACCACCTTATTCAACCATGGCACCACCGCGCGTCTCCGCTTCCACCACCGTGCCACACTGCTATATTATTCGATAGCATCGCCGCGCCTCACCCACGCCACACCAGACTCTCCCACTGTCAACTTACAAAGAGCAACCACACTTTGCCTCCAAGTCGGTCCATCTCTCTGCCAAATCGACATACCGCAATTCCTTCACAAGGTCTATCTCTCTGCCAAATAGCACGCTTTAATTGCATTTTAATTGTTGCTTCTCTGCTATCTAAATTTTTTTAAATTGCTTTTGCTTTGCCATCAAAGAGAGGTAAACGATGAAACTGTAGAGGAGCAGTGGAACACCGATTGAATCTTGTCTTTGCTCTGCACCATCGTAAGGTAACATCAACTTGAATCTTTAGTTAGGAGAGGTTTCATTAATGTAGAGGTGGATCTGTTTTGCTTGTCCAACTTTTTCTTTTTTGCATATGATTTGATAAGTTGGTGTATTTTCCTGCTCAGCCTCATTTTCTTCATTGCTAATACTATGTAATTTGGTTAACATCTCACAGTAACAAATGTTTTTTTATTTGTTAGTTATTTTTGTTACGTTACGTCTTTGCACATAGGGCCATAGTATTTTCGATTATTTGTTCTAACTTGAAAGTTGAAATGATTGTGGGCATTGGTGCTTATCATTGGAAGATGCTTTTGGCTTACGGTGAGGCTGTTGCTCCATCTGAAGTGGTGGTGACCGAGAAGAACAAGGTTCTGCTTCTGCTAGCTTCACCGTTCCTGTAGCTGCTGGTTGCCACCTGGTTCTGCCTCATAGTTCCTCCTCTTCCCTGCTTCATCATTTTAGGTATTCTTTTTTATTTTGAGTTTCTTGTGGAGCTGAAACTCTTTCCTTTAGTAACATGTGAACCTTAGGTTCAAGTTAAGGATTTTGAATACCCTTATGAAATAAAGTTTATTATTATTGTTTTGATTGTATAGTGGGTCTGGTAAAGAGGTTGGCTTCCTGCCCCCAACCCCCCCACAACTTGTATGTTTGATGTCTGGTCCTTTGTGTGCTCCATTGAGCTCCAAAGGTATGAGTGTGATTATATGTTGTCCATTATCTTGGTAAGTTTTGAGGCTTGTCATAGAGCCCTAAATTCATAGTAATGATTTATGTTGAATTCCTTGATTTCCTATTTGGTTGCGTGCTATGCAAATGTTGCTCCAATTTTCGATGGAAACGATTAACCTCTCTCTGATGCATTGTAGCAAACTGTATAAAATGTCGTATTTGCCCTTTAAATTGGAAACCACATTTAGGCCGCACTTGAGTTTCCCTTATTGACAGTCTTGACAAGTCTTAATATTAATGATGACTCTAGACATAAGGTTTAGTGCTGAGGTGACGTGTTAACCAATATTATATGGTGTTTATGTGGCATTTAAACTCATTCCTCTGGTTCAGATTCCAATTTGTCAATATTGAATAAAATTCGCCACATAAAATTAGAGATCTTAAAGAATTAAGTGGATTTGCATCAACATTTTGTTTTATCATGCATTTTATTTGGGTTCTCACTTTAGGCAACATGCTCATACATACATGGGTTAGGATTCAGATCTAATGACAATCTGCTCATTCTTTCATTCTCTATGCAAGTTTGGTAGACAATAACTGCTGCCATATTTTTCAAGATGATATGTGTATTGTTTTCAATGCATGTTATTGGGGTTGAACTCTACCACGTTTACTTTCTTTTGAAAACATGAAGGTTGTTTTAGTGCTTTCTTCATTTTTCTAGTATCTTTTTTTAGTTAATCTCCATTCTTATTCTATTTTAATTAATATTCTTCGTCCCTTTTCTTTTGTTCATGTTGAGAGTGTGGTGTCAATGGATGGAGTTTGGAAAGTAAAATGATGCCTACAATAATAGTTGATATTCAAAGACTTGGGACAAAGTTATAGTTGAAATTGTCTATTATTCAAATGCTTAAAGTTATAGGTGACTTTGAAATTTTTCCTCCTCTTTCGGATAATTGGTCATGCTCCTAATCTTGCCTCCTTTCTCCAATAAGAAATGGAAGACTAGGATATGATATATTCTAAAATATAAGAGTAAGTGAAAGATTACTAGTATTTGGTTTTTAAGAGTAAGTGAAAGAAAGAGGAACAAATAGTTGAATTTAAATTTGTTTCCACAAATGCAACAACCTATTCATTTCCAAGAATCAATCTCCAAAAAGAGGGACTACTAGTATTTAGTTTTTATGATTTAAAACTTTGTCGTTTAATATTTGATATTTGTGATTTAAAACATCGTTGTGTTAATAAACGACAAAGAATACTGTGTACGATTGATGTGCATAAACCAGCAAAATTTGTAGAAAACTCATTTGCGAATCAATAAAATTGCATTTTCAGTACAAACATTTCGATAGCACCTCGTACCCTAGGTCCCAAAGGTTCATGAAATTTTTGTTAAAATTAATAGCTAATCTTAATTACATATTATAGACTGAGCTTATGTAGTTATGAGTTTAATTTGGTTTTCCAATCTTGTCTGCACAGTCTGAGCTTTAGTAAGAGCTCGGTTCTTACCTCCCTCTTCGATTCACAATCCCGCCGGCACTGCGCCGTTTGGGTAATGATTTTTTTTTCTATTTATATTTGCTTTTATTGTTCTTCTGTAGTTCTTTGAGTTTAATCTTGTGTTTGTGATTACTACTGCAGTGACACAGCTCGGCCTCTTCCTTCCTCCAGTTTGCCGCACGCCACATTCTTCTCTTTTGCAGGTATGGATTAATTCCTTTCCTTTAGTAACATGTGAACCTTAGGTTCAAGTTAGGGATTTCAAATACCCTTATGAAATAAAGTTTATTATTATTGATTTGATTGTATAGTGGGTCTGGTAAAGAGGTAAAGTTTCTTTTGGTCTGGTAAGGTTTATTATTATTGATTTTGATGGATATGCTCAAAATGAGAAGTGTCAAACTCGTAAGCCATGAATATAGACTTTTGGAATTTGAAGAGCTATATATGTGTTGTCGGTAAGCTGCAGGTACTGCATGTTCTAAAGTCTGCATAACCCTTGCTTGAATTATGGCTTAAATATGATAGCAATGATGTTGAGAAAAGTGTCATTTTGATTGGGTAAAATTCTGGGTTGATTTGGTGCCTTAAAAGTGAGTTATATTGAACGAATTATTTGAGTTATTTGAGTTGTACTGAATGTTTGTGTATTTTGGTTTCAGTTAATTTCAAGCTTTGCGAAAATTCCCACTGAAGTGTCGCCGCCGCCACCAGCACTCAGTTGTTCTGCACATTATGTACTCTAACGAAAAGTCGGTTGACTCATTGGGTAGAAAAGTGTTGTCTATTCACCCCCACACCGATATTTTTTATTTGATTTCCTCCATAGTTCTCTCCACAGAGGGAATTTTGAAGTGATGTATGTTATAAGATTATTTTGTTGTTAGTGATTTTGTGCTTTAAATAGTATTATTGAATATTTTTCTGTCATGCTTTGATGCTTGAAATGTTGGTTCTTTTTTGGGTGGGAAAGGGTTAGTTGTTGACCCCCTACACCGACATATTTCTTTGCGCTATACTATGTATTAATTTATCGTGTAAATGAATATTTGGCATCACAAACTATTAATATTAGCGTATAGGTAGGCTTCCATCTCAAGTACTTAATTATTTACAAAGATTGTAGGAAGAGGAAAAAAAGAGAAATTGGGAAGTTAACATCATTTCCCTTGGCATCCTACAAAAGAAATAAAAAATAAGTAAACAATTACACTAAATATAGAGGCACAACTTCATTATAAAAGAATTCATAAAAAGATAAATCAAATTACACTAAAGTATCTCTCAATTTTCCCTCTGCATATTTTCTCTCGTTTTCTCACCTTTTCTCACATTTTCCCACTAAATACAAATTCTAATATTTAGAAACAAAGAAACTGAAGTTGAAGAGGAACGAATGTACCTTTTGTAAAGCATGATCAAAATCCTCCAACTTGCCAAACTCCCTCTCAAAGCGTAGTCATGAGTTGCAAATGTCCTGAATGAATCTGTTTTTTAGGAAGGGAAGGTATCATCTAATCCAAACAGTATTGAAAAACAACTAAAATGTAACCCGTAATATTGGCTACACACGACAACCCAATCTTCGTATCATTTTCTCGAGGAGAAATTAGAAAATGAATTTCGGTTAGATTGATTCTCGTATAATAGTTGTATAATATTTGTATAATAGTTGTTGCTTGATTCTCGTATCTTGATATTTGATAAAATTTTGGTTAGATTCATTTCCTTTTGTTCTCTGGGTGCATACTTGATTGCCTTGTTCCTAACTTCGATCATTTTGTGTACTCAGAGACCAATGGGAAATGCTGCCGAAATTTTGTCAAGTATAAGATATGAGAATTAAGGAATGACTATTATACGAGTTCTAAAAAAGTTTTTCCTCGAATGGGATAGGGTCATACCATTTAAAGAAAGAGAGCGGTTGTAAGAATGTCGTGCTGCTGAAATTGTCATTTTTTTTTGACATGCAGAAGATGGAATTTTTTCCTTCGAATCGTAGTTGGACGTACGATAGGTTGTATTCGGAAAGAGGGGGTTTGAAACAATCTTTTTGTAATGGGATTGATCACTTCGTTCAAGTCACAATGGCACACGAAGATTTCGAAATTAATGGAGGGATTAGATGTCCGTGCCTTAAATGCGATTGCAGAAAGATCAAGAGCCCAGGTGAGGTCATCTTTGCACTGCAGAGTTGGATTTATGCCTAATTACTGGATTTGGACTAGACATGGTGAAGAGTTACCTCGGGTTGAATTAGGGGTTGGCGATAATTGCACAGGTGCTTCAAGCAATTGCGTAGATACGGGATATGGTGAGCAGATTGAATTGATGCAAGATATGGTTTGTGATGCCTTGAGGGTCAACATATCATTCGAGGAGCCACAGTATGATGACACAGATGAACTTCCAAATGAGACTGCACAAAGATTTTATAATCTCTTGTTAGAAACAAATAAGTCGTTGTTTGAAGGGTCTGCCGATTCTAAGTTATCAATGTGTGTGAGACTTTTAGCTCTCAAGTCCAACTGTGGTGCTACAGATGTGTGCTTAGATCTCGTAACGAAGATGATGTTGGACTCGTCACCTATCAGAGATGGTTTGCCAAAAAGTTATTACGAGGCTAAAAGCTTAGTGTCCAAATTGGGGTTGGAATCTAAAAGGATTGATTGTTGTGTGAGAGGGTGTATGTTATATTACGACAATGAATTTGGCAAAAAGCGATAAGCCTTGTGGTTGAATGCAAATTTTGTGGTGAGCCAAGGTATATGTCACATACTGATAATGGGAAGGGTAGACAAAAACCAGTTCCACGGAAGGCAATGTTTTATTTGCCAATTATTCCAAGGCTGCAGAGAATGTTTGCGTCAACACAGACTGCAGACAAAATGACTTGGCACTATGAGAATAAAAGCACTTCAGGTATGTTGCGACATCCATGTGATGGTGAAGCTTGGAAGCACTTTGATCGTGTGAATCCCGAATTTGCAGCGACAGGAGGATCTGTACCATTTGCTAGCTCGCGAGCCGCCTCCTCCACCACCTCCGCCTCCGCCTCATAGTACTGGTGATCATGTCGATGATGCAGATGGTGATCATGATCAGGACTATCAGGACTATTAGTTATGTTTGTATCGATATTTTTTTATATTTTAGGATATCTTTTTATTCTTGTTTTGTTAAATCGAATTTTTTATTTATTTGTTACGTTTCTTTTTTTAAATTTGTTTTATAGTTTACGTTATCGCATTGCATTTTTAAATACAAGAATAAATTAATAATTAAATGTAATAACTAGTAATCGTTAATTAAATGGATAAATAAATTAAATTGATTACAGAAATTAAAATTAAATAATTTAAAAAATTAAATAATTTTTTTAATAAAAATTTAAACAATTTTCAATTCAAAAAAAAATTTTAAAGTTCGGCTTTACCGACGGTCATGGCCGTCGGAAATGTCAATTGTTGTAGACTCGGCATTACCGACGGGTTAAAGCCGTCGGAACATACCGAACGATTATACTGACAGGCCAAAGCTGTCGGAACTTACCGAACGATTATACCGACGGGTTAAAGCCGTCGGAAATTACCGAACGATTATACCGACGGGGAAAAGCCGTCGGTACGCATTTGCGACGCGCGTTTTACCGACGGATATTAGCCCGTCGATAATCCGTCGGAATTTTTGGATTACCGACGGCATTTGTGGATTACCGACGGCTTTTGGCCGTCGGTAATCCCGCGATTTCTTGTAGTGGAGGAGTGAATCTGTTGCCTCTGTGATCAGTTTTATTGGCCACATTTGCTGATGCATTGAGAGTGAGGTTGGAGAAGGTGTTCAATTGTTCAAGTTTGCTTTCAAAAGCCTACAATTGTGCCTGCAAATCAACCTAACTAAGAGCAATTTTGTCAGATAGTTGAACAACTATAGGATTGTAATCTACATCCAAACCTGTCAAGGTTTGAATTATCAGATCAAAATTTGATTTTGGGCTGCCTGCAAGTTTGAGTTTGTCAGCAAGGTTCTTCATTTTGACTAGACACTCTTCCATCTTCGTGTCTCCTTTGCGGGTGCTGTGGAACTCGAATTTGAGATAAGTGATCCGAGATTTTGTGTGTGCACCAGCCAAGTTTTGAGCTTCTTCCCAAAGGTCTTTGGATGTGTCACAATGAAGCAACTGAGTGGCAATATCAGTTGTCATAGAATTGATCAGCCACCCGAGAAGTTGTTGGTCATGGGCCTGCCAATCTTCATATTCTGGATTTGTTTTCTTGGTGGAGTTTTCAGCAGTGATATATTGTTCAGGACACTCCTTTGTCCCAAATATGTAGCCATCGAGCCTGCTCCCTCTAATCAATGGTAGGACTAGCGATTTCCACAGAGGACAGTTATCTCTGTCCAGCTTGACAGAAACAGTTGAGGGGAGATCGTTTCTTTGGTTTGAGTTGGTAGCGAATGCCATAGCTTTCTGGATCGTGAGCCTTCAGGGCGAATTGCTCTGATGCCAAGATAGAAAAGTGAATTGGGAGAATTCAAAAGTCACTTATTGAATGAGTGTACAGTCTTTAAATATACAAGTTGTGTAGCTAAATGATAATCTAGATCTTAAAATTAAGGCTAATCTAATTGTATACATTTGAATATAAAATAGAATTAATCTGTAACTAGCTATCATTTGAGCTGATCCTATCATAACAACTAGGATCTCTTATCTTATCTTTAACTTGGAGATGTCCATCCTCTGTCAACTCTAATTAACTAACATTGTTAGAGAGGATGACGTGACACGTTATCTATCCTGCTAGCTTCCACAAATTAAAACGATAAAAGGAAAGGAAAAAGGCAAACTAACTGGGCCAAATACGGCCAAAATTGCCAAGGAGTGAGCGGATGAACTTTGTAGTAAAAAATGAATCAGTACAATCTGTGAGTGAGTGGATCCAGTCCCAAGCGTGTGGCAGCAAAGAGAACAGTGCAGTGCAGTGCAGAAGTGCAGATTGCAGAGAGAGACACTGAAGGAAAGGAGGACAAATGCCAGCTCTGAGAAGCACAGAAGGAGAGAAGGATAGGGAATTTAATTAATATATATATATATATATTATTAGCTAGTTACCATGGCGATAATTGAAGGAAATGGAACTTTGGTCCCACGCAGGCTAGGTACCCTCCAAATCAGCACTGGGTCCATGAACATGGCATGGTATTCTTTTCGATAATATGAATATCACTAACTGTCAATTTTGTTATGCTTGACAAGTCAGGTGCACGAGCACCCGCGGCATCTAATGATACGTGGTGGTACGGATACCATCGTAAGTATCACTCTTTTCCCCTTCGTAACTTCCATCTTCTCACCATTCGCAAATGCCAAACACAACAACACATCTTGGAGCAGTACATACATGCAACTGTTTTAATTATTTCTCCCGTGTATTTGTGCGTAAGATAACTAAACCTTGATATATATATATTTTTCCTAAAGTCACATAATTACTTTATATCTGGATGAGACGTCAGAATGTGGGCAAAATAATAAAATAATTAGACCAATTATGTAGCAAACAATTATTAACCATATGCAAGGTAATACGTACGATTCAAAATTTTGTATAATATTCTTGCGTCAAAAAAGAACTTTGTATAATATTTGTATTGTGCATGCTATAGCTTCCGAATTAATTTGGCATAACTAAATTGAAATTTATTAAAAAAAAAATTGTCCAATAATAATATTACTGACGACTAACAAAAATACTAATTCACCAGTAATTTGGTTAGTTTAATTTAAAAAATTCATGAATCTGTGTTTGGAAATGCAAGGACATGATATTCAGACAAAAAAACAATATTTTTTTTTCAATTTGAATAAAATTTATTTTAAAGAATTCGACATGACTTCATTTTTTTTCCCAAAAATCAATGACTTATAATATCGTGTACGTAGACATATTTATATGTTATATGTGTAAATGATTTTTCTCAAAGTTTCAATAAAACATATATCCTTTTTTTTTTTACCAGATAAAACATACTATACGATGCAAATTAAAATGCGTGTACTTAACACGGACACGAGACAAAGCGAAGCCAAAACCATGCATGTGTTTGTGTTTCTGTTTGTCGTTTTTTTTTTTTTTTGATAAGATAAGGGGCCAAAAGCCCTGTTTGTCGTCTCTTTTAAACATCCAGGTTCTGGACCGTTGTTCTCAACTTTTTTCTTATAAAAAAATTAAACAATAATAGTAATTAAACGAAGTTGTTTCCAGAAACCAAATCAACTAATGAGTGATTATCTAACACGTGATGTTTCATTTCTCTTTGTATCAACAAAAATACACCTACGATCTCGGGCATTAAAACTGTGATAGTCATTTTGATACAAAATTTGCGGTCTCAACAAAAAAAGGGGTCTCGTATAAGTTTCTGATTATTGTCTATTTCTCTCGATCTATCTGTATCGCACTTGTTCCCTCATTCTATTTCTCTCTAATCTTTTATATGTTGATCTCTCTCACTCTCTGTGTCTCAGCTCTTCCTTTTATCTCTTTGTGCCACCGAAAACATGGGTTCTCCATCATCTTCCCCCTTCCCATCACACACCAGTCACCGTCACGGACCCACTTGCAAGCCGACATAGCTATCGAGAGTGACCCACTTCCCAGCCACCGTAAGCCTCCATCATTTTGTTAAAAAAACGTCAAATTCGTAGAAAAAATAGTATGATGAAAATGACTTTGAATGCATATAATCGGAACTTGAATATGTTGATGAGTCTTTTAAAATTCATTATTTTTTATATATTGTAGATCAAACAATTAGCTAATTACTTAATACAAGATTTGAGCAATATAGTATATATGAGGATATTTTTGGATTTTTTATTAGTATTGAAAAGTTTAGATTATTCTTTGTTAATGACTTCAAATTATGTTGCAAACATCTTGAAACTTACCTAAAACATGATAATTCTTATGATCTTGATGGTGAAATTCTATTTGAAGAATTAAAAGTCCTTTGAGAGATTTTAACAGTTGAATCAAAATTAAGTTATATGATATTATGTTCTTTGAAGACATTTAATTGTTTTCCCAATGCATCTACGACTTAATATTAATTATCCTTGTTACAACTGTTGAAAGTAATTTTTCTAAATTTAAATTGTTAAAAGCTTAATTGTGTTCTACTATGTAACAAGATAGATTAAATAGTTCTACTTTGATTTCTATCAAAAATATTTTTTTAAAGAACCTTGATTATGAACAGATTATTAATGATTTTGCCAAAAAAATGCATAAAAATATAATATTTAAATGATTACGAGGAACTATTTTTTTAGTTTGCCCAGGGCACCCAAAATACAAGGACCGTCCATGATGTCAATACCTTCTTGTACGCGTATAAGACTAGTTTTTTTTTGGTAAGCCTTGTATATGACTAGTCACTAGTGCAGAAAAGTCATTTAACGTCGGTTAAATTGGACATTTTACGTCGGTTATTGAACCGGCGTGTATAGTCCCAACGTTGTATGTTGGGACCTTTTACGCCGGTTAAATAACCGACGTTAAAGTCACTTTTAACGCCGGTTTTACCTATAATCGGCGTAAAAGTGATACGTTAATTTAAAAAATGTCACTGCGTAACTTTTTACGCTGGTTATTGACAAAACCGACGTTATAAATCTATTTTTTAGGTATGTTTCGCACTAGTGAGTTAACAGAGTTATTTACTAATTAAACAGCATAAATATTATTCTTATTCTTTTTTATCGACAGGATAAATATCCTTCCTCTTACGTACCGTAACTAAAACACAAGCATATAATATATTTTCAGTATATGTCCTTTTTTTGTCTTAATTTGAGTATGTATCAATTTTTAATCGATTGTTTAATTAAATAAACCTATTTTTGTGACTCTAGAATTCACGTTTAACTACTGTCTTTTTTGGTTTTCCAGTCGGGCATTCTCCACACACAATTACATAGACTAATTCATTCGAGTATCTAGAGCACATTTAGGATTGTCTCTCTTATATAAATGGTCAATTTTCATACACGCGTCAAAAATTGAAAACCTGACCACCAGTAGTGGAGCTTGAATGAATTTTTTGGGACAGCCAAATAGTTAATTAGTATATTTAAGTAATATACTTATACATATATTTCATATATATTAAAAAGATTGTTCGTAGTGGTTCTGGTCCTATTATACTATGTAGATGTTCTCAGTTCGAATCCTACTTGTAATTTTTTTTTCCATTATTTTTGCGCTACAATAGAAATGGAAGAAAGTATAACCTATAGAAATCAACCCCGGTTCCACCTAACTGCAAAAAAAAAAAAAAGCTTCGCCATTGTGCCATCGTAAGTATTTACAACATTGAAGGCAAGCATAGTGACGCAAACCGCCTCTACTCCTCTCTTCCTTTTTCTTCATTCACCGGATGGGGTATTTTTGGCCATTTTTTGGTCTGGAATCACCCCTTTACATCGTTTTTTCCTCTTATTTTATCTAAATAAGTGGTTTTTCCATTTTTCTTTCGTGTTTTTTCGTGATTTCGTCGTCTGAGTGCGACGTTGTTTTGTTCGTCGTCTTGGTGCGGCGTTGTTTGGTTTTTCGTCTTGTTGCGGTGTTCGTTTGGTTCAGATTGATAGATCAGCTTTGATCCATTACAGATTCAATCAAGACTTGGGCGTCAATGTTACAGATCCGGAGGCATGGGTATCCCAATCACTTTGATTTTGTCACATTTGTAGGCATTTTGCCGTTTTATGCTATTAACCTGGGTGCTGTGAGTTTATTCGTAGATTCATCCTTTTCAGTTTTTAGCGATGTTGAATTTTTGTTGATTTCGATGTATTTTACCAATTTAAATGAACACCACAACAAAATGTTTAAAAGACAACGCCACTTTAAGCAGCGCTTATAATGGAAGTGCTGTTTAAAGTTGTACTAAAACAAATAAACAGCGCTTAATAGGAAAAAAAACGCTAATTTTTGGTCCTATCAATAAACAGCGCTTAAGTGGAAAAACGCTGTTTAAAGTTGTACTAAAAGAATAAACAGCGCTTAATAGGAAAAGCGCTAATTTTGGTCCTAACAATAAACAACGCTTCCACTATGAAACGCTGCTTATTGTCAATTTGGTCCAACCAATAAACAGTACTTCCACTATCAAGCGCTGATTATTGTCAATAAACAGTTCGGCGAATATTTAATACCTCGCGTTCTTTCCCTTTCATTTCCAGAATCCTTGTTCCTCACTCTCGTTCCATTTTCTGGAGACTCTCCATCTCTTCACGCTCCTCTAGATCTCTTCACACGCTTTCTGCTCCCATCTCTTCACGAAACATCTCCATTCCCTCTCTTCACGGCGCATCACGGCAAACGGCAAACGGCGCACCGCCTCTTCACAGCGAACCAACGCTCGCGTTCTCTTTCTCCTCCACGACGCACCATGACGAACGGCGCACCTCCTATTCACAACGAACGAACGCTCACACTCTTTTTCTCCTCCACAGCGCACCACGGCGAACGGCGCACTGCCTCTTCTCAGCGAACGAATGGCGAAGATCTGGACTCCTCCACGCCTCTTCTCAGTGGTTTTTCTTACTTTATCTGATTTTTATTTTTTTTATTTCTTCTGATTTTTATGTTGTTTGATTTGTTTTTGAAGATCTGTACATGAAGATCTGTTTTTCGAAGATCTGTACATGAAGATCTTACTTTCATATGGTGAGTTTTGTCTGTGTTGATTTCCTCAATTTTTGTCCAAATCCTAACTTCGTCTCTGTATTCTATGATTTTAGTGAGATCCGAAAACTTCCATTCCAGCGTGATTCTGTGATTTCGTCTTTGTATTGCGTGATTCTGTGTATCAGCTTTGGATTGCTTCTTGTTATGCTTTGAAGAAGGGGCAGAACAAGAGAGCAATGATTGAAGAAGGGGCAGAGCATTTGAAACGATTGAAGAAGGGGCAGAACGAGAGAAGAACGAGAGAAAGATCGTAGCTTAGGTTTTTTCTTGGATCTGTATTCAATTTTTATTTTTCTTGGATCTGTATTGAAAGAAAAATCTAGTACTGTTTCTATGTTTTATTCATCTTGTAAGCAACGATTTGTTAAGCAAAGATTGAAGGACTTGGATGTGTTTCTGTGAATTTTCTGTGAATTTGAATATGGTCTTTCCGGTTTAGTCTCAAACAATGACGTCTAAGTGAATTCCATCTGTATTGCTGGAAAAAAAGGTGAAAAACAGCGCGCTACTTATTGATGCTAAAAAATGACAATAAACAACGTTTCTTTAATGGAAGCGCTGTTTATTGATGTCGAAAACTAACAATAAATAGCGCTTCCTTAAGGAAGCACTATTTATTGTCAGTTTTCAGCATCGCTTCAAAAACGCTTTTTTTAATAGCATTCAGCAGTGGCTGAATATTCAGCGTGTTTAAGCGCTGTTTAAGCTAAAAAATAAGTGTTATTTATTGTTTTTGTTGTTGTAGTGGAATGAGTATCTTTTTTAGTAAAAAAAAAAGGCAAGCATAGTATATATATATATAAATAAATACTAATGATACAATATGTAAAAAAAAAAACTTGGGAGAGCCATGACTCCTCCTTGTCCTCAAGAAAATCCTTCCGTGCCGACCACATATTTAAGAGACCTGAGCCACTTACATGGCAACGGGGCGGGTTTTGCCTCCCCGTCCCCACCCCCATCTCTGACGGGGTTGAAATATGGGTACCCATCCCTGCCTCTGACAGGGTCGGGTTTCGCTGCAGGCCCACGACTCCGCTCCATATATGGAAAAAAAATTAAAAAATTATATTTATGATAATTAATAGAATAAAATCATAATTATTATACAATGATAATAAAATAAAGCGTTTAGGCCAAGAGCTGCCCCTGTTCAGTGTGTTCCCCACGAGGTTTCTTGGCTTAAGCCTCCGTCAGGTGTTTATGTTCTCAACGTGGACGGTAGTGTGCTAACTAACCCAGGCAAGGCCAGTTTTGGTGGTCTAATCGGGGACCAGGATGGGAGTTTTTACCATGGATTTTATGGTAGTGTGGGAATATCCAACATTGTTCATGCTGAGATTATGGCAATCTACAGGGGGTTGTATTTGAGCTAGGAGGTGGGTATCAGACACCTTAAATGCTACTCTGACTCTTTGGTCGCGGTCAAGCTTACCTTGGAGGGAGCCAATCATTTTCATCTCTATGCCAATGAGCTCGCTTTCATCAGAGAATTTTTTGCTAAGGATTCGGTGCTGAGTGTCCACCACACTCTCCGGGAAGGCAACCAATGCGCAAACTTTCTAGCTAAACTTGGTGCTCACAGCGAGGACCCGCTTGTTGTTCTAGATGAAGTACCCACTGGCCTGTACCTGCTTTTAATGGCGAACGCCATGGGTATTTCATTTAGACGTGATTAGTCTCTGTTCTTCTTCTCCTCTTTCTGTCTTTGCTTTCTTTTTTCATGATGTATACAACAACGAAAAAGTCAAAATAAAATTTTCTATTAAAAAGAGATTAAAATTAAAATAAACAAAATATATAAAACAAAATAAACGAATATACATGCATAAAATAAAAAAGCAACAATTTATATTTAAGCAAGCGGGTTTAGGTCGGGCGCAAGGCGGGTATCGATATCCCCAACCCCGCCTCACCACCAGTCAAAACGGGTTTTCCTTATCAAAATTGGGGCGGGGCCGAGTTCTGTTGCCAAGCTTAGTTACCGCTCGAACCACACCAGTTTGATCATTTAACTTTAATTTAATTACACTGCAATTAATTAACCACTTTTTGATAGACTTAAATATTACTAACTTATATGAAATGTGTAAATATTTAAAATGTTTATCTTTTAAATAAGGTCACGGTTTTTAAGTTTTGTTAATGAAGAGATTAGTCGCACAATATAGGATCTGTAGATCTACGTCTACCTCCACATAGGTATGCAAACTAAAGATAAATCATTCAAATGAACCAACCAAATTAAGCAGGCGGCCACAGAGACACGCACACGTTGTGCGAGCTGGGTCCAATGGGTTCACGTCACGGGCCAGACCTAATCTACAATTGAGTAGACCGTGGTGGGGCTGAAGGAGCTAGCGCGTGGTGAACGGTGATGGGAGTGGGACCATGCTAAGGAGCGTGCAAGCAGGAGCATGTGATCATTTCCCAAAGGAAAAGGAAAATAAAGGTGTACGTTAGAACGGGACGGGGGCCGATAGAGAGAGATGGAGAGGTGAGATTGTCTGTATCCGTATCAAGTCACCCTCATGGGGTCACTCCCTCTGCTTAACAACCAGCCTGTTCCACTTCCTCCACATGCATCAACGTAGCAGTCTGTTTTTTTTTTTTTTTTTTTTTTGCCCCTTTTTCAAACAAAATATCAAGTAAGGCTAGTTTTTTTTTTTTTTTTGACTGAATCAAGTAAGGCTAGTTATTATTTATTTTTCATCAAGTTTAGTCAATTCAAATAAAAATTGTGAGACTTGACGTATTTACCTAGTTTTCTGTTTATGAATATTACTTATTGTTACATTTTTTTTATTTATACAAAAAATTAACAAGCAGTTTTTTTGACAGAAAATTAACAAATAGTTTAAAAACTGGTAAATATGATTTTAAAATTAAAGCAAACTTCCTAAATTAATTAATTATTGATTTTTAACGAAAAATCATATTCACGTATAAAGTTAATTTTCACTCTTTATAAGATTTACAAGCAAAGTTGACTTAGATACGTGCAAACGAGGGTATGCAAATGCACTTTCTTACTTTGATGAAATTACAAATAATATGTTGAGTTTTTGTTTTTTCGTCTCCTTTATTTTTTGAATGTACTAGCCCAATTTTTATATATTTTTGTATCCTATCACTTATGTCCAATTTTAAATTGTTGTGATTTTAACATTTATGTCCTTATGATAATTATTATTATCATTATCAAATTTTATTTTTTTAAATAGATTGTCCTCATTGGTCATGGCTCATGGATCCACCACTATAACTACAAGCATATATAATATTTTAAAAATGATAAAAATAATAGATTGAAAATATGCGCTTTTTCATTGTCATCATTTTCAAATCATAAAATGGAAAAAAATTAGACTAAATCATATTATCAAACAAACTCATTTACCTTTAAAAATTGTTACGCTTTTGATTATTATATATAGGTGTAAAATTTATGCTATTATAAAATTATGTATTACAATATATTTTAATAAAAATTGATCTAATATAATTATATTAACATAATTACGCTTATCAAAAAAATTATCAACTTATAAAATTATAGTTAGTGCATTAAATTGTCTTCTTGTTATAAACACGCAGCTTTGACATAAGTAATAATTTATTTACATTCTTTGACTCAACATTAGTTGATTGGGGTGTAGTAAATTTAGATTGCAATACCACGGACTTTAACTGCATTGTGGTGAACATTACTTAGCTACCAGCTAATTAACTATGTTTATGGGAATATCATGTGAAACAAAAGAAAATATTACTGGAAAAAACAAAAAATTGAAAAGGGACCTCGCATAGCATTGGTGAACATTTTTCTTTTCCCATGATTGTATAGTATTGGGGTAAACACTGTTGTGTTGTGGGCACCACTTGAAAAGTTTGGTTCAGGACTTAGCTCCTACAGGAATGGAGCATGAGTAGAATAATAATAAAGCCCCAAACACTCGTGTTCTTGGGCTCCTATCTCAACCTCTTTGTAGGGACTTCATCCCATACTTTCCTGTGATACACCGAACGAATATTTCTGAATGGTGGACCAACCTCACCTATTTTCTTTCTTCTTTCATTTTCACTTCTTTCTGGCATTCAATTTCTAATGCTTCCAAAAATAAAAATCCATGCTAAAAAAAATTAAACAACTTCATGTTGTGATTTAATAAATAACATACTAATTAGTAACCCCTATTCCATCCCAATCACAAGTTAAATTTAGGTAGCATTAGTGCCAAGTTTTAGGCTCCAGAAGCAGAAAAAATTAGAGCATATATTGGCTAACTAGAATTGAGAATGAGGATAGAGCTAGGCAGAACTCAGATCTCAACTTTGAGGGCTACTAGGCAACACAGGAATCAAATTATCTATCTCCCTTTTGCCTTCCTGATTCTCTAGTTGGACGATGACACTTCGAGAAAAAGTTAATAAAGGGAATAAAGCTACCATTTAAAACAGATTTTTTTTTTATGCTATCGTTTTCGGGTTGATAGAATTCAGAAGAGAATTCTCAACAAAAAAAAGAAAAGAATTCAGAAGAGAAAATACCACAATGGGCCAACAAGTGTTTTTTTTCTTGGGCTTTTTTATGATCTTCTTAGCCTTTCTGAAAAGCTGTTTCTTTGTTAATAACAATCTTCAAATAAGCTTGCTAGTTTCCAAAAAAGGCAGTTGTTATTAACACCCAATCATTAGTGACACCTCCACAAATGTCCCACTGGACAAAAATAACCCTCCCCCTGTTGGGTGCCAAATTTCAAATTTGGATTAATCGACAAAATGTTAGAATTCGACAAATGAGAGTGTAAGAGACCAGAAGAAGCAATGAAGATTAACTAAGTTTGAAAGACCAAGTGATGGGACTGATGTTCGACGGAAGGCATAACGCGTTGAAGAGGTCAAAATGATCATGGTCGAATAGGCTTAATTATTAAGTAAAAATCAATGTATGGCTCGACAGGAAGTGATACTGTCGATTAGGTAGTTTTTTAGTGAAAACTTAACTACCAACCCATGTCCGTACACGTGTCAGGTTGGATGTTAAGCAGTTTTCATATTTTTGCCTATAAATAGTAGGTTGTACGATGTAATCAAGGTTGGATACGTGATCTAATTCCTAATATCTCGATGGCTAAAGAAGATTAACGGAAAACGATCATCGTATGCCTTCCATCCCTTATCTTTCTGCATTTTAATCAAGTTTCAACTTATTTTCAATTCTTTACACTTCCAGTTATGTCATTTACATTCCAATCAATTTGTATTTCTTCGTTTCACATTTACATTCTTTAAGTCTTTGTCATTTACTGTTTCTGCACTTTTACTTTCTAAGTCATTTACATGCTTTTCTATTTTCAAACTCATGTTCTTTACACTTTCTGTTATTTAAATTCCTGCATTTATATGTTTTCGTTTGAATTCATGTCGTTTAGTAGTGTTTCTTAAACTTAGTCTATTACTTGTTTTTTTCCTTCACATTTCTGCATTAACTTCAAACTGCATGTTGGGCTTTAGTGATACATGCCCCATGACATTGCAGTAGTTGCATTCTGGTTTTCTTTAAATTTTGATCTAACTTACTTGTAAACCAAGTTATTGGCTTTTGACAGCCAATCTTGTTTATTCAAGTCTGCATTGCCATTTCAACAGCAACTAGTTGTTAATTGGAATTATCATAACCAAATTTGGCATAAGATTTGACAATTAATGGCTTAAAAGCCAAGAATGTTAAAGAACAATTAACGTGTCGAGTCTTTGACCGTTACATTCAAAAGAAACCGTTGTTTTCAAAACGAGATTACCACGTAACTCGTTCGGATTCATAATTGCTTGATCATCAAAATTTATTTGTTTGTTTGATGAATTTGGTAGATCATTCAAGATCATCAAAACTGGTAAAATCATACCATAAACCAAATTTTCCCATAAACAAATTGGCACGCCCGGTGGGACTAGTTTAGAGTAACTCGTTTTGAACGATGGTTTTATGCGTCTAAGAAGTGGAAAGATCACTGCTTCTAACGCAACGCAATCTAGAAACATGAGTGGCAGCACGAATAGCAGTGCCACAACACCAAGCATTGCTAGTGCGAATGCATTGGCAAGCAATACAAATGCTTCGACCACAAGTACGAACGCCGGGGTAGTTATGATCCCGTGGATGAGTAATGCTACCGATGGGCCGGGTACTGGAATGACGATGGCCAATACGCAAGCAGAGGTTATTCCGAGCGCTGCAGTGCTTGAACCGGTAGTTCAGAGTGCTCCAGAAATTCAGGCATCGCCTGGAAGCGCGAGGAACTCAAGTATTAGGCCTATACCGCAAGTAACCCAACCTCCGTTTGGAATGCCGTATGGCTATTTGCAGAATTCGACAGTCTCTGCTATTGGTTCAACTATGTTCAACCAATATGCCAACCAGCCTTTTATGCCATTCGGAAATTCTTCCGATATTCAAGGAATGGCAGGAGTGGCTCCCGTTATGACGACCAACCGACAAGCGGTCGGGATCGGGGACATGTCGAGACAAATGCCTCGAGAATAATGGAGGATTAACACAAAACTTCGTTGGCGAGTATTCGAAGCAAGTGGATGATAGTTACCATGAGATGGTGAACATGTTCACTCGGCCAGATGGGTGCGATGATCACGCCTCTTATGGAGACTACTAATCAAGCATGTAATACACTAGCCTTACAAATGGAGAGGCTAAATCAAGCATTGGGTTTGGCGGCACGGTGAACGAGAATGTTCAACAAGTCCCGTGGGTTATACCTCATGGTCGTGGCATGGGGGCATTCCGCAAAATATTAATAACCCTATGGTGGCGCTAGCTAAGTAGTTCACCAACCGTAACCTTGGTCGAATTTGAATAACTTGGCCTATGGCCAGGTGCATATTCTACAAAGAAATCAAGACCAAGGCCCACCAGTGCATCAAGGTTTAGCCAACCTCAGGCACAATATCATGGGGAATCAGATAGAACAAAACGTGAATCAGGCTGTCGAGCAAATGCTGAATAGGCTTGGTTTTAATATTGGTCAAGGCACTAGACCATATTTCATATCTGCGTTTCCTGAGTGGGTTCAACAAGCTGAAGTGCCAAGAGGGATTAAAATCCCCAAATTGTCCAAATTTTCTGGCGACAGTGGTGAATCGACTGTCGAGCATGTGGCTAGATACACGATAGAAATGGGAGAGTTGGCCATTGTGGAAGGTGTGAAAATGAGGTTCTTTCCAAGTTCTTTGACAAAGAACGCGTTTTCTTGGTTCTTGACTTTGAGAGCTAATTCAGTCCACTCATGGACACAACTGGAAGGATTGTTTCACGATCAATTCTTCAGGGGCGATTTGAGGGTTAATTTGACTGATTTATTTAACGTCAAACGCACGTATAATGAATCTATAGACGATTACATCTCTAGGTTCAAGCAAATGAAGAGCAGGTGTTTTACGCTTTGTTCTCGAGGCTAAATTATGAAAATGGCCGCTAGTGGTTTGGATTACCATATTAGAAAGAAATTGGTGAACCAACACATAGTTGACCTCGCCCAACTAGGAGAAAGTTCGACAAGTTGAACAACTCCGCTCACGAGAAGAATCAAGAACAACAAGAAATTTATCAGCGTGAGAAAGTCAATTATGTCGAAAATGATCTAACAGATGAGGATGAGGCCATGATAGAGCGAAGTAGACATCATTGAATTAAAGAAGGACCACCTTATGTTTGTCAAGCGTTAGTACCTTCCAAGGGGAAGGAAAAGATGAGCTATGTGAATAAGAAGACTTATACATTTGATATAACCAAGGCTGATAAAATATTCGATATTCTCGTAAAAGATAAACAGCTTAAGTTATCAAATGATCATAGAGTGAAAGGGCCTGAAGACTCTAATGGTCAGAATTATTGCAAGTACCATGGAGCTTTAGGCCACCCTACTAATGAATGTTTTCGCCCAGGACTTGATTCAAAAGCTCTCAAAGGCGGTAGGCTCAAGTTTGTGACAAACGAAGCCTAGCATGAAGGTGAATCTTGATCCATTTGGTCAAGGCATTGCCAATGTCGAAGGTCAAAATGTGAGAAGGCTGTAGCATGGTGAACATTAGCGCCAAGCGGATGCGTGGTAAATGTCGAGGACCCTTTCGACATCTATCCAAGGCCTCGTGAGGCTGTTGAAGCTTTTACGAGAAGGAAAAACAATAGAGCGATTGAAATTATGCCCGCATTGTGACAAGTACTTCGATGAGAAAGCAGCCCAGAGAGCAAAGAAAGTTGATGGTGCAGGCGTTCATCAACAAGGTCGTACGCTTTATGGGGATAGGTACGTGAGACAAGCACCCGTGGCCGGGTGCAAAGGCACGTGGTTAATAGGCCTAATCGAGCAATCGGTGGATGGTTGGTCGAGTCTCGAGGAATCCACAGGAGTAATTATGGAGAACCTCTTGGTCGAAGGTGAGCAGGACTAGGAAACGATACTAATATTACGGTAAACAAATGGGTCGAGAATTCTCCCAAAGCTCGTTGTCCTGATCGAGAAAGCAGGTGAGAGCGATAAAGAGTAACCCCAGACAAACACCGTTTTGGGACGAAGAGTACCAAAGATGGCGTAATACCATACCTGGGGGTGATCAAGTGAAGAAGACCCCACCGTCGAAAAGCCAAAAGCGTCGTCGACAAAGGATAAGGCAAGCTCGAGGCGTAAACGAAGGCTAGTGACTTGGAAAGACCTCAACATGAAGATTGTTTCATGGTTGGGACACAAAAGTGTCGTTGCCCAAGGAGATTGGTCCAAAGTCGAAAAGCGTAGTGGTTGATGTTAGAGGCGATAATTACGACAAGGGCGGACTTCCAAGATGCGAGTCCATTCACAGCAGGCCTCGTTCAAGAAAGGCTCCAAGTATCTTTGAAATTCACGTGGCTAAGGAAAAGTTGGCGCCTTGGCCGATAGGTCTAATTGAAGCTGAAAGGTTAGCTTTGGAGCAGCGTTGAAGTTTGTGTTCAACCGCCCCGAGAGAAAGAAGGCCCAGGCGGTGATGTGTCAATGGAGGAATTAAAGATCATAGCTAATGATTACGATTTGTTAGATGAACCCTTGGGGTCCATGGAGCGTAACATTGTCAAAAGCAGATTTGTCCATGAAAGAGGTGATTCTTTGCCTTTGGACTATCCAGACGACCCAATAGGTTTTGAAGATGAAGAAACGGTTTGATCTTGACACGGCTTAGATAAAGACTTAGACGAGTTGGTGATGACAATGGGTACTACCTTGTCGGACACTGGGATCGGGAGATTGTTTATTCGACGAACTAGGCATGAAATTTGGGAAGTCATCTGGAGAATGAGGATACCGCCATCAAGAGGAGTTTACTAAATTGAATGTAAACTTAGTCTCGGTGTTGCCGGCGGAATATGAGGCTCCCTACGAGTTTGTAGTTGAAGTGCCTGGCGAGGAAGACTTAGATGAATTTCCTATTGGTTGGCGATTTGTTGAGCGAGACATGGTCACTATATTTGACAACCGCTAGGCTCAACAAACCAACTCATGAAGAGAGAGGTCACCTTCGACCATTGCACATCGTGAGCAATGATTGAAGGTAAGCCGACAACGAGTATTGATTGATGGTGGTGCATCGGTGAATTTGATTCCAAGAGCCATGTTCAAGAAATTGGGAAAGGATGAGTCTGACTTGTTGCCAACTAATATAGTGGTAACTGACTTCGGAGGAAGAACTGCACCAACAGATGGCGTAGTGATGCTTGATGTGCAAGTAGGATCGGTAGAAAGATCTACTCTGTTTGTTGTGATTCCGTCGAGGTCTAGTTATAATGTCTTGTTAGGTCGGGATTGGATCCATTCTGTTGGAGCAGTTCCTTCGACAGTACACCAAAAAATGATTATGTGGAATGCCCGAGATGAAGTTGAGATTATTGAAGCTGACGATAGTCCGTGTTATTTGCAACAAATGCATGTAGACTTCAAAGTGTATGATCCAAAGGTGAAACCCATCTCCGTGCAGGGTGGTGTTATTGATAAAGAAGCTCTGAATGCATGCTTAATGGAGCAGTTTGGGGTCAAGTTGCTGGATGAGGCCGACGAAAATCGGCCAATCGACAGCAATGACTTTTGAACATCCTCAAATACAATTGTCGGCTGTGAGGTAATCGATGGCCAAACTCAGAAGAAGGTGTGTTGGCTGATTGTATATTTGATGATGGCCCTTTGGGTTTTGAAAAGGGGCTTGAAGATAGAAGTGGTTTTGAGTTGGAAGACCCTTTAGAAGAGATAGACTTGGGCGATGCAGATAGAAAGAGGCCAATATATGTGAGTGCAATATTATCATATCAGTTTAAAAGGCTGATTGTGGAGCTGGTTTCTGAGTATAAGGATTGCTTTGCTTGGGATTACCACGAGATGCCAGGTCTGAATAGAGAACTTGTGGAGCATAGATTGCCTCTAAAGCCAGATTGCAAGCCTGTCAAACAAGCCAACAGAAGGTTCGCTCCTGAAGTTGTGTTAAAAATCAAGGAGTAAGTCGAACGTTTGCTGAAGGCTAAGTTCATTCGCACAACTAGGTATGTGGAATGGTTGTCTAATGTAGTGCCTGTCATAAAGAAGAATGGCAAGATGAGGGTGTGTGTCGATTTTAGGAACCTTAATGCAGCCACTCCTAAAGATGAATACCCTATGTCCATAGCAGATATGCTAGTGGATGCAGTATCTGGTCATGAGCTTCTGAGTTTCATGGATGGGCATGTTGGTTATAATCAGATTTTTATAGCTGAAGAGGATGTACCTAAGACCGCTTTCAGGTGCTCAGGTTCAATTGGAACTTATGAATGGATAGTGATGCCCTTTGGTTTGAAGAATGCTGGTGCAACATATCAGAGGGCAATGAATACTATCTTTCATGAAATGATAGGGAAGTTCATGGAGGTGTACATCGACGATGTCATTGTTAAATCTGACAGTCAAGAGGAGCATTTGAACCATTTGAGAAGAGCCTTCCAGGAAATGAGAAGGCATAGTTTGAAAATGAACCCTGAGAAATGTGGTTTTGGGGTTTCTGCTGCTAAGTTCTTAGGCTTTCTGGTGCACAAAAAAGGCATTGAAGTGGATAAGAATAAAGCTAAAGCTGTGTTGGAAGCGAGACCTCCAACTAACAAAAAAGAACTTCAGTCCTTTTTGGGAAAAGTCAATTTTCTCAGAAGGTTCATATCAAATCTCTCAGGAAGAACAAGAGTTTTTGCTCCGTTGGTGAAACTTAAGGCAGAAGAAGCTTTTGTGTGGACTCGACAACACCAAGAAGCTTTTGACCAAATCAAGCAGTATTTGACAAATCCACCGGTCATGATGCCTGCAGAGCCACATCGACCAGTGAGATTGTACATATCAGCATCGGAAGGGACCATCGATTGTTTACTGGCTCAAGAAGATGGAAACAACGTCGAGAAAGCCGTTTACTACCTCAGTCGAGTGCTCAATGATGCAGAAACTAGATATAGTGCTATATAAAAACTATGTTTAGCATTATATTTCTCTTGTACAAAACTCAAGTACTACTTGATGCCTTGTAATGTTTTAGTTATGTCAAAGACAAATGTGATAAAGTACATGTTGTCCCAGCCAATTCTGAATGGTCGAATTGGAAAATGGACACTTGCTTTGTCTGAATTTTCTTTGCAATATGTACCTTTGAAGGCTGTTAAAGGTCAAGCAATTGTTGACTTCTTAACGGACCATCCATGTTTGGAAATAAAAGAGATGACAGGGCTAGTCGAGTTAAAGCCTTGGCATTTGTATTTTGATGGCTCAAGACACAAAAATGGTGTTGGTGTTGGCATTCTGATAATTTCACCTTTAGGTGTGCCAACTAAATTAATGTTTGAGTTAAAATATATTTGTTCCAATAATGAGGCTGAATATGAAGCCTTAATTGTGGGTTTAGAGATTTTGATAGAAATGCGAGCACGCACTGTCAAAGTTTTTGGAGATTCACAACTGGTTATAAGGCAGTTAACTCAAGAATATAAATGTGTTAGCCATAATCTTGTCAAATATTGTCAAGTTGCTAGCAAGTTGATGAAGCAATTCGACAGTGTCGAATTGGAACATATCCCTAGAAGGCTGAACCAAGAGGCTAATGAGTTAGCCCGGTTGGCCTCGGGGTATAAGTTATCATCAAAGGTATTGACGTAACTCATAAAAATTCGCGAGTCTTTGTACCGCTTTGGACGAAAGGGATATATTAGTTTCCAATACATCAAGTTCATCGATTGGCGTAAGCCAATAATTGAGTATTTGGAAAATCCAAGTGCTGGATGTCGACGGAAAAATTAAATACAAAGCGACTAAGTTTGTTGTGCTCATTTGGAGTTTTGTATAGAAAGTCCGTCGATGGTAACTTGGAAACATGCCTTAGTGAGGAGGATGCCTATTTGGCATTGGCAGAGGTTCATGAAGGAATTTGTGGAGCTCATCAAGCAGGTGAGAAAATGAAATGGGTACTAAGAAGACAAAGAGTGTATTGGCCCAATTTGGTTAAAGATTGCATTATGTTTGCAAAGTCTTGTGAAGAATGCCAAAAACATGGCCACATACAGAATGTACCTGCTAGTGAGTTACATTCTATCATTAAGCCTTGGCCTTTTAGGGGTTGGGCATTGGACCTCATAGGTCAGATCTTTCCTACATCTTCAAAGGGGCATAAGTACATTTTAGTAGGGGTGGGCTACTTTACCAAATGGGTAGAGACAGTGGCCTTGAAAGAAGTGACTCAACAAGACATTGTCGATTTTATTGAAAATCACATTGTTTGTAGATTCGGAATACCTCAAACCATCACAACTGACCAAGGGTCTGTGTTTGTTGGGAAGAAGGTTGCCGAGTACGCTGAGTCAAGGCGAATAAAGATGGTGACTTCGACGCCCTACTATGCGCAAGCAAATGGTCAGGTCGAAGCCATGAATAAGATTATCATTGGGTTGATAAAGAAGCACATTGGTAGATATCCGAAAAGTTGGCATTCGACTCTGGAACAAGTTCTTTGGGCATGCAGAAACTCTCCAAAAGAATCGACAGGTACTACTCCTTATAAATTGGTTTATGGCCATGATCTTTGTGTTACTGTTGAGATAAATCTTGGTTCATTAAGAATTCAAAAGCAAAATGAGATGCCCGATGACCAATCTGGAACTTCGATGTTTGAAATTGAATGATGTTCATGATGAGAGAATCGTGGCCTTAGAACATTTAGTTCGACAAAAAGAAAGAATAGCTAAATTCTATGACAGTCGAGTTAAATACAAGCGTTTCAAAGTTGGTGACTTAGTTTGGAAAGTCATTTTACCAATGGATAAGAAATGTCGAGAATTTGGGAAATGGTCCCCAAAGTGGGAAGGGCCATTTGAGGTTGTCCAAACATTCTCAAGAAATGCTTATGCACTTGTTGAAGTTAATTCTGGTTTTGAGTTAAGTCTATTAATGGCAAATACTTGAAGTTATATAGACCAACAATGTGCGGTAAAAATACAACCTTGAAAAGTAAAGCTGGATTGTTCTATCCAAGAGCCATTTGGCAAAGATACAAGATACATTGTCAAATAGGCTTACAACCTGGTAATTCAAATCTTTGGAAAGTCAATAAGTCTAGGCTATTATGGGATAAATCCACTTGTGGAAACTTCGCCGTGTCCTGATCCTAATCATGCCGAGGAAGAATTTAGGAAGAGGAACATGGGAAGTAAGAAGGACTCTGTGGCATACCATCCGGTCAATCAAGTCCGCAAGAGCCGCTCGGATGGTAGACACCCAAATCGACGGAAAAGTGAAGCTAAAAGTATGGGTACGTCGATGAGAAGTGTCAAATGCCATGTGAGTGAAGGTAAAGCAGGCAGATTGAGAGGCAGTCGTTGATTTAAGTGTATGCCTCACAATTAACTGAACTGTGCCAAAACTTTTCCTAATTGCTTGCCCACACGTTGAATTTCGAGCACAAGGTGTGAAGGAGTGCAAGACAGTAGGAGAAAGAAGTGGCTCAGGCTTTCCCTTTCTCACATGTTTCAACGAGATTGGCAAGCTGCATTAGGCAACTTACCAAAAAACTCATTGTTGATATTAGGCAAATTACCAAAACCCAGAGTGTCTTGCACCGTTGAGACAAAGACCTTGGAAAAGACTATGGGAGATGAAGCCCCTGGCTTCCAGATGAAATAGACAGAGCCATGGAATGAAGGCTTGAAGTGTATAAAAAAGGTTTCCATAGCAGCTTGTTATACTCAGAAATAGCTAGTTTGGGGCCAAGAACAAGTTGAATTTGGGGATGTCGCTTGTAATGCTAGCAAGAATTTCTCGAAGATTTTGTGAAAGGAAACTTCAAGAAATTCAGAAAGCGTTTGTTGTTTGAGCGAAAGAAGGAGTATGGCAAGTGTCTATTTATAGCGCAAGATGGCGTTAGTTTTCAGGTTTTGACGGTCAGATTGACTGGTCAATAGCTTTGAATGTAATTTATTAGCCTGAAACTGAAATTAAAGCAGTTAAAAGAACGTGCTAGCTGGACGGTGAAATGATTGATCGAAAGCAAGAGAAATCATATTGTAAATGTTGCAGGGCAGTACAAGAAGTGGTCGAAAACAAAAGTGTTCGACATACAAGGAATTAAAAAATGGCTAATGTGCGAATAAGGAAAAAAAAATTACAAAGGAATTTTTCTAATGTCTTCCCAAGTCGCAGCCAATTCCATTTTTGTGCCTTCAGCATTTATATAACTAACTTCAAGAGCTTCAACCTTCGACAAAATGGTTTGCGCCTCCGCAGCACTACGAGTCATTTCCTGGTCGAGAGAGGCTATTTCCTCAGAGCAAGAAGCCTTAATTGCCTCTTGTAATTGGGTCTCGGTAGCGGCAAGTTCGCCTCGAGCGGCGGCGTTCTGCTCAACTCGGGAATTTTGGCTTGGTAGGAGCACCTTTCTCGACCAATGCAGATTGCCTCTGTCGGAGATGCACCAATTTGTCACGAAGCTCATGCTTGGCTGTGATGGCTTGCTGGTATGGAAGGATACTGTCGTCAAGCTCAAGCAGTTTAAGAATCAACTCTTCGACAAATTCGTGCAGGCTACTGATATGCCCTCGATGGATTAGCGGAAGCCTTTTGCGGGAATGTTGAAGTTCTTTGACGACGTGAATTAATTTATTCCTTACTTCCTGGTTTGAGTAAAGGTCGTCGAAAGAATACTTAAAGAAACCCTTTAGCTCCGCAAGCAATCCATTGAGTTTTTCAGCAAAATTATCTCCAGGAAGTGTGGAGGATCGGGCTGACATCGGTGAAGTCTTGCTGCTCGAACTTGACAACAAGTTGATCCATTCATCAATCCCCACGCTGGCTTTCCCAAAATCCGCAGCCGATGGAGGGGGTTCGTTGTGAGAAGGTGGATTAACAGGATCATCGAGCAACTGATCCATATCAACACTATCTGCCCTGATTACTATGGGACTTTGCTTTTCAGTAGCTTGGGGGGCAGTAGTTATCTCAGCAGAAGGTGTTACAACCTGAACGTTGTGATCATCCTGATGAGTGGGTGTAGAGCCTGGACTCTCTGTCGAGATGGTAGTTTGAGCCACATCGACGTCCATGGCTGAAGGTTCTTCAATCTCATGTTCAGGCTGAGTCTCTGGGACTTCCTGTGAAAGAAAAAAGAAAAATCAATGAAAGTCCCAAAATCATTGCTCTGATGCCAGTTGGAATGGCAAGAAATTTTGTACCTCAGTAGCAGGGGGAGCAGTGCTTGGGAAGATTGTTCGCAAAGGGAGCGAAGTATCGACATTTGCTTGTTCAGGGGAATCGACAAGCGGTATGATGAGGCAATGTCCAAAAGTAAAAAAACACAAAACTAGTAGAAAGGGCATACCTTATCAATGCTTGACGAGTCGGCTCCTCGACAGAGATAGGGTCTTTAGAAGTACATTCTTGAGACACCTGTTTTCTTTGATTTAACTCTTGGCTCCTGCAAATGTCGAAAAGAAAAAATGAAAATCTTGTAAGCAACAGGAAGACCATCAATTTAGACAGTAGTGGAGGGAAGTTTACCTTTGTAAACTTAACTGTTGGAGTTGCTTCAGAGTTGTCAGAAACAGATCTCTCTGAGTGCGATTCCTGAAAATTGTGTAAGGGTAACCATGATGTCTAATTGATGAAATCATAAATAAGTAATGGATTCCTATGCAAGTGAAGAGAGAGATACTGTTTGAGGTGTGGAACGAGAAGGAGACTCGAGCAGAATTATTCTGCGTTTGGAGGGCTTGGTTCCAGCACCAGTGGTTTGAGCTTTTCTCTTGGTGGGCTCTTCTTTGTGAAGAAAGTCGGTCGAGTGCTTCGACTTTCTTGGCTTCTTTTTGGTGCGGTAGGTTTCTTGCCGGCACCGGTCTTTGAAACTCCAGATTTGGAGGATTTCTTTTTTGATGACTTGGATTGGAGGGGAGGTTCATCATCTTCATCTTCTTCTTGAACCTCGACTTCAGTGGTCTTACCACTTGTTTGCTTGTATTTTAAAGACTCTTTTAGAGCCAAAGCTAAAACAAAGTGGAGAAAGTAAGCATAAAACGAGTGGATCTTCAAACAAAAAGGCTAAAGAAACTGAAATACCTTGCGGAAAATGGGAAATGAGTTTGACGGCTTCATTATGTTGTTCGAAAGGTGAAGCAAACCGACCAGTGAAAGTAACTTCCTTGTTGCTAAAGCTATTGGCAATGGGATAAGAATAGTATCTTTCCAGTTCAATGAAGTTACCAGCCCTTGTCGGTTTGCCAGGAAATGGGTCAGCCAAACCAAAATTCGCACAAGGGAAAGGCACAGGCTCAGGATAAGGGGGTTTCACAAGTGATTGCCCTGTTTCATGATAGTGCTTTAGAGCCTTTAAGTCCCATTTGTTATCGTGTGCCTCTTTTGATTTGGCGACCATTTCATTCGCCTGTTCGACAATATAATAGGGACGTCGAGGATCCCATTTAAATTTATAAAATTTTTCAAAGCTGAGTATATCTTTCAAATGCTCACCTTTGGTTTTGGTCGAGGGGTCCTGTTCCTGCACAGAAGGGTCAACAAATCGTTTCACATATGCCTCAAAAGATGAGTGAAATTTCTTGAAATATTCTGCCCACCAAGTCTCAAAGTCTTGAGATATGCCAAGAGTAGGAGTGAAGGGAACAATATTGATAGCAGCCCTACGAGTGCTATTCTTTTTCTCCATGCCATCGAAGGTTTCTGGCTTGATGTCAATGTAATCCAACAGGAGATCCTCTTTCTTGTAAGGGAATGGACCGGGAATGGATTGCATGAAACCAGTGTTATTGGCAGAAGCATTGGGTAGGCAAACAAATGCAGATCCATCCATCGAACCAGGGAGCCCAGCGGGGAATACTTGTCGAGAAAGGAAGTGAGTCCAAATGACTTGACACTCATTAGATTTTGGATCAAAAGGGGCTGTGAACCACTTGGGTCCATATCTCCTGCTAACAAAGGGTTGAAAGCGAATGCCTGGAGTTGTGGGAGCAAGGGAGTGAAAGAGTTTAAAGTAGTACTTGAAACTTTCAAGCTCACTGTCGAAAGGTTTCAGAGCGCGATACATGGCCAAGGTGCCATAGGTGTCGACTTCAAGTTTAGATGGAGCCTTGTCGACAGTGTGGCCCGGGAGAATGGCGTTTAACCATAATTGAAGTAGCCACATTGGGCCTCCGGCTCCGACCTTTCTTCCTCCTCCTTTCACCATAGTGTATAAACTCGACATGCTCGAGTAAAGGTTCGACAGAAGAAATGAGCCAAAAGCCCATTTCTTACCTTCATGGAGAAGATTAGCCAAGTCGAGAAGAGATTTCGACATTTGAATATTCTTGTTGCAGGACGAAGCGTAAAGCCAATGAAACAGAAGGCTATGTGTTCTTCATCGTAAACATCATCGTGATCCCTCATTTGGCTAGCAACATACTTTGAGAATGCAAGGGGTTCCTCACTGAAAATATCAATGACGTTTTCTGGAACGTTTAAGGGGTGAATCATTTGGCCATCTGGTGGGAGGCCAGTGAGAGCAGAAACGTCAAACAAATTTGGACCCATCATTCCGCAAGGAAAGTGGAAGTTGTTGGTAGTTTTGTTCCAAAAGAAAATAGCAGCTCCCAACATAGATGAGTCCAACCTAAATTGATGTTTTGATAGTTGAATCAGGTGGTAAATGCCTAAATCTTTCCAAGTCTCAGCCTTTTTGGCTTCTACCCTAGTAAGCCAGGCAGAATAGTCGTTAACGTTCAACGACGGCGTTCTAAAAAGCCTTGAGCTTTTGAAGAAATAGTGAAAGTGCCATTTAGGGGAAGAAGTTAGAATGTCAGTGTGCCCATCTTTGTTTGGGAAAGAATCCTCAAAGCTTTTTGGGAAACAAGGTAGGGCGATAACTGGTCCTAAATAAGCAGCAGGAGGGTCTAAGAGATAAGAGGGATCGTTTAAGTAAGGGATAATTACCTTAGATTTTTGCCATGGGATTGATGCATCAACGTCAGGATTCCACCATGTTTTCCTTCGAGGGGCAACGGTGGCTTGAGCAGGAGTTGATGAAGACGCCATTGGAGGAAGATGATGCTCTCTCAGTATGATGCCTTCGCGAGAGTTCAGTTGGTGGAAGAAGAGTTCTAAATGGGGTTTTGAATACTATTTAAAGCACCACTTTGGAAACGAAATGTGCGAGTGGGAAGAGTAACCGCCTAAGTTTGAAGTAATGATGGTCCTATTTTTTGGGGAAGTGGGAAGCACAGACCTGTGATGGGACATTGCGGAAAAGGAATCGTCGCGCGTGAAGATTAAACAAAATTCTGGATCTCTCCGTGTGTTGGTGTCGAGAACTCAGAATTTGGGGGGCATCTGTTGGGTGCCAAATTTCAAATTTGGATTAATCGACAGAATGTTAGAATTCGACAAATGAGAGTGTAAGAGACCAGAAGAAGCAATGAAGATTAACTAAGTTTGAAAGACCAAGTGATGGGACTGATGTTCGACGGAAGGCATAACGCGTTGAAGAGGTCAAAATGATCATGGTCGAATAGGCTTAATTATTAAGTAAAAATCAATGTATGGCTCGACAGGAAGTGATACTGTCGATTAGGTAGTTTTTTAGTGAAAACTTAACTACCAACCCATGTCCGTACACGTGTCAGGTTGGATGTTAAGCAGTTTTCATATTTTTGCCTATAAATAGTAGGTTGTACGATGTAATCAAGGTTGGATACGTGATCTAATTCCTAATATCTCGACGGCTAAAGAAGATTAACGGAAAACGATCATCGTATGCCTTCCATCCCTTATCTTTCTGCATTTTAATCAAGTTTCAACTTATTTTCAATTCTTTACACTTCCAGTTATGTCATTTACATTCCAATCAATTTGTATTTCTTCGTTTCGCATTTACATTCTTTAAGTCTTTGTCATTTACTGTTTCTGCACTTTTACTTTCTAAGTCATTTACATGCTTTTCTATTTTCAAACTCATGTTCTTTACACTTTCTGTTATTTAAATTCCTGCATTTATATGTTTTCGTTTGAATTCATGTCGTTTAGCAGTGTTTCTTAAACTTAGTCTATTACTTGTTTTTTCCTTCACATTTCTGCATTAACTTCAAACTGCATGTTGGGCTTTAGTGATACATGCCCCATGACATTGCAGTAGTTGCATTCTGGTTTTCTTTAAATTTTGATCTAACTTACTTGTAAACCAAGTTATTGGCTTTCGACAGCCAATCTTGTTTATTCAAGTCTGCATTGCCATTTCGACAGCAACTAGTTGTTAATTGGAATTATCATAACCAAATTTGGCATAAGATTTGACAATTAATGGCTTAAAAGCCAAGAATGTTAAAGAACAATTAACGTGTCGAGTCTTTGACCGTTACATTCAAAAGAAACCGTTGTTTTCAAAACGAGATTACCACGTAACTCGTTCGGATTCATAATTGCTTGATCATCAAAATTTATTTGTTTGTTTGATGAATTTGGTAGATCACTCAAGATCATCAAAACTGGTAAAATCATACCATAAACCAAATTTCCCCATAAACACCCCCATTTTTTTTCTTTTCGTTGAAAAAGTTTAGCCACTTTTTGATATCAGTGGGCCATTGTTTTCTCACAAAATTCTTATGCACAACACACACAGCAGAAGAAATAAATCGGAGATGAAGAGTACTGTAATATTTTGATCTCACAAAATTGATACACAAAACACACTCAAAATGAGGAAGACTAAAAACGAGGAAGAGGGGTATTTACTAAATATAACTCATTTTTGAACACTTGAACACACTTTGATGGATACATGGGTTTGCCTTTATATAGGCACATTCTTACAATAAAATAACATTTAATTATTGTGGAGTTTAGAGTGCCTTAAAATCAGTTTGGAGGATCATGAAATTGCTTGAAAGTGTTTCTTGAACACTGGGAATCGATTCCCTAGCTATGTGAATCGATTCAAGCATGTTTGAGTCTCTGTGAATCGAAGCACGCCTCTGTGAATCGCATGGGAAGCTTGCAGGAATCGATTCATTTCATTAATTCATGCAGGGGGGACTTTTTTTTAACTAGGTGAATCGATTCACCTATGTCTGTGAATCGATTCACAGTCGGGTTTTATAAACCTGACGCTGCAGAAACGTGTTGAGAAGAGGTGCAGTCTTTCTAGGGTTGTGTGCAGCCGTTCTTGAGCGTCTTTGTGAGGTTTTAGGGGCTGGGAAACACTGTTAAACACCTTGGGGTCTTAGGAAATCATAGAGGGAGGATTGAAGGCTTTCTCTATTGTTGTTCTTGAGAGGTTTTCATAGAGGGAAAAGAGAGAGGGATTGGGAACTCTTGGGTTTGTTCTTCTTGGACATTTGGAAGGGGTTCAAAGCAATTGTAATCTCTTGTAAAGACTCTTTGATAGTGAAACGGAGGGCTGCTCTCTCCCGCAGACGTAGGTCATCTTTTTGGGGCCGAACTGCGTAACCAAATATCGGTGTGATTCTTCCTACTCTCTACTCCTTGTTTGATTAACTTTATTACACTGTTGTGATTGCTATTAAATTTAGTATTGGTTGCCTTTGATATTTGTTCAATTTATTCTTGTTCGAACTCAACAAGTGGCGCCGTCTGTGGGGAGAACAAATAATTCAATTGTGCACCATGGGTACTAAATGGGACATCGAGAAGTTTTCCGGTAATAACGACTTCGGTCTATGGAAGGTGAAGATGGAAGCAATCCTTATTCAACAGAAGTGCTTTGAAGCCTTGAAGGGTGAGGCAAGAATGCCGGCCACCCTGTCTCAAACGGAGAAGAAGGAGATGATAGATAAGGCAAGAAGTGTCATTATCTTGTGCCTTGGTGATAAGGCATTGAGGGAAGTTGCAAGGGAGAAGACCGCGGCGGAGATGTGGGCAAAGTTAGAATCGTTGTACATGACCAAGTCATTGACCCACAGGTTATGTCTGAAACAACATCTATATTCATTCAAGATGGTAGAGACGAAACCTATTGTGGAGCAACTAATGGAATTCAACAAAATTATCGATGACCTACTGAATATTGATGTGAAGCTCGATGACGAGGATAAGGCTTTACTCTTATTGAATTCATTGCCTAGGTCCTTTGAACACTTTAAGGATGCACTCTTCTATGGCAAGGAGTCCACTATTACCTTGGAGGAGGTCCAACAATCAATTAGGACCAAGGAGCTAACCAAGCTTCAAGACTTGAAAGTGGAAGATAGTGGGGAAGGCTTGAGTGTCTCAAGGGGAAAGAATGAGAGTAGAGGAAACGGTAAAGGAAAGCCTAAGGTGAAATCCAAGTCGAAAAGGGACAATAAAGCTAAGTACAAATGCTTTAATTGTCATAAGGTTGGTCACTTTAAGAGGGATTGCCCCGAGAGAGGGGGCAATGAAGATTCCATGGAGGTTGCGATTGCTATGGAGGATGGTTATGAGGATGCAGGGGCTCTAGTGGTTACGAGTTGGGAACCAGATAGGAGTTGGGTTATAGACTCCGGGTGCTCTTTTCACATGTGTCCAAGGAAGGAATATTTTGAAACTTTGGAGCTCAAGCAAGGTGGAGTAGTTCGCCTTGGTGACAACGAAGCGTGCAAAGTTCAAGGTATGGGTTCAATTCGTCTTAAGATGTATGACAACCGTGAATTCCTTTTACAAGATGTGAGGTATGTTCCTAAACTCAAGCGAAATTTAATTTCTATAAGCATGTTTGATGGATTAGGCTATTGCACTAGTATTGAGCATGGTATGATGAAAATTTCGCATGATGCATTGATAATAGCTAAGGGGACTAAAATGTGTGGTTTGTACATATTAGAGGGTTCAACTATTATTGGGCATGCATCATTAGCTAGCCAAACCTTGCATGATAAAACCATGTTATGGCATAATAGGTTAGGGCATGTTAGTGAGAGGGGTTTAGTTGAACTAGCTAAACAAGGTTTGCTAGGTGGTGATAAATTGGATAAGCTAGAATTTTGTGATAAGTGCATACTAGACAAACATCATAAGGTTGAGTTTGGGGGTGGCATGCATCATTCTAATAAACCCTTTGAGTACATTCACTCGGATCTTTGGGGTCCGGCTAGAGTGAGTATTCATGGGGGTGGTTCCTATTTCCTCACCATGGTTGATGATTTCTCTAGGAGAGTATGGGTCTACATTTTGAAAAGCAAAAGTGACACCTTTGAAAAGTTTAAGGAATGACATACTCTCATAGGAAATCAAATAGGAACTAAACTGAAAATTTTAAGGACTAACAATGGCCTGGAGTTTCTTTCAGAGCATTTTGATAAGTTTTGCAGGAAACAAGGTATTCAGAGGCATAGGACCGTGAAAGGCTCACCGCATCAAAATGGCCTAGCAACATGCATGAATAGGACCATCTTGGAGCGGGTGAGGAGTATGCTTTTGGCAGCTGGGTTGCCAAAAGCTTCTGGGGCAAGGCTGTGAGTACAGCAGCATATTTGATCAACAGATGTCCATCAACTGCGTTAGACTTCAAGACACCTATAGAGGTTTGGAGTGGGAGACCGGCATACTACTCCAAGTTGAAGGTTTTCGGGGCTTTGGCTTTTGGGCATATCAAGCAGGACAAGCTTGATGTTAGAGCTGTGAAATGTGTCTTCATCGGATATCCGGAGGGTGTGAAGGGATACAAGTTGTGGAATTTGGAATCTGGAGGGTCAAAGGTTATCATAAGCAGGGATGTCACTTTCGATGAGACCCGCATGGGGATGAAGTGCAAAGACCTGGAGGATAGTAGCTCAGAAGTGGAGGTGGAGAAAACTCAATTTGAGGTGGAGTCTACCACTAGTGAGACAAGGAATGATGAAGAGGAGGATAGTCCTCCACCATCAGGTTCTAGAGGAAGACAACAAACAATGGATTCTGGCTATCTGTTGGCAAGAGATAGGGAAAGGAGGGAGACTGTGGCAATCAAGAGATCTGGGTATCTTTGATCTTGTTTGTTATGCTTTGTTTGTGACTGAAGAGGTTCAAGACTCGGGACCAAGGGACTTTAGTGAAGCAATGGGAAGCATGGAGAGTCAGAAACGGTTGAAGGCAATGAATGAAGGTTTGAATTCATTGGAGAAGAACCGAACTTGGGAACTTGTGAATCTACCGAAAAAGTCAAGGGTAGTTGGATGCAAGTGGAACTTCATGAAGACGGAAGGTATTCTGGAGTTTGAAGAACCAAGGTACAAGGAGAGGCTTGTGTGTAAGGTCAATCTTGAGTTGGAGAGTGTGAATGATATTCAAAAGGCAAGTTCTAGCAAGCAGGAGATTGGTATGCTCAAGGGGAAGTTAGCTTCTGGATTTGAGATGACGGATCTCGGCATTGTGGATAGGACACTTGGAACGAATATTGGGAAGAACCGGAAAAGGAGGTATGGCTCTTTGAAAGGCGGTTTGAAGCATGTGAAGACAACTCAAGGTGGAGTCGCAATGAAGAGTATGATTGGTGAATTGGGGATTACACATGGTTGTGAGAAGTTCACCAAGTATCTTCCTAGATCAAGGTTCAAGGATCAATTGGACTTGATCAATTGCGTTGAGACGTAATTCCATATTAATGGAGAGAGCAGCTAGTGGTTGATGGATAAAGTTGAGCATCACCACTGATTTGAAGTCAAGGTGGAGAATTGTAGAGTTTAGAGTGCCTTAAAATCAGTTTGGAGGATCATGGAATTGCTTGAAAGTGTTTCTTGAACACTGGGAATCGATTCCCTAGCTATGTGAATCGATTCAAGCATGTTTGAGTCTCTATGAATCGAAGCACGCCTCTGTGAATCGCATGGGAAGCTTGCAGGAATCGATTCATTTCATTAATTCATGCAGGGGAGACTTTTTTTTAACTAGGTGAATCGATTCACCTATGTCTGTGAATCGATTCACAGTCGGGTTTTATAAACTGTGACTGCGAAAGCGTGTTGAGAAGAGGTGCGATCTTTCTAGGGTTGTGTGCAGCCGTTCTTGGCGTCTTTGTGAGGTTTTAGGGTCGGGAAACACTGTTAAACACCTTGGGGTCTTAGGAAATCATAGAGGGAGGATTGAAGGCTTTCTCTATTGTTGTTCTTGAGAGGTTTTCATAGAGGGAAAAGAGAGAGGGATTGGGAACTCTTGGGTTTGTTCTTCTTGGACATTTGGAAGGGGTTCAAAGCAATTGTAATCTCTTGTAAAGACTCTTTGATAGTGAAACGGAGGGCTGCTCTCTCCCGCAGACGTAGGTCATCTTTTTGGGGCCGAACTGCGTAACCAAATAGCGGTGTGATTCTTCCTACTCTCTACTCCTTGTTTGATTAACTTTATTGCACTGTTGTGATTGCTATTAAATTTAGTATTGGTTGCCTTTGATATTTGTTCAATTTATTCTTGTTCGAACTCAACAATTATGGTTACTTGTAATACTAAAACACGGTAAATATTTACTACTTCTAATGATAACTCCAACTAGGCAACAACTAATGGTTTGAAGAATCCAATTTGGTAACTCTTTCGACCGTCAATATTCAAAGCTTGCGGCTTCAATATTTTGACTCTTTCAAACTTCAAGTTTTACATCTTCAAAATTTTCGGCATCCACAACTTGTTTTTTTTTTCTGCTTGATTTAATTCCAACAATATTTTTGAAATATTATAGGTACATTAAACAACTTGTTTACCGTACATACCATAAACAACTTATTTCCAATAGTTAATTATATCAAAAAATTTACGGAAACAATTAGTTTATGGAAGTGTGTAAAATGGGGGCAGGGATAGTTTTATCCATGTGCCGGTGTCACTCAAAACTTGTTGGGTGCCAAAAAAAAGCTTGCTAGTGATCATCTTTGTGCTGTCCAGGACTCCTAAACTCCTGGCCCAGGTTGATCAATTGATGTTTGATAAATTTATTTTAGATAATATTTTTCGTGACACATTTAAACTTCAAAGTAATATAGTAATAACGTTCAAAATAATAAATGAATTTTATCACTAGAGAAGTATACCGATTAATAGTAAAGACCGTAATTACTCAAATTATATGTTTCATTATTATTTTATTTTTTTAGGATAAAATTTAGGTAAGGTTCCTTAAGTGCTATTGGTGTGGTTTCTCTCACAAAATAGATAAAACAATGGTAGTTATGAGAGGTTAGAGATATTAGCTGTGAGTAGAGAGAGAAAATTCTTATCTATTTTGTGAGAGAAACCACACTGATAGAAGAAAGAAGAGAGAAAATTGAGCAAATGAATTTCATTATTCAATCAACTAAATGAGTTTACAAATGAAATGTATTTATATGAGTAGCTTCTCAACTAACTTGGCATAACCGCCTCTAACTCTCAAACAAAATTCAGTCATTAGAAACTGACTAAAACTATAGTCTATTACCCCCCTCAAGCTGGAGAGTGAATATCCAACACTCCCAGCTTGGGAAGTAACCGAAAGAATGGTGAAGGATCAAGTGGTTTTGTTACCAAGTCATCTAGTTGATCAGCTGTTGAAATTGGCAAAAGATGGAAAAGCTTAGCTTGCAGCTTCTCACGAACGATATAACAATCGATCTCGATGTGTTTGGTGTGCTCATGAAAGATTGGATTAGCAGCAATGTATCTAGCAGATTGATTATCACAGTATAGTAAGGTTGGACGAGTAAAGGAAACACAAAGATCATGAAGAAGGTAAGTGAGCCATTGAAGCTCACAAGTGGTGGTTGCAAGTGCCCTATATTCAGTCTCCAAAGATGACTTGGAGACCGTGGATTGCTTCTTTGAGCACCAAGAAACCAGAGAATCACCAAGGAAAATGCAAAATCCAGTCACAGAATTACGGGTGTCAGTGCAACTTGCCCAATCAGAATCAGAAAACGCCTCCAGTTGTAGTGAGGATTTATTAGAGAAAAAGAGGCCTTGTGCCGGAGATTTCTTGAGATAATGTAAAACCTGCATAGCAGCTTGATGATGAAGAGTAGTAGGGGCATTCATAAGCTGACTTAGCTGCTGAACTGAGTAACTAATGTCAGGCCTTGTAGCTGTCAAATATAGGAGACGACCAACCAATCTTCTGTAGGAAGCAGGATCATCCAAAAGATCTCCTCCTTGCTGTTGCAATTTGGTACCTTTGGACATAGGAGTGGTTACTGGTTTTAAAGCTAAGAGGTCTGCATCTGAAAGTATGTCTAGGCAATACTTGCACTGACTGATGTGAATACCAATTCTGGAGTGAGCAATTTCTAACCCCAAGAAGTACTTAAGCAACAACACATAAGAATCTTTACCTAAGTTTTGTCCATTTTTTTACTCTATTAATTTAGATGTATTTCCAGTCGTACTGTAATATAACTTACTATCCTTACTAATGAGAGATTAAGCTTCTGAAAAAACTAATGAGGGATATAACAGGGTGATTTTTTATTTTTTTTCATCCAGGGGCTTCATGTTCCAAATAAAGTGAGGGTTTTCCTTTGGCCTGTCTGCAGGAATTGCTTGCTTGTGAGAATAAATTTGTAAAATAGAGATGTCCAATGCCAGCTACGTGTATTGGTGGTGACATTGCATTTGAGAATGAGTGGCATCTCTTTCCTTTTTTTTGTTTGGTCAAAGCATCTCTTTTCTACTTGACCAGATCAGTGTCAAATGTTGAGAGGAAGTTGGGCTTTGGGAGACGATTATAACAGAGCTCTTCTTGGTATGGTTCTTTTTAGTATTTGGAAGAGTGGAAAAAAGTGCATTGAAATATATGTTTTTAATTCTGACGTGGAACTAATTTAATTAATCTCAAACAAACAAGCTCTACGTGTGTTGGTTGTTGCTTGCGAGATGAACGCGATAGTATGCTTCTGGCTCAAATTGAGTTGTTCGCACCAGAACTTCCAAGTTAGAGAGAAAGCGAGGCAATGGCTCTTTTATAAAAAGTAAAAAAAGAAAAAAAAACATATAGAATTGAAAATTATATAATATTTTTTAAAATAAAGAAGGTAAAAGTAATTAAAAGTTTAGATTTATTATTTATGAAAGTTTTAAAAAAAAAAGTGAATCAAAATAAAATTTTATAATTTGTACTTCTAGTCAAATGATTCTGTTGTTTTTATTAATTATTATATTTTATTTGTATTTAGTTAAATAAAATTTGAAAATACCAATAACAAATAAATATGTTAAAATCATCGATAGTAATATGTTGAAAAATAATGAACACACGTTATGTGCGATTGCACAAGGAACCATCCTTATTTTTATTTTTTTTTGGGTCTGAACTATTCAGATTTAAATATTTGGAATAAGAAAGCCAATATTAAATGTACCCCCACCTATTAAGTACACCGCTCCAAATTAGCGAATTCTTCAAAATATCTCTACCTAAAATCCTAGTACAGGAAAATATGAATTTCCGGAATACAAAAAAAATTTCTTCTTATCGAAAATTCGAATTTCCGGTATGGAAAGTTTTAAAATGAAATTCTACCAAAAATTAGAATTTTCGGTATACAAATATTGCATACCGGAAATTCAAATTTTTGGTATGATTTCATTTTAAAACATTTTCCATACCGAAAATTCAAATTTTCGGTAAGAAGAAAAAAAAATTTGTATTCCGAAAATTCATCTTTTTCGGTACTAAGAAATTTTTTTGCATTCCAAAAATTACGAATTTTCAATACTATGAAATTCTATGTGTTTTTTTTTGTTGATCAAATGTATTTATTTTTTATTTAGGTTTTTTAAAATAAATATAATTTCTTAAAATAAATATAATTTTTTTAAATAAATAAATTTATTTAATTATTTAAATAAAAATATATTTATTTGATTTATTTAAATAAGTTATGTTAATTTTTTAAACTAATTAATTGATTTTGTTATAACAGAGCCCTAAAAATTCATGTTTTGCAAGTAATAACTAAAACAACGATTAAACCCAAAAACATGCGTAAATATAACAAAATAGAAAAATTACAAAAAAAAGGTGTGCAAATATAACAAAAAAACATAGTGCAAATATAACATTAAAAAACATAACAAATATAACAAATATGATTATCCCAATGTCTCCTATGTCGACGCTTCTTCTCGGATGTGGATGCCACCCACCTATTTTTTAAAAGGTGTAACTTAGCAAGTTACACCTTAGGGTGCATTTGATAACTTTTTAGTTATAACTTGCTAAGTTACGCCTTCTAAAAAATAGGTGGGTGTATTTTAGTAAATCTTATATATATATATATATATGTGTGTGTGTGTGTGTGTGTGTGTGTGTGTGTGTGTTTGAGTTCCGTAAACTAAATTTTTGAAAAGAAGTATTTTGGGGAAAAGTTTTAATGTAGAGGTGTATATAAAAAAGGGGTGTAAGTTGCACAGCCCAAATTATCCAAAGTTACGGGGGCCCGGAGGTGTGTTAGACTCAAAAAGCAGTACAGAACACGTATATTAAAGTTCTCCACGTCTGTCTGTGTTACGTGACGTGGGACAAGAATATCTTCACCTTTGGGTAAGGTAGTGAATCAAATTCCTTATAGATGATCTCTCTCTTTTAAAACCCGATCAAAAATTTATCAAGACGGTGAGATAAAAAAAAATTTATTGTTTCATCATTTACAGCCAAATATGTAAAAGATTTATTAACACGTTAAGATGTTAAAAATGAAAAATTATTAAAACATATAAAAATACAAATACGAGGAGGGATCAAATGACTCAAGGAGTAACTTTTGTCTGAGTTACTCCGCTTAATAATTCTCTATAGATATTGAATTTCACCAATCGGACCGTCAAATTAAAAGTTCTTATTGAGTAGATCAATTCCATAAAATTTTAAAAATATTCGTTACTTCATCAAATAACTTTTATTCAACGTATAATATATTTTTCAAAATATAAGTAAAATGTTGACCATATGATTATATAGCTACGAATGTCCAATTTATTTGGAATTTGGTATACATGATCGTTAATGTAATATGATGATATTCAATGGTTGGATTGATAAAATTCAATGTCTATACTGAGTTATTAAGCGGAATAACTCTGACAATAATTACTCATGGAGTCATTTGATCCCTCCTCTAAAAATATACATGTATTTTCTTAAAACAAAACTTAGCTATTTTTTTCATACAAAAAATAAAACAAAACAAAACTTAGCTATTATATATACCTTAAGGGTGCGTTTGATTTGCAAAAAAATAAAATAAGGGATCGGACAGGACAAAAATAAATTGTTCCATGTTTGATACTAAAAATGGTCATGGCACAGCACAAAACAAGGGGCAAAAAATAGCACAAAACCCTAAATTTTTGTCCCCCACTAAGCCATGGAATAAAAAGTTGTCCCAAATACAAACTATTTAAAAGACAAAAATACCCACTTTTATTTCCTATTAATTAAATATTCTCTCTCTATCTCTCTATCATAGTAAACTTGTTTTTCACTAAAACAAAAACGTAAACTTAAAAACAAGTTTACGTCTATATATATATATATATAAGCAGTATAGATTTTACTTATATATACTAAAAACTTAAATATTTAATGTAATGTAATATTATATTTTGTGTGAAAATATTATATCATATTATATATTATTGTATATGATATTATATATTACAAAGCGTATTTAAGTAAAATTCATATTATTTTAATTGTATTGTCCATTGTCCACCAAACAATAAACAAGACAAAGAGTTGTGTTGTGATTTAAACATTTGTTCTGTGCTGTTCTCTTTATCCTATACCACAGTGTGTATCAAACGCACCCTAAGATACTTTAATTATATTGCGAAAATGTTAGAAATATATATGGAAAAAATAAAATTTTCTCATAGAGTAATGTTTTTCTTTAATTTAGAAGACCTAATGGCTGGATAGGATACTACTTATTCAGATTACCAACAAAAAAAATGATACCACTTATTCAGCAACATTAACGCAGAAAAAGTAAATGTAATTAAACTTCCTGGTTGAAAAAGGGATCTATATGATGCGGAACCATGATGAAAGTATGTGGGGAAGCTGAAAGAGCAGTAAATGGATCCTATTATTCTATAGCACGTGATTCGATGGGGGGAAAAGTGGACATCATTCCTTCCATTGCACTTGTGGCATGCTGTTTCTGCACATATCTAGTGGATATATAGCTTAATGAAAATACAACAAATTAAGCTTGTGACTTGGGAAAAATATCACTTAGATTTGGTTTTTGTGATCCCGATTGATATATATATTTTTTTTAAACTCCGGTATTTTGGAGTTTCATCGGGTACGGTATCAAGTGTTCAATTATTTGATGCCACATTATTTTCCAAAAATATTTTTTGTTTTCATTTTTTAAAATTTATATTCATTTTATGTAGTTAACAAAAAGATGGAAAGACTCTTGTAGTAAACAATTGTGGTAGAGAGAAGATGAAATGCTAGCTAGTGAGAATATATTTTTGGAAACAATGAAAACAGTTTATTGGCATTTTCAAATTTTTAAAAATACTGAAATTATTTTCTCTAATGATCCTTAGTTTAAGTGAAAATAAGTAGAAATGAAAACAGGAAACAAGCGAATGAAGTAAACGAGCCCTTAAGTTTTGAGTTATTTTTGTTTTATGGATATCGGTACCCACCTTTCTTCATGGGTACCAAAGAATTCACCTATTTTTTTATGAAGAAAAGTTTAGGTGAATTAGGTCCTAGTGACTCAAAAGTGTCACGAAAAGCCTCAAGATTCATAGCTTACCAATGTACTTACATATTATCCATAAAAGAGGTCATCACATCTACAACGAGATTTGAACTCATGTCTTTGTATAATATGAGTCGTATCGTTACCAACTGGATCAACCTTCATTGGCTACACCGATCGATATATCAAATTTGGGATATTTATGTGTATGTGTGTGTGTAAGCACGCGTCCATCTGTTACACTGGCGCGACGAATTCAAAAACTTTCTACCGTAAGAACAAGAAAATAGTCTATAATATTTTTTAACGGGTAAAACCATTATTATAACCAAGTAAAAAAAAATACCTTGTAGGTGCAATTTCCCACGTACCCTTGTATGTTACAAGTGTAATACTTTAGGACCGTCACACCATTTAATGACATTTTGTCACTTTATTGTATCTCAAAATAAACTTTTTGTTGTTTAAATCTTATATAAGAGTTCTTTTCGAAAAAAACAAAAAAAAACTTATATATGAGTTTTAACACAATAATCAATATAATAAATATTTATTATTTAAGATTTTGTAGAGAAGTTATATATTATTTAAGAGTTGGATCAATTATATAAAGTTATTGCAACAGTTTTAAATCGTTACACGTAATTTGGCCATTAGTCTCTCTATATGTGTATATAATATATGAATATGTATGTCCTCAAAATGTTCTCAACTTTGGATTAATTCATGTAGTTTAGTAGTTATACAGTTCACGCGGTTTGTGGGATCAGAAAGAGCACCAAGAACCAAACCCGCGTAACTTCTTTTACACCGGGAACTTTTACAATAATAAAATAAAAACAACAATAAAAACATCAAAAGCAGACAAAGCTTCATATCCTCTCTTAATTAGCTCCTTATGTTCTATCTAGTTACTTGCTCCCTTCCTCGTCCTCTTCTTCCTTATCCCTGCCTTCTTTGTTTTTAATATCTAGTTTGTCGACCAAAAAACATGGTTCTAGCTACACTGTTGCTACCCGTGCTTTTCATTGCAGGTCTCATAAATATATTCTTTTACATATCCACAATTACAAACAAGATTCGTGCGTGGCTTCAAATCTTCTTTCCCAACAACAATGCTTGCAAAACCAAAACCAACTTCGTTCCTGCAACGACCAAGATGGAGGAGGGGGGTGCCTATGGGAAGGAAGATCTCAGAAAGGTGTTTTCCACATTCGACAAGAACGGCGATGGATTCATAACAAAGCAGGAGCTGAGGGAGTCACTGAGGAACATCAGAATCTTCATGACAGATACAGAGATTGATGATATCGTTGTCAAGTTTGATTCCAACGGAGACGGGTTGCTTGATTTTGATGAGTTTTGTTTGTTGACTAGTGAGTCTATGGGAAGGGGTGAAGGAGAAGAGAAAGGGGGTGTTGGTAGTAAGGAGGGTGAATTAGAAGAAGAGGTTAATTTAAAGGAGGCTTTTGACGTGTTTGATAAAGATAAAGATGGGGTTATATCGGTGGAGGAGCTGGCTTTGGTGCTTGGTTCGTTGGGATTAAGGGAAGGGAAGAAGATTGAAGATTGTACAGAGATGATTAGGAAGGTTGATATGGATGGAGATGGTATGGTCAATTTTAACGAGTTCAAGAGAATGATGATGAATGGAGGAAAGCTTGTCCATTAAAGCATCTGCCAACTTATAACACTAATTGTGTGTGTCTTTGATGACAACATCGTGTGTGAATTCTTGATTAGTTTCTAATTAAATTTCTGTAACCTATGACCTACTATGTTTCTTCTTTCTTTCTTTCTTTTTCCTTTTACTTTGTAAGCAATTTTTTTTTATTTGTTTGTGTATTAGTATAATTGATACCAATAATAATCTCCAGTTAACCTGCAGTTGAGCTCTGCAGCTAGTGCAAACTACTATGAAGTCTTGAAGTTCCCATCTTGTACTCTTTTCTCCATGAAATCGGGAAAAATAAATTAAGATAGATGTATGCATTTTTTATGGTATAGTAGTACTCCATCTATCCCAAAATAAGTGTCGTGTAAGAGAAAAAAAAATTGTCTCAAAATAAGTATTATTTTATTTTTTCAATGTAACATTAATTATTTTATTCCAATCACTACAAGAATTGCAGCCGTTACTGAGGGCTTTTGGCCCTCGCTAACACTAAAAAGCCCTTGCTAACGGGGGTTTTACCGAGGGCCCATTGTCCGTAGGTTAATCGTCTATTGGTAACTGATACCGAGGGTAATTTTAAAAAGACCGTAGATAATTACTGGGGGCCTATTTCCGTAGGTAGTTAGCGAGGGCCTGTTTTCGTAGATAGTTAGCGAGGGTCTTTGGCCGTAGATAATCCTAGCGCAGTTAGCGAGGGCCATTGGCTGTAGGTAACTGAGTAGATATTTTAATGAGATCGTTACCGTGGGCCTGTGGCCCTCGCTAATTTTAGCATTTTTTAAAAAAAAAAAAGTTTAGCACGCCGCAGAACAGGGAAATAATTTGAAATGCAAGCGTTTGGTATATTACGAACACAAGCGTTTTTATAAAAAAAATAGTTACAATCCAGACACTCAGAAATGCAACCAATATTATAAACCCAGAATAAACAAATAAATGAAATAATAAACAAATAAATAAAAGGAATAACAAATGAAGAAAAAGAAACAGTAACCTCATATGGCCCTGATCCACGCACAACACATAGGTAGTTAAAGAGATTAATAATAAAAAAATAGAAAAAAAATAAACAGAACAGAATGATGGAAGAAGAATATATTGCAGTCACAAAATTCTAACTTTACATTGAAATACTAACGAAAATGCAAAATAATATCAAGAAGATACCAAGGAGAAAAACCAGGTCTTCTTCTTGCTACTGCTTTCCGTTCTGCTTCTACTCCTCTGCTCCAAAAACTCTCATCCTTTTTTTTTTCTTTCCAGGTCTGAATCTCTCCCCCTTAGAGTTCTCATTTTTACCTGTCAAAATAGGAAACAAATCAGAAGAAAAAAGACATATAAAAACGAAATGAAGAACGAAAAGGGGACATATTCTCTGATTTATGCCCAAACGTAAATGAAGAACGAAGAAGAAAGAGGGAGAGAAGAGATAAGGGGGAGAGAGGCCGCATAGTTTAGAGAGGGGGAGGAAGAAAGAGAAAGCATAAGATGCATATGTGATGGGCTGAGAAGAAAAAAATTACATAAGAAAAATTAACATTAGTTACTGAGGGCTTGTGGCCCTCGCTAACGGGGCAGACATAACGATGCATGGTTACCGAGGGCCTGTGGCCCTCGCTAACGTTACTAAGTGCCTGCCTAATGTTTCCTGCGGCCTAGGCCCTCGTTACGTGTCAGCCTAATGTTTCCTGCGACCTAGACCCTTGGTAATTAAAAAAATACCTACCATCCTTTGGCCTTCGCTAATAGTCCCTAGGTAACTCAGCAAATTCTTGTAGTGAATTTACCCCTCAAATTAATATTGTATGTATCACTCCCAAGTCACTATAGTCTACTATACATTTATGACAATTTCATAAAATTATTACAACCTTTCACCTATTTGCTAGCTTTTCTTAGTCTGTGTAAAAAAAAAAACCAAAGACGACATTTATAATGGGACGAAGAGAGCACTATAGTAGGATAGTGTTTTCGCTCTCACATGTCACTGGTGTTAGGACGAGACTTACGAGGTTAATTATGAAGATTAATTTCCACGAGGGAGACTAATTTAACCAAAAAAAAACTGAAAGGATTCTTAATCTGAATTGTGTGTGATAAGGGAAAATTTGGGTTCTTGCAACTCCTCAAGACCTCAACCATCCATGTGGATGTGGTTACGATTGCTGTTAAGTTGCAATTAATTTGTCGTTACGATATGATTTTGGAGACAACAATTTAAAACTTTGGTGCACACCGTAGCATAATACTATTTGCTAATTAGCTAATTTGGTAGAACTAGGTAATCCTTTCTCTTGGTTGCAATCTTAGATTTTATAAGTGTAGTAGCCCAATATGTATATACATCACACTCCAGGATTTGAGACAGACAATATGAAACTCTGGCTCTAATACCAAGTTAAATTTCATCCTAAAATTAATAGGTGTTAAGTGGAGTACTAGTTCAACAGGTATATAAACCGCAACTCAGAATATGAGGCGGGCGACGTGGTACTTCCAACACTTCAGTAAATCAATTTTTTTTCTTTTCTTTTTCCCCCTTTTGTTACAAAAAAACCTTCGATAAGCAAACTTACTTTTATCTACTTAAATGAATTTTCCTTTTGCTTGATTTTGGACCAAAACAAATATCTGTAAGTCAAATAGTTGACTTAATTATGGTCCTCGAATCTGGCTTTAAAAACTATTTTAGGTTTAGTTGCACTTTAGATTCCAACTTTCTCAAACACACGATTTTAGTTCTTTTCTTTTATTTTTCATGAATTTGGTCCTTACGCTTTTTATTTTTTGTGAATTTGGTCCCACACTATTTTAATTGTACTTTTTTTTCCACAAAAATCATAGATTTTAGAAAAGTGAGAGACCAAAAGTGTAAAAATTCACGATTTAAAGACCAAATTTGTAAAAAATAAAATAGGAGAAAGTGAAGACAAAAAATACTATTAAGCCAATATTTTAATTTAGTATTCCCATTTTTTATATTTTTTCGGCTGTATGCGCAAAACAACAGACACTAGCTTTTGGGGAGTTTTTGGGTCCTTAAATTTCAGTTACAATAATGTAACCCTGCTATCTTTATTTAGTTTGGTAGTTCCTATATGAGTTCTTTTACCATGATTGAAGAAATAAATGGACCAATGTCTAACTTTAGTCAAGAAAATAGATCACTAATTGAAATTGTTTTAAGTAACTAAATTAATTAAACTAAACTAAATCAATTGCTCAAAATGTAATGATGGTTGGAGTTAGCTGACACCATTGAGCTACTCCCCCGTTACCTAATATAAGCAAAAATACCTAAACTCACGCTTATTAAAAAAATTAGTTAACTGTAATTAATTTCCTCAATCTCATAAAAAAAACAAATATATTCCCTAAATTACCCTCAATGATGATTACTTAATGAACAGGGTCATTAGAAAACAAATTTTAAATCAATTAAGGGCAATAGTGAAAACTAAGCATTAAATAAGATGAAATTAATTAAATTTTACTTATATTAGGCAACAATTTTTTTTTTTGCTCATATTAAGGAACAGAGGGAGGGAGTATGTGGCCAATTTGTTGTTGGCATCTTTGTTTACGTCTCTAGCAGATCTATGCGCATCAGCTGGGGGAAGAAATTAAGTGCTACCACTTCTCCTGAGAAGTGGGGCAAAAGAGGGAATTAGCCTCGTCAATATTGGACAGAATTAATCACCATTTTTCTACCAAAAAGTAAAATAATTGAGACTTTTTTATATAAAAAAATAACTGAGACTTCAGCCTGTTAAAATTAAATTAGGTAAATATATAATACATGTTTGAAAATTGAAACCCACAAGATTAAGGGATCTTCCAGTAAGATGGGGGTGAAAATTTCATGCTTGGGCTTTTGTGGGGATGGTGGTGCTTGTGTCTTTTTCAAGTTCATCTAAGTGCTTCTAGAAAAGCAAAAGTGCGCATAGTGTATTGATGAATACTCTGAAGGAGTAATGCTTGCTTTTTTGTTTTTAACATGGTCCACTAATATATTTTCTTGTATACTTTTGTTCTGCAGACAACAAGCACGAAAAAAGCTTGTTAGTTTATTAATTTGATCCTATTAATAGGCTTTGCTTGTTTATTAAACAAGACTCCAGTAGATGTACCCCAAAAAAAAAATACAAGACTCCAGTAGACTTTTACGCTAGTATTTCATATGATATGACACCGTAATGCATGAGTGTGTTTTGAAGTGGGTCCTTTAACAATAGGTTATCCGTATACCTTTGACTTTATCTGTAATATTAAGTTTTGGTTGTACTCCCTCCGGTCTTTTTAATAATAGACAAAATCCTAATTCACACATATTAAGGAATACCATTGAAATCATAACTTTTTAACTAATACACCCAAAGACATAAATTTCTCTCCAAAACTACCCTCATTAAAAATGGTGGCTCATAGTTCTAATTAATGATATTTTCTTAATTACTTCCACTAACATAAGACTTAAATAAGGGTATAAATAGAATTCATCGTTTAATGTATTTGAAAATTTATACTTGTTTTTAATATTTAAAACCAAGAAAAAAGACAATTTTATCTATTATAAAAAAGACCAAAGGGAGTATTTGACTAATTTTTTGAACTGTTTATGATTTAATTCTTTTGTGGGTGTTTATTTTAGATTTTGAGAATAGTACAATATCATTTGCCCCGGATATAATTGGTTTACACGCACTAGAATAACATCTAATTAATGTCTTGACCTTGAATAGGGATATCAATGGACGGGGCTGGTGCATGTAGTAATCTTCTGTTACCTTTTCAATTAGATGAAAATCCACCTCGTGTCTGGCCTATATCAGTGCGGGTTGGGTATCTATGGATATCTATTGAAAACATATATAAAATGATCATTATAAAACTCAATGATGACGATTTAGATTTAACCCCTCTATTTTTATAAGACCTTGGCAAAATATTTTTATAAGACATTTATGGTAACTTTATGTTCTCTATTTTGAAGAAACAAAAAGAATAATATATGAAACATATATTAATTCAAATTATTAATTAATTTTTTAGTTCCAATTAAATTTTTATACTTTTACAAAAAGGTTAAGCTAAGAAAAACAATATGTAATAAATATGTCAATGTTTTTTTTATAGGAAATAAATATGCCATTGTTGAAGATTACTAAAATATTTAATATTATGCATAAAGTCATAGCTTAGGTGTATAGTAAATTACAATATACATACATATGACATTACATGCGGGTATCTGCGGGTGCAGGTACGTATTATGATAATTGCCCCATTAATAAAAGGGTAGAGAAAAAATTCTTTTATTTTACCCGTAGGTACCTATTAAGCTATCCGATACAAATCCATGACAGATTTTGCCTGTGGGTATCCATGGTACAAGTTTCTTGTCATCCCTAACCTTGACCCGTGGATGAGTGCAAGGTGGGTTACTGATTTATTGTGTTTTAAATTGGGTTCTTTAACAAAGGATTAGTTTACGAGACTTAGAGAAGAAAAAGAAAGAAGACCACCGCTAGTGGATGTATCTTTTATTGAGTGTCGTAAATTAAGACTACAAATTATCATAAAACATCATGAATATTAAAAAACAAAGAATATGAAATTAAAGTAAAATATTTCTTAGCTCCCAGAGCCATGTGTAAGTTTTAGTTTTCCTAGGGTTTACATACAAGAAAACTACATAAGATCTTAGAATCTATGATTCTCACATAGGAAGAAGAACTTACCTTTGTCCATGACAAAAACTTGATTCTTCAATTCTTGTAGAAATTTGAAATAACAATAGAAAACTCTTTTCTATATCTTTCCTTCCTTCCTTATGATTCTATTACACTATGTTTGGATTGCAAGAGAAAGTGGAAGGAAAGAAAGTAAGAGGAATGATTGTTAAATTTTAGGAGTAAAATTGCTAATGTGTCACACTAACATTGGCCTGTCACACTTACCCATGCAGACATTTCACGTTTTCTAAAAATCTTTCCATTATCCCTCATACCTTTCCTTTGTTCTAAACACAGTGTTAATTATGGGAATATAGAAACATACTTAATAGGCAGAAATAGGGACTATTTAATATCCTCTCATTATATATATTGCTTCTATCAAGCAATATATCTCTTCATAAAATAACGTATCCTTTCGATTCAAACACCAACCAATATGTCCTTTCATTTAATTATTAAACCATCACTTATATTTATTACATGAGACATATAATTCTTACATTCTCCCACTTGGCTCATGTGATGAAGTATGACTTCATAAATCTATAAAAAGATCTTGGATATTATATCTCACTTTCACTTTCCTTGAATTTCTATGAGAGAGTTCAAAGAACTTACCCAGATCCATGATGCAAATTCTTTGAGTCTTCTTGGTTCCTTTCTTCAAGACTTTTCTCCCCTCTCTGCTTTATTTCTTGTTGTGCACATTATAGGGTATATCTTTATTGTTTTAGTGTAATGACAAGATGTGTCTTTGGAAAGGCATTAAAGACACAAATTACAGTATCCCTTAAAGTTGTTTGAGTTGAATTAGTTTGTGATGCTTGGAAGGAATCAAGTTGACGGATAACTTGTGACCGCCATGATCCGATCATTTCAATTCAATTAAAGATCATGACTTGATCATTTTAATGTATGGTGCGCAATTATGGTTTAATGTAGAATCTTCAAGTCGTCACATGGGCCAAGTGGTATCAATCATAATGCGCATATACAAGGACATACATTGATTACAACATAAGTCATAGCTAAGAATAAGAACCAATAAGAGTCATGGCGGTCATACATCATTATTTCGACATAGTCCCTTCCATGTACCACTATATTAGTATTTTCCCAACATGACACTTTCATGGGAAGTACATAATGTAACGCTCTGACTCTAATCAGAGTGTTACTTACTAAATTAAACAAGGATTAAGGCTAAACGCGAAGGGAAAAAAATTCTCACTTTACCTAATAAACGTTATAAGATAAATCCTTTTGTAAAATAATAATAATCTGGCTAAATGAAATATTTTGATAAACTACTACGTAAAGAACTTAAAATAAATTTTGCTAATAATTAAAAGGGCTTGTATAAAAGATTACAACCAAATTGAAGACATTTCAAAGACTCATAATAAAACGGCTCGACTCGAAAATTAAGACTTAATACATTAAAAACGACTCGTGATCCGGTATTAACTCGGAAGGTCTCTCCGCGAAGGCAAGACCGAGCACTTCTTCATGTTTTGAACCTTTCATGTATGCTTATACCTGAAAACAACGCCCCAACATAGTGAGTTTATAAAACTCAGTAACATAGACTTTAACTTAAAACATTTACCGTTGTTTCTAGCCATACGTGATGTGCTACGTATGGAAAACTCTTCTCTTCAATTATTACTATTATGTTAAACATAATTGAGGCATTTAAGCCAAAACACGTCATTACTCATACAAACATAAACACATTTGCAAGACTAAGAAACATAGGACATATAATTCATCTCGTAACTTGTTATATCCACAAAAAGGGAATGAAACATAAATGATGCAATGCAACTTTAACATAAGAACATATTGTTCTTCTTTGCTTTGTGTTGTTGGGTTGTGTCGTATGCTTTGGTCCATAGACCCCAATCAACACGCTTTCGATATGGTGGTTAGACGCCTTTAATCCTCCAAGTGGCATCCCACGAGGCTAACTATACCGATCTCTCCTATAAATAGAGGAGTCTTGCCCGGGCCTTAAGTGATGTTTATATATCACAATGCTTAGACTTCTATGCATGTTTACAATCAAGTAAAGTAGCATCTTAGGACATTTAATCCACATCATCATCTAACTATTCCAAGAGATTGACAATGGAATCAAGGAATTGACTTATCATGCGTTTAAACATTTGCTCGGACATTTTCTAATGCATTCGCATAATGAAAGAAATATACAATGTAAATCAATCATTCGTAACTTTATGAATCCAAATAAGATACATAAGGAAACCCTTACTCATGAGTGTGAAAGAAACACAAACAAGCAACTTCAAGTCATTACAAGAATGCTTTACTTAGGAAATTGACCTCATTGTCATTTCCTCTCTAGGGATTTATGATTTCCCACAACTTGAGTTTGAATAACTCACACAAACATTAATACTTCATTTCCATTAGGAGCTCTGTGGAACTCACCATGGGACAAACATCATACATATACTTGTGGGGGGTTGGGGCAGCCATCCAACCTCTTTTTTACCAAACCCACTAAAGTATCATACATTATACTCATTATTCATTCAAATTTAGGAATTTAAAATAAAAACCCTAGCACACCCTAAGAGAGGTTTTGAATTGGGGAAATCTATGTTACCTTGTTCCCAAGTGTTTTGGGATGAAAACCCCCAAATTCCAGGCTTGAGCTCCACTTCCCTCTTTGATTTTAAGCTTTAATCCTTGCTCCTCCTTCTTCCTTGAGCTTCAATGGAGGTAGAACCTCATTCTTCTTCCTTCCTCTCCCTCTAATTCGAGCTCTCATGTTCTCTGTCTCACTCAATCTCTCTCTCTCTCTCTCTCTCAGCTTGCACTCTCTCTCTAGCTCGTGCTCTCTCTCAGCCACCCTCTCTCACCGGTGCACCACCACAGGGCCGCCGCCGCCGACGCCATGCCCTCCTCCTTCCTCTCCTTCCATGGCGAGCTTCCTTCTCCTTCTTCCCTTTCTTTCTCTTTTTTTCCCTTCTTTTTCCCTTTTCTCTGTTTTTCATTTCCTTTCTTTTTTTTTTTTTGCTAAGAAGTCACGCAGGGAGGGAGTAAGTGAGGGATGGGAGGGTGCTAAGGTGGAGGCAAGGAGAAAGTGGTGTATGGTGGGGCAAAGCATAGTTATAATAAAAATTGACCATTAAACCCCATATTTAATTATCATAATTTACTCTTTGGTCCTCATAGGAGCCTCAGATAAATTAATCAATTAAATATTGCTCATGAATAAGTAGTCTCACACTTCCTTAATTATTGAGAAGAATTACCATTCTACCCCTAAACCCCGATTTTGCGTTAAAACCCTAGATTAGAGGTTATTAACCTCATTAATCTTTAGGGATTAAATTCTCTTATTCACTTTGTATATTTAATTACTAAGCTTCGGAAAATTGGGGTGTTACATTACTACCCACCTTTTAAAAAAATTCGTCCTCGAAAATTACTATGTCTAACATCGTAACTACAACTGCGACTATCTCTCATAGCCAATTTCCACTCATTGGAAATCCTAGAAGTGATTCATCCTTACAAGGCTTCAATCAATTAGCTTAATCGTGATAACATTAACCGGTCACAAACTAGGCCATAACCGAGAGGTATTACTAGACCGGTTGGGGCGCAGTTTGTAACTGGTTAGGTGGAATCACACCCAATACCAATTGACGAAATACTTGTAATCGTGAATAACTTTAGGTCTCCGCCGATTTGGTGGCAACTTACTTCCTTACGAGCTTTAAACCCTTTTGGAACTCTGTCCCCAAAACTCGCCTTACCTTTTTATCTCATCCTTCTGTAGGATTGGTTTTCGACGCTTCCGCTGCAAACTCTGATTCTACGTCTTTTCAAGTAGGTAAACTCCATTCCTTATTCTAGGTCTGTCTAAGGTTACTTCTATTCTTGCTGAGGATATTATGCCTATTGTGACATCCTGATTTTTAAATAAGTCTTAAATAATTATTAATGATAATTAGATAACAGCTGGATATTAAAAACCCTAGTTATAATTAAATTGGACTTAAAAATGATTCATAAGAGGCCTAGAATGCCCTAAAATAGTATAGAACACCCTAGAATCTCCTAAAAGGGCAAAAATGGGATATTTCTAGAAAAGGACCGTCGCGACGCGACGAAGAATACAAAGGGAACTGTCGCGACGCGATCAAGGTCGGTGGCTAAGTCGGTGATCAGCGCCGCGGATCTCTCGCCACGTGTCCTCATCGCGACGAGATGAGAGGCTGTGTCCAGGCCCATCGCGACGCGATGGAGCCAAGTTATGCCTATATATAGAGCTCTCCTCTCCCATTTTCGTAAGACACTCCATTTGGTCATTTGGAGTACAAAGGGAGCTCCGGGAAGAGGAAGAGCGATGAGGCACGGGCGGCAGCAGTCTTCTAAGCCAGGTAAGGGGGAAGATACCTTAATCACTAGGGAAAATATGTAGTAGAATAGCTAGTGGGAGTAGGGTTCCTTCGCCCTACTAGGGGTTGATAGTAGCAACACCTCAGGAGAGGGGTTGGGGTGTGCAGTGGCTAAGGATAGTCACCGTAGACCTATCAACCAACATCAGTTGTGTTTATTTGAATAATTTGTGGGATTAGTAGACAGTCGCTTATGAGACGCTAGGAGTAAATTATGTGCTATTAAATTATGATAAATGATGGTAAATGATATCCTGTTTGATGCCTGATATTTGTATGCTGGTTGATTTAGTATGATATTTGTGTGCTTGATGTATAAGTCAAGGGTGACGCCCTCTAGTTAGAGGTTTGCAGAACCCTAGACAGGAATAAAATATTACTGTCGGTACCCTATTTATCAATGATGTTAGTCGGATCGGTGTATCCGAGGTTGGTGTACCTGAGGACTGGTGATCGGATCAAAGGTACGGAGTAGTTTGGATATAGTCGGTGACCTTGAGGGGACCTGAGGACCAGTGATCAGTCCGAAGGTGTGTACTCGGTCATCTGGACGAGTCTCCAGGACTCCACGTCTGATAGGTGGACAATCTTGGCCATTCTCAGTAAAAGGAATGTCGTCCTTATGCACAGGACGGTACCTTACTCTGGTAATTGGATATGATAGTGTAGGATGCCATAACTGGTAATCAGAGATGGTAGCGTATTAGGGTATGTTCCCGGGACAACCAACTTATCTTACTCGGTGCCCTAAGACTGGTGATCGATCTAGGGAGTAGGGCGTTAATGGCCTACGATACTCAGTGACCTGTGGTTGGGTTAGTAGGGCCGGAGATCAGCCCAAAAGCTCGGTATTCTATGTCACGTGTTAGCCTCTGGACAGTAGAGCCGGTGATCAACCGAAGTACCCGTGACACGTGTCAGTCTGTAATTGAACAATGCATTCTAATGCACCTTTTATAGCTTTGCACTTTATATTTTTAAATGTGTGTCATGCCCAATAATTACTTTTTAACATGTTTTATATCTTTGGGTCTTAATTTGGGCTTTAGTGAAATTCTTTGTTAATTTTTGGATTTTGTTACATCCTGACCTATGTTCCTCCTGCAGGCCATAACATGGGCTATATTTATCCGATTGTAGTGATCTTTGTGTCGATGAAAATCTAAGAAGAAGAGCTACAACTCTTATGTTGACACCAAAGCCCATTTTCAGATGTTTTGATGGTCGAAAATGCCAATTACTGCAGCTGACGAGACTGACTGCGAATTCTGGATCATTTACTCATGTGATTAGTTGTTATTGGGCTAATTAAACTCTTATGGGCCCTTCTCTTTGGTCATAAACTGAAGTTTACCTAGGTTAACCTAAGGGGATATTATAAATAGGATTTTTAGAGTCTTAAGAACTACCTTTTAATTACTTTTGAATCTTTTACCGTTTTTAAGTTTTAGCAATCTTTTCTCCTTCTCTCCTTCTTAATCTTGTTTTTGTCAAATCCTTCCATGGAAGGCTAAGACCTTAGATTAATTCACTGGTTAGGGAGTTTTTATAAGGATCTTGAGGTTTGATTATTATTGTTAATTTCGATTTTCGGATTCTATCTCTTTTCTTGTTGATCTTTCATCTCTTTGATCTTTGTTTGCAAATTCGTTTTAGGTGTTGATGCTTAATCATATCAATTTTGTTTTTGCTCTTTGAGATTATTTGAAATATTTTGAACGCTTGTTTTAATCTGTTTCGAATAGAGATCAATAGGAACTAGGGCGTGTGACGTAGGTTTGATTGAATTCGGTAGTTAAATTAATTATGTTTTTGTGACGCTTGTTCCTTAATCATGATTAATCGATTATGTGATGCTTAGTTGATGCTTAATTAATTTTGTATTACAGTAGGAATTCTTATGAAGTTAATTGACGCTTGATTGGTTAATTTTATGGTCAAACAAGAATAGAATCATGAAACAGAATAATCCTTTGAAACCCGTGATGGATCCAAGTATTAATTATCCTGAATCAGTGGATTAGTCGTTTTTATATATTGATATTTTTATCTTTTAAATTTTGTTTCTCATAATTGAAACCCCTTTTTTTATTTCTTTGTCCGTCCTTGTTTTTTGTTATTGCTAGATTAGAGATCCTTGTGAGACGACCAAGGTTGAATTACCTTGTTACTACATTTACTATTTTTAATTATTTGACCCATGCACGACAGCGGATCAAATTGGCGTTGTTGCCTGGGATCTCTGATCAATAGTTGTCAATTCAAGAGCCCTACTAACGTTTCTAACATTTGATTTTTTGTTTTGCTTGTGTTTTAGGTTTTGACATTGGATTTGGCATTGAGTTAGTAGAAAAATCGGTTTTCAGTCAACTTGCTCGGATTGTTCTGAAATTTGGCCAGAAAATCCGAAAAAAATAAAGGATCAGGACTCCCGTATCAGGATCTGATACTGGGACTACAGGCTCAAAATCCGAAATTCCATCGTTTTGACCACTTTTTGAATTTTTGAATTTTTCGTATTTTTAAAAAAAATCCAAAAAAATTAGCGTAATCTTTATTTGATTTTTAGGGATTTTTAGTGCTGTTTTTATATTTTTTAGATTTTATTTGATAGGATTTGTCGATTTCTTTATTGTTTTAGCGATTAGGACATTGTTGGTATTTTTTAATTTGTTGTGCTGCCTTCATATGTGCTAATGATGCATGACTAGGTCCAATTCTGACATTCTGCATTCTTTTGATCCAGAAATAGATAGGACTTTTCATTCACTCAGGAGACTTAATAAGACTAGTACTAGTAATCATATAGGTCGTGATCATATAGGTGATAGTTATAGTGATAGTGATAGTGATAGCATTAGCATATTTAGTCATACTCTATTTGACACTGATTCTGATTCTGAATTTTTTGTTGATGCCATGGCTACTAGAACATTAAGGGAACTTGATGCATCTGATGTTACTTATAATGTTTTGTGCATTGAATACCCTGATGTTGAGGTGCCTTTTGAGCATAAATCTGGTTTAATACATTTGCTTCCTAAGTTTCATGGTCTTACAGGTGAAGATCCTCACAAACGTCTTAAGGAGTTTCATATTGGCTGCTCTACCATGAAACCTCAAGGTGTTCCAGAAGACCACATCAAGCTGAGAGCTTTCCCATTCTCATTGCAAGACACTGTCAAGGACTGGTTGTACTACCTTCAACCAGGTTCTGTGACAAGCTGGAATGAATTGAAGAAGTTGTTTCTAGAGAAATTCTTCCCTGCCTCTAAAGCTGCCTCGATCAGAAAAGAAAAATGTGGCATCAGGCAGATTGACAGGGAATCTTTGCATGAATACTGGGTGAGATTTAAGAAGTTATGTGCAAGCTGCCCTCATCATCAAATTTCTGAACAGTTGCTCATCCAATATTTTTATGAAGGGTTGCTGCCTATGGATCAAAAATTCATGGATGCTGCTAGTGGAGAGCACTTGTGGATAAAACCCCAACAGATGCAAGAAGCCTGATTGAGAACATGTCCATTAATTCTCAGCAGTTCACTACCAGAAGCAATTCAGTGGTGCTAATAAGGGGAGTCAACGAGATACAAGCTACTGGTCATAAAAACTTGGAGAGCAACCTTGATGAACTCGTTTCATTGGTGAAAAAGTTAACAGTAACTAAAACTCAGGCAGCCAGAGTTTGTGGTATTTGTACTTCTACATAGCACCCTACAGATGCATGCCCTATGTTGCAGGAAGCTGACAATGCTAATACTCCTCAGGCCTATGCAGCAAACATATTCAATGACAGGCCCCAGCCCAACTATGATCTGTCTTCCAATAGGTACAACCCTAGTTGAAGAAACCATCCAAACCTGAGATAGGGAGATGCCTCTACACAAAGAAATAAGAAGCCACAACCTCGCCCCATCGCCAAATTTCAAAGAGAATCAACCTTCATTGGAAGAACTTGTTAAGCAAATGGCAGTCCAAAATCTCCAATTTCAGTAGAGAACAGATTCAACCATTCAGAATATAGAGGCAAAAATTGTACAACTAGCAACTTCCGTCAATCAGATGCAGTCTCAGGGGTCGGGCAATTTGTCTGCCCAACCGGTAGTGAATCCAAATGTCAGTGCAATTACTCTCAGATCCAATAAAGCTATTGAAACTCCAGAAATTCGTGAACCTCCTCCGGCAGAAAACACAAGTGGCAGGAAAATTGATAAGCCACCTTCTGCACCTACCTCTGCTGATGATGATGATGCACAGCCTATAACACTTCCCTTCCCTCAAAGGGCTATGACTAAGAAAATAGATGAGGCAGATAAAGACAAAGAAATCTTGGATACATTTAGGAAGGTTAAAGTGAATATCCCTCTCCTTGAAGCTGTTAAGCAGATTCCAAGATATGCTAAGTTCCTTAAAGAGTTGTGCACACACAAAATGAGGCGGAGGCTGAAGGAAAATGAAAAGGTCAACATGAGTCGCTATATTTCTGCACTCATACAACCCATGATGCCCCAAAAGTGCAAGGATCCAGGAATTTTTACTATTCCATGTACCATAGGTGAGAGTAAATTTGAAAATGCCATGCTGGATTTAGGTGCTTCCATTAATGTGATGCCTATATCTATCTTTAACTCTCTGGCTCTTAAACTTTTGTAGAATACAGGTGTTGTTATTCAGTTGGCAAACAGAAGCAATGCTCACCCTATCGGACTTGTAGAGGACGTGCTTGTTAAGGTTAATGACTTGATTTTTCCTGCAGATTTTTACATTCTGGACATGGAGGAAGAGACACAATCTAGCAGGGCACCTATCATCCTAGGCAGACCATTCCTAAGAACAACAAGAACCAAGATTGATGTCCATGCTGGAACACTCTCCATGGAATTTGGGGATAGCATAGTTAAATTTAACATCTTTAATGATGCTATGAAGCATCCCGTGGAAGAGCATTCTCTTTTTTCAAATAGAAGTACTTGCTGACTTAGTTGAAGATACTCATTCTGATGTAACTCCATCCACCAGAATGCTTCCCTCCATTGAGCAGCCACAAAGAAGACTTAATCCCTTGATTTTGGATGTTGTGAAGAAGAAGAAGAAAACCAAACACTTCCATTTGTTCCATTCTCGCCTTAAAATCATGGCGGGTAAGCTTCAATCCAAGTGGACTGGCCCTTTTGTTGCTATTAACACTGTTCCTTATGGTGCAATGAGAATAAGAAGTGAAGCCACCAATAAAGTCTTCAAAGTCAATGGACACTCCCTCAAGCTTTGCCATAAGAGCCCCGCACTTGAAAAGGAAAATGTAGAAGAGCTCTCCTTGAAAAAGCCACCTTGAAAAGGGAGTTTTCTTTCCTTACTCCTTACTCTTATTTTATACTTGTTGCTTACATTGAGGACAATGTGTGATTTAAGTGTGGGGGAGATCTTTTAGCATAGTAGTTTTATTTTGTTTTTGTTTTGCATTTTTGTTTAAAAAAAAATTGTCATTTTTGCATGCATTTTCGTTGGATTTCTTGGTTTGTATGAGTTGGGAGTGATTTCACTATTCTAGGACTATAGGTTTTGTGACATGATATGGATGACTTCCTTGCATTCTTAGTATGATAAGTTGGATTTGAATACTAAATTGTGCATCATTTGTGATAGATCATTGTCCTTGGTGAGATTTAGGCCTTATAATGAATGGAATACACTTTGTCATTCTCTTTCTTTCTTGTGTGATTTCACTCATGATTGTTGGTTACTCTAGAACTTGACTTGGCTCTTGTTGAAACTCTTGTTCATATGCATGCATTGAAATGATCTAGGCAATTTTTGTTCTTATTAAACCACTAGTCAAATAAGCCTACCTTGTAATTATCCCTTTGCTAGCCCCTTTGAGCCTATTTATCCCATTCTTTGTTATATAGCTCATTACAAGCCTAAAAATGAAAAACAATGATATGACCCAATCCTAGGGGATAAAGGAGCTTTGCTTTGAAAAAAAAATTGATAATAAATATTGCTTAAGTGTGGGGGGTGCTCAAAGATGTGGTTGTCTTAGAATATCTAAATGTTGTGCTTCATTGGAAATTTGGCAAGTGCAAAAAAAAAAAAAGGAAGAAGGTGATAATAAAGAAGGAAAGTGTGAAAGTGGGAAAATGGATTGAAATTTGGTTGAATTGCCCCACATGACTATTTAACAATTGTTTTCCATTGCTCCTCTATCCTCTGTGATTTTATAGCCTAGTGACCCCTTTCAATTATCTCACCTTGACTTTGGCCCCATTATAACCTTAATAAAGACCTTTTGATCTTTGTGTGCATGTGTTTCAAATGTGGATGTTAGAGGCTTGTCAAGCCTATGGTAGTGCTAGCTTTCATGATGTCTTTTGAGTGTAAACACTAACCTAGACACTTGAGAGTTTGAGAGAACTTTATTTCATGTGAGAATTCTATCACTTGTGATTCATTCTTTGGTTATTCTATCCTCTTGTTTGCTTTGAAGGTAAAAAGATGTTATTCATGATTGCCATGGTTCCTTGAAACCTTGAATGAGCATTTCACTTGCCACTTTGCATCCTTGGGGTTTATTGAAAATGCATCTTTGCTTTGGTTATTTCTTTTTGTTTTGACCATGAGTTTTGCTCGGAGTGCAAAAGCTGAAGTGTGGGGGAATTTGATCAATGCATTTTAATGCACCTTTTATAGCTTTGCACTTTATATTTTTAAATGTGTGTCATGCCCAATAATTACTTTTTAACATGTTTTATATCTTTGGGTCTTAATTTGGGCTTTAGTGAAATTCTTTGTTAATATTCGGATTTTGTTACATCCTGACCTATGTTCCTTCTACAGGCCATAACTTGGGCTATACTTATCCGATTATAGTGATCTTTGTGGCGTTGGAAAGCTAAGAAGCAGAGATACAACCCATTTCAGATGTTTTGATGGTCAAAAATGCCAATTACTGCAGCTGACGAGACTGACTGCGAATTTTGGATCACTTACTCATGTGATTAGTTGTTATTGGGCTAATTAACCTCTTATGGGCGCTTCTCTTTGGTCACAAACTGAAGTTTACCTAGGTTAACCTAAGGGGACATTATAAATAGGATTTTTAGAGTCTTAAGAACTACCTTTTAATTACTTTAGAATCTTTTGTCGTTTTTGAGTTTTAGCAATCTTTTCTTCTTTTCTTCGTCTTAATCTCGTTTTTGTCAAATCCTTCCATGGAAGGCTAAGACCTTAGATTAATTCACTGGTTAGGGAGTTTTTATAAGGATCTTGAGGTTTGATTATTATTGTTAATTTCGATTTTCGGATTCTATCTCTTTTCTTGTTGATCTTTCATCTCTTTGATCTTTGTTTGCAAATTCGTTTTAGGTGTTGATGCTTAATCATATCAATTTCGTTTTTTCTCTTTGAGATTATTTGAAATATTTTGAACGCTTGTTATAATCTGTTTCGAATAGAGATCAATAGGATCTACGACGCGTGACGTAGGTTTGATTGAATTCGGTAGTTAAATTAATTATGTTTTTGTGACGCTTGTTCCTTAATCATGATTAATTGATTCTGTGATGCTTAGTTGATGCTTAATTAATTTTGTATTACAGTAGGAATTTTTATAAAGTTAATTGACGCTTGATTGATTAATTTTATGGTCAAACAAGAATAGAATCACGAAATAGAATAATCCTTTGAAACCCGTGATAGATCCAAGTATTAATTATCCTGAACCAGTGGATTAGTCGTTTTTATATATTGATAGTTTCATCTTTTAAATTCTATTTCTCATAATCGAAACCCCCTTTTCTATTTCTTCGTACGGCCTTGTTTTTTATTATTGTTAGATTAGAGATCCTTGTGAGACGACCAAGGTTGAATTACCTTGTTACTACATTTACTATTTTTAATTATTTGACTCGTACGCGACAGCAGATCAGTAATGTCAGAGTATGACGTGGTCTGTGACCATGTGGTCAGATTTGTCAGTATGACGTATCAGTATGGTCTGGTCTATGTTCGTGTGCTCAAAAGTTTCAGTATGGTATTAATTGTATTGATGATATGACGTGTTGTGCTTGAAGACAATTATTCTGCTATACTATTTTCCTATTTATTGGTGGTTGATGGATATCTTACCCCTATGTTTTCTTGTGTGTTTTATAAAATAACAACGAATAGCAGATGATCAAGATCAACCAGTAATCGAAAGTTAAGGAGTTTATGGAAAGACTGCCCAGAAACAGAGGGCAGTTACTGATGTCACGACCAGTGGGGTTTTTGACACCCTTGAGGGTGTAGGATTTTGTTTTGTACTTATGTAGTATATTTGTATATTTTAATAAGCAATAAGATATGTTTGTTTGTTTCAAATAAGGACCATTTTGTATTAAATAAATAAAGTAAAAGTCTTGCCTCGGCAGGGTGTTACACCTATTCTTAACCACGATTAACTAGAATGGAACACATTCACAAACTTATACCATCCTATCTCTCATCAGAAAGTAGATTCTCTGCTTGGGATTTCTTAGCTTGAGTCGATTGATCAACTCCTCTAGTCGTAGTTCCATCAAAATGGAACATCCTACTTGCAGTCGGGGAATTTGACTCTAGTCCTATGTTCTTCTTCGGGTACTTTTAGCTGTTGTGAATTCTTACGTTCGTTCTTCTTTCTTTCTTTGTTTCTGTTATTCTTCTCAATGTCCTGCTATTAAGGCAGTTTATGCTTTCTCCTAAAATTGGCACACGACATTACTCAACTCGGTTTTGAGTCCTTGCTCAATCTGGTGAGCCTTCCGCTCATCGTCTTATACACGTAGATGGTAGGTAGAGTATTTGGACAACTCTTTGGACTTGATTACATACTCTCCGAAGGACGTGTCTCTCTACGTCAAACGAAGGAATTCTTACTCCTTCTGTCTCCTTATACTCCTTGAAAGATACTATTCTAAGAATATTCTTTCCTTAGGTACGTTTTTCGTAACTTATGGAACTGGTACCCTATAGCAGACTTGGTCCAGGCAATTAGGAATTTCTAAGGTTATTAAACCCCTGTGAGGCGTCCGTTAGTTTGACTGACCTGATCTTCACCAATCGGTTACAAACTTAGTCTCACGTGAGGTCTAAGTCTCACTCGGTTGGAAACTCAGTTTGTAAGTGACTAGTTGGAATCACATCTGACACATCCCAACGAATTTACCCGCAATAATTTCTAACCTTAAATGTCAACTGACTAAATCATACCCATACTAGTACAGTCTGAGTTGAACTTTACAACCACTCTTCTCGACTTGATGGATTAATCCCCTTCTTGGTTCCATTGGAATTAAACCTGTAATCCACTCTGCCATATCTGATAGCAACAAGGATTGGCGTGTCTATCTTCATTACTCATTTTGAATCATTGAGATTCTTGAGAACAATATATCTCACTCAACCTGATCTGTCTTCATTACTCATTCTGAATCATTGAAAACCCAGGAAGAATTAACCCTTACAGAGGAACCAGTTGTCCAGTGAACTAGGTGATTTCACTACCGGATCACATACTAAGTCTCATTCCGAATAAGTCCTTACTTGGCTAAGATAAATTCTATAATTGGTCAACTGAATTCACTTCATGTACTGGACAATTGGATCGAATGCAAACATTAATATCTTTGGATTCCAGCTATTTTAACTTTGCTTCGAATTCTTGTAGTTCAAAGTCTATAGTCTACTCTTCTAGCTTAGGCTAGTCACTCTACCAGGGTTACTAAGTCTAGGAGACTTAGGGTTTCTTCTACTCCATTGGGTTGATCACCTTCAAAATTCCCTACTACAATTTAGGCATTGAAGTGGGTGGTCTACCTTGATCTTACTTCTTATCCTTCTCACTAACTACTTTGGACATTACAATTCACTTACGGACTATAGTAGGATTTTAACCGATCTAGTATCCATTCATAATAGGTTAGGCCAAACAACTTGATTAACAGGTGTTGGAAACCTAATCGATTACAAACGCCCATCCTAATTGATTAAAATCGTACCGCTAAAAACCCTTACTCATCAATCCTATTTGCTATTAAACTAAGTGGTCACGACAAAAGAATTCACAAGGATTGCTAGACCACAATAATTCAAGCAGCACATGATTGTATATTCCAAAGTAACCCTTTGCGTTTCCTGCTTCAGAAGTACTACACAACCAACTTATTAGGCTCCTAAGGTCTAAGCAAATATGGGAATATCTAACTTCATCATTGCACTAAATACTTCATACTCGGGGTGTGGCACTGACTAATTCATGATCATACCCCTATCTGGACTCTCAAATACAGGTAAGGAATACTAAAGTACTCACTCACTTATATTTGCTAGTCAAAACATAACATACATCACTTCAAAATTCCCTCCGCGGAGAGAATAATGGCGTAACTTAAAACATATGTCGGTGTGGGGGTCAACAGCCAACCCTTTTCCACCAAAAAAAAACCGACATTTCAAACATCAAAACAAAATTTGTAAGATATTCAAATATACATCTACTATCTAAGTCCATCCAACCTTCACTTTCACTTTGATTATTTAACAATAAATCACAAGCATTGAAAACTTACCACACCACGTGAAACTTAGCATCACAGAATCAAACATCATAAAGTCAAATATTATGACAAAGCTTCATAATGTTATATAAAAGAAATTCCTATGATTGAATTGTGGGTATTTACTAATGCCAAAACATTCTTATCTTACTCAAAGGTACCGATACCTCCAAGAGCATCCCATAACACCCTTGTTAGTCCCGTGACTACTTTGTCCATTTAATCGATCAAACTATGACTCTTGTAATGGACTTCCAATAATAGTAGAGTTTAACGTGGCCAACTGAATTCAACTGCGGCCAGGTATGCACCTCGTGGTCTTAGGCAGACTAAAGTGGCTTCGACTGCGGCCAGGTATATATATATCCATGGACTTAGGCGGCGGGAATGGCTTCGAGTTTCACAACCTGAACTACTATTAGACGATCATTACAGAATTCTAAAACTCTATGTATAAACATATACATGTATGAGAAAGTCTCGTAAAACGAGATCAGACTTAGACTGCTCTCTGCTAGTCTTCATTCCCTTCATTTCTTAGACAAATCCTTGAGGTGGCCAGCCCCAATAATTTGTAAAAAGAACTTAAAGAAATTGGATTCACAAGCACAACCGACACTTTCCTAAACCGAATCACTTCTAGACTCACAACTCACAGTCCGATAAGATCGAACTGCTCTGATACCATAATGTAATGCCTTGACTCAAATCAGAGTGTTACTTACTAAATTAAACAAGGATTAAGGCTAAACATGAGGGGAACCCAGGTAAAGATGTTGACAAAAACCCCTTCTGAGCCGAGGTAAAGATGTTGGAGGCATTGTTCTATTCTCCCCACCTAGGACCTATTGTTGTTCCAGAAGATTATGAGGAAGGTGTGTGGAAAGCATGCAATCTTACCAATGAAGGATTCAAGTTAAGGTCTCAGGCTGAATCACGACCTAACACACAGGTGATTAATGAATAGAGAATCACAAGTGCTTGAAGACCTGTTGGGTCGGCTAGAGATCTTTAAGGCTGAGTCCAAGGTGATAGATGCCATGATGGAAGAAGACAACACTGAGAGTGAAGATGGAGAAGAGAACTTGCTCTTTAAAAGAGAAGGTACGGCAACTAAGCCTGATAAGGCATGTGCAACTGAACCCTTGGAATTGGATTCTCCTCTTCACAAAACTGCATCTGCTTTTGAGGTAGAGGACCCTTTGATTGAAATCAACTTGGGTACACCAGAGGAACCCAGAACTGTAAAGGTGAGTGGGTTACTTGAGGAGGACAAACGAGGCAAAATAGTCGAACTAATCCAGCAGTACAAAGATTGCTTTGCCTGGAACTACTATGAGATGCCTAGATTGGCAAGAGAACTGGTGGAACACAGGTTGCCCATTAAGGAAGGATATAAGCCTTTCAAGCAGGCTCTTCGCAGGTTTAAGTCCCAATTGATGCCTCAAATCAAAGCTGAGATTGAGAGGCTATTGAAGGCAGGCTTCATAAGGACGGTTAGGTATGTTGAGTGGTTGTCCAATATAGTCCCCGTGATCAAGAAGAATGGCCAGATAAAAGTGTGCATTGACTACAGAAACTTGAATTTGGCAACACCTAGAGTATGAGTACGCTATACCTGTGGCTGACATGTTAGTTAATACAGCAGCCACTTATGGTATTCTCACCTTTATGGATGGATACTCAGGGTACAACTACATATTTCTGGCAAAAGAAGACACTCACAAAACAACCTTCAGGTGTCCAGGAGCCTTGGAGATATATGAATGGGCAGTCATGCCTTTTGGACTCAAGAATGCAGGAGCTACTTATCAAAGGGACATGAACTCCATTTTTCATGACTTGATTGGTAAGACCATGGAAGTATACATTGATGATGTGGTTGTCAAATCTGAAGGCTTGGAAAGCCATTTGATAGATTTGGAGTAGGCTCTAAAAAGGATGCGAGCCCATGGGTTAAAAATGAATCCTGCCAAATGTGCCTTTGGAGTTGCAGCTGGCAACTTCTTAGGATTCCTAATCCACCATCAAGGAATCGAAGTAGACAAGAATAAGGTGAAAGCTATCCTGAAAGCCAGGCCTCCTAGGAACAAGAAAGAACTTCAAAGTTTGATTGGCAAGATCAATTTCCTTAGGAGGTTCATAGCTAATTCGGCTGAGAAAATGAAGGCTTTTTCCCCTTTGTTAAAACTAAAGGATACTGATGTCATGACATAGGGGAAAGAACAACAACAAGCCTTTGAGCAGATCAAACAAGCGTTAGCCAAACCTCCTATGCTAACGCCTCCAGTATCAGGAAGGCCGCTCAAATTATACATAGCTACAGAAGAAGAGTCAATCGGCTGCTTGCTAGCGTAGGATGTTGATGATGGAATTGAAAGAGTTATGTACTATCTTAGCCACACCTTAAATGATGCAGAAACTAGATATATCCCTATTGAGAAATTATGTTTATCATTGTTCTATGCCTGTACAAAACTAGAATATTATTTATTGCCTAAAGAAATATTGGTTTTGTGCAAAATTGATATTGTTAGGTATTTACTTAATAGGCCTGTCTTACAGGGTCGACTGATGAAGTGGCCCATTAAGTTAAATGCTTTTGCGTTAAAATATGTTCCATTAAGAGCAATGAAAGGGTAGGTGGTAGCTGACTTCTTAGCTCAACACCTTTGTGTAAAAGTCAATGACCCTTTAGTCGATCAAGTTGCATGCATCAACTTGAAGTCTTGGGTGTTAATGTTTGATGGGTCAAGAACTCAAAAAGGGGTAGGTGTTGGCATCACCATTACTAGTTCAATGGACAAGAGTTGGAGATTCGTGTGTCAGCTAGATCTTGGTGGTTCTAATAATCAGGCAGAGTATGAAGCCCTGATTTTGGGACTTAAGATCCTGGCAACCATGAAAGAAAACTATGTTCAAGTCATGGGAGATTCACAGTTAGTCACAAAGCAGCTAACTGGAGAATATAGGTGCAATAATCCCAACTTAAAAGAATGCTATGAAACGGCTAGCAGGTTGTTGCGCCTGTTTGCTGATGCTATGGTATTCCACATTCCCAGAGAGGAAAATGAAGAGGCTAATGATTTAGCTCAACAAGCCTCAGGGTACAAAGATATGATAGTTGAAGTAGAACATGAAGAGTACCCAGTATGGGAATGTGCCTCTGTAGGAACGATCGACTCTTGGAAACAAGAGTTAATCGACTACCTTAAAAATCCTTCAAGTAGTACTGACTTTAAGCTCAAGCAGAGAGCACTTAAGTATGTATTAGTAGATGATGAACTCTACAGGAGGGCTATCAATAGACAAAGATGAATCCATGAAGGATATAGGGGAGGTACATGAAGGAATATGTGGTTCTCATAGGGTTGGACCAACAATGAAATGGCTAATATACAGGCATGGGTATTATTGGCCTACCATCACAGCTGATTGTTATCAATATGCCAAAGGGTGTGAGGCCTGTCAGCTGCGTGGTCTAATACAAAGGGTTTCAGCCGAAAACCTACACCCAGTGATAAAACCTTGGCCATTTAGGGGATGGCCAATAGATTTGATAGGCAAAAGCTACCCACCTTCATCTAAGAGGCATATGTTTAACATCATAGTTGCGACTGACTACTTCACCAAGTGGGTAGAGGCACAGCCGATGGTGAACGTGACTCAAGAGGAGGTGATTAGGTTTATACAATGCCAAATTATTTATAGGTTTGGTATCCCTGAGACCATCACCATAGATCAAGGTACTATGTTCGCTGGGGAGAAAGTGGGGGCCTTTGCACAGCAATTTGGGATTAAGTTGATTCATTCATCCCCTTATTATGCTCAAGCCAATGGGCAAGCAGAGGCTACTAACAAAATTCTTATTGATTTAATCAAGAAGAATATTAAAGATAGGCCCAGGAAGTGGCATGAAACACTGAATGAGGTATTGTGGGTCGTGAGGAATTCCAAATGTAATGCAACTGGATTTACTCCTTATCGGCTAACATATGGTCAAGATGCAGTGTTGCCATTAAAGATAAATGTGACTTCATTAAGAATAGCAAAGCAAAACCTGCTAAGTCTAGATGAATATCAACAAGCCATGTTAATGGAATTAGATTCTGTTGATGAAGATCGACTCATTGCTTTAAACAGAATTGAACGCAGCAAGCAAAAAATGGCTAGAGCCTACAACAAACATGTAAAACCAAAGAGGTTTGTTGAATGAGACCTTGTTTGGAAAACCATATTACCTATTGGGATTAAAGATCCTAGGTTTGGAAAATGGTCACCAAATTGGGAAGGGTCATTTGTTGTTAGTAAAGCCTATCATGGTGGTGCTTATCGACTAGTTAATATGCAGGGCGAAGAATTAAATAGGAGCATCAATGAAAAATACCTCAAGAGATATTACCCTACCATATGGGAAGGCATACTGGAGGAATAAAGAAAATTGCATTTAACAAAGAAAAGATATTGTCTTTAGTGACCACAGGCCGACCACCTAGCCCAAAATACTTGAATTAAAATGAAAAAAGCAAGAAAATGCTAAAGAGGGTTAGGTAGCTGCAGCACCAGGCATATCACTTGCGTGATCTTTAGCATGCTCAGAACCTGGTTCGGCTGAAGATGCAGAGGCATCCTTTGCAGCCGAAGCCACAGCAGCTTCAGAGGTAGGCTCAGTCGATGCCTCCACTACAGGGACAATGGGGTCCGCAAAATCGCCTTGTTGGGTGGCTAAGGTACCGGCTACCACAGAGACTTCTTTTCTTTTGGCCTCTTCCAATTGCCTCTTGAAGGAATCCCAAGTCCTGTTAGCTTCTACTAACCCATCACCACTAGTCTTCAGGTCCTTCTCCAATCCTTCCTTTTGTGCAGATAACACCACAATATCATGATCCAGTGAAAAAGATTGGGTGTACACTGCAAAGCGTTGAGTGGAGAGGGAGTCTAGCTTCTCTGTCAAGGCAGTCGATTGAGGGGCCAATGTTGCCATCTCCCTCTTGATCTTCTCCAGCTCAGTTGATAAGATAGACAATCGTTCATCAATGGCCTTGCGGTGAGACAGAGCCTCTTGTCGTTCTGTTTCCAAAGCTAGGAAGGAGGCCTAAAATTGAGCTTTCTTTTCCTGAAGTTCCCTCAACCTTCTAAGGTCATAAGAAGTCATATCATGAACCTCTCTGGAGCGTCCGTATTGGTGAGCTAAATCATTTAGCTGAAGAGCAAGAGTATTATACACCTCTTGGCTAGCCGCAGAGATGTAAGCTGAATTGGTCAGTTTGAACAAAGAAGTTCTCAGGGCTACAACCTGCTCTCTGCTGGTTGGGATCTCTCCCATCAATGCTGTTTGCTCTCTCCAAGTGATTGGAAATGGGAGAGGAAACCAATGGGAGAGGATCAGCTGAGGTGAAATATTTTGTCAGTTCCTCTTCAGAAATTGTCACCACCGGAGCTTTAGGGGGAAAAGGCATGAGGGGAGCTTCATGGATGGTTTCTTCAAACAGAGGTGGAACAGTGGAAGTTTGAGGCGCCTGTATCAATCAATGGATAGCCGATGAAACAAATAAACAAAAATACAAAAAGTAAAGTAAGAATCGGCTGTACCATTGTAGGAACTTGTGAACTAGTGCCTTGAACAGGCTCTTGAACATATGGAGCTGGTATCTCCACATGTGGCTTCTAAGAATAAAGAGAAGTTAGATTCAGGCTGATAAAGAAGTTTTGAGAAGAAAACTTGGGCAAAACATTTACCTTCACTTTCGGCTGCTTCCTTTTGCCAGCCGATGGAGCCTTTTTTTTACGCCTGGTTTGAGTTTGAGGAGGTTCCTCTATTACAATACCAGTGCCCCTGGCCCTTTTCTTGGTAGGGGGAGTGACAAGGTCATCTTCAACAAGAATGACCTTTGGAGTTGTTATGGCTGCCACAAAACAAAAACAGTGAGGAACAACCTTCAGAAAAGATAAGTGTCATGGAACAGTCGAATCAAGAGGCACTTACTTGGTTGGATTACTGGAGTATTCATTCTAGTGGAAGTCCTCTTGGAAACCTGAACCTGAGGCTTGGCCTTAACCGGAGTGCTCTTTGGTTGAGTTACTGGCCTTGCTCCTTCTCTAGCTGGTTCACTGATATCAGTAATAACCAATCTGGTGACATATTTTTCCAGCTGATCAGGAAACAACTGAGTCTTCACTGATGGCCACCAGTTGGCAAAAGCAGAGGTTTCACCAGAAGCAGGGTTGAAAGAAATCCACTGGAAGGCCTTGATTTTCTTGAAGTTGGTGGTGGCCACCTCCTTCATATCATTGGCAGAAAATGTTAGTCGGCCAAGGCTCCCAACCTTAGAGTCATACGGCAAGGGTACATGTTGAAGAAGCCCAAACTGCCTTGCCACGTAGTTAGGGTAGTAGAACTCAGCCAATGATTTGTTATTTCTTGAGGTGGGCTTGAGGCCACAAAGTAAGTCACGTGCTGTGAAAACTGAGCTCTAATTAAGCTCCATTTGATCTTGCTGGTTGACTGGGAAGGGCTCGTCCGATGAGAAAATCCAAAATGGCCCAATGCCCTTCTCCAAAATAGGGCGCCAGTCAGCCGATATCCGGGTCAAATTGAAGAGCTTCTCTGCCACACTGAAGGCATAAGTGACCTCACAAGGCATAAGCCTGAGATGAGTCCCCAAAATGCTTACATTCCGGGGGAGAGAGTTAGGGTTGAAGCGTGAGTCGATGAACTCTGAAAAATAGAGCATTATCCAGAGTTATAAGAACCAAAGAGGTCCCCGACATTCCTGATGTCTTCTCCTCTCTGCAGCCACTATAAAATGGTGAACAGGCAGCGGTAGAGGTATGGGAGGAAGAGAGTTCCCCAAGAGAAATTGCCATCAGAGTTGGCAAGAGCCGCATACAATTGTAGCTCTTGCACCACAGCAATGGAACTGGAGTAAAGGAAGTACTTGCTAAACCAGTAAAGGAGGAAGGCGTTGTGTTCAGCATCAGTCACAACTCCTCTGGACTTGGCATTATTGGCAAGGAAGTTGGAAACACCAGAAGTGCTCTAGGAGAAATTGAATCCCAATTCTGGGACCTGAAAAGAATAGTGGGAGGGGATATCATCGCCGGTGATTGGAAGTCCCACGATAGCCGCAACATCCAGAAGAGTGGGGGTGATCATTCCCCATGGAAAAATAAAGGTGTTGGTGGAGATACACCAATAGCTGAAGAAGCCATAAAGTAGCTCCAAGTTAAGTGGAATGTCTTGAGTAGACATCATGATCATGTCATAGAGGCCCCACTGCCTCCATTTGTCAGATTTGGCTTCCTTCAGCCGATTAACCCAGTCCACATAGGGTTGAGGCGAGCGAGGCCACGAACAGAGGTTAGTTGGTTTGGACTTTGTGGTGAACCAATCACAAGAGATTGATAAGGCGTACAGAGATGGGGCCATGTATTCCTTCAAGAAGATAGCACCTTCTTCCAGTTTCGAAGTGGAAGGTGTCAAGGATATGAAATCCTGAATCTCGAAGAGAGGAGGACAGAAACTGGAATCGAGAGCCGCAGGAGGGCATGGAGAACGCTCAATGCTCACAGAACCAGATGATTGTGAGTCATCGTGCTCGTAGGACTGGTTTTGAGAATCAGAGGTAGAAAACATTGTGAGCTTAGTTGCAGGTAAAAGCAAAATCGTGATGAAGGGGGTAAAGCTACAGGAATTATGCTTGCAGAAAGTGTGAAAAGGTAATTCGGCTAAGGAGTATTTAAAGGAAAATTTAATCGCTAGCGATGGGATTTGATGCGAGTAAATCGGATGGATAAGGTTAGCCATTGCACTATTAAAAAAGTTGTTGCAAACGGATAACTTAGCATTTATGATTAGAAGGGCGATTTGACATTAATCATTATGCCGCCTCAGCCTAAACCTAAAGTTTTACGGCTAAGAGTAGCGTAGGGGGCAATTGTTTACACCCAAAATATTCCCAAGTATTAGCTGAATCCAACAGTAGTCGAAGCAAGGAAATTAGTCGATTAGATGTTAGCCGAATCACAAATCGAAGATATTGGGCCCATTGGGCTAGCATGAAGTCACTTATTGGGTCAGGTTCTTGAAATTGCTCCATGAACCGAATGAGGTGGATGTTAATTTTGAATTAATTTAAATTCAAAATTAATTAAAGTCAAGATGATTTCCAAGTTTTTAGGAGCTGAGCGAGAGAACCAAGGATAAGATCCACGCTGAGAAGACCGTTGGTTGAAAACGTGGCCATGACGTGGTAGTGCACCTAGATTTTATGATCGTGGTTAGTGGAGCATGGCACTACTCGGCCGATTAACTGCCAACTAGGAGTTTATAATTATTAGCCAACTGAACGTGGCAAATAGAGGTAGTTCTTAGTTGTTACTATAAATACCCAAGTTGTACATAATTTTAGGGACATCAATCAATAAAAACAACTTATTTTCGCTCAAATTTATTCAATCGCACTTTATGTTTACCTTTGTGTTCTCGTTTTTATCTTAGTTCACTTACTTAACCCTTTTCTGGAGTGAGTTAAGGGACCCATAGCTGAGGAACAAAGTTCATTCCTTGACGTAATCGCTTGAAGAAAAGGGGATTATTGTTGTGGAGTTTACCCGATTTGCAGCTAAGTTACATTCCAGTCAATAGGAACTAAAACCAAATTTCGCTCAAATTACAAAGACTAAAAGGGTATTAACCCATATAAATATATTCAAATGTAAAAGAAACCATCATTTGAAACTTAGAACCCATTCTGGCTACAAACTCGTTTACATAAAAGTGCCATCATTATCCCCTTTTTTTTTTTTTTGACAAAACCATCATCATCCCTTTTGATTTTGCATAATCACGCAAATAAATAATAATTATCATGCGCGAACATTCACAAACAACAAACAGTGAAATAATTTCAAAATTGGAAACCTTTCATGCAGCGAAAAAATATAAAATCTCTAAACTTCATAATCGCGGTTCACAATAATTTGGGAGACAATTAATCATAAATTTCACAACCTAAATTTCTGATAGCAAATGTAAGTTTTAATTTTCCTAGAGTGATGTTGTACAAAGTGGCTAAACCTAGCCGATCGATAATATATTTTCTTGTTTTTATTTTTAGATAAATCTTATCGTTTGATTTGTTTTTTTTTTATTATTATCTTTTTTTTTAGGAACTATCAATTTGTTAGAATTTGCTTTGCATTAGGATTTTTCTTGTTAGGATTTGTTTTGCATTAAGTTTTATCCATTTATTTCTTTTGTATATTTGTTTTCCAAATACGTTGATAGTAAGTTTTGAATTATTAATGAAAATCGAGAAGTTTTAATCAAACCCTCTGTGTCAATTCCTCGGGTATTCTTTGAATCAACGAGTTTGATACTTTTATCTTTTTTCCCATCACGTACGCTGCATCAGATTGGTATCAGAGCGGTGTTATCGTCAACCTCTCGGGTATTCTTTGACTAAACGAGTAGTTGAATCCTTTTTTCCGCCCATCACGTACGCTGCATCAGATAGGTATCAGTAGTCAGTATGTTATTGCATAATATCGCCATGGAGACGTGATATCAGTACTAACCTAGAGCACATGCTTCAGCGAGATGAGATTCAGCGGGAAGAGATCGCACATTTTACAATCGCAGGTGGACCATTTGACGCAACAATTGGTTGCTCTTCAGCCACTGACACATCAACATGTGTTTGATGAAAACCCGTTGAATGATGAAGTGTCGGAATACGATGATGAAGTTGAACCAATGTTTGCTAAAGAACTCATCTTTGATGAAAAACCACTATTTGCTGAAGAGCATGATGAAGATGAATGGTCGATATTTGACAAAAAATCCAATTTTGATGAAGGGCCCATTTTTTACCAAGAACTAGAGTATGATGCAGACCCGAATGTTGAGCTCAAAAAGTTAGAGATATTGGAAGAGCATCAATTTGAGAAAGAAAATATACGGAATATTGAAAGAAAATCTTGGCCCGTGGAAGAACCTACAAAGGACACCATACCACTAGTTTTTCAGTTGCAAACAAAAATTTAACGGTTACAACCGACGAAGCCCACGTCGTGATTTTTGTTTCGTTGTTCGAATCACCAATTCTAGACGTCCAACGTGCTATTTCTTAAAACTATCATCCTACACGGGTCATATTATTGGATGAGTACAAAAGAGCATGGATAAAGCAAGGCCTGAGATTCGAGAACGAATCTTCTCCTTCCCGGGGAGAATGATGCCGTACAAAGTGACTAAACCTAGCCAACTGATAATATCTTTTTTTTGTTTTTATTTTTAGATAAATCTTATCGTTTGATTTGTTTCTCTTTTATTATTATCTTTTTTTAGGAACTATCAGTTTGTTAGGATTTGCTTTGCATTAGGATTTGTTTTGCATTAGGTTTTATCCTTTTATTTCCTTTATATATTTGTTTCCCAAATACGTTGGTAGTAAGTTTTGAATTATTAATGAGAATCGAGAAGTTTTTCTCAAACCCTCTGTGTCAATTCCTCGGGTATTCTTTGAATCAACAAGTTTGATACTTTTATCGTTTTTTCCATCACATACGCTGCATCATAGAGTTCACATACAAGAAAACTACATAACATCTGATAATCTATGATTCTCATGTAGGAAGAAGAACTTACCTTTGTCCATGGCAAAAACTTGATTCTTCAATTCTTGTAGAAACTTGAAATAATAATAGAAAACTATTTTTCTATCTCTTTTCTTCCTTCCTTATGATTCTCTTAATTATGGAAATATAGAAACATACTTAATAAGCAGAGATAGAGACTATTTAATATCCTCTCATTATATATATTACCTCCATCAAGCAATATATTTCTTCATAAAATAATGTGCCCTTTGAATTCAAACACCAACCAATATATCATTTTATTTAATTATTAAACCATCACTTATATTTATTATATGAGACATATAATTCTTACACCATGGACCTAAGCCAAAAGACAGAAACACTAATGCCAAATTCATACCCACCTTCACCTAATTTCCCGTGTTTGATGTTTCCCTCATAGTCCTAATAACCACCGTAGAAATCTCTCACTCACCTCTTGCATAGCTGCATAACTACCGGCCCCTCCACCTCCTCAGCACTGTCCTTTCTCTTCTCTTCTTAGAGTAAACATTCAAGATACGTGGCCCATGACTCAAATGATCAAGACTTTGGCCCATTTCTTCACCTTGACCTCCCCAATCTCAATCACTACATCTTGTCCTCAAGACTGAAATTTGGAAACTAGTTAACTTCCACACAAAAACTCATCTTTTCGGTTCATCCACGGATTTGGCTTTAAATGTATTAATTATGTGTTTTGGTTAATTTAAATGTATTTAGATAACATGGCATCAGCTTAATGACATGGCAGCCACTTATTTTACCGAGTTAAATGCTACATAAGCTTATAACATGCACGTCACGAACTTTGTTAATTTTTAGATGACAATTTAACAGATAGACAAAATGTCTATTATTTTAAAAATAGTAGGACTGAATTTGTGAAATTAAAAAGGGGAAACCAAATTCGTGAATTGGCGAAAATAGGGGACTAAAACAAAATTAAGCATTTATAATTTTAAAAAATAATAAAAGTATGAAACGTAAGAAAATATAAATACAAAAGTTGATTTTCAATTTTTCTTAAATTAAATCAGTTTCAAAATATCCTACTATGAAAGGTAACTCTTTTAGGGAAATAAAAGGGCAAGACCCCCACAAACCAAAAGAAAATAAGAGTCGAAACCAAAATCTCCCATCAAGAAAAATCCATTTATGAATTGACTATTACTAAGAGATGAGATAGGTTTTCATTCTCTACTTAAATTTCATGTTAGAAATTAGTTACCCTATAGATAGCGGAATGAATGTCACTTTTTTTTTTTGAAGGAAAATGTAACTTTCTTAAAAATCCATTTATGAATTAATTGACTATTATTAAGCGACGAGGTAGGTTTTCATTCTCTACTTAAAATTCAGGTTAGAAATTAGTTATCCTGGATAGTGGAATGAATGCAACTTTTTTTTTGAAGGAGAGTGTAACTTTTCTTAAGAAGCAAAAATATATTAATTGCATAACTAAATGGGAGTAGAGATGCTCTCCATTTCTCAAAAGAAATGGAGATCTCTATTACGGGTATATAAATACACAATTTATGTCATCATTTTAAAAATATGTGCATAAATTTATATACCCAAAACTATAGTAATGAAGATCTCCATTTCTTTTGAGTAATAGAGATCTCTATTTCTTTTGAGAAATTGAGAGGATTTTTACTCACCAAATGATGCTAAACATGAGTATAAGCAATACTCAGGCCTAAAAACCAAAGTCAGAAAATAATTACCTGAGCAGTATGTGAATCAATACATAAATTTTTAATTTTATTTTGAATTTATAACACATTTAAAATTTTAATATAAAATTAATTAACTAAATTATAATTTTAAAATTTTAACTAATTTTTTTGGTCAAGGCAATCAAGTTCATTGCATGGGCAAAGCTCCAACCATACGACATCTGCATCATATTAGGTCAACTTTGTCCTATCAAACAACATATGTTATATCTCAGACAAATCACACAATATAAAACAGGACAGCTACCGCAGAATAACAAACTCAACAAGAGCCTATAAACCAACTACGACTCTAATACTAAAAGAGGCATTGTCCTTTGGGAGAAGACTCAAATTATGGGTGACAAATAGATGTATTGGATAATTTTTTGAATGGATCTTAATGGATGGATTGGAAACAATCTATTTATCCATTTACCATCTACTAAAAGTTCATTAAGAAAATCCAATTTATCCATCATTCATTTAAAAAACAATCATTCAATCCATCCGTTAACAATTTTTTATGGATGGATATTCAATCCATCCATAAAAATTATTTTTAATCACTAAAAATATTTTTAATCATAAAAAATTATTTTTAATTACAAAAAAGTATTTTTAATCATAAAATATATTTTTAATCATAAAAAATATTTTAATTACAAAAAATATTTTTAAACATAAAAAAATATTTTAGTTAAAAATATTTTACTCTCTCACACCTCTCTCCCTCCCTCCCCTCTCTCTCTCCCTCCCTTCCCTCTATCTTCTCTCTCTCCCTCCCTCCCCTCTCTTCTCTCTCTCTCCTCTCTCTCCCCACTCTCCCTCCCTTCTCTCCTCTATCTCTCTCTCCTCTCTCCCTCCCCCTTCTCTCTCCCCTCTCTCTTTTCTGAAAATTGGAATTAGTCTTTTATTTTTTTCCCTTCATTTTTAATCTTTAAAATTATAAATAAATCTTTGGATACACAGATGAAATTTTTTTCTTTTGACAAATTGGTATTATATTAACAACTCTTGTATTCAATGCTCACACCTATATTTTGACAAATAACAACCTGATTGATTGTCTGATTTTTGTCACTTCATGCAAAGTGTTTCTCGTACCAAATAGCAGTTTTCTTCCAACAAAAGGTAAATAAATAACTTAATTTGGTTATTTAGTACTAATCAAATGAATGTAATTAATTAGATCGTTATTTATTTTTCAACTTATATACAAGTCATTATCGGTTAGTTTATTTGTATATTTTCATAGAAATTGTTTTTAATTGAAAATGTGTTTTAAATTTCTAAAACAATTACATAAATCATTTTTAAACAAAAATTACAGAAATCATTTTGAAAAGTAGACAAACGTAGTTTTAGTGCTCTTAAAAAATTGAAAAAATGATGGGTGACACCCATGCACCCCTCCAACACTCAGAAAGAGAAAGAAAAAGATGGAGAAGTAATATATATGATAGGTGAGTGATGTGATAGAAAGAAAGGGATAAAGAGAAACAGAGGTGTTGAATGAGTGTTGAAAATTATGGGGTGTCCAAAAATCAGAATTATAAAAAATTAGAAACTTTAATTCGAAAAAAAATAGTTATATCATGAAATTACTTTTTTTTTTGCATAATTATGCAAACAGAAATTTTACTCTAATATCCTCCCCATTAAATAAATTTTAACATTTTTATCACTAATTTGTTAAATGGTTTTATTCTCTATCACTTTTTTTAACATGTCATCACCAGACGGATAAAACTCACCTTAATGATATTATCTCCGCATCGAGTTTCTATGAAACTCTGAAGTAACAGTGTGCTACTCAATTGCTTTTAGATATATCGTCTTCCTTTTTTCCTTCTATTGTTCGTGAGCTGAGCTTGAAGTCTTTTCACCATCCCATCTAAAAACAATGCTCTTTTTTTATAGTTAAAAAAGCGTTGTTTACATTGAAAAAGAAAAAAACTGCAAAAAAAAAAAATCTCGTTTTCGTCGGAATGGGAGAGAGAAGAAAAAAAGAGTAAAATATTTTTAATTAAAATATTTTTTTATGATTAAAAATAATTTTAATAATTAAAATATTTTTTATGATTAAAAATATATATTATGATCGATTCAAAAAATTATTCAATCCATTTATTTACTACCTATAGTGTAATCTAATAGATTTAAAAAAGGAAAATGTTAAATCTAGGATTTACATAACGAAAATAAAAAATGACTTGGCTTGGTTTCTCGTGAGACCTCGTCCTGTAAACAGGGATGGATTCAGGAAATTTGATAAGTGGAGGCAAAATCATATACTATAAATGTTTATAATAAAAAAAATCAATACATAAGCGACAAAATAATGACATCATTATCGTTAAAAAAAATGGATATTAAAAAAACTATATATATATATATATAGTATTATATACCCAAAAAAATGAAGACACCTTAACATCTACAAATTATAATTGCTTATGTGTCTTCATATTTTGAAATTATTGTATAATTTTTTTATTTGCAACATTATCAAAAATATCTATGTCTATGTATGTGACCAAACAATTATTCAACAATACTCATCTCTCATAAGGTTGTGCGTTTGATTATTCACAACATTCATTGCAGAAAAATTTCTTTCAACCGTTGGAGTTGTCATAGACAAAATCAAAGCTAACTTCGGCGTGTAACCCTCTATTAACTCACTTAGGCAAATGTCCAAACACATGACGCTCATATATGAAAAATGATGCAAAAGAAACTTACTCAAGAAACGAATGAGTTGTAAATAAAACAAAAAATTAAAAGATTAAAAATGAAATGAAGAAGATAGGAAAGGAAAAGTACTTGTAACAAAATTTGAAGTTGAGTATGGAGAGAAAATATTGAATAAGGAGAGAAAAGACAAAAATCAGGAGACAAGGAGGGAAGAGAGAAAAATATGGTTGAGTTAAAGCTCTTGCGGAGTATTTGGGTTGATAGATTTTGAGAATGACATAGAGCAGATACTAGAGAATATTTTGAGAAGCAGAAATAGAGAGATAGAGATAAAAGAGAGTAAAAAAAGATTTCTACCTTCTCTTAACAAAAGGAGTAGGCGTGGGGCAAAACTTAAAATAAAGTAGTTCAATTTCTATTTTTTTGTTCTTTAGTGGGTCAATACTTAATATTTAGTGAGGACAAAATAAAATTATTCAATAATTAACAAAAAGATAAATAAATTTGTTGGGTCAAATGCCCCCCAATTTCCTGTATGTAGATCCGTCCTTGCCTGTAAAGACCTGTATCTGGAGAAAGTCCTGTAGATTTATATCTGGGAGAAATAGAGACCTGTGTGTGGAACCCCTTTATTTGTGTCACGTATCCTGCAACTTTGTCTCCATTGTCGACCACCATCTCTGTTATGGGTTTGGATAGAGGAGAGATGCAAAATTAGTGGAGAGTTGTTACTATCATCTATTTTTTATTTTTAAATAGTTTTATAGGAAAGAAATATGAAACACGTAAGTCGTGAAATTCGCGAGAGAATTCTCTCGCGATATACAGCACAACTCTTTAGAAAAATAGTAGATGAATGACTAATCAACTATTAAATTAAATAGATAGATTGGATCCATTTAGTTTTTTTTGTTTGTAATGGATGAATTGAATGGATTTTTTTATGAATGAATTGGATAGATAAATAGATGACTTTGCCACCCTTAACTCAAACACAGGGAACAAACTAGGGAAAAATAAATGTATTAACCTTAAACCGAGACAAATCATTGGGATTTTCCTAAGGGTGCTAACCCTCGGACCGGACCATTAGTTTATAACCACAAATCTCCCAAAGAGACTGTGCTGGCCCAAATTGATTTTTAGGAGTTCAAACGAGTAGACGGAAGGGAAGGGAGAAATTTAATTTGATTTTGTGTTTGGTTAAGAGGAGTGGAGGGGAAGAGAATGAAGCTTTTGCTTGTTTGGTTCAGGAGGGGAGGGGAGTGATTTTAATAGAGGGGATGAATTAATTTACTTGTATATTCTTATAACATTTTATATTATATTATGTATAAGGATATTTAAGTAATTTTATTTTAAATTATTTAATTTCCCCTCTCCTCTCCTCCAAAACCCTCACTTTTGGAGAGGAGCCAAAATTGGCTTAAAAGAGATTTTGCTCCCCTCCCCTTCCCCCCTCAAAAAATTGAACAAAACAAACATAATTTAAAATAACACCTCATCTCTCCTCTAAAACCCTACAACCACATACCCTTAATATTATAAAAAAATTGCAATCAAGTACAATGCTATCATAACTGCGATGGTCGCATAGAGATAAAAAAACCTTCGCGTTGCAACTACAATTCCCTTTTTTTAAAACCTTTCGGCTAAACATGAATTAGCAGAGGTGTGAAAAGTTAAGAAGCATGAAGCATCTGGACATAAATGACATATTCTTTTCAGGTATCTTACCTATGTGCCTTTACCACCAATGGCATCTCCTGCGTGCTGAGTTTGAGTCCTGACACTATTGATCGAAGCATGATGATGATAATGGGTGATGCTTGACTGGACGGAACCATGTTACCCCAAGTGGTTCACCGTTTTTTCAATAGTAAATTAGGTGCAGACAATAAATTAGTTATTGTATTAATACTTTATGTATTAATTTATGAAACTAATTGTATGTAGTATAATTGTTGGGATTTTTGGGCGCTAGATAATGCCCTAATACATTGTTTTAAAAACCGAACCGAATCGGACGATTTAACTGGTTGAATCCTGAACCAATCATGTCTATGGTCCAGTTATTTTGACAATTCGATCGCAGTTTTGTCCCGGTTTGAGCGGTTGAACCATGACCCGAAAGTCTCACCGATTCAATGTTCGGTTCGGTTTTTAAAATATTGTCCCAATAGCTGTGGAGTTACCCCCTCCGATCTCGTATATAAGCAAAAATCTACCTCATATCCCTTAAGAAAAGTAGTTATTCTCATCTAATAATTTTAAAGTAATTAAAAAAAATTATTGTGATAATTTATCTTAATTTAAAACTTCACTTCAGTCCTTTATCTTTTTTTGTGTCAAGTTAGTCCTTTAAAGTTAATTTTAGTTTCAGTTTAGCATCGCATGTTCAAAAATATTGACAATATTGGCTAAAATGACATTTTTTTTATTTTTGCAATAACTTCTTGGATTTTGATTTGTGGTACAATTGATATTGTAGAATGTGCTCGTGGCACACATGTATTTATCGTTGAAGATCAATCAATAGTTTGTCTCGAAATTAACGTTTTAAAATATGCGGGACTAAATTAAAACAAAAAATAAATAAATGACTAATTTAAAACTTTAAATTAAGATAAAAGACCTCTTGAATAATTTTACCATGATATTTACTGAAAAAATCAATTTAAGTTTATTATAAGGGTGCTTTCAGAATAACATTATTTAATAAGGTAAAAGTAATTAAAAATTATTTATATTTTAGACCATCAATTCCGAATTTTTTGTTGTTTATATTTGAGACTAGAAGAAGTAGCGCCAATCCAACTCTAAAGGTCAGACACGTTTATTATGCACTGCATCATATCTTCAAATATAGTAGCTCTGAGCATTTCTTTATCTTTTTCTCTCATGCCAATTATTTGGCTTGCTAACTTTATCTCTCCAACTACAAGAATTTTTGTTTTCCCATATGATGTCCTTTAGTGGCTTACACTGGTCTCTTGTTCCAAAACCTCCCTCCTTTCCTCACTTTGTGTGTGTCTCATTTAGAGCCATCAAATCGGGTCGTTCGATCCAGTTTATTAAGCTATATTGCAAAAACGGGTCGGGCCAAACCAACCCAATTTCTATTGGTCTATAAATATTGCGGTTTAGTCTAGCATAAAATACGGGTCATTCAACCCGAGTTAGGCCAAATTTCAATCAAACTATATATTTTTTATTTCTAAAATGTGTCCTTATCAGGTCAGGTAAAAAAGATTGTTTTTTTGGGCATGTATCTACATGGTAAAATGCGGGTCATTCTGGTGAGCTTATCCGGTTGGGCCAAATTATCAGCTCTAGACTCTAGTTTCATTTATGTGTTAGTGCTAGTATACATATGGTAGGGGCCTTTGATTAAGACCCACAAACTTAGGGGGGGCAATTGGCATCACTCCTTTCCAACAAGGCTTGTCAAGTTGCAAGCACAGCGTAGAAAAAGAATATGATCTTGAATTGCTTTTCATCGCCTCAAGCATCATAGAATACAATTTTGTTTATAGCTGTTGGTTGATGAAATGACCTCTCACCAAGCACCCTCCCTTCCCTCTTCCCCACTCACTCTCTCCTTTCTCCCTTAAATATATCCCATCAGGAGAAACCCACCTATTATAGGCCCATTGCTCACCTATGTGAGAATCTATCTCACCTCAAAGCCTAGAGAGAGAGAGAGTGATGGGATTGCACTCAAATATGCTCTTGAACATCTTTCTATAAGTTTTGACCAAACAATAATTTGACCCTAAATTGTATCATTAGTGCAACTTAATTGACGCCTAATTGCAAGCATTTTGGAGATTGCTTACATAACGCAAACTTGCTTTGCGGATCTCTCGTGCAAAGATGCTGTTTGTAACTAAACGAATCTTTCTACATATGAAGAAGAGGAAAGTGGGAGTAATGTAGAGAAATCCCCTATGTTCGTTCAGTACCCAATAAGGATTTGTATGTTGTGTTGCAAGCCACAATTAATGTTGTACAATTAATTAATTGTGATTTCTTAAAAAATACAAGTGCTTCTCTTATATATTTATTTTATGGATTTACCTCTCCTATAATCTATCTTTCCACAAAAAAAAATAACTAATTTGATTTCGTCCCTTTTTGTTTTATTTAGTTGTTTTAATCCATTTTATTTCGTCAGCGCCATGCTCCTTTTTGTTTGTTTTATTACTAGCATGTAACATGTGTCATGCACGGGAACATTTTTATATATGCTTTAAGCAAAAAAGAAATAAAAAGATATGATAAATGAAATGGTTCAAAAGACAGAGACAGAAAAAAATATGATACTATAAACAACATATTAGAATTAGATGAATAATATCAACACACATTGGTCCGAGCGGAAGGGGCTCGGATTCCCTTAAGCAAGCTCTCGGGTTCGAGCATTGTGGATGGAAAAAATGTGTTTGGGAGAGGTCCTCTTAATTGCCCGACAGTACCTCGACCGGAGATTAGTCCCATAGGCGATCTAAAGGACCGAATCCGTGAGGATACTTCGGGGGCCCACTGGGCCTAAAGAGCTAATTACGGTGGGGTCCATCAAAAAAATTAGATGAATAATAATATATTTTATTGTTTACGATCAAATATTAAAATATATGTGATTTTTGAGTCAATGTTATACTATAAATTGAAAAAATAAATAAAAAAATATATCAAATGGTTCATAATTATATTAAATATGTATGTATTTGAAGTTATATATATGTATGTATTTGAAGTTATATATGTATATATATACACACACACATATAGAATAATTTATATATTTAAATACATATGAAATTTATAAATAGCAAATATATAAGAAGTATAATTTGTTGTAAAGTAACTATATTTGTATAACATCATTAAACAAATAACATATATACATAAGTTTACTCAAAACATATGTATCTTATAAAATTTTCAATAAACAATTTTTTTTTAAAACAAATTATGTGAAACAAAATATAAATTACACTCAATTTTTTTTGTTATAAAATCAAATTACGTAACTTCATGGATATAGGTTTGTATGGGAAATTTTATTAACCCAAAAATAAAATCAATATATAACAAATATTATAATTAAGAAAGGAATAAATACTAATTTATTTAATTTAAAAAAGTATAAACTTAAAATAACTATTAAGAGGAATTTTAGATTATAATAGAGAAGAGATTTTTTTTTGGGTTACAGTAATAGAGAAGATATTTGATTTGATTATGTGAATTTATTATTAATACAAAATAGATATGAGTTATATTTTGGCTTTTTTTTTACCTCAGCGATATGACTTATATATACGCTCAGCCATATTGAAAATTTATTATTTAATATGTAAAATATAAATAGATCTTGTATCAATCAAGACACGTTACACGAAACCCTAATTTTGATTATTCACAGGACGTCGCATTCGAACATAAGGGAAGGAACGGATCTCAGTGTATGACGTCTCTCAGTGGTTCATCTTCTTGTTCTTCCAACTTAGTCCTATTGTAAATCTCTGATATTACTCTTTGTGTTTGATATATTCATTTGTCATCTCAGTTACTACTCTCTGAACGAATATTAACAAACCTAAATTTATTTTTCGTATTTTAACAAACAGTAGCTAGTCTCGTTTTAATGGTCCAGAACTAATCTAAGATGTTATACGGGTCACGTGTTTAATTTAAAATTCGTTAGTTGTTTAAATATTAGGCGCTAAGTTAGGTTACTACTTGATTTTTTACCAAATGCGTGGTTTTTAGAGTTACTTTGTTTTTATTGATTTTTAGAGTTACTTTGTTTTAATTTTTAGTTAATTCTGTGTGAATCAAAGGCCTAATATTAATAGTTGCTTATGGGATATTTAAAAAAAAAACAAAGTTACCATTCATCTACTGTGTCTGGAAAAGAATACATAATGTGATCCTCTCCTTAACTCATTAATACTAAAAACGGTAATATTTTTAAAAAATCAACATGTACTAATATCTAAATTCATATCTACATCACAATTGGAAAGAATATATACCAATCATAATTTATATCACAAACCAATTTGGTCTTCCATGGTGTCTACCGAATATTTTTCTGCATTTGAATTTCTTGTTGTCATCTAAATTCAAACGAAAAATAGTTTTCCCACTTAAATCTAAAACCGAAAATTTAAATTCTCTGTCAAAACACAAAGGGTTAATCAATCAAATGTCATGATTATTGACATTTTATAGTTCATTAATAATTGTTTTAATTTTATAGATAAAATATTATAAGTTTTATTTTTACTCAATTATGATTAAAAGATAATTTAAATTATATAGAATTAACAATTTATTTATTTTTTGTCCAAAAACAATTTATTTATTTTTATATCTAAAATAATATACTTCACTATGTTATAATACAATTAATTAGGAAGTTTATAACGTAATACAGAAAATTTTAAGTGTTGCTGAAATTACCTATTAGAGTTGGATATTATTAATAGCTTATCATAATATTAAGGTTTATAAATAAAAAATATATACTATCAATTTAAAAATGTACAAAGTTGAATAGTAGTTGCTATTTTTAATTTATTTTCAAAAATAATATTTTGATGTCAAAAAACATATTTTTTAAGAATGAATAGAACTTATTTTATAATTCATCAAATATTATTTTAATCGTAAATATTTCATCAACTATTAATTTCTTTTTTTTTGTAAAAAAAAACTATTAATTTCATTTTAGTGATAATTTTTTATGGTTATATTTTTACCGAATTATAATATTAAGATAATAAGATATCTAAATATAAATTTAATTTAAAGTATATATCATTAATAATTAAATTAATTTAATTATTTTGTATTTAAAAAAATATACTTAACTTTATTTTAATTCAAATTAATAGGAAGTTTATAACGTTGTATGCAAAATTATAAGTGAAAGATTCAATTTTATTTGACATGATTTTATTTGATTTTATTTTGTTGATTTTCGGATTTGTCAAACATTTTTAAATTTTAAATTTTAACAATAATTAACTCATTAACATACTGTCAATGATTTGTCATAAAATTTTCCCAATTCGATTCTATTTTATTTTATTTTATTTGCTTAATTTTCTAATTTATAAAGCATCTTTAATTTTTAATTTTTCATAATAATTATCTCATTTACGGACTGTCAATGACTTGTCATAAAACTTGCCCATATTAGTGCGATTTTCTCTAATCCACTTTTGCAATATTAATTTATGATTTTGTCTCTGATTTTATGTATTAATTTACCTATTTTATGACTGCTAACTTAATGTCATAAATATCACACGTATTCCTTAATAAAATATCCCAAATCAAGTATTCCCTTTTCTATATAAGCATACACGAATGTTTCATGTTTACCAAAAAAAAAAAGATACGAATGTTTCATAAAGCATGTCTTATCTTAAATGTGATATTTTCCTGTTTGACCGAAATAAACCATTTCCTGATTTGTAACTCCTGCTACTATATTTTTAAATGTGATTATTAAATGTTATATTTTTTCTTTTATTTTTATTTTCGTTTTTTAATTTTCCTATATTTGTGACTCAGATTTGCCATGTAAGCTTTTTTTAATTGACGTGGCTATGAACTTATGATGTCGTAATGCCATTTGTGTTCTTTCCATTTTTATCTTATTCGTATTTGTATATAATTGAGATGAGATGAGATTCACTTTATATGATATTCTAGAAAAATTGTATAATCCAAAATTACTCGAAAGTTCATACTTGAAGGTCCTTGTAAATTGTAATCATATAATCACATAAAGACATTTCCTTTCTTTCTTATTTTTTAGTTGCTTTTTTTACTGGGGTTTAATCCTTTTTTTTTAAAACAACTAGCATTCACGGTTTGAAATTACTTTTTTTTTTGTCTGCAGACGGAGTGGCAAGCACCACCCGTAGACTCATACACGCAAAGTGGGGATTTCAGGCTCGAACCCGGGCAACCATGGAAAATATACAGTTTAACAATGTCGGCTTTTGCCAGTTGTGCTAGGCCTTACGGACGGTTTGAATTATTTTTGTATGCAATAATAATGTCTAATACTCGCTTGTATTTTTAAAAATAACAACATAAATATAATTACGATATTGCTTATGAATTACGATGTCACTGTAAAAGAATAAAAAAATTAAAATTAAAATGTATATGAAATAGACAAATGATATTTTTTTTTATAGAAAGAGAGAGATTATAGAGAAAGTAAATCGGTAAATCCATAAAATAAATATGAGAGTGACAATTATATTTTTTTAAAAATTACAATTATTTAACTGCACAACATTAATTAAAAATTTGGGTAATCAACGAACTTTAATGCTTAGAAAAACCGATAAGACAAATCAACATGTGAAATACCACCAATCAAGAGGCACGAATAATTAAACCCAACATACTCACCCTAGAATGAATTATAAACAAATTTTATCTCATTTTTTTTTAATGAAATATAAGCAAATGTCAACTAGTTTTCTCATAATTAATAATAGTATCTCTAAAATACCCCTTATTTAATTTAACTTTTTATATTTCTAATAAACCAATTTATTAGTCATGAAGGATAACTTATACAATAGAGTTAATTTTTTAATTAAGATTATATAAATTAAATATGATTAACTAACTATTTTAATAACCTTGAATTAATTAATTTTTGTTTATAATTCATTTTAGTGGGAGTAAATCCTCACGCTCTAATCATTCCACCTCATGAAATTACTTCAAAATGCCCTATTTTCATTTATTATTTCTTAATTCTATGCACTGCTGAAAACGTCAAGTCTAGCTAGTAACGGCTTTTGTGATACTCGACGATTGGTTGGGGATCACGCTTGTTATACTACTTCCTAAGTTACTTAATCCTTTCTCTGACCATATATATCAGTTATTCAATAAAAAAAATATTTGTCTCTTATATATGAAACTAGAGAGAATATAAACTAAAAAAATCTACATTAGACCAAATAGTAGACTCTTTTTACTTATATTGAGTAACAAAGTCTAAGAAGTTAACTCGCTGCCAATTAGTATACTCCAATTTTATATATGGATGCATTTTTAAAAAAAAATGTTTCATGATATAACAAACATATATAAAACTGTATCAATGAAAGTTGATATTTGATCAAGCAGAAATAAGTAAATTAAGTTATATAAGTTCAAAAATTATTTAAGTATATTTCTTTTATAACTAATAAAAGGAGATGAAACAAGTCAATTAAAGGTGGATTGAAAATATAAAATGTAATGAATGGAAATAAAATAGAAATATAATTTTCAATGATAAAGTAACGTTTTCCTGTCAAGAAAAATGATAAAGTAACGGTTTTGATGAAAAAAATATTTTAAAAATTATGTCACCTTTTTTTTTTTTTTGACAAAAACAAGGCTAAGTCATTTCATTAATAATAATAAACTGAATATATGTTGGAACATCAATAAATATTTGGGAGCTAGCCAACAATGTGGCCACCTTTACTAAGGAATGGGTAGCCCCATTTGCTTGCCCCCTAAAAAACTCAACACGAGAGTTTGAAAAAAAAGAAAATAAAAGATGTCTACATTCCGAAATAATAGCACCAAAATTGGAGACATCGTTTACCGGTTGGTTGAAATTATCCGTCACCCGTTTGAATCCAATTCAAAATCAACATTAACAAGCTGAAGGTCATGCACCCACTTAATGCCATTCAATAGACCACACGCCTCCCCCTCATCCACCGAGCACATAGGTGTCACCTTTATAAATCAAGATTTTAATTTATTATATAAGTGAATTTAATTACAAATACATTTATATTTCTCACTCTAATTACTTTATCATATTAGCATAGAATTATTTTGACAAAAAAATGCAATTATATTATGTATTTATGGACCCTGTGAGTGTCTAAACACAGACATAATAAGGTTTTTTTTATTATTTTTATATCCTTTTTTTTATCTATCCAAATACCCCTTCTCACATTATTTTCCCAATCGCCCTACTTTTTGGGCCACGTGAGAAATTGGCCTTGGTAAAACCGATTTATCACCGTGGTTTTTTAATTTTTTTTGTTAAAATTTTTGTTTTTTTGTTTTCATTCAAGTGGAAAATCGGCTTTGAAAAAATTGATTTCTCACTTGATTTTTTTAAATTTTTTCCTTTTTATATTTATTTTAATTATTTTAAAAATTAATTAGTTTATTTTTGGTGACTAATTATGCTAATTTGATGATTAATTATGCTAATTTAGATATTAATTAGAGGCAAAAACTAAATGCATCAATTAAAAATATTAAAATATAAATATTAAATACAATGGTTAACAAAAAATTAATCTTCTAAGTGTTGTCCAGCCCCACTTCATGGAGGTCTCCAGATACGTGTTGGTTGTTGATGGCGTGGATGATGTCGATCAAGTTGTTTTTTAGCAACAACGAGTGGCTTGTCATGTTGTACAAGCTCATTTGGTTGCAACAGCGATGATGAAGTTATAAATTGTGCAAGGGCAACGAATTAATTGTGCAAAAGCTCGTAATATTTTTAAATAATGTATTTAGTTTTTTCCTTTAATTAACGCATAAATTAGCATAATTAGTCACTATATTAACATAGTTAGTCACCAAAATCAACTAATTAATTTTTTCAATAATTAAAATAAATAAAAAACGAAAAAAAATACAAAAAAAAGTGAGAAGTCAATTTTTCCAAAGCAAATTTCCCACTTGAATAAAAACAAAAAACAAAAAATTTAAAGGAAAACAATAAAAAAACCACAGTGAGAAATTGGCATTATCAAGATCAATTTCTCACCTAGCCCAAAAATTAGTACAATTGGAGAAATAATACGGGAAAAGGGGTATTTGGGTAGATAAAAAAAATAAAAATGGATATAAAAATAAAAAACCTAACATAATGGGTGAGAGTGAACAAGATATCATATTATACTGTACATACTATATATACATACATTTTTATCTTGTATTTTTCGCATATTTGACCTATAACATTGAGGCCACTTGGCTTTTTTTTATATATTTTTAAATAAAAACATAACACCTCATTCAAAAGAATTTCTCGTTAAAATTAATAATTTCTCTCATAACACCTCATGTATTATGTTTCAGTAAAGAGATCATTAAGGATAAACAGTAAAAGAGATATTTAATAAATATACATTAACAAGTGTAAACAAGTTTTATGCAGATATCCAATTATATTTCACTATTTATCATATCATAGTATTATTTTCTAAAATTTGTTTATACTCTAACAAGATGATAAAATATGATTAGTTTTATGTGAAAAACTTATTTATATCATCACTTTATAGTTGTTAAACTCATGAAAAGAATTGTCCTCCACTGCTGATTGCATTGGCAATTTTAGCGACATGGGGACGCCGGCTCCCGGGTTCGATCCCGGGTGTGTCCGTTTGATAGTGTGTGTGTGTGGTGTTTATTTGTCATTTCGTTTAACTGACAAAAAAAAACTCATGAAAAGAACAAGTGATTTTAACATCCAAGTAATAAGATTATTAGTACACATGCAAAAGTGAAGACTTAATATGAGTTTAATAATTATATATTAATAGTGTAAACAAGTTTTACACAGATATTTAATCATAATTGTTTTAGTGGAACAACAATATTTTATTATAGGCTTGAATTCACTTTTAGTCCCTCAATTATCACGATTGTGTGATTTCAGTTTTCCACTTTTCAAATGAGCAAATTGAATCCCCTATGTTTATCCTCAATTGCAATTGTGTGCCCCTCATTTTCCCTAATTTAACGCATACATGGACACACTTATCCCACCTAGACACCCTCTAATGTCACTTAGGCATATGCAACATGGGAAAAAAAAATAACAATAACAATTTTAAGACCCCTCCCCTTTAGTTTAATTAAACATCACCATTTTCTTCTTCCCAATTCCCCATTCCTCTTTTTGAAAACCCTAGCCCCATAGACTTCCCAATTCCCCATCGCTTGTTTGAAAAGTGGAGGACAAAAATCACACAATCGTGATACTTAAAGTACTAAAAGTGAATTTAATTTATTATATTATCTTAGTATAAATACTTTAGAAAATAATATTACAACATGATAAAATGATAAAATATAATTGAATGTTTATATAAGATCTATCTTATATTATAAATACATATTTATGAAATTTCCATGGATGATGAGAAAAATATTACCAACTCATAACATTGGAGAATCATAAAGTTAAATATATGTGTTTTGCTTATGAATAAAATATTCTTTGATTATTGCTCAAAAAAAAAAATCTTCTTTGATTAAATTTCAAAACTTGTGCGGGGCATAAATAAATGTGGTGAAACTTGAAAGACATGGAGGTGTGTCTCGTAATAAAAATGCTAAAGCTTTGTTAGACAGCCTTTATGTTTTGGTAAATTGGAGCAAGCAGGTAAAAACAGAGTACTAACTTTAATTACAAAAAATAAACAGAGTACTAACAGGGGAGAGAGAGAGAGAGAGGGAGAGGGTGTCCCATTCCCATCCCCCACACAAAAGGTGGTGGCAAAAAAGTTCTTTTTGTACACACTGCGATGATGGCGATGATGATGCCTGCAATCTCCAACACAAACACCTTCCCTTCTCTCTCTTCCTCCCACTCTCTGCTCTTCCTTCGTAGCCATGGTTAATCTCTTCCCATGCAAATTCACCAGCACCAGAAGCCTATGAAACTTGTGAAGGAGAACAACCAACAATCAACCACAGGCATGGAGATGGAGAAGAAGTGCGGGTGCTGGTGTGTCCTTAAACGCAGCGTTAGAGGTGCTTGCAAACCCTCAGCTTCTAGAGACTCTGCTAACACTATCCCTCGTACTAGTCTCGTTCATGATGCAGGTATTTCCTTCCTTCCTTCAATTCCTACCAACACACACTCTTTCCAATTCCTCTTTCTCAATCTCTTTCTCTAGTTTGTGCAGTTCTTTGATTCTAGGTTTGCTTAAAATCATGGAATTTTCGGGGGAAGCTTGCTTTGTCTTATTTATATTTAGCGTGTGTTTGTGGCAGGCATGTGTTTTTTGTAGTTCAATTATGATGCGTGTAGTTTAAAAAAGATGGATCTTTTTTTTTTTTCTTTCCTGCTTTCTCCTCGTGCTTTCCCACAACCCTTTTCCCCATCCTCCTATTCTAGTTCTAGACACTAAAAGCATAGCCAGCTGCATAATTCTTTTGAAGGAAACTATTTCCTCTTGTAAAATTCATAAGAATTTTAATTTTTCATTCCAGTAGGGTGTGAATTTTTTTCCTGATTTTTAAGATTTTGCAGGTTTTTTTTGGGCTGGCAATGAGCCGAACCAACTAGAAAATAATTCGAGACTCGATTTGATAATTAGCCTGTTGAATTTGGTTCATGAACCAAATGAGCTGAACTTGAGATGAATCGAGCTAGGTATAGTTCGACTCGTTTGGTTCATGTACCAGCTCGAGCAGATTTTGCGGTTGAAATTGTGATTTTTTATCAGATCCGAAACTAAAGCTAAATGCAATTATCATATTTTTGTTGTATAAAAAAGTTGCAATTTTCAAGAAGGAAGCATTCACATTCTTAATATTGATGCAGCAACTGAGACAAGATACTTGAATGCTAGCAATCGAGAACTGTGTCCTCCCAATGAAGCTAGATTATCTTCTGATAATCCTGATCCCCCACCTCTGGAAAACAAGCCTCCTTGCCAGCTCCTTCAGTTCACATTTCAAGAGCTAAAAGCTGCAACTGGAAATTTCAGACCTGATAGTATTCTTGGGGAGGGTGGTTTTGGTTATGTTTTCAAAGGATGGATTGAGGAAGATGGAACTGCTCCGGCAAAGCCTGGGTCAGGAATTACAGTGGCTGTCAAAAGCTTGAAGCCAGATGGTCTTCAAGGCCATAGAGAATGGGTGGTTAGTAAAAATATCTGCTTTGGGTTAGTAGATTGATGAAATAAAAAAATTGTCTAGGACATGCTGGAGAGTGGATTGTAACATGGAATTTTGGTTAATGCAGGCTGAAGTTGACTTTCTTGGACAGCTTCACCATCCCAACCTTGTGAAACTTATTGGCTACTGCATTGAAGATGATCAGCGGCTTCTTGTTTATGAGTTTATGACCCGTGGAAGTCTAGAAAATCATCTTTTCAGAAGTGAGTTTCTGCCTTGACTTGTGATGTAGGAATTATATAGAATGTCAGTTTTATGTTCTAATTTTTTTTATGTTTCTAGCACAAATCGTTTCCTTTTGCTTAAAGAATAGACCAAAACATATGATTTGTTCCAGATGGTCTGGTTTGGTTACGCTATAACTTTATGCAACAAGCTTTGTATAATTCTTTCTTGACAAGCATATGTTTTGTATTGCTTTTCCCCCTTATTGGAATTATTTATTGGAGCAATTAACGATGGCTTGTTGAATTCACAATCCGTTGCTGTCTTTTTTATAAAATTAATATTAGCTAGTAAAATGTGATGTCATTTAAGACCTTTGTCTGCATATAATAATATCATGAAATGTTGTATGAGCAGTAGCCGATGACTGTATAAAGTAAAAGAATGAATTTGTACACTCTGCAGTTATTGGAAATCTTTGGTTGGATTATGAAATAAAATATCAAGTATTCCGAGGAAATGATCAAGAAATTTTGTATCCTATGAAGATATTTCAGTATTTACTGGATGCCTTAGAAATTTGCAAAATCTTTTTTTTTTTCCTCACTCTTTTTCCCCTCATCTAGCTTCCATATTCTTTATGAAGATGGTAGGATATGGAACACCTTACAACTAGTTATTATATTCAGCTCCCTTTCCTCTTAATCCTTGTCTCACAATAAAAATGCTGATGTTGCCTACATTTTGAAGGAACCGTACCTCTTCCATGGTCCAACAGGGTGAAGATTGCACTTGGTGCTGCAAAAGGATTGGCTTTCCTCCATAATGGTCCAGAACCAGTCATTTACAGAGATTTTAAAACATCGAACATTTTGCTTGATACGGTACGTGCTTAGCGATATCCGGCTCTAAGAAGCTTCCTCTCTTGATCTTTTCTTTGATTAATTATTAACGTGTAGTGTTTTATAGGAGTATAATGCGAAGCTTTCAGATTTTGGTCTAGCAAAAGCAGGGCCTCAAGGAGACAAGACACATGTTTCTACCAGAGTTGTTGGAACTTATGGTTATGCTGCTCCAGAATACGTCATGACAGGTAAGAATGTAGTAATAAATAGCTTGAAAGGACAACAAAACTCTAGCACCTGACACACCACAAGAATATATCTTGTGCTAAATGTTGTATGATGGATTATAATTTCTGCTGCAAAGCATAAGATTATGTAAAAGCAGCACATACCAATCACTCAAGAAGGAATTTCAATCCTTGCTGCGACGCAATGGATTTTATTGTTATGGAGAAGACTGCAATGATCCTATGGATATCATGTCAAGAACTCAAGATGATTGACTTGATGTATTTATTTAATTACTTATATCTTTTTAACTTCAATTTCATTACTTTCAACAAGTAAAATGAACTCTGATGACACCTTTAAAACTTAACATTCTGATGATTTTATCCTTTGCTCATGATATGGAGTAGAGACCTTTCTAAGACCTGTGAGAACCAACCAATTGTGTAATTTTCTGTTTGTTTTTTTCGCCAGGACACTTGACAGCTAAAAGTGATGTTTATAGCTTTGGAGTTGTGTTACTTGAGATTTTAACAGGAAGAAGATCGATGGACAAGAAGCGTCCAAGTGGGGAACAAAATCTTGTTTCATGGGCAAGGCCATATTTAGCTGACAAGCGAAAACTGTACCAACTTGTCGATCCTCGCTTGGAACTAAACTATTCTTTAAAAGCAGTACAGAAAATTTCTCAGTTAGCTTATAGTTGCCTCAGTAGAGACCCCAAATGCCGTCCCAACATGGATGAAGTTGTGAAGGCTCTGACTCCATTGCAGGATCTTAATGACTTTGCAATCTTGTCTTATCATTCCCGTTTATCACAACAAGGGAGAAGGAAGAAGAAATCAGATGGAACTCCTCATATCACTTATACACAGTCCAAGAGCATGAGGGCTGCTTCTCCCTTGAATACTACTGGCAAGCACCGTCGATGAATATGGGAAGTGATCCTCTTCTGTATTGCTTACTGGCTCAATCATTGATTGGAACAAAGGTTGAATTGAAATGCCTCCTTTGTTGTTGTTGTTGTTGTTGTGTGTGGAGATGGACATTTCAAGCTTACATAAATTTTTTGGTGTTTAAAATATGTCAGGGCCAGAACAATGATGGAAGAGTAATTGTGTATTGATTTTCTTTGGGCTCTTTTTGTTAAAGAGCTAACCATTAATCAATATGGATAGACACTTGCCATTTGCTAATGCTGTAATTGAGAAATTCTTGTATGTATATGGAAGGCCTAACATCTCAGAAAGTCGTTTGCAGCTAGCTATATGAATCAATTTCGTTTGGCAGTTGAAACAACACGTTTCTACTTTAGTGGTCAGATATATATATGATTCTATCGAACCAAATCATACTTTTAGTATTCACAAAATATTTACGTGTTAACTTCAAGTATTCTGGATCCTCAGTATCATTAATCACAATATGTATTCACAATAAAGACCTAAAAACAATAACTGGACAGAAAATTAAGGCCATTAAGCAAGATTAGTGCATGTTTGGATACAAGGTGGGTGGGGATATGAAAAGTGATTTTGGTATGTTTGTATACTTTGTATTATAACTAGTTAAGAGAATCCGTGCTCATGTGCTGAGCACGAGTGACAAAGAAAAACGAAACTTATAGTTTAGTTAAGTTTTTCGTGAAAAAATAGTTTTTGGCAGGAAAACGAATGAATGAATTTTTATTACGTGTCATTAGCGTAATTAAGTTTCTTAAATAGATAATAAATTGATTTTGTTTCAAAACCTCAGTTTTACTATAAGTAATTAAAAGTAGCTTTGAAAAATTTATACTATATCTTACTGAACTTACTATTAAAGTATCAAGTATAGTTCAGTTCAAACTTAATTTTAACTAAATTTTACAAATTAAGTTTATTCAAAATCATATTTGTCAAACACTCACCCAAATATACACTTACTAAAGTTGTTGGATGTCCTTAATTGTTTGGCTACATACCCTTTGCAGGCCAGTCTATCATTGCCGTAAAGAACATAATCTGTCAAATGTGCAAAAAAAGCCACCCGAATCAGCATATATGCTTGATCCCAACATAGAGAGCATCTATGTCTTTACGCAGAGCATAATTATTTGTGGACTGCCTCTGTTAAAATCTGTCTTCCGAGACAATTTGAATTGAAAAAGGGAACCTGAATTTGCTTTAACTTATTCGTTTTCATATGAATGGTAGTTACAAAGTTTTCTGTTCATATAAAAGCAGCAATTATTTATAGAATCTGCTTACCATCGGTAATGGAAAATTATGCAACTTCTAGTATCATTCATGCTATAGTCTATCCTAAGCACACACCATTCCTTTTTTTCAAGTTCCCTAGCATGAGACTAATGCGGGTTTAGGCTTTTTAATTTGAGTAAATACTCATTTTTATCCCTAAACGTGTGAAGCACCGGCACTGTCACTCGGGGAAACTTATGCCACTTCTAGTATCATTCATGCTATAGTCTTTTCTAAGCACACACCATGCCTTTTTTTCAAAGTTCCCTAGCATGAGACTAACGAGGGTTTAGGCTTTTTAATTTGAGTAAATAGTTGTTTTTGTGAATACATGCCTTGACAGGATGGTTTTGATGATTGACAAAAGGGAGTTTTGCAAATAGTCAACCGTGCAAAAAGTGGAAAAGAATACCAAGACGCGTATCAAGAATGATAGTTTCTCAAGTCTTTGGGTTTTGGGTATTTATTTATTTTTATTAAGACTATTTGTAAGTAGTAATAAAAAGCTCTCAATTAAAATAAAATCACACACTCACAAAATGATTTTTATTCTAAAATTGATTTTATGATAATTTTTCCTAAATTATTTTTAAGCACAAAGTATTTTGAAAAATTCTTAAGTTGTATTCAAAATATTGTTTGGAAAATATTTGAAGTTTTCTTTGGAAAATATTCTCCGTGCTTAAATTTGTGAGGAGGTCGCGTCTTAGAAATGTGAGGAGATCGTATGTCGAGCTGTGAGGAAGTCGCTTGCCGAGCTGAGGTCGCGTGCCGAGCTGAGGTCGCGTACCGAACTGTGGGGAAGTCGCGTGCCGAGCTGAGGTCGCGTGTCGAGCTGAGGTCGTGTGCCGAGGTCGTGTGTCGAGGTCGCGTGTCGAGCTGAGGTCGCGTGCCGAGCTGTGGTCGCGTGCCGAGCTGACTCCGTGTTTTTCAAACTATGAAAATCAAATTTCGGATTGAACGCAACGGGCTTTTAAATGCTGCAACGACAAATCCTTTTAATAATCAACGCAACGGGCAAATCTTCAACGGACAAATCTTTTTAAATATGACGCTCCTCCATTGCCTATATAAACACAGCTCGTGAGCTTTGTAAAAAAAACAACAACGCAGTGCTTAATTTTTGTGCCAAAAACTCTGTCAAATATTTTTCATCACTCACACTTATTTGAGCACAATTTTCTGAGAGCCTTTTATTCTACATAATTTGAGTTGTATTATTTGAGCTTCAATTTGTTATATCTGCACTATTGAGTGTATCTTTCTCATCTCATTTTATTTGTGAAAATCATTTCTTTTTGGGTAGGAATCCCAAGGTGTTCATAGAGAGGTGAGATCTCTTGAGCGTATTGCTCAGTATAGAGTTGTAAAGGTTTCTAGTGAACTCGATTTAAAAGCTAGTGATTTAGTGAAAATCCCATAGTGCTTTGCTTTGGGGACAGGACGTAGGCCACAGGGGTGTTTGGTGGCCGAACCTGTATAATTTGCTGCGTGCTCTTCTTTGCTCTCTGTCTCTTTATCATTCAAGCACTTTATTTATTTTTGTTCTTTATTTATTCTTTCGGTCATTTATTTTCTGTCATTTATTTTATTGCAATTTTTAATTCAGTAATTTATCTGCAATTTTTAGATAAGCACCGCTATCACAATTCACCCCCCTCTTGTGTTTGAAGTCACTTGTCAACAGTTTTGGTCCCTAAACGTGTGAGGCACTGTCAATATAGTCTATCAATGTGTCGAAATTTCAAAAATATTTTTGAGTGTATCTTCTGTTAGTAATTTTAGGGACCAAACGGACTAATAAAAAACACATTTGAGAACCAAAGTAACTAAAAGACACATTCATGAATGTTTTTGTAATTTTAATACATTAAGAGATTATAATGACAACGCCTCATACATTTATCTTCTTCTTCTTCTTATTATTATTATTATTATTATTGATTTGTCCTAGCCAAGTTGAGAATATTTTGATAGGTCTTCTTGCCTCATCTCTGTTTTATCCCAGGCAAGTCACCCATGCTCAAAGTAGAGACTTCAAGAAAAAATTTCAATGCTTTAAGGAATTCTCCTTGGTAAATGGTGATGACATGGGATTTGAATTTATGATAACGCATCTATTCCTAATCTCACATTACAAAGTTTCACTGGAATTGAAATTATCCTTCTTTCTGCAATTTCCTTTTATATCCCTTCAATAAAAACATAACATGTTAGTAAAAAAATAACAACTAAAATAGATAGCCTTAATTTTTAGAGAAAATTAAACTATTTTCCTATTATAAAAAAAAAGATCGAATTACAATCACCTGTTTTCGGTGGCGGACAAAGAACCCTGGGTTAGCGGGTGCATAAAATTTTAAAATCACCGAAATTATAACAAGACCATCAACACATGTTTTTAACAAAAAAAATAACAAGAGCAAATATTTACTCTACTTGCAAAATAACAAGAGCATGATTTTTGATAACACAAAACAAGTTTTCGACTTAAAAATAGAAAGGTTTCGGAATTACAAAAAATTACAAGAGAAAATAACAAAACAACATAAACAGAATTAATAGAGACCCAATTACAACAGAAAAAATTATAAGAGAAAATTAATAGATGGATCAGATTAGAGTTTTAGTCTAGATTGGAAAAAATCTGAACCTAGTAAAAAGGAGAAACAGAGACCGAAAATGAAACTAACAGGAGAGAGAGTGGGTCGAGATGTGAGACAATGAAAATAGTTGTGCTTTGAGAGAGAGAGAGATGAATGAGTCTTACTAATAAGATGAAAGAGGTGACTAGGTAAGGGTATTGGGAGTAAATTATTATAGTGAGAGTGGTTAAAATATAAATTTTATAGTGAGTAAGTAGTATTTTTAATTTTTCAGATAGTGCAAGTGCACACTCCGGAGAACACATAGGTTCACCTATCCCTCTTCTTATATGTTAAAATTTAAAGTATCGTTTTTTGATAAGTAAATATGTATTACACTTTAATCTATTTTTGTTCAGTTAGGAACTCAAATATATGATCTGAGCTGGATACCTTGAACAATATAGGAGAATGATGTTTGGATGATGACAGTGTTGGTGACATCTCTGGAACGACGGATTCCACCAAAAAAAATTGGAACGACGGGTGGTGGCCACCTACAAGAACTTTGGCGTTGTATTCAATATCAGAGAAAGTATGAATTGATTACATATATGGATTTTGGATAGATTCCGACATATATAGTGAGATATGATTGAGTTAGTTAGTCGTTATTCAAATGAATAAGGACGTTACCTTTTATTGATTGGGCTTATCCGGTTGGAATAATATCTTGGATCTCAAAAATGAGCTGATGAGCTTCTTAATTAGGCGGCATATGAGTCGAGAGTATCCTAGATACTGTCCCAGAACAATATTTTTTGTTGATGAAGTGGCCCGGAACAATTTTAATATATTTTTTTCGGTTGGGACCCATCCTAATTAGCCACTTTGTAGCCGAGTGGCCTGCCAGAGTATCCCCACGAGTTCGGTCCTTTGGACCGCCTATGGGACTAATCTCCGGTTCGGGATTTAGTACGGCTTAAGGCGATGCCCTCCCAAGAATGTGTATTTTGTGGGAATCGAACCCAGGTCCTTTCCACCACAAGCTTAGCGCCGCTAACCAACTGAGCCACACCACTTTAGTGGAACAATTTCAATATAATCAAGTTTGTTATATGCACATCTTGATTCATTTTTCCCTATTATATTTTTATTAAAGCGATAAGAAAGTGGATAAAAAACAGAAATAAATGATTTTAATATTTGTCAAGGAACAAGTTAATTAATCACTCACACTTTGTGTTAAAAATATAATTTAATTTTATATCTACTATATTATATAAAATGGAGTTTTTCCACATAGACTTATGCCACATGGTAGCTCTGTACATTCATTTTTTTCCCGCCAAAATGCAAAAAAAAAATTAATATTTTTTATTTTTTAATTCATGATATTTTATTAATTATGGTATATCAATTAATTAATGTTCATGTCTCCACTTTTACCATTCAATCAAATTTGAATTAATTCAAATTCAAAATGTAATAAATTAAAGCATATCATTCAATTAATTCTCATATCTGGATCTTTGTCATTTAATCAAATTTTTTTGATATAATCAAAATATTATCTAAGTCATGTGACAACATATGAAATATTAAATTTTTTACCTAATATATTCATTGAAATATTTTCTTTGTAGTGTGAATATATTCATAGAAATAACACCTTCTTATAAATTTCTTTAATATAAAATTTAAAGTTTTTTTAATGTATACTGTACATAGCACGATTGTCATAGCTGGATAGAGGATGAAACTCAAATCAAGCTTTCGGTCAATGATTTCTTTAAGGTTTTGTTTAAAGATTCTGTTGCTCATGGTGGCAAGCTGTCCACGCGTGTCACCTTTGACAAGCTTGATGATTCGGTTTTGAACGATCTTGGGAGCGATGTTCAGGAGTCAGAGATTAAGATGGCTCTGTTTAGTATGAAGCCTTGGAAAGCTCCTGGCCCTGATGGCTTCCCTGCGGGGTTTTACCAGGCTAACTGGAATATTGTTAAGAATTCGTTTTCTGGTTTTGTGAAGAATATGTGTCAGCATCCTCATCAGATTGGTATGGTGAATATGACAGATATTTGTTTAATTCTTAAGGTGGATAAGCTAGAGTTTGTTAATCAGTTCAGGCCTATCTCTCTGTGTAATGTGAGTTATAAGGCGCTTACTAAAATTGTTCTCAATAGATTGAAGCCTCTCATCCCTGATATTGTTTCTCCCTATCAAACTGGCTTTGTCCCAACTAGAAGCATTCATGAGAATATTGTTGTTGCCCAGAAGATGGTTCATAGTATGAATAAAATGCGCGGTAGGACATGGTTTTTTGCCATTAAAGTGGATCTAGCGAAGGCTTATGACAGAATACGTTGGTCTTTTATTAGGGATGTGCTTGAGGAAGTGGCTCTTCCAATGGTAATGATTGATTTTATCATGCATTATGTTACTAGTGTCCGTTACAATGTTATGTGGAATGGAGGCCGCTCTGAACTTTTCACCCCAGAGAGAGGTATAAGGCAAGGAGGTCCTATCTTTCCTTATATTTTTGTGCTTTGTATGGATAAACTCACCCACTTAATTGAGGAAGAGGTGGAAAAAGGTGAGTGGATCCCTTTGAAGGCGGGAAGATCTGGTTCGTTTGTTTTGCACCTGATGTTTGCGGATGATTTGCTTCTTTTTGGTAAAGCTACTGAGAGACAAATGAGGTGTATCTCCTCAACTCTACGTAACTTTTGTGATCATTCTGGGCAGGTTGTTAGCTTGGATAAGACTTCTATTTTTTTCTCCAAGAATGTGCCTAGAAATTTGAGGAACCTGCTAGTTCGTCAATCTGGTTATAGAGAGACTTATAGCTTGGATAAGTACTTGGGAGTCCCGCTCATTGGAAGATCTCCTCGCATAAAGGACTTTCAATATTTGGTGAATAAGGTCAAAGGTAAGTTTTCTGGTTGGAAGGCAAAACATCTTTCCTTTGCAGGGAGAGTGACTCTTTCCAAATCAGTAGTGCAAGCCATTCCAGTTTATTCAATGATGACTATTCCTATCCCAAAAACGTGCCTTGCTGACATACAGCGGCTGCAGCGGCAATTTGTCTGGGGGGAAGAAGACGCACTGCAAGCTTCACCTAGTTAATTGGGGGACCATGATAATGCCGAAACACCTTGGTGGTTTAGGTATCAGAGATCTTCCTTGCATGAATCAAGCTTGTCTTATGAAGATGGGGTGGGCTCTAAAAGAAGGTAATGAAAGCATGTGGTGCCAAGTTCTTAGAGGCAAGTATGGTAGAGGTATTTTTGAGAATGGTAGGGTGGAAGCTAAAGTGACTAATTCTTTTATTTGGAAAGGGGTAGTCTGTAACTGGCAGCACATTCAAAGCTTCCAATCTTGGGTTATTGGTGATGGGTGCACTGTGAATGTTTGGAGGGATAGTTGGTTGGGAGGAGGTTTGAAGCTTGTAAATGAAGTTGAGAATATTCCTAGCCATATGTTGAATTGGAGGGTGGATGACCTTGTTAGTGCAAATGGGGATTGGAACACTCATGCTCTACAAAATTTCATTCCTCAGGATCTTCTAAATAGGATGCTTGCAATCCCCATTCCTTCTATTGCTTGGGGTGCGGATGTTGCTTTTTGGCCAGGAGAGAGCAATGACAATTTTTCTGTTGCTAGCGCATACCATTTGTTGAGTGGTTTTGATCATTTGCAGGCTGATGATTTTTGGAAGCGAGTGTGGAAGCTGGAGGTGCCAGAGCGGGTGCGGTGCTTTGCGTGGCAATTATTGCATGGTAGAGTTCCTACTAAGGTTATGTGTAGGAAGTGGAATCAAGGTCAAATAAGTTGCCATCACTGCCAGGGGGCTGCTGAAACTATCGTCCATGTTCTTAAGGACTGCTCGAAGGCTTCGTTTTTGTGGAACCATCTTCTTCCTTTGGATTATAGGGTGGATTTTTTTGCTACTGACTTCCAGCAGTGGGTGATGTTTAATATGGGGACCAAGGTGCACCTGCCGAATGCTTAGAATTGGAGCTGCATTTGGATTACAGCTTGTTATTTCTTATGGTTTTGGAGGAATAAAGAGGTGCATGATGATGACTATGTCCGCCCCATTCATCCTGCGAGAGCCATTATGCAGTACGTTGATTACTATCTGCATGGGAATAGTATGAGCATTCATCATGATCTTGGTCGTAAGGTTGAGGTGTGGGTTCGGTGGTCTCGTCCTGCTCTTGGGTGGGTTAGAATTAACACCGATGGAGCCTCTAAGGAGAATATGTGTAGAGCTGGTTGTGGAGGTGTCATTAGAAGTAGTGATGGCCAGTGGTTGTGTGGTTTTGCTAAGTATCATGGGGCCACCAGTGCACATCTTGCTGAGCTGTGGGGTGCTCTCACAGGTTTGGAAATTGCTAAACAGAGAGGTTTTGCCATGGTTGAGCTCCACATGGATTCAAGTGTGGCTATGAATTGCTTGAAAGATAATGCCTCTGGGAATGGTCAGGAATGGGGTATTATTAGAAGGATCAAAGCTTTATTATCTTAAGACTGGCAAGTCAAGGTAGAGCATGTTTTTCGAGAGGCTAATATGGTTGCTAATGGGTTAGCTAGTTTGGGTTGTGAGAGAGATTCTGGTCTCCAATTGTTTGCGGAGCCACCAGATAGTTTGAAGTATTTTGTTTCTGCTGATTTGTTGGGAGTTGCTATTCCTCGTTTGATTTCCGTGTAATCTCGTTTGAGCTTAGGCCCCGTTTAATTTCAAAAAAAAAATATTTAATGTCACGTAAATTACTAAATAAAATTTTAACATATGTAATATTTAAATTTTAGTTGCTATTATTAATTCTTTACTATAGATTCACCTTAAAGTCATATTACTACTTGTTATTATATAATAACTTCATCTTTTTTTTTTCTTCACGTGATTCGTAACTCTCGAATTTCACCCGTGCATCGCACATGTTATTATGCTAGTTTAATTACAATAGTGGAGATACCGAAAATCAAACTTTTAAATTTTGTTAAAGAAGTTTTTGATACACAATTCTATTGGTACTTCATGTTGTTTGGTGCATACATTTTCTTTAATCAAAACACAAATATTAAAAGTAATTATAAAGATTTTTGCAAATTTGAAAAATGAGATATGAAGAAACAAAGTGCCGGACACCGGTTAAAGTGCTCCCAATTACTTTTAAAATTGTTATATTATTATTATTATTATTATTATTATTATTATTATTATTATTATTAGGGGCGTTCAAGTTATTCCAGGAGTAGATTGTTATTATTATTATTATTATTATTATTATTATCATCAATCGGACCATCACATAAAAAGTTCTTATTGAGTAGATCAACTCTATAAAACTTCATAAAATTTTAAAAATATACTTCATCAGATCACTTCGATTCAACGTATATTATACGTTTTAATTTACAAGTAAAATGTTAACCATATGATTACATAGCTATTGATGTCCAATTTATTTAAAATTTGGTATACGTGATCAATAACATAATATGACGATATTAAACGGTTGGATTGATAAAATTCAATATCTACAAAGTGATATTAACCGGAGTAACTCAAATAAGTATAGTAACTCGAACGCCCCTCTATTATTATTATTATTATTATTATTATTATTATTATTATTATTAGTTTGGCATCGATCAATTTTTGTTAAATTTATTTTCTCAATAAATGTCCCAAAGACATTCAACAGTCCACAGTGGGATTGGTTTCCTTATTTGATGAGAGTTATTCCATATTTAGTTAAACACACGAGATAATAAAAATTGTGTCAAGATAGGGTGTTTTGCTAGCCTTTATGTGGTTAGTGCTTTGTTAGTCTTTATGTGGTTAGTATTTTGCTAAGCTTCCTGCACTTAGTTAAATAGGTTTTACAAAACGTCTTGATTTTGTTTATTTAAAAGTGACCCTAATTTGGTCTAGACTTGATGTAGGCTAAGCCAATGGCTTTTGTAAGTTGGCCCATAGTGAATGAAATCAACCATAATTTATATGTAAGTGTTTTATATTTTTTTGATTTCATAAATCTTAAGGTATCAACCATTTTTTTGAATGCATAGCTAGTACAGTGGCTCGAGATCTCTGATGCTTCTCCACTCTTTCTATGTTTCTCGACCTCGAAAGGGTATGCGATAGTTTGCCCTTCTATTCTAAAAAAATAAAACAAAATCTTAAATTTAAGGATTTAATTAATTATTATTTTTGTCAATGAAATGGAAATTGATGGAGGATACATAAATATTAAACTGTGTGATTTAGGGAAGTATGACATATATAATGGGATGAAAGGAGTAACTTTTTTGCTAGATTGGTAATCCGAGACAGGACACATGCTTGGTGAAAAACAGCTGAACAAACCCGTTAAGTACTTATGACTAATGAATGGCGACCCAATCACTGTTCTGGGCCCTGTGAAAAGTTTGTGACATCTTTATTACAGTAGTTAATAAAGTTACACTCACAAATCCAATTCATTTCCTGCAAGAAAGAAACCCAAAACCCAAGTCACATCGTGGCAGGAAGCCAAAAAAAAAAAAGTAAAAGGCAGAAAACCAGCAATAGTGCCACCTCACCTGAGTGGTCACTTAGGTGGCGACAAAAACCTTTTTCTCTCCCTTTATTATACCAGCATGTGCAAATCCAAGATAGTGGCAAGAAGATTCAGTGGGAATTTTTTTTTTAAGACCATATGTAATGATTTAATTAGACCAAAACACGACCTAATATCCCAGAGCATGCATATCTACATTAATTCAATTAATTGGACTTGGACGAAAGTGTTTGACCTTAATTAATTATCTTGTCACTATTATTAGGAGAAATATTCAAAAGCTTCTGTTCTGTGTATTGCCCATTTTTCCCTTAAGACTTAGACCAGTCATCTTGGCCTACAAGTGGAAGTAGCATAAGCCAAAATTTTCCCAGTGGAAATAAAGAATTTACAATCAAATGCAGTTAACTGCGGGGGTTTAATTGGACCTGCAGGACTAGCACAACGATCAAACACACGATGCAAAAAGTGTAACATAATGATATCAGATTCCCACTTGCTTTTCTGAAACAATGAGCGTCTACACATAAAAGTTTGAACTCAAGCTTGATCTATTATGCATATAATTAATGTATCGCTGTTTAATAGTATGAGGTTAACTTTCAAGATGATCAATCACTCTCAGGGTTTGATTTAAATTGGCTTTTGACATTTCTTGCAGGATATATATAAACTCCAAAACTGACCAAACAAACTCTCTTTCTTGAAGAAGCTATTACATTAATTTTAATTAATCTATTATATGGATTAACATTAATCAATTATTAAGAATTATTGTTAACTTACGGTCAATTGTTATCAAAGCACCTAGTTAATCGATGAATTTGTGTTGGACTTTTGTTCTGAATGGATCATAATAAGTTGGACTATTTAATTGATGACAGATGAGAGGTTTTTTTTTTAGCAACAAAAATCAATATATAATAACGAGATTACAATGGATACTCCAATCCAATATAAATCCCAGAAAAAAAAACCCGCGGGACTCCAAAGTACATCATAACAACTCTTGCATAAGTCAAAGAAGCACACCAAGTATTGAGTGCCAACAAATTGTTGAGAAATGCCGATATAAATTTCTTTCTCTGTGTAACTTAAAATGGGCAAAAAAAAAATTTAAACAGAGTAAGACAAACGGAAACACGCGTAAAATTTTTAGCGTGGAAAACCCTTCAATGTGAAGGAAAAAACCACGGGACCCGTAGGCCACTTAAGATCTCCACTATAATAATAATGGGAATACAAAATTCACCCTTAGGTGGACCTCTCAAAATAATACAATAATTTGTACCCTCAATTTGTGGCTAAAATTCTCACAAAATTGGCTCACTATTTTTCTCTCACTCTCACGTGAGGATCTCTTTATTTTTCTCTACGAGGATATGTAACTCTCGTATTTTTTTTCTGATGCCTCAAAGCCTTCTGCATGCTCCTATTTATAGGAGAGTTGCACCGAGTGCAATTGGTTGGGCGCTGGAGATTAAATGCACCGTGTGGAAAATTATCACTGACGTATTTGAAACCAATTGCACCGAATGGAGAAAAATGTGCACTGCTCACATTTTGCTTTTGAAAAAAATGAAGCACCGCTTTTTTTTTTTTGGCTGGAACGTGGGTAGGTCCCATAATTCTCCCCCTCCAGTCAAAGGGAAAAATTCCTTGGATCAATTTGGGGTTGATGCTAAGCCTGCAACTCCTTTACAGACTTCCAGCTTCTCTTTAGGTAGAGCTTTGGTCATCATATCAGCCCCATTATCATCAGTATGAATTTTCTCAATCTGCAGCAGTTTCTTTTCCAACACATCACGAATCCAATGATACCTTACATCGATGTGTTTCGACCTTGCATGGAATGTCGAGTTCTTGCTGAGATGTATTGCGCTCTGACTGTCGCAATAAAGAACATAACTTTCTTGAGTCTGGCTTAACTCTTGCAGGAACTTCTTCATCCACAGTATTTCCTTACAACCTTCAGTGATTGCGATGTACTCAGCTTCTGTGGTACTCAAAGCAATACACTTTTGTAGTCGTGATTGCCATGAGACAGCTCCCCCTGCAAAAGTAATCAAATATCCTGATATAGACTTTCTTGAGTCTACATCTCCTGCAATATCTGCATCTGCATACCCAAGAAGCTTTAAATCTCCATTACCAAAACACAAACACTTGTTGGCAGTTCCCCTTAGATACCGTAGTATCCATTTCACAGCATTCCAATGCTCCTTTCCTGGATTCGATAAGAATCTACTTACAACTCCTACAGCATAAGCAATATCTGGTCTTGTGCAAACCATTGCATACATAAGGCTACCCACAACAGAAGAATATGGTACCTTGTTCATTTCTTCTTTTTCTTCTTCATTCTCTGGACATTGTGCCTTGCTGAGCTTGAAATGACCAGGTAATGGAACATGCACTGGTTTGGCATTATGCATGTTGAACCTTTGAAGAACCTTCTTGATATAGTCTTCTTGAGACATCCACAACATTCTTCGAGAACGATCTCTGGTGATCTTCATTCCAAGAATCTTCTTTACTACACCCAGATCTTTCATGGCAAAAGATTTACTTAATGCCTTCTTGAGAGCAGCTATCTTCATTTTGTCTTTCCCAACAATCAACATATCATCAACATACAACAGAAGTATGATTGACTCACCATTATCATAGTTCTTCACAAACACACAGTCGTCTGCGGATGTCTTTTTGAACTTATGTTGGGTCATGAAGAGATCAAACTTCTTGTACCATTGTCTTGGAGCTTGCTTCAGACCATAGAGGCTTTTCTTCAGACGACACACAAGATGTTCTTTGCCTGGTTCTGTGAAACCTTCAGGTTGTTCCATATATATTTCTTCCTCTAGGTTTCCATGTAAGAATGCTATCTTAACATCGAGTTGTTGTACCTCAAAATCTAGTTTTGCAGCTAGACCAAGGATTGCTCTAATGGATGTCATCTTCACCACCGGTGAGAAAATTTCTTCATAATCTATGCCTTTCTTCTGATGGCACCCCTTCACCACAATTCGTGCTTTGTACAGGATTTGACTGTTCTCTTCACTCTTGAGTTTGAACACCCACTTGTTTTTCAACGCTTCTTCCTTCTCGTAATTCTACCGGATCATACGTCTGATTTTCTTCAGGGATCGTGCATTTCTTCTTGCATGGCTTGCATCCATTTTTCTTTATCTTCCATCTCAATGGCTTCCATGAAGCTTTGAGGTTCCCTTCATCGGTGAGAGTGACATAATCCTCCGAGGAATACCTTGTTGAGGGTTGTCGGGCTCTCATTGACCTTCTCGGTTGAGGTTCTTGTTCCGCCTCATCCGCTCTCTATCATCATTGCCTGCAGTCAGGTTGTTCTGCGATTTGGCTGCTCCATCTGATGGGGTTGTGTTGTCTGATTAGGCTCATCATTCTTTTGAGGAATCTCTCCCCCTGAGTTACGCACCATAATGGTCTTTGGCTTCTTGGACTGTTGAATGTCCTGGATTGTCTTGTCTTCATAAAATACCACATCTCTGCTTCGAACAATCTTCTTGTTTGAAGGATCCCATAATCTAAAGCCAAGTTCATCTCTTGGTGAACCAAAGTATATGCACTCCTTCGTCTTAGCATCAAGCTTTGCTCTCTCATCTTTGGGAACGTGGACAAATGCTCTGCATCCAAAGATTCTCAAGTGACCATAGGAGGCTTTCTTTCCAGACCATACTTCTTCTGGTATCTCTCCATTTAAAGGTCTTGAAGGAGACAAATTTATCAAATCAACCGCTGTTTTCACCGCTTCGCCCCAAAATGATTTGGGAAGTTTTGCATGAGAAAGCATGCTTCTAACTTTCTCTGCAATCGTTCTGTTCATCCTTTCTGCTACTCCATTCATCTGAGGAGTCTTGGGAGGTGTCTTCTCATGTCGTATCCCATGAGCTTTACAATAGGCTTCAAAAGGACCTATGTATTCTCCTCCATTGTCAGTTCTCAAGCATTTCAGCTTCCTTCCGGTTGCGCGTTCTACAGAAGCATGGAATTCCTTGAAAACTTGAAGAACTTGATCTTTCGTCTTCAATGGATACACCCACACCTTTCTAGAGTGATCGTCAATGAAAGTAACAAAATATTGAGCACCACCAATGGACCTTTCAGATGTTGAGCACACATCTGAATGAACAAGATCTAGAATATGCTTTCTTCTTCTTGCATCGTCTGATCTTTTGAAAGATACTCTGTGTTGTTTCCCTGCTAGACAATCTTCACAGGATTCAAGTGGCTGCCCTTTTATGTTTGGAAGATGATCTTTAGCAAGAATCTCCAAACCTTTCTCGCTCATGTGGCCTAGTCGTCTGTGCCACAATTCTTTGGTTGCGTCTTGAGCGACGTTCATCTCTTCTTTGCATATCTTTCCCTGCATGATGTACAGGGAGCCTTCCTTTTTGCCTCGAGCAACAATCATGCTTCCTTTGCTGAGTTTCCATCTACCAGCACCAAACTGGTTTATCATCCCAGCTTCATCTAACTTTCCTGCTGAGATAAGGTTTAGACGCATGTCTGGTACATGTCTCACCTCCTTCAACACGAGCTTGCTTCCATTCTCTGTAATGAGAGTTACTTCACCAATGCCAACAATCTTGCTTGTGACATGGTTGCCCATCTTCACCGTACCAAAATCTCCTTTTTGATATGATGAGAAAAATCCTTCATGAGGAGTTACATGGAAGGATGCTCCCGAGTCAATTATCCAAATGCAGTCATCAGATGCAACATTTAGATAATTTTCATCTCCGATAAAAAACACATTTTCATCTTCCGAAGCCACTGCAGTAGTGGTTCCATCTTCCTTCTTCTTCTTTAGGTCAATCTGGTCAGGATGGACTGTTCCAGCCTGTTGATCTCTCTTCAAGAATCTGCACTCGGACTTTACGTGGCCTGGTTTGCCACAATAGTAGCAACTCGGTCTAGTGCGAGACTTGGATCTACCATGTGATTTTCCGCGACCTCCTTTTCGCGATTCTTACTCCTTCCTCTGTTGTCAACAATGTTGGCTTCGAACTGGTTGTTCAAGCCTCTTTCCCTTCGTCTTGACTCTTCATTCAACAAACAGTCTGTAACTGAATCCATGTTGAGTTTTTCGTCTGGAGCAGAGTTGCTGAGAGTGACAACTAGAGTGTCCCAGCTCTCAGGTAGAGAACTGAGGAGTAGAAGAGTCTGCAACTCATCATCTATCTTCATTTCTGCATTCATCAATTGGTTGACAATACCTTTGAAGGTATTTAGATGCTCAATCATGTTCTGACCGTCCGAATACTCCAACTTTACCAGTCGTCTGACAAGGTGGGCTTTATTCCTGGGCGTCTTCTTTTGAATCAATGATTCAAGTTTCGTCCACAACTCATACGCATTAGTATAAGTTGATACATGCTCGAACAAACTTCGGTCAATATATTTCCGGATCATGGCTACTGCCTTTCGATTCAGGGTCTCCCATTCTTTGTCAGTCTTCCCTGTTGGTACTTCTTTCTGAGTGATTGGATCATGCAAATCTTTGCAGTATAAATGGTCTTCCATCATCGGCTTCCAGTAAGTGTAGTTGTCGGCAGTAAGCTTGAACATGTCTCCATCATGAACAGTAGAATTCTCCATCTTGAATTACACAGGATAAAAAAAAACTTCCCCGGTACAGTGGCTCTGATACCACTGTTGAGAAATGCCGATATAAATTTCCCTCTCTGTGTAACTTAAAATGGGCAAAAAAAACAAATAAACAGAGTAAGACAAACAGAAACACGCGTAAAATTTTTAGCGTGGAAAACCCTTCAATGTGAAGGAAAAAACCACGGGACCCGTAGGCCACTTAAGATCTCCACTATAATAATAATGGGAATACAAAATTCACCCTTAGGTGGACCTCTCAAAATAATACAATAATTTGTACCCTCAATTTGTGGCTAAAACTCTCACAAAATTGGCTCACTATTTTTCTCTCACTCTCACGTGAGGATCTCTTTATTTTTCTCTACGAGGATATGTAACTCTCGTATTTTTTTTCTGATGCCTCAAAGCCTTCTGCATGCTCCTATTTATAGGAGAGTTGCACCGAGTGCAATTGGTTGGGCGTTGGAGATTAAATGCACCGTGTGGAAAATTATCACTGACGTATTTGAAACCAATTGCACCGAATGGAGAAAAATGTGCACTGCTCACATTTTGCTTTTGAAAAAAATGAAGCACCGCTTTTTTTTCTTTGGCTGGAACGTGGGTAGGTCCCACACAAATGTCATACCCCAACGGGGAATAATCCCGCCAAATTAGATGGTGCATCAACACCAACTCTTACCACTTGAAAATAGCATACCATACATGGAAGAAGAAGTCACACCGAAGAAACAAATACTGGGAAGCTTTTTTTTTATAATAAGCAAAAAATATGTTATTAAAGCTGGGAGTACAAGGGGTACTCTAATCCAATACAATCTTCCAAAAAATTATATCGCTTTAAACATTATCACATGGTACACAAACCAGATGCTATCTCTTGGAGGGATACCCTTCTCTATAATATATTTCCCCAATAATAGGTCTCTATTGTCATCCGTTTAGGTTATTTAATCGTTATCCCATTAGATAATTAATACACAGGTTGAAAACAAATCGGATTTGTTCTCTAACACCTATCGTTTTCTATTGATTCCTTCATGCCCGATACACATACCTAGCTCAATTCTCTTTGCTTGTGAGATTGTAAAACATGCTATAATCTCGTTTCTACATCCTAAGTTTTGTGGCTTATGTTGCTTGTTGGAATAACTCATCAACATGCATCTATACTCAACTTTGGACCTGTACTTATATATTAGTACAAAATTTATGACTATGATATGACTTTCTAGATATATATCATTATGTACACCAAAGCTCATAGCAGAATATTGAGTATCAGATAGCATGTCGTGACCAAACTCGATAGCTACTAGGCTAGGGAATATGGCAATCGCGTGAAGATTGGTTTTCTGCTTGCCCATTTCCATATTATTATCACTTTTAAAAAGAAAACATTATTTACTTCTTTTGGTTTTCTGTAATGTCAGAGTGGAGAAAAAGGCTTTTGCTATTATTGGCAACAAAACGGGAACGGTCATGGATACGGCTAAATGAACGGCATTGCTTTCCATGTGCAATTTGCATATGAAAGCGCGCTTACATGAATGTAATGGGCTGGTAAACGGTACCGCAGATCCCACATGCATGACCTTGTGAGAAACCAACCTTGCAAGAAACTATTTAAGCAATGTTTGTTTTAGATTTTTGGAGGTGAAAATCGCGGATGAGAATCGTGATTGACTAAATTTAGTCTTAGCAAGCTTCTAAAATAATTGATAAAATTGTTTTGGGAATTGTTTTTCTCAATTATGCAATAGAAAAAATCTTAAACAAACACACATTTATCGACCGGTCCGACTTAATTTTCTTATTGTGGTACGGTAGCATATAGTCTTGTGTTTTTTTTTGTTACAAAAGAAAACAAAGAGAAACATAGAGGCCTAAGAGCAGCATTAGCGGTGTTCCTTATTGTCACCGCTGCTGCGTTTCTTACAAATAAAAAAAGAATAAAAAGTCAAAAGCATTCAACTCAAACCAAAAAAAGCAGAGCGAGTAAACTTTTCTGTATGTGTCTCTCTCTTTCATATGGTCTCTCTTTCTCCTTTAGTTTACGTTGCTTCTGTTGATAACGCTGACACCATTTAGTGAACGATCGTTTTTTGTTTTCTCCACCTGGCTGTACACCTCAGCCACAAGAGTTCTCTAAAATTTTAGTTCACCCCCACTAAAACTAAAGATGCTCTAAGGCCTTATAAAAGAAATCCCGTAAGCATCCGCCAAAAGTAAAATCGACATCCCATGGGAGGAGCATCCAAACACACCAAATGCATATCACATTGATGAGCACCCATTTTGACTACGAAGTCCGCACACTGATTGTGTTTATAACATGCTACAGGTGGACATGAGAAGGACTTTACGTATACATATAAGGATACGGCAGACAGTCAAGCTTGACTATTAAACATCCCGTAAAAAACAACAATTTAATTTGCCTCTATCCAGCGACACCTGAGGGACTCAAAGTTGTAAACTTTTCTACCACCCAAGGTATACTTGTTCCTTCACAAACTGACATAAGCCTCTGCACAGTCTACTCTCTAGCTTCTTGTTTAATATATAGGTAAAAAGCAAAGAGATGAAATTGAAAATAATGTTATATATATACACACACACACACACACACACACACATCATAATTCTCATCAAAGACGAGAATGAAAAACTAAAAATGCATGTAAACTCTTTGCTATATATTCCAATACACTATTAATTTTTTATATTCAACTCAAACATATACCTTCAAGTAAAGTAATATGCGTAAGAAGAAATTCAAAGACGGTAGTGCCTCAATGCGTAAAATTCAGCAAAAATTAATGAAAAAGGAAAGAAAAATCGGGATGATGAATCCGGACATCAGGACATGATATACTAAATACATATGCATGGCTAGCTACACTACTGATCAGTTCTCTCATTCAACATTTGTCCCATACTTTCTGTCGTATCACCTTGAAATTAGTGTACCTGAGAAGAAATCACGAGAGGGAGAATCCACACAAATATGGAATAATTTTTCTCTGCAATTATTCATACTCAAAATCAAATCAGAAAAACCAGGACGAACAGAGAGAGAGTGAGAGAGATGAGCAGATATATGTATATATACTTACCTATGTGCCATGAGAAAGAAAGTGATATACTTACATTTATTGCACTTGAGCTTCCACGGGTTGCTCCAACAAGTTTCAATTCAAGATTGGTCCGAGAGAGGGGAAATGTTTGTTAGTCATGATAAAATCTATCAATTAATATTTGGGAATATATTCTCACAAGAGAATCGGATGATGAGTTGGGATGAGCTGGAAAGCAAAGCAACTCGTCATGAATAATAAAGTGATATTGGCGCGGCTCAATCTGAGATCGTATTTTACTGCTTCTACCATGTAAATCCGTCTTCGGATTGAACCTCACCAACATCGCTTTCTTTTTCTGCTTGCTTCACAATTCCCAAACATCATCATCATCATCATCATCACCATTCTCTCTTCTTACATGATCAAAATTAAGCTAGCTAGCTAGCAAGCACAGAACAAATTAAAGTTGATTGATTGATCTTATCAAATATGTTCCAACTTACATATGAGTGGAGTTGGGGTAGCTAGCTAGGTTTGAAGAAAATTTCAAGTGGTTTTCATGGCTACATCTCTATTAATTGACTATCTACCAAAAAGGAAGAAAAAGGCATTTCAGCATTAACTAAACAATATATCCCATATGGTCCCATTATGCACCTACTCACAATTATTATTGTAAGTAAAGCATATATACGACCATGGTGGAGCTAGAGGAAGAGGGCGGTGCATGATAATAAGGTTGGTGAGTGTTCAATTAGGAACAAATATATCACTATACTATTACTAACCACACAATTGATGGGAGTGAGTCACTATCAATGCATTCTGGTGCATGTAATTCTATATATGCGCTAGCACCGTGCCTAAATCAAAACTATAATAAAGTGGAAACCACAAAACCTCATAAATACATTTATATTCCTAGCAAACTCAAGTGGGTTCTCCACATTCTATATCACGGGCAGATCATAATATGGTAAATCGACAAAAAATACATAGGCATGGGTTGTTTTTGCCTTTGCTAGCTAATTTGTCGTTATATATTTCTAGTTGCAATATCCACACTAGCACTATATATATGTAACATACATATGTGGTTAGTGATGATATAAATGACATATATGATCAAATATGTGTAATTAACAAAATAAAATGTAAGAGGAATATTGCAAATACTGAGCTTAATTTGTGAAAAGAGGGAGTGAAGGGTACTATTAGAAGATGAGAGGTGGAAGTGAGGATAGGAGGGGTGGAGAAGAAGGGAATGTATATACTGGTAGGTTTTGCCTCGGGATGAGAAGGTGAAGAAGGTGAGTGGAATGATGTCAAGGGGGAGCAACACTTACTTTAGGGTTTGTCATGCTTAGTTTGTACTCAATAAAATCAAAGCTCTTCTGTCTTTGCGCATGCACCTGAAATATTCTTCACACACACACACAAATGAAACACATCCCAAACAAACTCCTTTAATTTGTACCCTTTTCTTTCTAGCATTAATTATTGTTTTTAACTAGGACCCTTTTTATATCATGCTTGCATTTGATTATGCTTTTAGTAAGTTGGCTTATGTGCGCCCTGCCTGTATGAACAAATCATGGTTTTCTAAAAATACCTATTGAAGGGATTGAATCTAATCGGACATGGTTGGACCCCTTATCCCTCTCTTTTGTAGGAGGGAAAGTAGACATACAAAAAGTAACAAAAACAAACCACTTATATATATATATATATGTATATATAGGTAATTATAAATTAAAAATTGATTTTTTCACATTTTTATTTTTAAAATTAAATTAGTCTATTTTTTTAATGACAAATGTTAGTTGTTAGTGTATGTTCTGTTAATAGCCAGAACTTGAACCCTGGAACTCTTGTTCCAATTCCTTAAGGTGTCTTAGCTGGGTCTAAAATTAGTCACATTATCGCATGTGTTTCTTGCATCATCTTCTTGAATCACATTTAGTAACGAATTAGACTAAATGATCAATCCCCTTTCTCGCCAATACAATGTCTCAAATATGTGGTAATGTCTGAACATCAAGGGTCGGTTTGGATTGATTTATGAACAACTTATTTGAGTTTATTTATAGACATAAGCACTTGTCAAAGTGTTTGGCAGAGTTTATAAAAATAGCTTATGATGTGTCCATAAGATGTTTTCTGCTTATTTTGATAAACTCTTCATGATATAGTTTATGACTTATGAAAACAATTTGACTATATTTTCTCTTTTTTAAACTACATAATCGCTTATCATAATTAGGCTACTTACCAGACAGTCCCTAATTATATAAGTATGGTACATGTGTGTTATTAAGAATATGAGCTAGCTAGAAAATAAAGTTATGTGGTCAAACTTGTGTGTTGGTGGGAAGAGAGAGAGAGAGAGAGAGAGAGATATGTATATATTGAGATTGGGAACAAGATGCAGAATGTCAGTGAAGGGATTTGTCTTGGAAGAACATAGAGTTTGCCATCTTTCACTCAAATACACACAGAACAGAGACACAAGAAATAGGCAAAATAACCAACAACCAAAAGCGCGCGGGGACACCGGCGCCAAAGGTGGCCCTGCCTTGAGCCTGCACTAGGAGACACTCTCCTTGGGTTTTGCTTAATTACCACTTTCTTTTTTTCCTCTCCATTCTTCTCCACTAGTACCTTTTATTCTTTTCTTTTATTTTTTCTATTTCTAAATTATGTCATTTTTCTTTCTATATATTCTTCTTCCTTCCCCCACTTTGAAGGTTTTGGGAAGTGCAAAAGACCCTTTTATAAAGACTTAGTACTCCCTCGCTCCCTAATTATAAGCACTTTAGGACAAAAACACGTAGATTAAGAAAAGTAGTTAATTGTCAATAATATGCATGTTTTTCTAAATTTACCTTTCATTTATTAGTGGCTTGTCATATCCCAAAAAACATATTAAAAGAGATAAAATATTATACTAATTGTATTAATTAGGGGTTGTATTGTAAAAAATAAGAATTAATGGAACTTGTAAATTGAAAATGAGCTTATAAAAAAAGATACAATTTTTTGTCCAGGGGCATATAATTAGGGAAAGTGGGAGTACTATGTTATAGTATCTCTCTCATGATTTGTGGCGATATAAGTTCGCGTGCCACTACCCAAACATATTCCCCCACGCCTTAAGCCATTTCCATTTCACATTTCTTTCCTCACCAGATCCTAGGACTTTCGATTCTTTCTTGGTCAAAAGCTACATCAACTCTCTCATTTTCTTAATGCGCTTAAAATTCATACTTATAATTCATTCTTTCTAGCCTCGTGCATGGTTAGCAAAAGTGCAGGGTGGAAACATAAATTCTCAATGGTCAGAGAGGTCAGAAAGAATATGCTCATGCTGCTCTTTCAAGTCTGTCTGATCTGATCAAAAGGGGCCCAAACATGGATATTTGACAAGGACACCCATTTTCCTTAATATAACTAAGACTTCTAAAAGTTTTGTGGGGTCGTGTTGGCCCTCTTACATCGAAGAAATTAAAGTTTACATGCTTTCCTAAGTATTACTGTTCAAGAGAATATTTCAATGACTATGTTTTTATTTTTTTTTAATAGTACCTGGTTTTTATAATGCTGTTCTCTTGAAACTTGACTATTTCTGTTCATTATTATTATTATTATTATTATTATTATTATTATTATTATTATTCATGTTTGAGATGTCAATTTGACTCTTCAATTGGTTTCTGTTTGTATTTTTGTTCCTTTTCTAATATTTCTATCTTACTCGTGTATTATCTTGATAGTATCATGTGGGAAAGAATTAATATATGTACATTGTTTATTTTTTTTAGTTTTTTTAGACCCACAGTGTCCGAAAATTACATTGAGCATGACTAATCTAAGTTGAGTAGGATGAATTCTGTTCCGGACTGGGCCGAGGCCCAATCCGAAGAGTCATCCTCCAGCCCATTACCAACGTCGGTTCCCACCGCCTTGCCACGAGACCAAATCGACGTGGCCGATCCAACGGTCCTCGGCATTCCGCCCATCCCATCACAGGTCGGTAAAACGATCTGACGGCATCCCGGGCGCCACACGGGAACCGCCCTCACCGACCTTAACTCCTATAAAAGGAGAGTCACTTCAAACGATTGAGGTATTATTCGATTCATCACCTCTTCACTTACCTCTTACACGCACTGACTTGAGCGTTGGAGTGTTTGCAGGTACACCACCACCACGCGTCGTCGTCATCCGACCTGACGCCGCCGTACCGCTTCTCTCCAGTCATCCTTTGGAGTTCTATCCAGAACATTGGCGCCTTCTGTGGGGATCATTTCTGATTTCATCTTTCTCTGTCGAAGTTTTCCTTCTTCACTCAAAGATGACTAGATCGAAGCACCAGGTCGAGCATCGTGCCGAGACCGCGCGCACGAGCTCGTGGTAAAGCCTTGTGCGTTTGGCACAAGCACCTGTGGTCGAGCATCATGCCGAGACCGCGCGCGCGAGCTCGTGGTAAAGCCTTGTGCGTTTGCACAAGCACATGATGACGAGGTCGAGCGTCGTGCCGAGACCGCGCGCACGAGCTCGTGGTAAAGCCTTGTGCGTTTGGCACAAGCACCTGTGGTCGAGCATCGTGCCGAGACCGCGGGCACGAGCTCGTGGTAAAGCCTTGTGCGATTGGCACAAGCACATGATGACGAGGTCGAGCATCGTGCCGAGACCGCGCGCACGAGCTCGTGGCAAAGCCTTGTGCGATTGGCACAAGCACCGAGGTCGAGCATCGTGCCGAGACCGCGCGCACGAGCTCGTGGCAAAGCCTTGTGCGATTGGCACAAGCACCGAGGTAGGTCGAGCATCATGCCGAGACCGCGCGCACGAGCTCGTGGTAAAGCCTTGTGCGTTTGCACAAAGCACATGATGACCCTGTGGTCGAGCATCGTGCCGAGACCGTACGACGAAGCTCGTGGTAAAGGCTTGTCGCGCTGGCACAAGCACCGAGGTCGAAAGCATCGTGCGAGACCGCGCGACGAGCCTCGTGGTAAAGCCTTATCGATTAGCACAAGCACATGATGACGAGGTCGAGCATCGCGGCCGAGACCGCTACAAGACGAGCTCGTGGTAAAGCCTTGTGCGATTGGCACAAGCACCGAGGTCGAGCATCGTGCCGAGACCGCGCGCACGAGCTCGTGGCAAAGCCTTGTGCGATTGGCACAAGCACCGAGGTAGGTCGAGCATCGTGCCGAGACCGCGCGCACGAGCTCGTGGTAAAGCCTTGTGCGTTTGCACAAAGCACATGATGACCCTGTGGTCGAGCATCGTGCCGAGACCGCGCGCACGAGCTCGTGGTAAAGGCTTGTGCGTTTGGCACAAGCACCGAGGTCGAGCATCGTGCCGAGACCGCGCGCACGAGCTCGTGGTAAAGCCTTGTGCGTTTGCACAAGCACATGATGACCCTGTGGTCGAGCATCGTGCCGAGACCGCGCGCACGAGCTCGTGGTAAAGCCTTGTGCGTTTGCATAAAGCCTTGTGCGTTTGGCACAAGCACCTGTGGTCGAGCGTCGTGCCGAGACCGCGCGCACGAGCTCGTGGTAAAGCCTTGTGCGTTTGGCACAAGCACCTGTGGTCGAGCATCGTGCCGAAACCGCGCGCACGAGCTCGTGGTAAAGGCTTGTGCGTTTGGCACAAGCAACAAGCACCTGATGAAGAGATCGAGCGTCGTGCCGATACCGCGCGCACGAGCTCGTGATGACGTTTGCACAAGCACCTGATGAAGAGATCGAGCGTCGTGCCGAGACCGCGCGCACGAGCTCGTGACAAAGCCTTGTGCGTTTGCACAAGCACCCTGACCGACCTCGTGCCGAGACCGCGTGCACGAGCTCGTGATGACAAAGCCTTGTGCGTTTGCACAAGCACCTGATGAAGAGATCGAGCGTCGTGCCGAGACCGCGCGCACGAGCTCGTGACAAAGCCTTGTGCGTTTGCACAAGCACCCTGACCGACCTCGTGCCGAGACCACGTGCACGAGCTCGTGATGACAAAGCCTTGTGCGTTTGCACAAGCACCTGATGAAGAGACCGACCTCATGCCGAGAGCACCTGATGAAGAGATCAACCTCGTGCACGAGCTCGTGACAAAACCTTGTACAAACACGACATGACGACGCTTACAGTTCCTTACAGACAAGGACGTTGAACGTCGACATCAACGGACTTCGACAAACAAGTCACCACCTCGACATTCGAGCTAGCGACTTGGGGGGCAACTGTTCCGGACTGGGCCGAGGCCCAATCCGAAGAGTCATCCTCCAGCCCATTACCAACGTCGGTTCCCACCGCCTTGCCACGAGACCAAATCGACGTGGCCGATCCAACGGTCCTCGGCATTCCGCCCATCCCATCACAGGTCGGTAAAACGATCTGACGGCATCACGGGCGCCACACGGGAACCGCCCTCACCGACCTTAACTCCTATAAAAGGAGAGTCACTTCAAACGATTGAGGTATTATTCAATTCATCACCTCTTCACTTACCTCTTACACGCACTGACTTGAGCGTTGGAGTGTTTGCAGGTACACCACCACCACGCGTCGTCGTCATCCGACCTGACGCCGCCGTACCGCTTCTCTCCAGTCATCCTTTGGAGTTCTATCCAGAACAAATTCGTATAAGAGGTCAAAGCTTTTTCAATGTTTTTTTTTATTCACAAGACTTAAACTCGAAATGTTACTCAAAGAAAACTAGATTACTTTTTTTTTTTAAAAAAGGAGAACCAAACTACTTGCTACTTAGACCAATTGTAGTTGGTATTTACCGTTTACTTATCTTATGATTCAGCCACTTGTTAAGTGAGGCATACGGAAATGCAATTATCATGTTTTACGGGGAAAAAACCCATAGCATAAGATTATCTCTAAATTGGAGTAAATTAATAAAGTGCATTTATCTTCAGATTCAAATATAATTTAAAAATTGAGATCTATTTTGAATTAAATAAATTATAAACATACCATGTGTACCTGAAAAATTATAATTCACAGATTTTATAGTGGAAAGAGCTTATAAAATCTTGGGGCCTTAATACCTTGCCCTGAAATAAGGAAAGAGGATCAAAAGATAGAATCGAGGGGAAAAAAGTAAAATAAAGAATTTACCATTCGGAATGTAACGGGTATATGTTTCAGTTATGCATGGCAACCAAGTCAATGGTAGTTGTCTGTTTGCGAAGACAATAAAGACACTTATATACACGAACTCCGGTTGCTTCACCTTCTTTGTCTCTCTTTCTCTCTCTCTCTCTCTCTGTTTTCAAGCATAAACATTGTGTGTGCATATGGAATTACACATGAAGGGGGCATACTGCATAGCCTTAGCAGTTACTACCACCCTACACCTAGAACGTTGGTTGCTTATAGGAGACTTCTAAAATTTGGAAAATGGAACTTCTGAAAACACGTTTATTTTGGTGAATTGAGCATCGATGCCAAACATAATTAGTTTGTTCAAGGACTATATGAGTATCATTGCTTTTTTCTTTTTTTTTTTGGTTGCAATATGAGTATCATTTCTAATACACTTGGCAGAATTTTGAGGGCCATGCATGAGCTAGAACTCAATAAAAATTAAGGGAGAGAATACCACAAGCGCTTGAACCATCTTTGATTATTAAAAATATTTATTTCACACCACTAACATCATTTATTAATTTTCGCACTTCTCTTTTATGGTTGAATTTTCTCTGTGATATGTACAAAAATCATTTCATTCGACTCCATACCATTGCTATAGTTTTTGGTGTATAAATGTACATAAAAGTCTAATAAATATCACTCATTCTAACGTGTGGGCATGACTATGTTGATGAAGACAAAGGAAGCTCAAATGGAAGCCCAATAGATTCAAGGCCCAATGATGCTCTACAAGGACTTGGAGGCCCAATGACAAGGTCAAGGACTAAGAAGGCTAAAGAGACTTTGGACAAAGAAGTCAACTATTTTCTATCTCTCAAACCAATTCCAGAAGGCCCAACTCTCAAGATAGTCCAAATAACCCAAGTTGATGAAGAACCCAATGTGGGGCATGATATCATCCTATCCGTCCTTTTTAATTTATTTAAATTAAGTATTTGAATATTTTTAAATTTCAGATTTGGTTGTATTTTCTGTTTGAGATAATTTCTGTAATAAGGTCCTAATTGTTTTGGGCTAACTAGGCACATAGGATCTTAGGAAGTGTTGCAGCTTTTCTAATTGCGCTTTGTAACACCTCGAAATTCAGGCGCTGCTTACGAGACAAAAACCACCAAATATGAAATAGTTTTGATACTGTTCGCTAGAAATCACGGTTGATTTTTTTTTTTTATAAAACCCTTTTGCAAATAACATGACAGAGTAAATACAACATTGACAGAACATGGCTTATAAAGAGAATAAAAGGAAATACGTCTGGAATACATATATAAAATCCTGAGGCAATACATCCTACAAGGTTTTACAGAATACAACATCAAAATAGGAATACATCTGACATATGAATTTCCTATAAGAAATACTCATACATCTGAGGTACTCCCCTGCTCCAAAAGTAGAGCCTCACTCGACTACTAAACTACTACAAGTACAGACATAATCCCAAAATACAAATGCATGCATCTCAGGCATAAGAAACACTAAGCTGATCAACACGCTATCTCAAGCAGCAGGGGCGGCTATGTGATCTCGGTCCGTCTCAAAATGAACTACCAAGGGCGATGCCTGCCACTCATAGAGGCCCTCCTCCTCCTCCTCATCCTCCACCATCGAATCCTCCTCCATATCGTCTACCACGGGCGTAATGACGTCGTCGTCACCAATGGCGTCAACAGTAGGGATATTGGGAGGTGCATCCCCAGTACTATCCTCCTCGTCAGATGAATCTATGATCCAACCTCCGGATCCACACCCTACCTGGCCACAGCGAGGGCATACAGAAGGATCCGCCGAGGGAGTAGTCTCAGGGATAGGAATCGGAGACGAGGGAGTATACTCTACGGGTGATACGGATCTAGCAGGGGAACCTGACGGGTCTACAGCGCCGTGAGAAGAGGGTGCTCCGGCGTCCATCCTCCTGGGTCGCATGCGCCGTACAAATCTAAGGGGAGTAGAGCGTAACGCTGAATCCGTAGTCCGGGGCTCGCTGCGAAAAGTGGTTCGACGTGAAATCTCGGACATGCCCTCTGAAGCTGAGGTGTCTCCATCAGGGTGTGCGTCTATCCAAGCAGCTACTATGCGTGCGAAGGGCACCGGAAACCGCATCACTCGGCGCGTGATCCCTATGTGTGTAGCCTGTCCGTCGGTATGCGTCGTCTCGACCACGTTCCCTGTGTACGTCACCTGGCCCTGGCGTGGTCTCCCTCCCAGGCGACCGGGGCTCCGGACTCCGGCAACTCAAATGTCGTCATGGACGACATGACTAACGGGGTCAGCTCGATCGTTGTCATCGTCTGGGTTATATTCATTAATTGAAAGAACCACGGGCAAGGGTCAACTTCTTAACAAGACATAAATAATGACAACATATACGAATAGGCAAGCATAACACAATATCATAACGAATAGTCCAAAAAATAAGATGCACCACAAATCCCTATTTGTCGCCTATATGCCAATGCACATGATTAGGAATATCACCCTCGCAAGGGCCTTAGGAGCTCGGAGTCCGCTACCAGGCTTTCTCAAACGCTATTCCCCGCAGGATTTGTGCCAGCAGCAATCCCCACGATGACACAACGCCCGCTTTTCTCGCTTGATCGCCGATGCGTGCTCGCACCTAGGTCTGGGCGACTCTACGACACCTCTCTTCTGGCATCGATGTATGCATGAACAAGCAACTCTATCATCATAGTTAGTTTACCTCGACGGGATCACTCACACGGAGTGTCCGAGATCATCTATTCTTGTACTAACTCCCTTAATTAGAACCCCATATTTTCGGCTCAAGATCTCCCTTTATAGTCCTAAGTCTCTTTTCTTTAGAAAATCTCCTACTAGTTATGAAATGATTTATGTTGGAAATCCATTAATAGTTCAAAATAATTAATTTAATTATTCTAACTCTCACTTAATTCTTTTAAATGAAAAGGTGGTTAGTCCATTACTAATTAAGGTTTTAGAAAGATCTATTTTTAAGTGTCTCTTTGATTTTAATAAAATGCCTCTTAGTTTTTTTATTTCAAAATCCAAGATTTATTTGACGTTGATGCGATGGTAACCCAACTCACGTGTTTTCGGCACTTCCCCAATTTATCACAGTCATTTAACAATATATTCTCAAATATAGTCAATGATCACAACACAATAATCATAATCACAAGGCATCATTCAAAAAAAAAACATTCCATCACATTGTTCATCATATTGTCACATACCTAATTTATGCATTCACATATTACTAATATACACACTTAAAGATGTTCTTACACATAAGCATATGGAACATAAGCATGTAAAATACAAGCATATAAAACATATGAAACATAAGCATGTAAAATACAAGCATATAAAGCATAATCCTTAACAATATCTAAGAGTTGCCCTCACCGTAGACGCTTTCCTTCCAACGCACGATTTTGCTCTACAAGTTTACTTTCTCACACCTTCAACCAATCAAGTTATTCAACTAAGTTAGAACTCAAACTAGAGCCCTAGTTTCTACCTTAAGGCCACGGTCTCCTCTATGGAATGGTAATGGGGGGTTTGTTTCCTTTCATTATTTTAAATATCCATTCCCTTTATCAACAAATTATGATAAGAGAATGAAAGTAGTAAGAAACTTGTCATGGGTTACATCCTTTCATCAAGTAGATGTTTCACCCATTCAAAGTGAGGCTCTCTTTTAGATCATAGCCCAAACAATGGAGTTTTAAAATATACATATTTTTCTCTACTCATGGTATTCAAGAAGGTAAGGAGGAAATTTTTTATTCTTACCCCCAAAATGGAGAAAGAGGCGGTCAACAAGAAGCAACAAGAAAATATTTTGTTGGTTCAAAAACCTTTTTATTACTATATTACAAATGATGTAGTAGAGTTCTTTTCTTTGAGGTTCTTGAGTCCATAAACTCTTCAACAAGAAAGAGTGAAAAAAATGGAGTTCCCTTGCTCTCAACCACTTGGGTCATGACCTTTGGAATGATCAAGCCTCTATGTGTTTCATCAAGCTCATTGGAGTTTATAACTTATCTTAAAATATTGGTAGTAGTATTAACAAAATGAAATCTTTCAAGAAAGTTTTAAACAACAAAACCCAAGTCACAACTTTAAAGAAATGCTCTCAAGCCTTTACATAGACCATTCATGACACATATATATATGTATCCATCTATGTTCTTGGCTTCTCATCAAGCTTGAAATGAAAAGAAAACACATGCTTAAGTAACTAGAACTATGGAAGGAAAATGGCAACATAAGTAGTGTAAAATCTTTCTTTTGCTTTGGAAGAACTTAAGTAGGGATCATGGCCAACTACTAGTGATATAAAGTGAGCTTAAGAAGGAAGAAGAATGGTATTTCTTACCACAAAGAGCTGCTGGTCGCAGCTTGAAGAAAAGGGAAGCAAGTGCAGAATTTTTGTGAACAAAACAACTTCAATACTCTCTCCAACTACCTCACTTCTTCCACTATTTTTTTTCTCAACTTAATGAAGTGAATGAGCTGAAGTTGTTGGCCTTATATAGGCCTTGAGGGCACGCCAAACTGAAGTGGAAATGGGCAGAATTTTACTTGCTTAAGTGGTTAAAAACTAGTCAAAAGATTTCATGGTTATTACCCTTGAGTTCCTCATTTTGTGCTTAGTAAATGACACAAGAAAAGTGATGGATTTGATCACTTAAAGGAGCTGATTTCCAGCCAGCAAACAAGGAGATTTGATGTTAAAAAGAAGGAGATTTGGTGGTGAAGTGATCTTAGGAGATGATAGGGAAAAGCTAGGAAAAGATAGGAAATCATCATGCATGAAATCAAGATTTTGGTGAATGATTTTGGAGTGGAATTTTCCTCAAAATCAGCTGCATAATGCGACCAATATGGGCTGAAAAGGAGAGGAGGAAATCTTGGCCAAATCCATGGGTGCAAGCTAGCATAAAGACCTTACTAACTCTTACCATAAATGGAACTAAACTTTAACATTTTTGGTAGGTTAATCACATCACTATCTCTTTTTGTGTCATGACTTAAAATCTACCACAATCTAATCCCTTTTTATTTCTGATTTTCGCCCCTCCCTCAAGGTTCTCTCAGCTCCCAGTTTCGTCGCACGTTCGGTTTCACGTGTCTCGCGTCTCCGGCGCGTAGAAAATACAGTATTATTAAAAATTAAGTAAAATTGCCAAAAAAATTCTAATAAATCAGAAATATTATAAAACATCAAATTCCCAAATATTTAAATATTCGGGTCGAATTAGAGTTTTTAATCGGGCAAAAACTTACCCGGGTAATTCAAAACGCGACCGAAAAACAGTGGAATTTTGAACTGAAAATTTAACTGTGACTTAATGTAATATATTAAGTCCCAAATATAATTTCATTTTAGTTAAATTCATCCACTTGATTAACAGCACACAAAATATTAATTATGCATATTAATGCGTAATACAGGGAATTACAATACAGTAGTGATAATTAAGCCGTAGTAAAACTACCGGTGTTACAATACTCTCCCACTAAAATAGTTTCGTCCTCGAAACTAAGGGTTAGAGAATAGCTCTGGATACTGTTCCCTAATCTTGTCCTCAAGCTCCCAAGTCGCATCTCCGGTTGCCTGGTTCCAGATTACCTTAACCAGTGGAATCTCTTTATTTCTCAGTCGCTTGATCTTTCTGTCGGTGATTCTGATCGGGGGTAGTTCGAATGAGAGGTCATCCTTCAACTGGATCACATCCGATTCAATGACATGAGACGGATCAGATATGTACCTTCGCAACTGCGAGACATGAAAGACGTCATGAATGTTTGATAGGAATGGCGGTAAAGCTATTTGGTAGGCAACTGGCCCCACACGACGAAGAATTTGGTAGGGTCCGATAAATTTAGGAGTAAGCTTTCTAGATTTGATCGCTCGACCAACTCCAGTTGTGGGTGTGACACGGAGGAATACATGGTCGCCTTCTTCAAATTCCAGTGGTCGGCGACGATTGTCTGCGTAGCTCTTTTGTCGACTCTGAGATGTCATCATGTTCTCTCGGATTTTCTTCACCTTTTCAGTGGTTTGTTGTACTATGTCAAGTCCTATGATTGCGCTTTCACCATCTTGGTACCAGCAGAGTGGCGTCTGGCACTTGCGTCCATATAAGGCCTCATACGGTGCCATCCCTATGCTTGCGTGATAGCTATTATTGTAGGTGAACTTGATTAGCGGCAGTAAGTCGTCCCAACACCCACGATCGTCCAATACACAAGCTCTCAGTAGATCCTCAAGTGACTGGATTGTTCTCTCGATCGGCGTCGGTTTGAGGTAGTAAGCGAGAACTAAGTCTCAGCTTCGTCCCCAAGGCTTCTTGTAATGCTCCCCAAAAGTGAAAAGTGAATTTCGGATCTCGATCGGATACGATACTTGAGGGAATCCCGTGCAGTCGCACGATCTCTGCAATGTAGATTTCAGTCAGCTTCTCCACATTATACGTCGTCCTTACTGGCAAGAAGTGAGCGGATTTGGTTAATCTGTCGACGATTACCCAAATTGAGTCGTATCTTTTCTGCGTTCTGGGCAGTGCCACAACAAAATCCATGGAAATGTTGTCCCACTTCCATTCTGGTACGTCCAACGACATAAGATCCCGCAGTCGTTGATACTCCACCTTCGCTTTCCGACAAGTTAAACACGACGCCACGTGCTCACCACCGCTTCTTCATTCCAGGCCACCGTAACTTACGCTTAAGATCCTGGTACATCTTAGTTGCTCCCGGGTGTATGCTCAACTTGCTCTTGTGCGCCTCATCTAGGATTTTCCTCTTTAGTTCTGTCACATCGGGTATGCACACACGCCCATTGCACCTCAGAATATTGTCGGGTCCAACCTTGAATTCAGGTGCATTTCCTAGCACGATCAATTCCCTCTTGTCCTGTAGCAACCTATCATTAGCTTGCTGTTCTCTAATGTCATCCAACAATCCACTGGAAATAATGATCATCCCAAAACTAATCCTTCCTGATGACAGTTCCACATCCAAGTGTAGGTCCCGAAACCTTTCTAGTAACTCCAACTCCTTAATCATCATCGTCGAGACCAACATACTTTTCCTGCTTAAGGCATCAGCCACTACATTTGCCTTTCCGGGATGATACTCTAGCGTAAAGTCGTAGTCTTTCAGGAATTCCATCCATCTTCGTTGTCGCATGTTGAGTTCCTTCTGATCAAACAGATACTTTAGGCTCTTGTGGTCACTAAACACGGTAAATGTGCTCCCGTAGAGATAATGTCTCCAAATCTTCAGTGTAAAAACTACGACAGCAAGTTCCAAATCATGCGTGGGATAGTTTCTTTCATCGGTCTTTAGTTGTCTTGAGGCGTAGGCCACCACTTTCTTGTGTTGCATCAGCACGCATCCGAGTCCCTGATGAGAGGCGTCGCAGTAAACTTCGTAAGGTTCCTCTGGCTGTGGCAGGACCAACACAGGTGATGTCGTCAAGCGTTTCTTCAGTAGTTGAAAACTGTTCTCACACTTCTTTGTCCAAGCGAACGGCTGGTCCTTTCTGGTAAGTTGAGTCAGTGGTGCTACGATCTTCGAGAAACCCTCAATGAATCTCCGATAGTATCCTGCTAGTCCAACAAAGCTTCTAATATCAGATGCTGTCTTTGGTTGTTCCCATGCCAATACTGTTTTCACCTTGGTCGGGTCCACGGCAATTCCGTCCTTTGAGATAACGTGTCCCAAGAATTTGACTTCCTCGAGCCAGAACTCACACTTCGACAGATTAGCGTAAAGTCGCTTACTCTTAAAATCAGAACTTGACGCAGATGCTCCTCATGCTCTTCATGACTCCTTGAGTAGATCAAGATGTCGTCGATAAATACCACAACGAACTAATCCAGGAACGGGTGGAAGATTCTGTTCATGTAGTCCATGAATATTGCTGGGGCATTCGTTACTCCAAACGGCATCACAAGATACTCGTAATGTCCATATCGAGTTCTGAACGCGGTCTTCTGAATATCTTCGGTCTTCACACGTATCTGATGGTGCCCGGACTTTAGATCGATCTTCGAAAAGACTATAGATCCTCTAAGTTGATCCATCAAATCATCAATACGCGGTAAGGGGTATCGGTTCTTGATGGTAACCTTGTTGAGTTGCCGATAATCCACACAAAGTCTTGATCGTCCGTCCTTCTTCTTTACTAATAGCACTGGAGCTCCCCACGGCGAGACGTTGGGTCTGATGAACTGTTTGGACATCAAGTCTTCTAGTTGCTCCTTCAGCTCTGTCAATTCAGACGGGGACATCCGATAGGGTGCTATTGAAACCGGGCCCGTTCCAGGTAGTAAATCGATGGAGAATTCGATGTCTCTTACTGGCGGTAAACCTGGTACGTCGTCAGGGAAAACATCCGGAAAATCTCTCACCACGGTCACATCTTTCAAATCTATTTCCTGAGTGACTTCTAAGCTAGCGAGCGATATGTATTCCTGAGTCCCCTCTTTCAAGGAAACTCTGACGGGATTGGCAGATAGGTACTTAGAAACTCCAGGGTCGGGAAAAATTACGGTCTTACGGGCACAGTCCAAAAGGACATGGTGGTGTGACAACCAATCCATCCCGAGAATAATTTCAAGATGTTTCAAAGGCAGACATATTAAATTTGCAAAGAACTTCCTACTCTGAATGACTACCGGACAATGAAGACATGCGGTGTTAGCGGTTAATGTCTTAGCAGCCGGAGTAGTAACTACTAAGTCAAATGGCAATGCAGTCACAGATAATTTCAAGCGGTTCACACAATCCATGGCAATGAATGAATGGGTTGCACCGGAATCAAAGAGTACGGATAGAAGGTTACGGCGATCTCGCGGCCCCGCGAATCACTCATCGATTGCTCTGCTTCTCTCCGTTCATGCGTAAGATTCGTCCCCTTGCGGTTAGGCGGTTGGTTTTTGCGGCATTCAGCGATGGTTACGCTTTAGGCGCCTTGCAGTCTTTGGCAAAATGACCCGGCTTCTTGCAGTTGAAGCATAGGTCATCCTTGGTGGGGCACTGGTTGGCGAAATGTCCTGACTTTCCACAGCGGTAGCAACGTACCTCTGCACCTCGAGACTAACTCCCATCTCCTGAGTTCTGAGCCATTAGACGATACTGACCCTTGTTATGTCCCTGTGGCCTATTGTATGACTTCTTCTGTTGTTGTTTTCCCCTTTGGTTCTGATCGTTCTGTCTGATTGGTCCCCCAGAGTTGTTGCCTCCCCGATTGAGTCTTCGGTTCTTCATGGTCTCCACTTCTCTGCACTTCTCGACCAGTGGCTGGAAATGTCGGATTCCCAGTAGTAGCACTGAATCTTGGATGTCACAACTGATATGATCCAAAACGGATGCATATAGTTTTTAACGGATCGTCCTCGAATTGAATCCTGTTATAAGGATTAAAACAGTATAAAAATGAGAACTTTAGGAATTAGAATCCTTAATCCTCAAACTGGCGCCCACTTCTATTTGAAGAAGGAAGAACAAATACTTTGCTCTTGAATTAAGATGGCGCATACAAACAGTAGTGCAAGAAGAATGAAGTGCTAAAGGTGCAAGCTTTAAGGAAAGTGGCGCATAAACAAAGAACTAAGCAAACATAATTAAAATAAAAAGATGGAATTGAGACAGAAATGAAAGAAGACGCCACACTCTCAAGAGAGTGATAAGTCCGGTGAAGATTCGCCACAAGAGAATGGAAGCTCTTGATAAGAATCAGAAATGGTTCATCCAAGAACCTAAGAGGCTTAGCTCTCACAAACTCACAATGGAGTGCAAAATAAATTCTGATTCAAAGGTCCTGAATTAGGAGTGTACAAAGGCTATTTATAGCCATAATGGTAATCAATTCCTCCCTCCTTTCCTAATAGAGTGTGGCGGCTGACCCTACTTGGTGGAGCCAGCAAATTGGCGCCCCAAGTCTGAACCTGGCTCATGGATATGGGCCAAGCCCAATTAGCAAAGCTGCAACACATTCTAAGATCCTATGTGCTTAGTTAGCCCAAAACAAGTAGGACCTTATTACAAAAATTATCCCAAATGGAAAATACAACCAAACTGAATTTAAAAAAGTTTAAATACTTAATCTAAATAAATTAAAAGGAACGACTAGGGTGATATCATGCCCCCCATATTGGGTTCTTCATCAACTTGGATTATTTGGACTATCTTGAGAGTTGGGCCTTCGGGAGTTGGTTTGAGAGATAGGAAATAGTTGACTTCTTTGTCCAAAGCCTCTTTAGCCTTTTTAGTCCTTGACCTCGTCATTGGGCCTCCAAGTCCTTGTAGAGCATCATTGGGCCTTGCATCTATTGGATGGTCTCCATTTGAATTTCCTTGGACTTCATCATGCTCTCCCCCTTCGAAAGAATTCGTCCTCGAATTTGATCCTTCATCACCTACATCAAAAGGACTTAAGTCAGCCACATTAAATGTTGCACTAACTCCATACTCACCTGGTAGGTCAACTTTGTAGGCATTATCATTGATCTTTTTAATGATTTGGAAGGGACCATCTCCTCTAGGTGAGAGCTTTGATTTCCTCTGTGACGAAACCTTTCCTTCCTCATATGCACCTGCACTCCAATCTCCAGGCTCAAAGACAACGCTTTTTCTTCCTTTGTTGGCTTGCCTAGCATATTGCTCCATCTTTTTTCAATTTGGGACTTGACTTTCTCATGGAGCTTCCTCACATATTCTCGCCTTCGCTTCCCGTCCCTATGATTCAAAGAAAAATATCGTGCAGAGGCAAGAAATCAAGGGGTGTGAGGGATTAAATCCATACACAATTTCAAAAGGAGAAAAGCTAGTGGTGGAATGAACCGCTCTATTATAAGAAAATTCAACAAGAGGTAAGCATTCTTCCCATGTTTTGGCGTTCCTCTTGATGATTGGACCGCAGAAGGTCGAAAGTGGTCCTATTCACCACTTCGCTTTGCCCATCGGTTTGTGGGTGACAAGTGGTAGAAAATAACGACTTGGTCCCTAATTTGTTCCAAAGGGTTCTCCAAAAGTGACTGAGGAACTTAGAGTCCCTATCGAGACTATGCTCTTGGGCATCCCATGTAGTCTTACAATTTCCTTAAAGAACAAGTCCGCCACATGAGTAGCATCATCCACCTTATGACAAGGAATAAAGTGGGCCATCTTGGAAAACACTCACAACAACCACAAAATTGAGTCTCTCCCCTCTTGGAGCGGGAAGACCTAGCACAAAGTCCATAGACAAGTCAATCCAAGGAGAATCTGGGATAGGTAAGGGGTATAAAGTCCATGGGGCATTACCTTTGACTTGGCCTTTTTACAAACAATGCATCTATCACAAATTCTATGCACATCATGCTTCATGGCAGGCCAATAAAAATGCTCATGCAAAATGTCCAAAGTCTTTTGGATCCCAAAATGTCCCATTAGTCCCCTCACGTGCTTCCCTAAGTAAGAGTTCACGCAACGAACATTTAGGCACACATAAATATTTTTCCTTGAATAAAAACCCATCATGCCTAAAGAACCCATTATGCTTTTTTCACAAACAAAGCATATACTTTGGAGAAATCATCATCATGCACATACAACTCTTTTATGTGTTCAAAACCAAGAATTTTTGTTTCAAGAGTGGAAAGTAAGGTATACCTTCTAGAGAGTGCATCCGCCACTACATTCACCTTACCTTGCTTGTGCTTGATCACATAGGGAATTGTTCAAGAAATTCTACCCACTTAGCATGCCTTTTGTTAAGCTTACCTTGCCACTTTCAAATATTTTAGTGACTCATGATCACTATGAATTACGATTCCTTTGGCAAAAGATAGTCTTTGCCAAGTGTGCAAAGCCCTTATAAGTGCATACAACTCTTTATCATAAGTGGAATAGTTCAAACAAAGCACCATGCAATTTCTCACTAAAGTACGCAATTGGATGCCCCCCTCGAGTAAAACAGCCCCAATACCCACATTAAATGCATCACATTCAAGGTCAAATAACATAGAAAAATTAGGCAATGCAAGTATGGGCGCATGAGTAAGTTTTCTTTAAGGGTGTTAAAGCTTCTCTCTTGTGCTTCTCCCCACTTAAAGCTCACATTCTTCTTCACAACCTCATTCAAAGGGGCAGCTATGGTGCTAAAGTCCTTTACTGAACCTTCTATAGAAACTAGCTAGCCCATGGAAGCTTCTCACCTCACTCATCGACTTAGGGTAGGCCACTCCCTAATGGCTTTAATCTTTTCTTCATCCACTTGTACTCCTTAGCACTTACAACAAAACCTAAAAACACCACATGGTCGGTACAAAAGACACACTTCTCTAAATTAGCATACAACTTTTTCTTTCCTTAGCACACTCATCACAAATTTCTAAGGTGTTCTAGGTGCTCATCTAAGGTTATGCTATAGATCAGAATGTCATCAAAGTACACCACTACAAACTTGCCTAGAAACTCTCTTAATACATGGTTCATCAACCTCATGAAGGTGCTAGGCGCATTTGTAAGTCCAAAAGGCATTACCAACCATTCATACAATCCATGCTTAGTTTTAAAGGCTGTTTTCCACTCATCCCCCTCCCTCATCCTAATTTGATGGTACCCACTCTTCAAATCAACTTTAGAAAAATAACAAGCACCATGCAATTCATCAAGCATATCATCTAGTCTAGGGATGGGGTGTCTATATTTCACAGTGATATTATTTACAGCCCTACAGTCAGTACACATGCGCCAAGTGCCGTCCTTTTTAGGGACAAGAATAACGGGAACGGCACAAGGGCTCAAGCTTTCTCTTACCCAACCTTTTTGGAGCAATTCCTCCACTTGCTTCTGAATTTCCTTTGTTTCCTCCGGATTGGTCCTATAGGCGGGCCTATTAGGCAAAGAGGCTCCCGGAATGAAGTCCATTTGATGCTCAATACCCCTTAAAGGAGGTAGTCCGGGAGGAACACTCTTTGGGAAGACATCTTCAAAATCCTGCAAAAGAGACTCTACCTCACTAGGTAGAGGGTTAGAGTTATGATTCAAATATAAATCCTTGTACACGCAAATGTACATCTCTTGCCTCGCAAAGCAAGCCCTCTTTATTTCACTCTCCCTGGCAATTAAACATTCAATATCTTTTTGATCCCCACTTTTTTTTCCCCATTTGACTTTCCCTTTGTGGCCTTCTTCTCTCCTAAGTCTCAGCGCCACTTGGTCTTCACAAACCTGTTTAGGAGTCAAAGGCACAAGGGTAATTTTCAAAGAATTATGCACAAAAGAGTATTTATTAGTAAAACCATCATGAGTAGCACGTTTATCAAATTGCCAAGGCCTACCAAGTAAAACATGGCCGGCCTCCATGGGAACAACATCACATAAGACATCATCTTGATACTTACCAATGGACAAGCTTACCAACACTTGCTGATTGACTAGTAACTCACCATCCTCACTCAACCATTGAAGTTTGTATGGCCTGGGATGGGGAATAGTTTGAAGTTCAAGTTTTCTTACCAAACGAGTGTTGGCCACATTTGTGCAACTTCCCCCATCAATGATTAAGGAACAGACCTTTCCTTGTATGATGCATCTTGTATGGAAAATGTTTTCCCTTTGGTCTAGCTCATTTGGCACAATTTGACTCCCTAAGAGTCTCCTTATCATTAGCAAGTCACCATCATGAGCTAAGGTTTCGCACTCTTCTTCCTTCTCACTTTCGGCAGGGGAGCCCTTACATGACTCACTAGAAATATACCCCCCTTTCATGGTCATTGTCCTTTTGTTTGGGCACTCATAGGCCATATGGCCTTTTCCCAAACATTTGAAACACTTAATGTCCCTGTGCTTAGAAACAGAAGAAGAAGAAGCGTTAGTGGAAGGAAAAGTTTTAGAGTTTTTAGAGTTCATACCTTCCTTAGGTTGTGTAGAGGAAACCTCCTTGGGTTGCTTATCCTTCCAAGCAGGGGTTTTAAAGGTGGAGGGAGATTTCCTCCATGCCTTCCTCTTGATTTGTTGTTCCACCTTTATGGCTTGGTGGACCAACTCTTCAAGCTCTTCATAATGATGCAACTCCACAATGTCTCCTATCTCACGGTTTAGGCCGTGAAGGAAACGGGACATGGTAGCCTCCCTATCTTCATTGATGTTTGCCCTTACCAAGGCCACCTCCATCTCCTTATGGTACTCATCCACACTCTTACTCCCTTGGGTAAGTCTTTGGAGTTTATTATGTAACTCCCGATGGTACCACGAAGGTACAAACCTTTTTCTCATCAAAGCTTTCATCTCCTCCCAAGTATCTACGGGGTAATCCCTATTTCTTTCCCTCTCCTTTTGTACTTGGTCCCACCAGACAGAGCATAATCGAGAAAACTCAAGGGCTGCCACCTTCACCTTCCTCTCTTCATTGTAATGGATAGGAAAAGATTTGTTCTATTTTGGTCTCCCATTCTAGGTAGGCTTCAGGTCATTCTTTCCTTTGAAAGAGGGTACTTGGATCTTAACTCTTCCTAGTTCTCCTTCCCTCTCATTACTCCTATACCTCCTATGTCTCCTATCATCATGCCTCCCATGTCTCCTTCTCCGATCATGGTCCCTCCCGGGTCTCCTTTCCCTACCCGAATCATAATCATATTCATCCTCATGCGAGGCCTCATGTTGAGAACCCCTACTCCTTTCATCCAACCTTGTGTTAAATTCAGCCCGAACTTGGTTTAACCCTTTGTCTAACTCTTGGGCTAGGAATTGCATCAATCAAAGTGATCTAGGGATGGGGTGTGCTTCCTTCACTCATCTTTGGATTTTTTTATAGGGTTAAAAAAATAATAAACAAAAGGCCCTTTCCACTTCTCTCACGTGTTTACACTCTTGAATTTATCACTCGTGTTTCTCTCTTAGTAGGCTTTTTCTATAATGTCCACTCTTGCCTTTTACCTCTCAAGTCTCTTTGAGTTCTTAAATAAACCCTCTCGTGTTTCAATTACCAAGGGTTCGTTTCACAAATGACAAACTTCACAAGAGTTAATCACCCAGAATTTGAAGAAAGGAAAGAAACTCTAGACAAAACTTAAAAGAATTTAAAGAGACAAACAAGAAAAGCTAACAAGGAAAAGTACAACTCAAAAGGAATGCAAAGAAGACAAAAGGAACTGGAACAATGAGAAGACAATTGCGCAAAAAGTTATGAATTACAGCAATACTCCTAATGAAGTCCACAATGGCAACAATTTAATCTTGTTAAGTGCAAGGGGCTCTTTTCTTTTCCTTTTTTTTTCGTTTTTTTTTTGTTTCTGGAATAAAGGGATTTTTTTTTTGTAGATCACGCCCCTGTTCTGTTTTTTTTTTTTTTGCACTTAAAAATTGGTTATTGCAATATCAAATTGAATTGTTGTGCCAACTGTGTGATTAAAAGTTTCTTTTTCAATTCAAGTGCTATAAACATCAACAGCAACCAATATGGAAATAAAGGATTAAAGTCAGAATTAAGTAAAAGAATAAATGACTAGAATAGAAACAAGAAACAAAGAACTGGAATTAAAAGACGTAATTAAAGGCACGAATTTAAAGGCTAAGAAAGTAAATGACTTAAAGAGCGAATGTAAAGAATTTCGCCAATCCTTGGAAATGGCGCTGATCAAGATGATCCAAATGTGTACAAATATGGCACTCAAGCAACCGTGCTTGGTGTTAGAAAGCAATAAGAACAAGACACAATAAAAACAAGAACTTTGTCAATTCTAGGATCAGGGCTCTAGATACCACATGATATGATCCAAAACGGATGCATATAGTTTTTAACGGATCGTCCTCGAATTGAATCTGTTATAAGGATTAAAACAAGATAAAAATGAGAACTTTAGGAATTAGAATCCTTAATCCTCAAACAGCGCCACTTCTATTTGAAGAAGGAAGAACAAATACTTTGCTCTTGAATTAAGATGGCGATACAAACGAGAGTGCAAGAAGAATGAAGTGCTAAAGGTGCAAGCTTTAAGGAAAGTGGCGCATAAACAAAGAACTAAGCAAACATAATTAAAATAAAAAGATGGAATTGAGACAGAAATGAAAGAAGACGCCACACTCTCAAGAGAGTGATAAGTCCTATGAAGATTCGCCACAAGAGAATGGAAGCTCTTGATAAGAATCGAAATGGTTCATCCAAGAACCTAAGAGGCTTAGCTCTCACAAACTCACAATGGAGTGCAAAATAAATTGATTCAAAGGTCTGAATTAGGAGTGTACAAAGGCTATTTATAGCCATAATGGTAATCAATTCCCTCCCTCGCTTTCCTAATAGAGTGTGGCGGCCAACCCTACTTGGTGGAGCCAAATTAGCGCTCCCAAGTCTGAACCTGGCTCATGGATATGGGCCAAGCCCAATTAGCAAAGTCGACACATTCTAAGATCCTATGTGCTTAGTTACCCCAAAACAAGTAGGACCTTATTACAAAAATTATCCCAAATGGAAAATACAACCAAACTGAATTTAAAAAAGTTCAAATACTTAATCTAAACAAATTAAAAGGAACGACTAGGGTGATATCATGCCCCCCATATTGGGTTCTTCATCAACTTGGATTATTTGGACTATCTTGAGAGTTGGGCCTTCGGGAGTTGGTTTGAGAGATAGGAAATAGTTGACTTATTTGTCCAAAGCCTCTTTAGCCTTTTTAGTCCTTGACCTCGTCATTGGGCCTCCAAGTCCTTGTAGAGCATCATTGGGCCTTGCATCTATTGGATGGTCTCCATTTGAATTTCCTTGGACTTCATCAATAACGGAGTCCCTCCATGAATCGATGACACATGTATCCTTCATCCACAGTCTGTCGAAAGAAGAGGAAATATTGAGACAGTGACTCGAACTTTGTAGTGTACTCACCGATCGTTATATTGCCTTGTCGTACCTTCAGAAAGTCGTCTCCAATTTTGGTCCTTGCACTAATTGGGAAATACTTATCCAGGAATTTCTCCCGAAAGGCCTCCCAGGTAATTGCCTGATGGTTTGCCTCCATCATCAGTCTTGTGCTTCTCCACCAGTATTCTGCGTCCCCCAGGAGCAGATAAGTCGCATAGTTCACCTTTACTTCCACCGGGCTACGTATTACCTCAAAGATCTTCTCTACTTCCTGCAGCCATAGGTCTGCCTTCTCCGGATCGACTTCTCCACGAAACTTCGGGGGGTCATGTCGGCGGAAGTCAACCAATCCCCTTGATTCAGCAGCTCGTGCTTCCCTCTCTTGTTTGTGTAAATCCCGTTGATTCTTGGCAGCAGTTTGCTGAGCAACAGTAGTCGCCATCTCGGCCATGGCTTGAGCCATCTGAGCCATCTGTGCCATCTCCGGGTTGTTCATTCCTTCAGCAGGGACTTCGCGTCTTGGAGGCATCGGGTTCCTATAAGGTTTAAAACCGGTCAGAACCCCACAACAAATAGGTGTGTTGGCACACATTGCTTCAATTAAGAAACAATTCAAGCAATTATAAGCATATATGCTTCACTCAGCAAACAAGTACAATTCAGACACAGCTCAAAAGCAGACAACAACCCGACGACCTTGATCAGCTTAGGCTACCCAATTCACAGTCCGGTGAGGCCGAACTGCTCTGATACCACAATGTAACACCCCGAAATCCAGGCGCTACTTACGAGACAAAAACCACCAAATATGAAATAGTTTTGATACTGTTTGCTAGAAATCACGGTTGATTTTTTTTTTATAAAACCCTTTTGCAAATAACATGACAGAGTAAATACAACGTTGACAGAACATGGCTTATAAAGAGAATAAAAGGAAATACGTCTGGAATACATATATAAAATCCTGAGGCAATACATCCTACAAGGTTTTACAGAATACAACATCAAAATAGGAATACATCTGACATATGAATTTCCTATAAGAAATACTCATACATCTGAGGTACTCCCCTGCTCCAAAAGTATAGCCTCACTCGACTACTAAACTACTACAAGTACAGACATAATCCCAAAATACAACAGACAGACTCCGACATAAGAAACACTAAGCTGATCAGCACGCTATCTCAGCGGCGAGGCGGTATGTGATCTCGGTCCGTCTCAAAATGAACTACCAAGGGCGATGCCTGCCACTCATAGAGGTCCTCCTCCTCCTCCTCATCCTCCACCATCGAATCCTCCTCCATATCGTCTACCACGGGCGTAATGACGTCGTCGTCACCAATGGCGTCAACAGTAGGGATATCGGGAGGTGCATCCCCAGTACTATCCTCCTCGTCAGATGAATCTATGATCCAACCTCCGGATCCACACCCTACCTGGCCACAGCGAGGGCATACAGAAGGATCCGCCGAGGGAGTAGTCTCAGGGATAGGAATCGGAGACGAGGGAGTATACTCTACGGGTGATACGGATCTAGCAGGGGAACCTGACGGGTCTACAGCGCCGTGAGAAGAGGGTGCTCCGGCGTCCATCCTCCTGGGTCGCATGCGCCGTACAAATCTAAGGGGAGTAGCGCGTAACGCTGAATCCGTAGTCCGGGGCTCACTGCGAAAAGTGGTCCGGCGTGAAATCTCGGACATGCCCTCTGAAGCTGAGGTGTCTCCATCAGGGTGTGCGTCTATCCAAGCAGCTACTATGCGTGCGAAGGGCACCGGAAACCGCATTACTCGGCGCGTGATCCCTATGTGTGTAGCCTGTCCGTCGGTATGCATCGTCTCGACCACGTTCCCTGTGTACGTCACCTGGCCTGAGGCGTGGTCTACCTCCCAGGCGAACGGGGCTCCCGAGTCCGGGAACTCAAATGTCGTCATGGACGACATGACTAACGGGGTCAGCTCGATCGTTGTCATCGTCTGGGTTACATTCATTAATTGAAAGAACCACGGGCAAGGGTCAACTTCTTAACAAGACATAAATAATGACAACATATACGAATAGGCAAGCATAACACAATATCATAACGAATAGTCCACAAAATAAGATGCCCCACAAATCCCTATTTGTCAGTCTATATGCCAATGCACATGATTCCGGAATATCACCCTCGCAAGGCCTTAGGAGCTCTGGAGTCCGCTACCAGGCTTTCTTAAACGCTATTCCCCGCAGGGATTTGTGCCCAGAGCAATCCCCCTGATGACACAACGCCGCTTTTACGCTTGGTGTCGATGCGTGCTCGCACCTAGGTGCAGGCGACTCTCGACACCTCTCTTCCGCATCGATGTATGCATGAACAAGCAACTCTATCATCATAGTTAGTTTACCTCGACGGGATCACTCACACGGAGTGTCCGAGATCATCTATTCTTGTACTAACTCCTTAATTAGAACCCCATATTTTCGCTCAAGATCTCCCTTTATAGTCCTAAGTCTCTTTTCTTTAGAAAATCTCCTACTAGTTATGAAATGATTTATGTTGGAAATCCATTAATAGTTCAAAATAATTAATTTAATTATTCTAACTCTCACTTAATTCTTTTAAATGAAAAGGTGGTTAGTCCATTACTAATTAAGGTTTTAGAAAGATCTATTTTTAAGTGTCTCTTTGATTTTAATAAAATGCCTCTTAGTTTTTTTATTTCAAAATCCAAGATTTATTTGACGTTGATGCGATGGTAACCCAACTCACGTGTTCTCGGCACTTCCCCAATTTATCACAGTCATTTAACAATATATTCTCAAATATAGTCAATGATCACAACACAATAATCATAATCACGAGGCATCATTCAAAAAAAAACATTCCATCACATTGTTCATCATATTGTCACATACCTAATTTATGCATTCACATATTACTAATATACACACTTAAAGATGTTCTTACACATAAGCATATGGAACATAAGCATGTAAAATACAAGCATATAAAACATATGAAACATAAGCATGTAAAATACAAGCATATAAAGCATAATCCTTAACAATATCTAAGAGTTGCCCTCACCGTAGACGCTTTCCTTCCAACCCACGATTTTGCTCTACAAGTTTACTTTCTCACACCTTCAACCAATCAAGTTATTCAACTAAGTTAGAACTCAAACTAGAGCCCTAGTTTCTACCTTAAGGCCACGGTCTCCTCTATGGAATGGTAATGGGGGGTTTGTTTCCTTTCATTATTTTAAATATCCATTCCCTTTATCAACAAATTATGATAAGAGAATGAAAGTAGTAAGAAACTTGTCATGGGTTACATCCTTTCATCAAGTAGATGTTTCACCCATTCAAAGTGAGGCTCTCTTTTAGATCATAGCCCAAACAATGGAGTTTTAAAATATACATATTTTTCTCTACTCATGGTATTCAAGAAGGTAAGGAGGAAATTTTTTATTCTTACCCCCAAAATGGAGAAAGAGGCGGTCAACAAGAAGCAACAAGAAAATATTTTGTTGGTTCAAAAACCAGTTTATTACTATATTACAAATGATGTAGTAGAGTTCTTTTCTTTGAGGTTCTTGAGTCCATAAACTCTTCAACAAGAAAGAGTGAAAAAATGGAGTTCCCTTGCTCTCAACCACTTGGGTCATGACCTTTGGAATGATCAAGCCTCTATGTGTTTCATCAAGCTCATTGGAGTTTATAACTTATCTTAAAATATTGGTAGTAGTATTAACAAAATGAAATCTTTCAAGAAAGTTTTAAACAACAAAACCCAAGTCACAACTTTAAAGAAATGCTCTCAAGCCTTTACATAGACCATTCATGACACATATATATATGTATCCATCTATGTTCTTGGCTTCTCATCAAGCTTGAAATGAAAAGAAAACACATGCTTAAGTAACTAGAACTATGGAAGGAAAATGGCAATATAAGTAGTGTAAAATCTTTCTTTTGCTTTGGAAGAACTTAAGTAGGGATCATGGCCAACTACTAGTGATATAAAGTGAGCTTAAGAAGGAAGAAGAATGGTATTTCTTACCACAAAGAGCTGCTGGTCGCAGCTTGAAGAAAAGGGAAGCAAGTGCAGAATTTTTGTGAACAAAACAACTTCAATACTCTCTCCAACTACCCCAATTCTTCCACTATTTTTTTCTCAACTTAATGAAGTGAATGTGCTGAAGTTGTTGGCCTTATATAGGCCTTGAGGGCACGCCAAACTGAAGTGGAAATGGGCAGAATTTTACTTGCTCAAGTGGTTAAAAACTAGCCAAAAGATTTCATGGTTATTACCCTTGAGTTCCTCATTTTGTGCTTAGTAAATGACACAAGAAAAGTGATGGATTTGATCACTTAAAGGAGCTGATTTCCAGCCAGCAAACAAGGAGATTTGATGTTAAAAATAAAGAGATTTGGTGGTGAAGTGATCTTAGGAGATGATAGGGAAAAGCTAGGAAAAGATAGGAAATCATCATGCATGAAATCAAGATTTTTGTGAATGATTTTGGAGTGGAATTTTCCTCAAAATCAGCTGCATAATGCGACCAATATGGGCTGAAAAGGAGAGGAGGAAATCTTGGCCAAATCCATGGGTGCAAGCTAGCATAAAGACCTTACTAACTCTTACCATAAATGGAACTAAACTTTAACATTTTTGGTAGGTTAATCACATCACTATCTCTTTTTGTGTCATGAATTAAAATCTACCACAATCTAATCCCTTTTTATTTCTGATTTTCGCCCCTCCCTCAAGGTTCTCTCAGCTCCCAGTTTCATCGCGCGTTCGGTTTCACGTGTCTCGCGTCTCCGGCGCGTAGAAAATACAGTATTATTAAAAATTAAGTAAAATTGCCAAAAAAATTCTAATAAATCAGAAATATTATAAAACATCAAATTCCCAAATATTTAAATATTCGGGTCGAATTAGAGTTTTTAATCGGGCAAAAACTTACCTGGGTAGTTCAAAACGCGACCGGAAAACAGTAGAATTTTGAACTGAAAATTTTCCTCAAAATCATCTACAGTCCCATTGTTAACTGATCCACCACACCTCCTACAACAACCTCGACATCATTGGAATCAGGATTTGAGTTACTGATTATAGGGAGTGCTCCACGCATACATTCACTTCAGTATGCCCCCTCACATGCTAGATAAACCAAATGACATATTGGTTATTATTCAACTCACTAAACCCATTGGATAATTCTATCTATGGATGTCTATACCATAAGCACTTGTATGATGGGTATCCCAATGCCTTCAAACATTTTCCCAATTCTATTGAGGAAATTTTTCTATGTCCCAACTTCTCTTCGTCTCAAACACTTCACGCCTTATACATTCGGTTATGGATCAGCCACAATTAATCCTCCACGGTGAACTCGTATCTTGATTTGTGCATCACAGGGGGCTACACGGAAGGAAACACAGATAAAAACACATTCCATTATTAATATTTTGTAACCAATATTATCAAGAAATCTATTTTACAACCAAACCCCAACAACACTACCGTTCGGGGTGGCTTTTAGTTTTAAGTTTTCAAATTTCAAAAAACCAAAACTGGATTCAGTTTTTAGTTTTGAGTTTTAGTTTTTTGTAGTTTTCAGTTTTAAAAAGTTGTTATCGACATTATAAGTTCTCTTTTACAAGTTATTAACAATAACAATTCTTCTAGAAAATAATAATAACTGTAAATAAAAAAATAATAAAAAAAAAAAATAATAATAGAAATAACAATAACTATAATAATTATAATAGTAATAATAATAGTATTATTAAATTTTAAATTTAATAGTAATAATATTAATAATAGATAAACTGAGATGCGCCTAGTGCCTTTGTCTGTCGAGAAGAAGGATGATAGAATCCTTCAATCTTCCTGGTTGATGACGAAGACTTAAGAGGGAGAGAGTAGGGTTAGGGTGAGAAGTCACGAATACAGGAATAAATAGAGTTGTAGAAATGGGCCCGGGCAAATTGACCCGATATAAAGCATGGGCAAAATGGGTCAGCTCGGCCCAACCCGATTGGCCCATCCCGGCCCATAAAAGGGTTATTGGTTGTGATGTTGAACCCGGCCTGGCCCTCCACGGATTGGGCGGGCTGGTTGTCCCGTCAAAAAATAAAAATAAGAAAAACAAAACAAAAAATAAATAAAAAGAAAAAAAATAAAATAAAATGAGTCAAAATGGGCCAACCCGCCCAAAACAGGCCAAAATGGGCCACAGTAGCGGGTTGGCAGGCTGACTCGCAAAAAATATGTAAAAAAAAAAATTAAGAAAGAATCATTTAAAAATAGAAAAAAATAAAAAATTATACGTGTTGGCCCAACGGGTTGGCTCGACCCAACCTGGCCCATTAGTGGCCCGCAGCCCAATGGGTTGACGGGCTAAACGAGTTGGACTAGACGAGTTAGTGGGTTGATAAAGCCCAACCCTCCTATTTTAAAAGGGCTAGCGGGCTGGCCCAACGGGCCTAGCCCAATTTGCCACCCTGTTATTGGTGTTGGCTGTGGTGGTAGTGTCAGTGGTGGTGGTGGTAGCAGTGGTGGTGCTGGTGGCGGTGGCAGGGGTGGCGATGTTAATGGTGGTGGTGGTGGTGGCAGCAGTGTCGGTGTTGTTAGTGGTGGTGACAGTGCTGATGGTGATGGCAGTGTCGGTGGTGGTGTTAAGTGATGGTGGCAACGATGCTGTCAGTGGTGGTGGTCATTGTGCCGATGACGGTGGTGGTGGTGGTGGTAGTAGCGACGACAACGGTGGTGGTAGTGGTAGGCTGGTGGTGATAGTGACAACATAAAGAACTATTGTCAAATATAGTGACAATGTGTTTTTTTAAAACCAAAAACTAAATTTACAAAGCTTTTTTTCTTGGTTTTGAAAATGAATGTAAAAGTGTTTTGAAATTGAGTAAAAAACCATTTCAACTCCATTTTAGTCGAACGCGTTTTGTTTTGAAAATTGTATTTGAAAACAAAAAACCAAAAACTCGCAACCACCCCGAATGGGGCCTAAATTATTCACTGACAGAGACACAATGACTTACCTTGAGATGTATAGTTGTCAAATAGTTTCTTCCCACCCCAAAAGACGTGGATCCTCTCCTCCACATGGTTTGTCTGCACATGGCTCTTTTTGGCTCATACTGCTTTATGCTTCGTGGGATTCCTCTAATAATGTGGTCCCTTTGCATCACCGTCTTTCGAGGTCTTTGTCCTCTAAGTTCGGACAAGTATTCACTTTCAATGGCTTCAATCACACCACTCACTAACCCCCAACCCTCTTATTTGCATGATCTGGTTGCCGAAGTAGTCAAATTGTTCAACCCTACCTTATATGATGTCTCACACAGACCAAAAAAATGGAGCACACATGGTAGATTTAAGGTTCCATTTTATAAATTTCTTTTTGTATTGTCACAAAATCCATGCTGACATTGGTGAAGGCCAAGTGGAACTTAGGATGCCTCACATACTTAAAATGGGGGTAAAATTAGAGGGAGGGACGTGCTTGTAAACAAGGGTAAATATTAGAGACTCAATTAGCACAATTGGAAAATGGGGATCCAAATCGCACAGTCGCGACACTTGAGGACTAAAAGTAGAATTAATTCTTAATATAAACATTATGTGGATAAATGTTTACATTAAACCAGAGTTATATTTATATCAAAAAATATAAATTACATGAGTAATATTTATGTTTTATGCAATGTATGTATAAGTTATATCTATATACTACAGTTTAATCATGTAAAACCAAGGGGTCATACACTCATCATGCGAGAGATATAGGAGAGCCCCTCAAGCATCGAGGTTGATTGCTTGTTGGGAAGCCCCTCAAGACAGGTTCGTTAAACTTAACACAGATGGTAGCTTCTACGAGGGTTCCTTGAGTGTTGGTGTAGGTGGTCTAATTCGTTCGTCGGATGGGGAATGGATTGGTGGCTTCTCCAAGGAACCGTCGATGGATATTTTGTTTGCAGAGTTGAGGGGCATTTGCTTGGGGCTTTCCTTTACATTTGACTTGGGATATAAGAGATTTATTTGCGAACATGACCGTCTTGAAGCTGTTACTCTTGTGAACAAACGCACTCACCATGCGTTGCATCTCTACACAGCCTTGCTTGGAGAAATCACGAGATGGATTGATCGAGACTGGGAGGTTTCTGTTGTTCATGTGTTTAGGGAGCAGAACTTTTGTGCCGACTTCATGGCTAAAGAAGGTTTGCATCATGCTGGATTTAAACGTTCTCATTCACCTCCTATGGGCTTGGAGTCCCTCCTTTTGAAGGACCTGTTGGCCACAAGGCCTTAGTTAGTGTTGTTTCCTTTATTTGTTTTGTAACCTACCAAAAAAAAACTAAAGGGCCGTTCGGTGAATATGATAAGAATAAATAGAATAAGTCAATTGGTGGTCTGGATAAGATAGATATGAGATGATAAGTCAATTCTATCACTTTATTATGTCATGTTAGAGTTAAAATTTTATCATGTGGTGAAGGCTGAATTAGAAATCAATAGATATATGATTACAATTTTGCTCATTCACCCTTTTCCTATTATATAAAAATATAAAAAATAAATTAAAATATAAAAATATAAAACTAATTAAAACTAAAACTACAAAACTAAAAAGTAATATTAAAAAATTTTAAAAATAGAAAAAGTAATTAAAATTTTAAAACAATTTATAAAAAAATATATAATTTTGTCATTAGAGTCATTTTATATGGTTTATATCTAATCGTACTATTATTTGACCTATTTCAAACAAAATGAGAAGATAATATATTGTATTATATCATACCCTATCTATCTTTATATGTCCACCAAACGGATCCCAAGAGAATTTGATAAGAGTATGATATAATATAATCATGATAAGATCATATCATATCATGTGTTTTATCCACATTCAATAAAGGATTGAGTTTTTTTGTTTTTGTTTTTGTGTAAAGATAAATGAGTGAGTTTGGGTAAATAGTGATGATAACAACTCCACGATGAGAAAGTCAATGTGGCGACAAAACATGAAGAATCACGATTCAGATTGCTAGAGTGGTCAATTTGGCTTGTTAACCCAACTCATGACTAGCCAAAATATTTTAGGGTTGAGTCAAAATAAATGCAGATCAATAATTTGCTAGCTCAACACACTCATCTACGAAAAATTTATTAAAATATAAAAAAATGCAATTATCTTTCCTCAAATTCAATTTTAAAATTAATTCAATTAGTATACTATACACTAAATTTTAATCGAAATCTAATAGTTCCTTTATAAAAATGTAAAAAAATTAAACAAATGTATAAAAAGGATAAAACATTCTCATGGAAGTTTCTTACTAGGCGGTGGTGGAGGACGACGACGAAGAAGAATCAAAGTGGTAAAAGAAGTTCGTCGATCTCAGCCGTTTATGTCGGCTGCCGTAGTCATCCAGCGGTGTACATTCCACGAAATAAATTCCGTACCCGCGTTATAGACAAACAACACAAACAAACACAAACGTGACGTCCTTCCCTTCCCCCTTTCTGTTCATTTTCCCGCAATACAGATTTTCCTTCGCCTCGAAGATACCTCTTCCTCTCTCTATTTCTCAGTGTTTGTTTTCAGTTTTCTGCGAAATCGCCGATGCTAGACTCAGACCTTCACGACTTATCCGACGACGCTGATTACGCTGCGTCGCAGCAACAAGTAAGAGTATTGCCCTTTTCACTTCACAATCTCCGGTGACCTTTTGGTTCCTCCGATCAAATTTCTCAATTAGGGTTCCGCGATTGCGATTCAATTCAATACCCATCAATCACAAATTTAACCGAGTTTGCGATTTTTTTTACTGTTTTTTTGGAATTGTTTGGATTAGGGATCTGCTAGCGTGATGCTGCATAGCGACAGTACTAAACAAAGCTCTTCGTCCAGTGAGCGGGACGATGCTGAAATTGTATTTTTGAAGGACAATGTCGCAATTCATCCGACTCAGTTTCCCATCAGTGGAAGACTGAAGTTAATTAAGCAAGGGGCGTCCTTGTTTATGGTGAGAATCGGTTGTATGTTTCGCTGCTTTTTGGTTAGGTGTGATTCGTTGTTTATGCAAATGTCTTCTTTTCGCTTGTAGACTTGGATACCTTACAAAGGGCATAGCTCAGATGATAGGCTGTCTGATAAAGGTAGTTTGTGTTTAGTGTAGACTGGATGGCTTTACTGCTTTGTTGAATGCTAAATGTTGAAGTTTGTTCCGTTTCTTGTTTAGACAGAAGCCTTTACACCATTAGGGCGGTGCCCTTCACTGACATCAGGTCCATCCGGAGGCATGCTCCTGCTCTTGGGTGGCAATATATCATTGTTGTTTTATCCTCAGGTGATTTTCTGTTTATGGATCTGATGGATTTTATATTTATTGTGTTTTTTTTCCTTTCAATTTTTCGTTGTTTTGTTCTCCTCGCTGCTCTGTATCAACCAGTTAATCTCTGTCATTGATGTGTTTTATGCGTATGATATTATACTAAATCATGGGGCCATTTTTTTTTTGGGGGGGGGAATATATGCAGTTAGATAGTATAATAGCGAAATACTACATTGGATGGATTAATATATTCTTTCTGTCTGGTAGGTAATCGAAGCGCCCCTCATGTTATGCTCTTCGATGGTAAAAGTAATTAACGTGTCAGGATGCAATTCCATCGGATTTAGGGCGCATTTGTGTAAACAATTTAATTCAGCACTTGTTCAAAGCTATTCTAGGAAGCTTATTGAAATAAGTTGAAAACAACTTGCAAACATGTTATAAGCTATTTTTATAAGTGTCGGCAAATACTTGTATAAATTCTTATGTCACGAGATAAGTACAATAAGTTCTAAATAAGGTCTTCCAAATGTCTCTTTAATGTGCAAGTTGGCAAAACACTACATCAAATTCTCATAACAGACACTAAATGAGTAGATAGCTTGTTCAACCATCATAGTATATTTATTTGGTTATTAAATGTTGGAAACTAGGGTTCGCAAAAAGTAAACAAGCTAGCGGTATGTTAAAGAGCCAACGCCTTCTCGGTATGTTCCACACAAAAACAAAAGTTCCCGGTTTAGTTTTGCCTACATCAGGCAGGCATGCTTATGCCAGGTTCACTTTAGGCTTTTGTTGGGCCTATAATATCAGCACTGCCCAGATTTATAAATGGAAAAAGGTTTCTTGAATGAAGTAGGTAATGGATTAATGCGTAGTATTAACATCTGCATGTGATGCATGGATACAAGGACAGAGTAACTTTTAAAAATATAGGAAAAAAGGTACTGCAAATACTTTTAACATATAGTAAAAAAAACTATCTTAATGTATATAAGAACTAATGTTATAATGAATATTAGAAAATGACACTATAGTTCCATTTAAATAGTAGATTTCAGAAATTACCTATTATGATGCTTTTTTCCAAGTTCAATGCATATAAAAAATGTATTTCAGAAGTTGATATACCTAATCGCATTTCAAAACCACTCTAAAATGTTTTTACTTATTCTTTTGCATCTGTGCTTCTTACATTAATAACTATAAACTTTTATACCAGCCGGTAACTTCCAGTTTTTGCCAAATTTCTCAAATACCAATCACTTCTTTATACCCTTTGATCTGTATGATCCAAATATATTATATCGATGAAAAAAATTGTGTCTTGTTTTTTTATTTATCTGCGGAGGGCATATGTTACTGCCGCTGCATTTAGTTGCTGGATGTGTGTTTTCTCTTTGAAAGTCTGTTATAGCTCATTCGTGACGTAATCCCCGTTACTATGTATTTGTAGTGTTTTTAAGTTTTGAGATCCCACATCGACAAGAGATATGGCCAAATTAGTCCTTTATAAGGTTTGGGGAATTCTCACCCTTTTAGCTAGTTTTTGGAGTTGCGTTGTGCCCAATCCAAATTCTTACATGATATTAGAGCCTATCATTGATCTGTTGTTTGGCCACCCACATTTGTCCACGCTCCAGATGCCTAGTCGTGGGAGTGAGTGGTTGTGTTGAGATCCCACACCGACTAGAGATGTGGCCAAATTAGTCCTTATAAGGTTTGGATAATCTTCACCCGTTGAGTTTGAGCTAGCTTTTGTGGTTGAGTTAGGCCTAGCCCAGATTCTAAGATTAAGTATTTCAGGTAATATTGATTTGGTGAATAAAATGTTTGTGCTTGTTTGACAACACTATTTATATCTATGGTAGTTTAGATATTTGACTCCCTCTATACCTGTTTTCTACAATTCAATCTCACGTGAATTGAATCCTTTTGCAGGGCTTGCTTATCCTCCGCTATACTTCTATAGTGGAGGAGTCAAAGAATTCCTTGCTACAATAAAGCAAAATGTTCTTCTTGTAAGGTTAGATTCTGATTTCATGCCCTTTTTCCCTAAATTTCTTTCAATACAATCACCAAGATATTGATGTTATAAAATTTGAAATTTACGTGGGAATTAAGAAAGTTTGTGGGACAGTTATAAGGCTTAGCCCCAAGCCACATATATGTTGTCAATCCCGGAGAGCGGCGCAGAGCGCCCGACCCCAAAACTGCTAAAAAGGGATAGTGGATAGCGAGATGGTCACTATTGCGAAGACTAGAAAGCGTTATACATAAATCCCAACAATATACATAAATAATCAAAAATAGAAAAATACACTGAATTAAAGGAGTAGTCATACTTAATAATCATAGTTCATTGCCTTTGTCAATTATGACTAGCATTCAAAATCAAAGCCCAATATAACTTAACTTCTAATTTAAGTTCTAAAAGCATTCAAAATAATTACAAGTGATTCTTTAAATAGAATCACTATCTCCTCTTCCAAGTTCTTCCACGTCATCATTCTCATGTTCATCACTTGATTCAAAGATATGTTCTTCCTCCTCCTCCTCTTCATTAGCTGCAACTGTAGTGAGTCTAGTATGCTGGCTAGTAAGTCTTGCTGGCTCACCAGCCCCAACCGCATCACCAATTGTTCCCCAAGTCAAGCTATCATCGCCAAAGACTGACTCATCTTCAGCCGCTTCTCCATCTTCATCCGTATCCCCTACCAACCACTCATTACAATCATCATATTGTCTAGGAGAATGGGATCAATTAAATCCTTGCTATCAAAGCGGTCTTAAGAGTTTGGTTGTACTTCACAAAAACCAAGTCTTGTAGCTTTTGATGCTCAAGCTTGCTTCTCTTCACATGGAGTCCAAAAGACTCTTTTCCGCTTGTCTTCTAAAAATTTTCCCAAGACCAAAATAAATGAACTAGATGAGTAATCAATTATCACATGAATGGAGCATTAGAAAATTTAAACATTAGCAATAACAGTCTTACCCGCCAAGACATAGTTGCTACCATTGTCGGTAACAGCTTGCACAATCTTTTGCTTTCCAGTCTGTTCAACAAAGGAGTCCAAGAGCTCGAACAACTTTATCCCAGTCTTCATATACCCGGGACCATCAACCCTCCTTATGAACATAGTCCCACTTGGACGATCAACCAAGATATTGATCAGTGTCCTCGATTTTCTGTTTGGCCATACAACAGTCATGATAGAGCATTCATATGCAACCCGCTCTCTCTTGTGCCCCTTTAAAATTTGCTTTAAGAGATCTTGTTCCTTTTTTAGCAAGGGAACCCTCATCTTATGGTAACTTGGAGGCTTAAGCGTGGACCATAATTTTCAATAGCTTCAACCATCAACTTGAAGCTCTTGGAGTGCACAACATTAAAAAGAATCCCGTTCCTATAGAAGCATTGGGCAATGTATTGAATGATTAAAGCCCTAGCATCTTTCACACAGGAATATTCTATAGATACTTGCCTTCTAGCCATTGCCACTATCATCATGTGAGACACTTCTGGATTTTTAAACATAAGCACATCCATAGGGCCTTTGACATTACTCTTGGCAGCACCAACAGTAGCTGCAGTTGTAGGTCTTTTTCTTTCCCGGACATTGGAAATTTCTTGGACCGCAACATCCTCCTCCTCGTCTATATTCATCTCACTCAAAAAGGCATCACTAATAGCCTTCTTTTTATCAAAAGCCTGCTTGATTTTGATTTCAGCTGGTATTTTTGTGCAAGCACTTGTGTCTCCCTTTATCCACATTTGATGTCTCTTTGCTTTTGTTATTCTACCGATTGAAGTCTTGCCACAAAAATCACTTGTGACAGATTTTTTGTTGTTAATGTCCTTTGACGAATTCCATTCCCAACACATATCTAGGTTGTCATCTGTAGGCTTTACCATTGCAACTGAACCAGTTGAGGAAGCAGAGCTCTGGGAAGTTGGTGCTTGAGATCAGTGTTGTCAATTGCGATCGCGTAAAATAGCAGAAAGCCAAAAATACGCTATGTGAAATAGCAGATAGCGTTGCGGGCAAACAGCGGAAATCAAATAGCGGGTGAAATAAATCAATTATTTATAAAAAAATGTTGTATACAGAAATAAATAAGCTGCATAGAAATAAACATAAGTTGTATAAAAAAGTGACCTTAACTCAAAAGCTCAATTGTTCTAAACAAAATACTGAAATGACAAAAATATTCTTTGGTTTTTTTTTAAAAAAATAAAATAAAATAAAGAGAGTTTGCCTATTGGACTTCTTCATCACGTTTTGTATTTTAAAAGAGTCATGCTCACTCTTTGGTGTTTTTTTAAAAAAAAACAAAACAAAAAATGTCAAGTTTCTGCTATTTCAGCCAAGTCCGATATGGCGAAAATCGGAATAGCAGCCGCTATAGCCCTTGTAGCGAAACTCAAATAGTGTCGCAGTTTTCGTAGCGGAGACCTCAAAATCCGCTACGCTATAGCGCTGCTTCGGGCGCTATTTGACAGCACTGCTTGAGTTGATGCCGTGGTTGAGTAGAAACAGAAAACATAGAATAGGGTAGAAACAGGGAATAGAGGCGAAAACAGAGGAGAAACTGAGTAGCCCTCACCCAAAAACCCAGTAGCCGTCGCCGGAAAACCCTTTAGCTGTCATCGAAAAATGTAGAGGTTAGGGGAGCAACTTGGAGGAGTCGCAAAAAGATGACCTAAACGAATGAGGGGAAATGACTAAAAAAAACCAAAAAAAAAAACCTTGAACGGATATAACAGAGGGGTAAAAGGGGCATTTCACATCGAAGCCTTGTAGCAGCCACGACAGGACACAATCGGCGGATTTGAGGCCGCGGTCGCTGCACCTGAATAATGCACCGCACTTGTGTAACGTGTTGCAGCAGGCCTCGATTCCGCTCTGCTATTCCGCGATAGCGCGCGCCACAATCTACTACCTAGAGCCACATTCAGAAAGGAGCTATTTGATTCCCATTTCTCAATCATATTATATATCTATTAAAAGCTAGGTTGCTGAAGAATTCAGGAGAGAAGGATAACAAAAGAATAGAGACAGGGTAATATTTTATGTTAAAGGGAAAAGGGAAAAAATTGAAAATGGAATGACCAAATGTTCGCATCGTCATATCATAACAGCTGGCCTCTTCACCCAAAAAAAAAAAAAATTTGTAACACCTAGCCTGGATAACATTTTTTTCTAAGCTAATTGTTTGCAGAGATGTTTCTGTTTGCTTATGATTACTTGGAAAGATGTGCGTCTTGAAAATTCACTCATATGTAGCTCCTATGGTATTTTTCACGGGTTCAAGATATATCAAAACAGAAGTTTTTATCAAGAAAAAAATCTAATGGTTGGTTGGTCATTTCTATTGTCTGTAATGTGAGGTTCTTGTATGGCTAGTTCCTTTACAAGGACATGTTTTTTCATTTAATTCACTAACTAAGATTGGCAGGAAATATGTTTTAAGTTCTTCAAGAAGATCCATTTGTGTTGTTAAGTTTCTCCCCACAGGCTTTTTGTGCATTCTGTATTTTTCTTCTGTTTGTATTTTAGATGCTTGTCTTTGGCATCTAAGAAAAATGAATCAAATCCTTTGCGTTTGTAAAAATAGTGTTGTTATTAGTTTCATTGACAATTTATTCTTGTTTTACCATTTTGTCGCATGCAAAAAGAGTGTTGTTATTCATTTCATTGGTAATTTGTTCTTGTTTTAGCAGTTCATCATACACCATAACTTGTGTGGATTATTTGATAAGTTCACAATGCTCCTGGCTCTAATTATTATTCGAACTGATTAGCAAATCATTCATATGTTGTCTTGTAGACAGATAGACTGAGGAGCGTAAGAATGCTTTTTCATGTTCTTATACAAAAAAGAGCTTCTTTAAAGAAAATGCTTATCACTTATTTTAATGTTTTTTGGATAGGATTTTGAAGAAAAAAATAGAATACGCAAAATAAAGGGGGGAAAAATCACTAGAATCTATCATGAATAGCTTTTATTTGTGTGCCAAATGTTGACATATGTTAAATATCTCTTTTTTGTTTCTTGTTGTGCTGCATTTCAGATCTGCTGAAGATGCAAACGTATTCCTTATAAATGATTTTCAGAATACACTGCAGGTATGTGCTGTGCAAAATTTTAGTGAAGTTTGTTTAGTCTTAGCAGCTGGATCATTGATCCAGTATATCTTTTGACTTCTAGGCGTCTAGCAATATCAAGGCATATATGGAGAAAAATATTTCAAAAAAAAGCAGGAAATTTTACCTCACTAGTGATACAAGATCATGAGTAACTTTTCCCTCTTTTATTTTGAATCTTGATAGTCCAAATGTCAAATAACTTGTTCCTCTAGCAAGAAATATGAGGAGAAGAATGAAAAATGCTTACATCTGGAATTTCCTTTGGGATCTGAATAAGTCTCACGATTTTTGTAATTGAATATTATGGCTTCTTATTTAGCCTGCTAAATTTTCCAATGCTTGGTTGATTTCCAGAGGACTTTGTCTTCCTTGGAACTGCCCAGGGCTGTTCCTTTTGCATGTGGACCTTCAAATATGCCTGCCGATGACTCCACTTCGAATGAGAACCAAGAGAGTAGTGGTAGTGGTGTCAATAACGGAAGTGTCAGTCTTCCTCAGTTCCACGGGAGACCTAGACATAAAGTTCAGGATCCTCGTGACCTCTCTATTCAAGTTTTAGAGAAGTTCTCTCTTGTTACTAGATTTGCCCGTGAAACAACTTCACAACTATTTGGAGAAAACCAGACTAATGGATTTAGTGCCAATGAGAGGAGAACCCATATCCAGACTAACCTTGATCATCCTAAATCTTCGCATGTTGCAGAAAAAAATTCTGATGGAAGTCCTGCCGACTCAGATTCTCAGGAGGTAACTCCTTTTTCTTTGGTATTGATATTGTGAATGTTGGTGGCTTACTTTCAGCAAGAAAACTGTGTTCGAAGTTGCAACATTATTTTCATTGAGACATTGTGCTTACGCTGTTCGTATCTTCTACCCTGAATATTATCAACTTTCAATGAACAGTGGGGTAGCATTGTATAATTGCTGTTACGTTGAAGGATCCCTCATTATGTGTAGTTTTGTGGAATAATAGTACACCCCATGACCCCATGAAAATAGTTATTGTTTATTTTCCTTTAATTTTTGGCTACTTTTACTTCGATACAAAGCTTTGTGGTTATGTCCACTCATGCATTTTTTATCCTATGAATAATATGTTGGGATATCTTAATTTGTTGGCTGTGTTTCATAAGCTAATCTCTGTGCCATTATCCATTCATGAGGCCATAATTTTGGCAGTGTTAAGAAAATTATTGCACTGACAGCTTAAGCTTGGTTGAAATTCGGCGCCTATAGTAAGGACATTTTTTTTCTGGTGCAAGGTAGTGCTTAAGTTGATTTAATCATGCCTGGAACAAACCTATTGGATAATGCATTAGGGAGGGGATTGTTCAAGTCTCTTGAGATGCTATGTTGGGACTTTTAATTTGTTGGCTGTGTTTCATTAGCTACTCTTTACCATTACACATTAGGCCATGATTTTGGCAGTGTTGAGAAAGTTATTACGCAGACGTCTACACTTGGTTAAAATATAGTGCATATAACAAGGTCATTTTTTTTTTCAAGCGCCAGGCAATGCTAAGATGATTTAATCATACATGGAAAAAAACCAATTGGATAATGCATTTGAAAAGGGGATAGTTTAAGTCTCATAAGGTGCATCCAGTGTGATGATTTGTGGCCTATGTCTTTCAAGTGTTTTAACTACTGAAGTTATGGCATTAAAATAAGCCTTATAAGAGATATTTATTCTCTCAAGTCTTAGTGCAACTCCCACTGCTTGTGCTAATCTTGAATAATTTAAAGTTATATTATCAGATTTTAGACCATCTGACGCAGGCCTTCATCATAAATAAACAGAATATTTCATGTTTTAATCATGAACAAGGTGAGAAAGCTGTCACTGGTGTGGGAAGTTTTGAGCTTATCAGTTGTAAGGAGGTACCCGAATATCTTGTTAATGAGTTCAAGTCCTTTTAATTTTTCCATCATTGGTGAGTGTGACAGTGAGAATCTTTTATTGTTATGAATCTGCGTTAATATATTAGTCATGACTCATGAATAATCTGATTGTCATGGAAGTAATGTCATATTTGTTGTGTATGATTTTGATTGATTTAGGATATTGCTCGTATTTGCCAACTTTGTAGTGTTTTTTTCATGTCCGCCTTTGTATAATTAATAAGTAATAATATCTTTTTCTATTTGTTTCTCTTCTGGCAGTTTGATAAATTATCGCTAGTATGGGGAAAACCGCGACAACCCCCTTTAGTTTCTGAAGAGGTATGAGCTGTATGTTTTATTGTTTCTTATACAGGCTGCTAGCATCAGATTACATGCATGAATTTCTCTTGGAATTGCTCACTTGCCATAATGATCATTGATATTGGAATGTACTTTTTCCTCGTTGTTGCTTTTGCAAATGACATAAACTAGAAGGATTTTTTTTTCCTGGGGATGACTGAACCAAAATTTGAGTGGTCAATGTTTTGGTTTTGGTTTTGGTTTAATAGCTCTCCTGGAATTTCAATTAGCTTGCAAAAAAACCAAAACGTGTATGCTTATCTTTATATTTCCTCATGAGGTTCAACAGACCGTGTATTTTTCAACATGATTTAGCCATTCAGGTGAAAGTAGTTCTTTAATGTTCATTTTATCTTTAATGATTCAATTAGGTGCATATAAACTAATTATTGATAAAAACATATTTTCTTTTCCTATTCTCTTTAATGATATATTTGAGGCAAATAAAAAAGGGGTAAATTACAAATAACTATCTTGAAGTTTGGGTTAGTATGAAAAACATTAAATTCTATAAGAATTAACATCCCATTGGTAGGCTGGAAGTGAGTTGAGCCAGCTCACAACCTTTTTTTTTTTTTTTTTTGGAAGGCTCATGTGGTCTATGGGACATTAAAAATAAAAAATGTGTTGTAATTTTGTTATGCATGACATTTTTTTTTTCATGCTATAAAATTTATGGATTAAATTAGTGTATTTATCATATATTTTTTAACAATTAGTCTGCCATACATGTAAAAAATATGAAAATTAAATTAAATTTTAATACTTAATTTTATAGGAATGCATATATGATAAAAAAATCAGTTCAGATGATATGACTATTTAAAAAATATTATGCACACATAAGTTTAGGCCATCATGATTCAATGCTAGTACAAGACCTCTCTTAAATCTATCTTTGGCTACTGGGTCTAGATTTTTATTAGACTTAGTTGTGCAACCCTTTTTCTTGTCGAGTATGCATGGTGGTAGAGTTTTATTGCTAGGATTTGGAACTTTTGTCTCTCTAAAAAATAATATAACATAACAAGTTCATATAAATATAGTATATTTTAAGTAATGGGAATTTTTTGTAAAGAGTGTTAATTTTTATCCTATCCAATTTGATATGGTGCATCATCAAATATCTGATAGTATTATCTCATATAATACATTATTTTATACGATGTCATTACATCAAACACTGCATAATATTAAAAATTCATCAAACCTTATCTTATGATGTGTACGAAGAATTTGGCTCCTCTAAAGTGAGCTCTCACTTTAGAAGGTAAAGTAAGATACTTCAACCTTTGGTGAGAAAGTCAATGGTTGATAATTGATATTCTAATACATTTATGATTTGTTATGTGCACATAATATTAACCGTTGATTTATTCATCAATGGTTAAGATTACTTACTTTATCATCCAAAGTGAATTGGTCATTTTAAAAGAGTTAATTCGTGTACCAAACATGCCCTTAAAGGATTTAAACTTCCACATGAGTGAGATTCTTATCCCTGAAAATGTGGGGTTAGGAATGGCAAGAAAGCAACTTTGATTTGTTGTGCATGTATGATGGTATGCCTGCATGTACTAGTCTCTTTACAAGACAAGTGTGCATGCCAATTTCTGCGATCGCCATTTGTTTTGTATGAAAATTCAATCAGTTTTAAGTTTTATACCTTGATCTGTGTATATTTTCGTTTTAATGAATTTTGAAAGTTAAGATAATCAATATGGATAAGTGACTGCATGTCAATTCCTTTCCGTGTATGTTTGGATAGATAGTTTTGGAAGGAAAGGTAAGGAAGAATTAACACAGCTATGTAATGTTTATAAAATTGAACAAGGTATTGGAAGATTTCATGATAATCTGTCATTTTATAACTTTCATCCTAAAAAAATTCTTATATTAGAGATTTTGTACTTGAAATGTGTTGAGATTTCTATTATTCGACCCATATTTATCCATGCTTTAGATGTCCAATCCTGGGCATGAGGTTTTGTTGAGGTCCATGTTATTCCACCTGCATTTATGTTCGGTCCTGGCATGAGAGTGTGTGTTAAGATCCCAGATCGAATAGAGATATGGCCAAAGTAGTCCTTATAAGGCTTGGACAATCCTCACCTCTTGAGCTAGCTTTTAGAGTTGAGTTAGCTCTTAAAGCCCAAATTCTAAGATGGTATTGGACCCTATCTTAGATATGTTGTTGGGCCAAGATCTCTATTATTCCACCCGCATTTTCCCACGCTCCAAATGTCTAGTCCTAGGCGTGAGGGAGTGTGTTGAAATCACTATTATTCCACCCGCATTAGTCCACGCTTTAGATGTCCAGTCTTGAGCATGAGGGGAGGGGGTGTGTTGAGTCTCACATCGATTAGAGATATGGTCTATGTAGTGCTTACAAGACTTGGGAAGTTAGGCCTAAAGCCCAAATTCTAAGAAAATGAAATATGTATATCCTTTTCCCTTTCCCTCCAAAACCCTTTGTCCCAAATATATACTTTAGTTTTTATTTTTATTTTTTAACTATACTGGTATTTTTAATTATACTGTGCTGTAAAGAAGCATTCTGGAGGTGATAAGATAACTTGTACATTAAATTTCAGATGTTGAGAGAGAATTGTAAGAATTGGTGAGGGATGCCATTCATGTTAATTATCCTGAATGTTTTCAGATGTTTGCTAACTGTTTATTGGGGTCAAACATATGCAGTGGATTACCTTCTTGGATTCTGAAGGGCGAGTCACAGATTCAGAAGCTTTGAGAAAGAGGATATTTTATGGTGGACTTGACCACAAATTACGAAATGAGGTTTGTATATTGCATCTGTGACGAATTGTAGGCCCAGTATCTTGATTATATATTAAAATATGCTCTTCCTCTGATATAGCTTTTGCATAATCTTTATAAATGATAGGTCTGGGGTTTGCTTTTGGGATACTATTCATATGACTCGACATATGCTGAGAGGGAATTCCTGAAGTCAGTTAAGAAGTCAGAGTATGAGACCATAAAGAACCAGTGGCAGGTTTTCATTTACTTCTGAAAAATCTTTACTTCTCTTTCTTCCTTCCTGCTATTCACTTGAGAACAAGTTTTCTGAATCATAATTTAGATAATTTAGATGCAACTTATTTATGAGGTCAGTGTCATTTGTAATACTTTCTGTCCAAAATCATGAGATTCCACAACTACTTTAGTCTGTAGTTTGTCAAATACTTAAATTAAATAGGACTTCACTTACATCATCTTTAAGTATACTGATGCAAAACTGATGATACAGTATCTGGGTGTAAATGAGTTGGGTTTGGATCGAAGATTGCCAAACCACTTGTGAACTGCTTCCCCCAATGACTGGATTCTGAATTGTGCGACCCCAAAATAGATATGGAGATGATAATAAAGATTAAATGCAAACCCTAACCCTGCCAGTTACACAAATATGATGATCTGAACCTGGATTTACTCATCCGTTTTTGTGTTTTCTATTTTCTTTATTAATACCTGTGTTATTATGAATTTTAATCATGGACGTTACATTACCATCTCTTTTGATATCGTTTTTCTGCGGCAATTCTATAAGCTCTCAACTTATCCTTTTTCAAAATATAAAATTGTTTATGTACTTTCCTATGCAGAGTATCTCCTCGGCCCAAGCTAAACGATTCACAAAATTCAGGGAAAGGAAGGGGCTTATTGAGAAAGATGTGGTAAGCTGGACACTAGTTTTAAATTAAAATTAAAATGACTATAAATTAACAGATAAATGATGCTTATGTAGTTTTAACTGTTTTTTCTTGCATTTTTGAAGGTGAGAACTGATAGATCACTCGGTTTCTATGAGGGGGATGATAATCCAAATGTAAATGTTCTCCGAGATATCCTGTTGACATATTCATTCTACAACTTTGATCTTGGTTATTGCCAGGTACTATGCTATGGATCTTGGACCTAATCTTACTAACTACAACTAAAGCTTTTTCCCACTAGGTTTAGGCTTAATCTAGTTGTTAATATCTGTTAGGTAACTGTAACCCCATCCAAGTAGTCAGTTAGTTGGAATATTTAGTTATATAGTTAGTTAAAGAGGGAGTAATGATTGGTTATAAATATTTAAAAAATGGCAACTTGTGGCATAAAGCTCCCACCATGACGAGGTCCAAGAAAGGTTTGGACACATTGTGGGTATATTGTCGGCAGTCTTGCTTTGTATTTGCAAGAGGCTAATTCCATGACCTGTGACCTCCTAATCACCTGGCAACAACTCCAACAGTTGTTCTAAGGCTTCCCTTTAGGGTGTAAATATTAGGAAGGAAGGAATAAAGGGGGGGGTCATCTGGTTTAGAGTGGAATCTGGTAGTAGTCCAGGTCTCTCGAATACCTAGGACTAGGAGGTTTGAGAGTGATCTTAACAGCTGTATCCTATTGGGTCTCTGTTGTGTATCGCATTGATACTGTATCAGAAGAGTCTGCAATAAAGGTGTTTCCATTTCTTTCTGAAACAGTATCTAAATATTCTGACGCTTTGAAGTTATCAGCCCTATTTTATGTGTGTGTGGGGCTGCTGCAGATGTTTGCTTATTTGATTAAACAAATCAATTATGTATTCACTGCAGTCAGAGAGGAGTTTCTTAATAGCTATTATCTTCCTGAACCAAGTATATTTTGAAACCATGAATGATTATGCCCCTTTATTGTTACATGCACCATCTTCTTCCCTTCCTCTAATCCAAAAAAACAGGTAATAGTTGAGGACTGTTGTCTCATACGGTTAAGGTATCTTATATGTTTGCTGTTTGCAGGGAATGAGTGATCTTCTGTCTCCAATATTGTTTGTGATGGGTGATGAATCAGAGGCATTTTGGTGTTTTGTTGCTTTAATGGAACGTCTTGGACCCAATTTTAATCGCGACCAAAATGGCATGCACTCTCAGCTTTTTGCATTATCTAAGGTTTTTCTCTTGTTCTCGTTCTCGCTGACAAGCCACATACACACCCCATTATTAATGTTCAACGATTAGGTTGTCATATTTTTATTCGTTAGTTTTACACTTAGCTTCTCTTCAGTGGCCTTTTCCTAGCATATATTATTTTAACACACTACACAGGCTCATTATGCATTCATTTTATAAGGCGTCTGCATATAGAGAGATGTGCTTTAAATAATTTAGATATAGACTGAGTGATCACACATTGAAGATATTGTGATTTGCCATAATTTTGGTACACTTACGAAGAGGTTGTGCTGGTGGTTCTGACTGGCTATGCTGATGGAATTACTAACTAGCTTATGGTGATTCTTATGTTGTATGAAAATAAACTTTCTTCAATTTCCATCATGAAGCCCAAACGTCTGATTCTGCAATATAGAGAAATTGATTATTGTAGTATCAGATATATTCTAAAATAAGCAATTGTTTGTTTGGCGCCAATTTACTTGCATCCATCTGTGTTTTATTTTCAATTTCCTAATGTACAGAACTGCAGATGAATATCTTCTGTATTTAGCAACAAGAATAAATTCCATTCTGATTCTGCGCCTTTGAGATGCATGAATTAGTCCTATCGGTAACCTTTTAATATGTCAGTCTTTGTAGACCCAGTGACGTTTTTTTTGCTTCTTTTCAAGAAAATAGAAGGAAAAATAGGAGTTTTAGGCTGTTAGTAAATGTTTATGGAAATCAAATTTTAGATTGATTTTCTGTAGCAGAAGCTGGAATTGCTGCTTTGATAGTCTGTGTCATGGTGTGTCTATCTGTCACCATCCCCCATATGTGCTACATTTCCGGATAACTGGTCCCCACATCTTTGTAGGAAATTTGGTACTGAGATATATTACTTTTAGTATTCTCTGCCATTCCTAACTAATATTTATTTGTTGCAGTTGGTGGAGCTGCTGGATAGTCCATTGCATAACTATTTTAAGCAGCAAGACTGCTTAAATTATTTCTTTTGTTTCCGCTGGATTTTGATTCAATTTAAAAGGTTAGATTCCTTGAATTTGCTCTCTTTGTCATAGTTCAATAGTATTGTGGTTCTATGTTGTCAAATGTAGTTATTTTATGCGTGATACCTTTTGATTGAACATAGTTAGCTATGCCAGTAACACAGAAGGCAGTTGACTGTCATTAGATGGAAACTATTTTTGAATAGAATCCAATGAACGAATGTACCTCTTAAAACTACCTTCAATTGCAACTGGATGGTCCTTAAGCGAATCCCTTTTTGAGCTGCCTTGAGAAAACTGGGACACTGAATCTCCATAACCTTTGAGAAAACAGGGTCCTCACTTTATTATATTCCTCCTTTGCTTGCTAGAGATGACTTTGCCTCCTCTTAAGCTTAATGTATCTGTATTTAACCTAAATTCTGAAATTAATTTGGGATTTGTGATAGACAGGCTGTGGACAATGTTCTCTAGTTTGCTACTGTCAAAGCGATAATGCTTTAATTCTCCTAAGATGTCAGAATTCTGTACCGGAATAGCATTTCAGGCTTTACATTTGTTGAGAACAAGTGCCCTCTGTCTGATTAGAATGTTCAATAATTTCATCCCTTATAAATTTTGAATTTTTAAAACACCCACCAACCCCCCCCCCCCCAAAAAAAAAAAAACTGAGGCTTGTTAATCCATGCCTGAAAATATTAAGTCTGGCCTCTCTTCTCTTGACAGTAGTCTCCTCAACATTCACAGAGAATGCTGGGGGAAATTATACTATCCATAGAACTGGTTCTGCTAGAGATTGCAGCTCGGAGGTTTTATGTTTTTTTTTTTATCTCTTCTCCTTATGGAGATCACAAACCAATCCACTTGATGTTAATGAAGTCATTAGTGTGTGTGATTTGCAAATTGCAAGTCTGACAGGTTTAACCTTGCCTTTGTTTATCTGAAACATCTACCTACAATACTTATTTAGGCAACTAAAATGAAAATATTGACTGACATTTCAGGGAGTTTGAGTACGAGCAAACAATGCGCTTGTGGGAAGTATTATGGACACATTATCCGTCTGAGCATCTGCACCTCTATGTATGTGTTGCAGTCTTGAAACGATACCGTAATAAAATAATGGGAGAAGAAATGGACTTTGACAGCCTTTTGAAGTTTATAAACGAGCTAAGTGGTCACATTGACCTTGATGCAACGCTAAGGGATGCAGAGGCTCTGTGCATATGTGCTGGTGAGAACGGTGCTGCTCATATACCACCTGGAACCCCACCATCGCTACCTGTTGATGATGGTTCGTTTTACGCCCAACAAGATGATGAAGTACTGTAGATAAATTCACAGTTGTTAATTTTTTTTTTTTAGTTATACATGAATATATTAACTTCATTGTGTATTCCCTGATTTGGTTTAAATACGGTGTTAGCATATTAAATACAATTCTTAATTATCTTTGTAAATTTGAGTGGAAGCGCATCTGGCAATGTTTTTATTCCTGCCGCAACCCAAGTGAGTATTCTTCACTAGTAATGGTGAGCATACCCAGATAGGATGATACTCCTTCCGTCTCTAAATACAAGCCATCTTTAGCGGAAAAAAAAAAAAATCTTTTTATAAGCCTCATTCTAACTTATTAGATGTATTAATTTTTTTTACAAGAATATTCCTAATTAATTTATATTGTTTTTGTAGTCAATAATAAATGGGACGATTATTTCTCTCTTAAGTCAATAATTGAAGGGTAGTTTTGAAAATATAATATATATTGTAGACAAATTAAATGAGTTAACTAATTTTTTAATTTGTGTGTTTTGGTTAAATGAGGCTTATATTTAGGGACAGAAGGAGTATTTATCAGGGTATTGTTTACTTCATCCGTCTTATTATAAGTGTCGTTTAAAGTAATGCACACTTCTTAAGAAAATGCTTAGTTATGCTATCTTACATGTTAAAATAATGTGTTAGGTTTAAAATACCTTTACACTCCTATTTATGACCAATATTTGTATAGTTGTAACTGCTTCCACTTAAATGAGGGTATTATTGAGAAAAATAATAAATATTGTCTTAGTATTCTAAAGTGACAAATAATTTGAAATTGAGAAATATTGTAAATATGACACTTAATATGAGACGGAGGAAATAATAGGGTTGAATGCATAAACCTAGATTGTATTAACTCGTGCAATGAAATTTGTATTGATAACTAGTTTTGTTTTTGTTATAAATAAAAGTTTGGGTGAGTTGGGTCTCGGGGGTTCACCAGGATCGGGAAAAACTTTAAGGCCCAAAGCGCTTATGGAGGTGTTTACATATTACTCACCGACAAGGTTTTCATATCGGCAGCAAGATTCAAATATACGTTCTTGTGAGATATGAGTTGAATCTTTATCAATTGGACAAATCTTTGTTGGCTTTTTTGACAAAGAATTGATAACTAGTTTTAGGAGTTGATTTAATGAAGTTGTATGATGTATCTCTTGCTAGAGGATGACAACATTCATTTTACTAGTAGATATAAAGCCGATGAAAATGTTGTATTGCTTCGACGCATCTGCACAAGTAGCTATTACAAGTTAATGATACTAGACAACATTAAGATATGTAACAATAATGTGGATCGATGTTAAGCATATGCCTATTAGAATTTGGTTGGGGAGGGGTAGGGGTTGAGATTTCATTGTAGAACTGAAGGCATGGCAGGAACATTCAGAGCTGGGAAGTGTTTTTGTGGACCGATGTTTAATGCATAAAATTATTAGTTGGGTTGTATCTCTTGGTTTCATGACTTCTCTGATCAACCATGGGCACTCTTTGATTCAAGCTACATAGTTTGGTTTAGTCTTAATTAAGAAGGTGGTTGCATTCTTGTGTGATGGAACCATAAGTAGACATGTCTAACTTAGAGCTCCTTATGTTGTCCAGTATCCACCTTCGTCTTTGATTCTAGCTCTATGGCATGCTCCAGTCCCATTTCATTCGCCACTTGGAGTGCAGTGAGTAACCCTATGGCTTCCCCATCATGACCACTAGCATTGGTTCAATCTACATAAATTTAATAGCTAGAAATAGTCGTAGTTATTCCTTAAGCATAACAGGATGATCGTCCTGTTCCATTGCTCGAAGAAAGTTGCATCCACATTGATCTTTACCTTCCTTGGAGGCGGCTTATCCCATTTCACTTGCATAGGCTTGATTGGTTCCATCACTCAATGGTGGAGAATTGTTGCAAGTCAATGTTTGCATATGTCATGGTATTCCACCGTATATGTCATTTTATTTCACCCATTTGACTTGCACCATATGTGACCTTCCTTCAGTTGTGAGGTCCAAATGCTACTCCACGAGTAGCTTTGAGAATTCTGGACAACATAGCATGAGGATTGGATAGGAGACTCCACCCTTGCTTACCCAATATTGTCAAGTTGAAAGCTTGCCGGCTACAGAACCACATACCACCATGCGCCATACTGCTAGCCAACCTCTCCCCACGAGAGCAATCTCACCCATTTTCCATCTCCGCCTCCTGAGCCTTACCAAAAGGAATTTAACATGTGTCGAGTCTCTTCAGCAAGCAATGGAAGGAGAAGGTATATATTCATGGTGTATGTCGGAATAAACTTGCACCATATATTTGATCATTACCCTTTGCCCTACCCTTGAGAGAGTCTTCCTATTTTGGGATGGCAAACAATAGTGACCCCCCGAAACCCGTACAAACCGGTTGCCATTTTGATGGAACGGTCGGGTCTTATCAAGTATTGGGTAAACAATGTAAAGGAACAAAGTAAAAGCAGTTGCAGTTAGTCGGACCCGGGTCTCCAAAATTTAAACCGTCAGTATCCAAGACCGAACGATAAAAAAGAGGCAAAACACTTGACTTGTCCAATCCGATATATTATCACAATTTTCAATGCTCAAACTCACAGTAACATAGGCCTTTAATTATGAACAATTAAAATAGGCTTTCCTTTTTGCAGCTATTTTGTTATGCAAATTAGACACCCTATACACGTAAAAGCAGACACGTGTTACCTTGGGACCACAAACAGAACACTGCATAATCAATTTTATCAATTCAATTGTATTTAATATTGTCTCCCATGTCTCTCACATTTTTTATACTTATTAAATTTCTTGGATGAGAGAGAAGAAGCCCATGATCAAAAGGTGATGCTGAACTCTTTCAACCATAGTCCAAACACTTTCACGTGTTACTTGGCCACCATGGACAAAAAAGCGCCACAACAACTCAGTAGTGGCTAGGCGGTGCAGTTTCGTATGACTGCTATTGACAGAGGGGCAATGCACTGAGGCGGGGAGGCCGCTGCAGCAGCCACATGTTGGCTGCTTAAGCGGCACATAGAGATAAGAGGGGGTGTTGCGACGCAAATCGCTGTCAATGAAGGGAGAAACAACCAAGAAGGGGAAGGAGGAGAAAACCTGCCATGGAGAAGCTACAAACCAAACCAACCCACCCGCCGGAACCGCCATCCGTCGTACCCGCCGTTCAAATAGATGAAAATGGGTTTATGTTTGTGCTCAGCGATTTTCTTCGGATGAATGATTTTCGGACCGAATCCGTCCGTGACCGACCGGTTCCCACCCTTATTCATACTCTTTGAATTTATTTTCTACCACATACAATCTTTAATACTCCCTTCATTCCAAAATATTTGATGTTTAAGGTTGTGGCACACCCATTAAGAAATCATTAAAAGGTATATACCTAGACCAAAATACCCTTATTTAACCATGCCTAGAAACTATGTAATGTGATTATTCTCATTGATGAGTGGTTAGCTATTGGCTTGGTAACTACAATAGTCTCGTGATAAGCACATAGTATTAATTGGAATCAAGGGTATGTTTAGAAAAAATGCATTAATTTAGTCTTGGATTTGTAAAACATCAAAAGTTTTGAAACAAAACTAAAATACTAAAATATCAAATGTTTTGGAATGGAGGGAGTATAACTTGAGGTTGATTTTTTTACTATGCCCTATCATGGAGGGAAGTCCAAGATGCTTCCTTGTCCCAATGAACATTTGGACCCCCAGTAAGCTTGTGAGATCTCTACGCAATTCAGAGCCAGTATTGCTACTAAAGAGGACCTCTGCTTTTTGGAAGTTAATTACTTGGCCTAAGGCCTCTTCATATGTTTCCGGAATGTGCCTCATCACCATTGTCTCTTACTTCGTTGCTTTAAAAAGCAATTATCAGCAAGCAGTAGGTGGGACACAATGAGTGTGCCTCTATAAATCTTAATTCTCACGCAAACCCCATCTCTTCTCGGCTTGGTTAATGAGGGAAGAGAGACCATCTGCGCAAATGATGAAGAGATATAGGGAGAGAGGGACTCCCTAACACAACCCCCACCTGGTTGAATGGCTTCAACAGTTTCATGATTGAAAAGCATTGAGTAGCTAACTGATTCAACACCCTGCATAACCCACCCTATCGAATGCCTATCAAACTCTATCTTTGCCATCACCGCCTTAAGATAATTTCAGTCTATGCGATCTTAAGCCTTTCAGATATCTATTTTTAAAATAACTTCTCCTATCATGCCCTTCTACTTGCATTTCATATGGTGGATGGCTTCAATCGCTATTAAAATATTGTCTAAGATAGATCCACCCTCCACGAAGGCATGTTCTTTAGAAATGCATTTCGTGAGCACGTTTTGTAACCTGATTGATAGCACCTCTGATAGGAGCTTATACATGACATTACAAAAAGAGGTCGGCCCAATATCAACCATAGTTTGTTGGTGATATTGTGGTGGGAATGCTGCAACTACTAAGAACAAACAACAAAAATTGATAAGTTCAAATAAAGATAAGATGTTGTAAAAATAAAGAACAAAGAAGAAGAATGCACAGAAAAATTCCAAAGCATGTGTGAAACACTAAGATTTAGGTTTGATTCGCCCCAACCAATCACTCTAGATTGGATGCGATAGGATAACCAACGACTCCCCTTTAGGATACTATAGGGTTCCTTGATATGGTTTGCACACCCACACCAAGCGTATCGTCAATGGTATTTTACACAATAATAGTTCCCTAACTTCACTTTGCGCATAAGAGAAGAGAGGAAATGATTTAGAATAGATGAAATATGGTGATGATTTTTCTTAGTCATTTCTGCATTTAGAGTTGTTCTATTTATAGAGCAACTCATAACACTTGATAAGAAGAAGCAATTCTTCACAAAGTGTTGCATTCTTTCATGAATTGATTCAAAGAAAAGATGTATTGATTCATGAATAAACACATTCAATCATGAAGGAACACACCTTATTAATTTGAATCTCAATTCCATGAAAAGACACAACCTTTAGAACAAAAACTGAATTCCATTATTTTGAAAATCCCTCACAATCCCCCCACCATTTTCAAAATAAACTCAAATCTCATTATTCCGAAAATCACATGTTTTCAGATAAAGGTATCTGGAGATTTCAACCCTTACTTAGTAAGTCATTGTTTCACTTATCCCGAATAGATTGGTCGACAAGCTTTGAACCAATTATTCATTAGAACAAGCGTAAATTAACCTACACATGAGATCCCGGTACCATTGGACGAATTGTAAAGTGACACATTTGAGAAGACCTTGTGTCAAGTATCGTTTTCATGAGAGCTTTAAGAGTCAAGCCCTTAATCTCCAAGAAGCGGCCCCACTTCACTCTCATATAGGTAGACTCTATCGGAAGCGCTCCCATAATAAGCACTTCAACATATACATGCTATAGGTCTATGAAAAGCAAAAGCTCAACCTTCCAACTTTATACTTATGGTCCAAGTACTTATAAACCTTGGGATGTATCTATTGTCAAGTACTTGCAATTACTCTAATAGTGTACTTTCACCATTAAACTCAAAACTTAATGATACTTAAGTGTGAGTTAGGTTTCCACCATTGGTAACTATTTAGATCTTGAATCTCATCCCCATTGATGTCATAAAAACATCATATCCCTTGTCAATCTTTTCGTCAAAGGATTGCAAGATTCTTTCTTTTATTATAAAATTCCAAACATTACTTCTTCACATAGCTATGCTTTAATCCAATGTCTCATGACATGTCATTACTCATTAGTTAATATACTCTTGATAGTGTCGAATAACAATCACAAATTATGGATCATTTGTCCCATATACTTTTCATTATCCACATGGATATATGTCTTTGATAGACTTAACTATCACCATGTATGTATACTTGTACCATTCGTTTTGACCAAATTAATATATCATACAACAAGTTTCTAGATAACTTTACTTCATTGCTACTAAGGCATTCAACACACATTTCAATATGAAATTATAATTTTATTTTAGTTATCTTAATTTATTTAAGATATCATACATTGAATGCATTAAATGTACCTAACAAAAACTAGTACAATCTTATTTGAAGATCATAAACTACATTTGATTACTTTAGGTAGGTCAATCATGTAAATTATAAACAACAAATTTATTCTAACACTTTAAAATTCATGTCAACTCTATTAGAAACATTGTCATTTGACTTAACGTGCAAATACAGTCATGCATCATAAATCTACTTGTTAAGTATTAAATATGAACTCATCATAGCATTTAAATGTATTAAGAGAGTGAACCATTATAACATAGTATCCATGGAAAGTGACTATCATAAATAGGTTCAGAATAATGCCAAACTATTTTCCATGCCAAAATAAATAAATTAAAATCACTATTTGCAATTTTTAAATGATAGAAAAGGGATTAAACAACATAAAATTATTAATAATAATTTTATATATTCATCAAATATGAAACCTAATTATCCAATAACTAAAGGTCAAGACAAACACCATGCAAAAAACGGCATACAAAACAAAGTTTTGTAGACTCCACACTCTCCCTCACTCTCCAGAGCTGAGAGTGGGCATTGTCAAATGCTGAGGGGTCATCTTCAACCTCCAACCAGGTAAAAATGACTCAGATTGCAAATTTTCGGGTCTTGTGACCCGCTTACTTTTGAGCACATTTTCTTCCTCATTTTGGCACCGTTTTGCATGATTCTGGAACTGATTTCATATATAAAATACAAGGATTTAAATGATGCAATTTTTAGACCATGAAAGCGTCAAAACCAGGTTCAAATATGTCCCCAAAGATCGAAACCGAAACTGTTTCTAAAAAATGGGTCTGTTGCAACCCATTGCAAACCAACATGATTTTCACCAAACAATGCATCATTTCATCCTGAAAATGAATGGGTTCACATTACAGAAATATTTTGCATGAATTTTATGAAGAAAACAATGTGAAGAATGGATCAAATCGGTTCCCACAAAACTAAAAACAAGTTTAGTTTTTAAACACCTCTGCAACCTTATTAGTTACCATTTTCGATCAATTTTCAGCAACGAAAATGATTAAGTTCTCTACTTGATTTGAAGATTTAATAACATTGTAATTGTCTACATTACCCAAAAGTTGAAAAATATCGAATCACTCAAGAGAACTCAGAGTTCCACATGCATGAAATAATACTATAAATTACATATTGTCACACATGCATGCATATATTTCAATATACGAATATCGTATATGGGTCCTAAACCATATGACTAAGGCTCTTATACCACATGTAATAAATTGACATCATGACAATAACACAAATAACGTAAACAAGAGTATCTTTGTGATAACACCCATAAATTTATAATCTCGAGAATATCATATCCATGCAAAGTAATTGTGTACCTTTCACCTTGGCCATAAATAATAATTTTTGATGAAGCATATGGGTGTTCATCTCTCCCTAGTTGCAAAAGGAATTACATCTTTTTCCCCAATCACGAAATTTGTCATCATTGATCCTTTCAAAGTTGCAGCCATTATTAATCACAAATAAAATCGAACCTAAAGATTGTTGGTGATATTGTGGTGGGAATGCTGCAAGTACTAAGAACAAACAACAAAAATTGATAAGTTCAAAAAAAGATAAGATGTTGTAAAATAAAGAACAAAGAAGAAGAATGCGCAGAAAAACTCCAAAGCGTGTGTGAAACAATAAACTTTAGGTTCGATTCGCCCCCACCAATCACTCTAGATTGGATGCAATAGGATAACCAACGAATCCCCTTCAAGATAATGTAGAGTTCCTTGATATGGTTTGCACACCCACACCACTCGTATCGTCAATGGTATTTTACAGAACAATAGTTCTCTAACTTCACTTTGCGCATAAGAGAAGAGAGGAAATGATTTGGAATAGATGAAATATGGTGATGATTTTTCTTAGTCATTTCTGCATGTAGAGTTGTTCTATTTATAGAGCAACTCATAACACTTGATAAGAAGAAGCAATTCTTCACAAAGTGTTGCATTCTTTCATGAATTGATTCAAAGAAAAGATGTATTGATTCATGAATAAACACATTCAATCATGAAGGAACACACCTTATTAATTTGAATCTCAATTCCATGAAAAGACACAACCTTTAGAACCAAAACTGAATTCCATTATTTTGAAAATCCCTCACAATTCCCCACCATTTTCAAAATAAACTCAAATCTCATTATTCCGAAAATCACATGTTTTCAGATAAAGGTATTTGGCGATTTCAACCCTTACTTAGTAAGTCATTGTTTCACTTATCCCAAATAGATTGGTAGACAAGCTTTGAACCAATTATTCATTAGAACAAGCGTAAATTAACCTACGCATGAGATCTCGGTACCATTGAACGAATTGTAAAGTGACACATTTGAGAAGGCCTTGTGTTAAGTATCATTTTCATGAGAGCTTTAAGAGTCAAGCCTTTAATCTCCAAGAAACGGCCCCACTTCACTCTCATATAGGTAGACTCTATCGAAAGCGCTCCCATAATAAGCACTTCAGCACATACATGCTATAGGTCTATGAAGAGCAAAAGCTCAACCTTCCAACTTTATACTTATGGTCTAAGTACTTATAAACCTTGGGATATATCTATTGTCAAGTACTTGCAATTACTCTAATAGTGTACTTTCACCATTGAACTCAAGACTTAATGCTACTTAAGTGTGAGTTGGGTTTCCACCATTGATAACTATTTAGATATGGGCTTGTATCTCATCCCCATAGATGTCATAAAAACTTCATATCCCTTGTCAATCTTTTCGTCAAAGGATTGCAAGATTCTTTCTTTTCTTATAAAATTCCAAACATTACTTCTTCACATAGCTATGCTTTAATCCAATGTCTTATGACATGTCATTACTCATTAGTTAATATACTCTTGATAGCGTCGAATAACTATCACAAATTATTGACCATTTGTCTCATATACTATTTATTATCCACTTGGATATATGTCTTTGATAACCTTAACTATCACCATGTATGGTTCTGTTTGGCCCAGCTTATTTTGAGCTTTTCTTCTCCTTAAAAGTAGAAGATGGGCCAAACACATTTTGTTAAAAGCTCCTGTGAAAAAAAGCAGCTTATTTATAAAGAACAAAATTAACAAAAAAGTAGCTTACAAGAAAGATAAAATGAGGAGCTTTTGCCGGGCATACACGGAGCTTATTTCCTGTGCTCCGACTTCGAATCTGCTCCGCGTCTTTTTATTTCGTTATGATGTATTTTTTTTGTTCTTCGCCTTCCACTTGCTTCGCTATCTTTGGTTTTTTTTTTTTTTTTGACAGGGCTTCGTTATCTTTGTTCTTCTTTATAATGTATGTAATATGCATATTTTCTTATGCTCAAGGTATTCTTTCAACAATTTTTTCATTCGTAGAGTATTTTTTCAACTGCAGCACATCAATCCCTCGGGAAACTCTTTCATATACCTGGGAGCATAATAAAATAACCATTGGTTGGTTGGTTATTAGTTTTTAAAGTAGAAGAATGAATATTTACATCGTGTTTTTTTACGAAGAATATTTACATTATATATGCATTAAAACTTTATATAAATTTTTTTAACCAAAAAAAACACTTTATATAACAATGTATTAATATTTAAATCTCACAATAAATGTTTTCATCATAAAAGGATAAAAATATTTACCTATAACCATATTAATTTATAGAAGATAAAAATAAATATTCACATTACCTGAAATAAAAATTATATGCGAATGCATGTTAATATATAAATCATAAACAATATTATTTGTGTCATACAAATAAAAATTCATATAAAATATAGCAATACGTAGATCATGAAAATAAATATTTTGCCAAACAAATTTTAGCTTAAAAGTGATTTTCAATTTAAAAAAAAAATGAAATTATCAAACAACTTTAGCTTTACTTTTAAAGTTCTTATTTTTAGCTTTAACTTTAAAATAGCTTTTAAGTTAAAAAAAGTTAGGCCAAACACACCCAATGTATACTTGTACCATTGGTTTTGACCAAATTAATATATCATACAACAAGTTTCTAGATAACTTTACTTCATTGCTACTAAGACATTCAACACACATTTCAATATGAAATTTTAATTTTATTTTAGTTATCTTAATTTATTTAAGATATCATACATTGAATGCATTAAATGTACCTAGCAACAACTAGTACAATCTTATTTGAAGATCGTAAACTACATTTGATTACTTTAGGTGGGTCAATCATGTAAATCATAAACAACAAATTTATTCTAACACTTTAGAATTCATGTCAACTCTATTAGAAGCATTGTCACTTGACTTAACGTACAAATACTGCATGCATCATAAATCTACTTGTTAAGTATTAAATATGAACTCATCATAACATTTAAATGTATCAAGAGAGTGAACCATCATAACATAGTATCCATGGAAAGTGACTATCATAAATAGGTTTAAAATAATGTCAAACTATTTTCCATGCGAAAATAAATAAATTAAAATCACTATTTGTAATTTTTAAATAATTTAAAAGGTATTAAACAACATAAAATTATTAAAAATAATTTTATATATTCATCAAATATGAAATCTAGTTATCCAATAACCAAAGGTCAAGACAAACACCATGCAAAAAGCGGCATAGAAAACGGAGTTTTGTAGACTCCACACTCTCCCTCACTCTCTAGGGCCGAGAGTGGGCATTGTCAAATACTGAGGGGTCATCTTCAACCTCCAACCGTGTAAAAACGACCCAGATTACAGATTTTCGGGTCTTGTGACCCGCTTACTTTACCGCTTTACATGATTCTTGAACCGATTTCATAGTATAAAATACAAGGATTTAAATGATGCAATTTTTAGACCATGAAAGCGTCAAAACCAGGTTCAAATATGTCCCCAAAGATCAAAACCGAAACTGTTTTTGAAAAATGGGTCTGTTGCAACCCATTGCGAACCAACATGATTTTCACCAAACAATGCATCATTTCATCCGGAAAATAAATGAGTTCACATGTGTTCACATTACAGAAACATTTTACATGAATTTTATGAAGAAAACAATGTGAAGAATGGATCAAATCGGTTCCCACAAAACTAAAAACAAGTTTAGTTTTTAAACACCTCTGCAACCTTATTAGTTACCATTTTCGATCAATTTTCTGCATGATTGTCATAATGAAAATGATTAAGTTATCTACTTGATTTGAAGATTTAATAACATTGTAATTGTCTACATTACCCAAAAGTTGAAAAATATCGAATCACTCAAGAGAACTCAGAGTTCCACATGCATGAAATAATACTATAAAATACATATTGTCACACATGCATGCATATATTTCAATATACGAATATCGTATATGGGTCCTAAACCATATGACTAAGGCTCTTATACCACATGTAATAAATTGACATCATGACAATAACACAAATAACGTAAACAAGAGTACCTTTGTGATAACACCCATAAATTTATAATCTCGAGAATATCATATCCATGCAAAGTAATTGTGTACCTTTTACCTTGGTCATAAATAATAATTTTTGATGAAGCATATGGGTGTTCATCTCTCCCAAGTTGTAAAAGGAATTGCATCTTTTTCCCTAATCACGAAATTTGTCATCATTGATCCTTTCAAAGTTGCAGCCATTATTAATCACAAATGAAATCGAACCTAAAGATTGTTGGTGATATTGTGGTGGGAATACTGCAACTACTAAGAACAAACAACAAAAATTGATAAGTTCAAATAAAGATATGATATTGTAAAATAAAGAACAGAGAAGAAGAATGCGCAGAAAAACTCCAAAGCGTGTGTAAAACACTAAGCTTTAGGTTCGATTTGCCCCCACCAATCACTCTAGATTGGATGCAATAAGATAACCAACGAATACCCTTCAGGATACTATAGGGTTCCTTGATATGGTTTGCACACCCACACCAAGCGTATCGTCAATGGTATTTTACACAATAATAGTTCTCTAACTTCACTTTGCGCATAAGAGAAGAGAGAAAATGATTTGAATAGATGAAATATGGTGATGATTTTTCTTAGTCATTTCTGCATGTAGAGTTGTTCTATTTATAGAGCAACTCATAACACTTGATAAGAAGAAGCAATTCTTCACAAAGTGTTGCATTCTTTCATAAATTGATTCAAAGAAAAGATGTATTGATTCATGAATAAACACATTCAATCATGAAGGAACACACCTTATTAATTTGAATCTCAATTCCATGAAAAGCACAACCTTTAGAACCAAAACTGAATTCCATTATTTTGGAAATCCCTCACATAGTTGAGGGTTGTTGCACTTAGGGATTAACACCATGTTGACACCGTTGGCTTATAGTGGAAATTCAAGCCAGTGAATATAGGCATAGAAGACTTGCTAGTCACATATACCCCAGAAACGTCTAAATGGTGACAATTGAGCACGTTATCATCAAAGAGTTTATGCACACATTCACAACTTGAGTCACTTGATCATAGACTCCTTGTTTGCCCTCAAAATAGCTATTAATTAGTAATAGATTTTCTCAAAAGATAAAATCTGTTAATAAAAAATAAATAGAAAAATTTTGAAAAATTATCAAAAGTATTATATTTATTCAAATAAATTAATCCAAAATCGTACACACTGTCTAATCAACTAATGTCCGGGCCGTCCTCGAATCACTTTGTAGTTCGTATTCTCTGTCTCTAGAGGCTACTCTCAGTCTCAGAAACCAAGGCATTTTCTCCGATAAGGTGGCGGAGCCTGCGGATCTTCTTACGAAAATACAATTATTGTCTTAAAGATGGCTCTTGGGAAGGGGAAAACCAAATGCCTGCCTTTTTTATGAATGGTTCACCGACCCCGTGGATTGCTTCTCTAGATAAAGGAGGATTATAGGGCTGAGCACTGGTCGGTTTCGGTCGGTTTCGGGCCGACAGAACCCAATCCGAGAACAACTAAGGAAAGCCAAATGCCACCCATTTCTGTCCGTTTGGTTCACCGGTTTAGTCGGGTGACGGGTTGATGGTCGGATTTTCACGGGTACAGGCCAAATGAGCTCACATGGAAAAGTTAAAAAAAAAGCAGAGGAAAGTGAGGCAACTTTATTTGTTGCTACAAAACCAAATCCGAACAAAACATTATCAAAGATTATAAAACTCAAAACTAAGGTTATCAAACAAAAACAATATCTGAACAAAACCTTATTAAGGATTGTGAGGCTCAAAACCAAGGTTATTAAACATATGAAGACCAGATCTGAGCAGATAGCGGCGCCGGAGAAGAAGATCGACACCATCATGACGCCGCGAATCTCGCACACATCAGCAACATCGGCGAGTTTCTGTTTGTGAGCAGGGAGATCGTGTTCTTCTTCTCGCACTAAGGGAGAGTGGGACACCAAAGATGGTTGAATGGTTCGTCGAGGTTTCTAATTTCTGCTCGAGCACAAGAGCGTCTTGCGGCTGCGTTGTGTTTCCTCTCGTGGGAAGTAAGAAAAAAATGCATTTTTTTTTCAATTTGCTGAGACTCAGGAAGAAGTAACTGGGACTTATCAATGGTGTGAGGCTTTGAGAGAAAACGAGAAACCCTGAGAAGTGAGAACGTGTTTCCCCATTTACTTTTCTCTCTCTTTCTGACATTGCCCCTTTGTTTTTTGTCCTTTTTTTGACTTTCTTTATCTTTTCCGTCACCAAGTGCAGGTATAGTTAAAGTATCCCATGTGTGGTCTTTTGCTTACAAGTCACGCACGTTACAACCTTGGTCGGATTCGGTCATCGATGGTTCTAAATTTTCGGAACCGAATTCGACCAGCTTTAACCGAACACAACTCTTTTCAGCAACCCGAAAATATGTGACCCGAAACAATCCGACTGTTGCACGAATTGTTCTTCACAGATGCTACGGGTTCGGTCGGGCCATGTTTTGATGCTCACCCCTAGAGGATTAGGTGTCAGTCTGGGTGTTTACCGCTAGTGGGCTTTGGTCCCCCAAGTATTGGGTTGAAGTACCCCTTTGTACTCGGTTTGAAGGGTTGAAATGCCCTTTTTACACTCATTGTAATGGGTTAGAGTACCCCTAAAATACTCCTGTTCTATTAATATATTCAGGGGCGAAGCCTTGTTAAGCGATGGGGTAGCCATTGCTACCAAAAAAAAAATTACTAAAGACCAGTGTAGTAATATAGAATTTCGCTACCACAAAAAATACTCAGGTCGCTACCTCAGTGTAGTAATAGAACACATTTATCAGATAAAGTACTTACACTAAAAAAATACTCAGATTACTTATATTTTAGACTTTTTTTTTGCTTATATTTCAGACCGGAGTAGTAGTTTATTACTAAAAAAATTTAGTAGTTCATTTTTGTCGACAAAACAATACTTACACTAAAAAAATACTCAGATTGCTTATATTTTAGACACTTTTTTGTTTATATTTCAGACCGGAGTAGTAGTTTGTTACTAAAAAAACTTTAGTAGTTCATTTTTGTCTAAAAAAAATACTTACACAAAAAAATACTCAGATTGCTTATATTTTAGACACTTTTTTTGCTTATATTTCAGATCGGAGTAGTAGTTTATTACTAAAAAAATTAGTAGCTTATTTTATCTATAAAAAAATTACTCTTTATAAGAGGGGCTAGCTCTGCTGAATATATTATTCTTTTTTCCCGTTCAAAAAAAAAATCACTGTCGCCCAAAACCAAAGCCAATCAATTTATTCCGTGCTGTCTGCTCCAGCAAAATCGGTTTTTTTGTTGACAAAGATATAAATATGATTTTTTTAATAGAAAAAATTATTTATCATATGAAAATTATAGAAATATAATGATTTTCTATTAATTTTTTTAATTTTCATATCCTTATAATTAATAATAATATCAGCGTTAAGTTATTTTTTTTTACGGAATCGTTAAGATTATTGAAATTTAAACCAAATTAAATGAGTACACTACGCTAGTATAATTTCCTGATGTGGCTGTTTCACACCGGTAGTTTCTGCTACTTGTGTTTGGCTTGTTCAGTAACCACTAATGCAAGGACATCACGCGCCCACAAAGAAAACAATGGCATGAATGCATGTCCAACCATACATCAAGCTGCCGATTAAGGCAAACAAATCCAAAGGCTGTGTTCACCTAACGTCAGAAAATCAATGTAGAAAGAGGAGACAGGCTTTGAACCCACTCCATACCCTATGCAACCTATAGGTGGCCTCAACCTACTCTTATAGGGCCATACAATGTCAATAAACTACCTTCCCTTCAATTTTAGACCACTCAACTAGCTGGTCCAACGGACAAAGAGGCAATTCATACATTATCTAGAGCTAGCTAGAATGTGGTCGTAATTTTTGGGTTTGGATTTGATCGTTTTGAAGTTTGACGTTTTGAAGAAAGTGGTTGAATTGAAGTGGTCCTTTTTTTATTTCTTGTTATGGGTTGGACCATTTGAACACATGGGCTTAAAATTTGGCATGGTATTTTGTTTGACAAAGTGACTAGAAATCTAGAATTAACCTTGTTTGTTTGGTTAATTTAAGACCGAGCTTAAGGTACATCACCTAAAAATAGCATAACGGATGCAAATCGTCGATTGCTTCTACCACACCGCCATTCCGACACTGTCACCACTATCATCAAGGATAACCCCTCTTGTTTGAAACCTATTCTGACCGCCACCCTTTGGCCAGTCGACACCTTGACCGGCACCACAGTCTAGTGTCCCACCTTGAGATCAACTGAATGGGCCAATTTTCCAGCCCAGCCTATCGTTCTAGCCTTTGTGATTGGCCATTTATGTACCGATATACAAGTACATGTTTTGGTTACGGTTGAGAGCCCCTAATTTGGTTTTACTCACAAAAAGGTTTCTTATATATAGAATCAGAGGGAATAATAAAGATAATGTTCCGGACTGGGCCGAGGCCCAATCCGTCGACCCACCTTCCCTCGATGCCACGTCGTCCGCATGCCTGTCCGCTTTCCTTCAACGCGGCCGACCCAACGGCTTTGTGCATTAAAGGAATTTAATGCCGACTTCCGGGTTTTACGGGACGGTTACACATCGGCGAACTGGCCCTCAACTCATATTTGAAGAAGACCGCCGAATCTGGCCGAGGTAATAATTTTTCTACCACCTCTTTACTCACCTCGACACACACCGACTTGGCGTCCGAGTGTTTGCAGTACACCACCCGACGCCGCCGTCATCCATCGCGAGCACAACCGCATCGCTTCCTCCGGTCATCCTCAAGTTCGCTCGTAATATTGGCGCCGTCTGTGGGAATCGTTTCTGATTCCATCTTCTTTGTCGAAGTCTCCCTTCTTCACTCGACGATGACTGGATCGAAGCGTCAGGTCGCGACTAGCAGTTCCACTCATGCGAACGCAGATCTTGAACCACCAAACCAGCTGATAGCTCCGACAGAACCACCTCTCCGGCATGACGTCGTTCCGATCGTTGCTGCTCAAATCGATGCCGGAACGGAGACCGCCGCCATCCTCATTCGCGAGTTCCGCGAATTCATCCGAAGCCATGCCGAAGCGATGCATGCTCAAAATCAACGCCTCGATCGAATGGAGAATCAGCAGAAGGAACTCTCCGCTCGCGTTGCCACCCAAATCGGAAACAGAAAAGATCGAGTATCTCATTCTCCTCGGAGATCGAAGGAGTCTGAAAATCTCAGATCTGTTCATCGCCACCACCGTGGCACGACTCCACGCCGCTCTATGCATAGAGCACTCCGCCGTGCTCATTCTGTTTCATCAACTCCTCGGAGCGATGACACGAGTGACTCGGCGGCCTTTGGTCCTTTACATCCGAGATCATGAAATTCCCGATTCAAGCATCTTGAAACCACCCGCTTTGGACTCATACGACGGCACCACCGACCCCGACGAACATGTTGGTTGCTTTGATATCGCCATGGGCTATCGAGGCGCCAGGCCGGTGAAGTGCGTAATCTTTCCTCACTCTGAAGAAAGCGGCGTTGTCTTGGTTCCAGGACTCTTAAGAAAAATTCCATTGGTTCGTGGATCGAGCTCGTCGACCGCATTCTCCGCGCATTTCACTGCGTCTAAAGTCCAACCAGTCGGCAGCGGCAGCCGCAATTCAGTGAAGAAAGATGAGTCTATCGGAGACTACGTCGGCGCTTCAACAAAGAAGCCATTTTGGTGAAGAAATGCTCGACGAGATGAAGTTGTACTTGCTAGAGCAAGGCCTGGTCGAAGGAAGCCTATTCGGTGTCGACATTGGTGTCGATAAACCGAGGTCCTCGACCGAAGTTCCTGGCGAGCTCGTAAATTTATGAATTACGAAGAGAAGTTGATAGCCTCAAAGCCAAAGACAAATCCCGCAGTAACACCGACAAGCAAAGATGAAGAAATATTATAGTTGAAACAAATGTATCCTAAACACATAAGTGTGAAGCGGATGAAGTATGATTGAAGAAATACACAATCGGCATTTATTTACTATCAAAACCTTGCACCTCGATGGAACCTCGTGCCGAGACCGCGCGTGCGAGATCGTGATAAAGCCTTGTGCGTTAGCACAAGCACACGATGAAGAGATCGACCTGCGTCGCGAGACCGCGTGCGAGCTCGTGATAAAGCCTTGTGCGTTAGCACAAGCACTGATGAATCGACCTCGTCTGCGAGGCCGCGCGCCGCGAGCTCGTGATAAAGCCTTGTCGCGTTAGCACAAGCACTGTGATCGACCTGCGTCTGGAGGCGTGCCGCAGGCTTCGTGATAAAGCCTTGTGCGTTAGCACAAGCACCGATGAATGAAGAGATCGACCTCGTCGCGAGATCGCGTGCACGAGCTTCGTGAATGAAGAGATCGACCTCGTCTGCGAGACCGCGTGCAGGCTCGTGATAAAGCCTTGTCGCGTTAGCACAAGCACTGATGAAGAGATCGACCTCGTCGCGAGACCGCGCGCCGCAGGCTCGTGATAAAGCCTTGTGCGTTAACAAGCACCGTGATCGACCTCGTGTCGACCGCGCGCACGAGCTCGTGATAAAGCCTTGTGCGTTAGCACAAGCACCGTGATCGGCCGTCTGCAGACCGCGCGTGCAGCTACCTGAAGAAGAGATCGACCTCGTCACGGACCGCATGCACGAGCTACGATGAAGAGATCGACCTCGTCGAGACCGCGTGCACGAGCTCGTGACAAAGCCTTGTGCCTTGCCGCAAGCACATCAAGCCTCGTGTCGAATCGCCTCAGACGTGGAACACGAAGGTCCCGAACGAACTAATGAACAAGCACGACATGACGACACTTGCGGTTCATTTAACAAGGGCGTCGAACGTCGACATCAACGAACCGACAACAAGTCACCACCTCGACAATCGAGCTAGCGACTGGGCAATCGCCCGGACCGGGCCGAGGCCCAACTGGTCGACCCACCTTCCCTCGATGCCACGCCGTCCGCATGCCTGGCCCGCTTTCCTTCAACGCGCCGACCTAACGGCTTTGTGCATTAAAGGAATTTAATGCCGACTGGGTTTACTGGACGGTTACACATCGACAAGAACTGGCCCTCAACTCATATTTGAAGAAGACCGCGTCGAACGGTCGAGGTAATGATTTTTCTACCACCTTTTTACTCACCTCGACACACACTGACTTGAGCGTCGGAGTGTTTGCAGGTACACCACCCGACGCTGTCGCCATCCATCGCGAAGACAACCGCGACCGCTTCTCTCCGTCATCCTCTCAAGTTACGTCGTAATGTATAAATAAAAGCGTGGGGGTGCACCGGCCCAGATATGCCTAGTGTGCATGTTGGGCATCACGTGGAATCCGTGCAGTATTCTTTCACTTATTCTGACACCAACTGCCACTGTGACTTTGAGAGTCTAATTTAGGGGACAATGTTTCAAAGTTTTGATACGTTGGGACTTTACCTCTGTGCGTGGCTAAAGCACAAACCATGAAACAACAATATTGAATCTCTTTCACTTGTTGCATGATTAAGCATCCGATTATTATTATAACCAAAAACTAACAAAAGAAGAACTCATAGGGAAGGGAAACGTTTTTGGTTAGTTTCTGTCGTAGTGTATAATAATCTCTCCATATCATTTTAGTAGTATCTTTTATTTATTCATGATTCTTAAAAAAATAATTAGATTTACTGATTTTTATAATAAAATAACACCATTAGATTAAACTACCCCTATTTAAATTAGACAGATGTAATTACTCACCATAATAGAGGTTGGTTGAGATAAAAAGTATATTTGGGAAAAAAAAGTAATTAATACTTATTGATTTTTTAAAAAAACAAGTAATTTGAGTCAATAAAATATTTCAAACAAGACAAGTAAAATGAGATGGACGGAGTATTAACAATAATTTGTTAATTATTTTTTATTTCATTTATCCTTGCGAGGTAGATACGGCAATTTTTGGAAACTAATTCCTTGTTTGTTCTCTTTGTATTGATTTCTGAATCAGTATCTGATTTCGATATGAAAAGAGAATTATGTCATGTAATTACACGTTAAGTTATGGTCCCGCATATTAAATTCATGATTAGTCAATTGGATCTTTCGAGCGAACGTTATGTCGCACCTTGATTCCTAGCATCAAACTTCTCCTGGCCTGGGAATCTTCTTGGGTTTTGATTTTGCTAAGCACTAGTGTCACATTGAATGTAATAATACTCGGATTGTTTAAATCATTAGCAATGCCGATGTAATCTTGGTGCTAAAAGCTTCTTTAGTTAAGATCTTTGAGCCACCTCATCACATCCTCATAATAAATTAGCAATTACTCGACCCGTTATACATGCTCGTGTTTAGTTTCCGTGTTTCATGTTTTTATTTCCACGGAAAATAATAATTTTAAAGATTTTTTTAAAATGCACTTTTTTTTAAATAAGCAAATATTAGTGGTTAGTTTGTTAGAAAAGAGAGAAATTTAATGGTAAAAATCTGAGCCCTATACCTTCTATTTGCAACTCTTTCATGTCCCTTAGCTCAACCACTGAGTTACCTATATAAGACTTTTAAAATGCACTTTTAAAACACATTTAGAATTTTTGAAAATTCTGAAAAACACAAAAAGACTATTTTCAGTATTTCTAAAAATACGTTTCAAAAATATCTTCTATTTTTTTCTTGTCACAATTTTTATTGTAAGAGTTTTCCATCTTCAAACTAATAAACTGAAAATAAAAATTATAATGTTTTTAGAAAATAAACAGATTTATACTTTTCTTTCAATCTTGAGATTATATTAAGTTTTTAACATAAATTAATCAATTCATCATCAAACACCAACAAAATTTGCCGGTCAACCAAAAGAACACCAACAATATTTCAATATATATATATATATATACTGACTGTCTATCAGTAATTAAATCTTACAATTAATACAGAAAAGACCTTCAACTTTCAATCAAAATAGCTATTAATTAATAGATTTTCTCAAGAGAAAAAATCTGTTAATAAAAAATAGAAAGAAGTATAAAAAAGTGAAAAAATAATCAAAGCAAGGGTGACGAGGAATGGAAAATCTGGAATGTTAATTGGGGTGGTCTGTGGGGCCAGTAACTCTGAGGCTTTGATTTGACTACAAGTTGTTTCAGCCAACTGAGAAGAAGTGTACCTTCAGATATGCTTTCCATCTTTGTGACCTACTACTGGACAGTGGCCCGGCAACGATGGCAGACCATTTATATTAGTTTCACCCTCTCTCATGAGGGGCGTGTTTGCAACGCTCCTCTCTCAATATGATTAGACATATTTTGTTTCCAATTATTTTAAATAAATATTTTCAAAAAACTTTTTATTCATTAACTTATTTAGATAATATTTTTTAAAAATCAGGATTTTCAACAAAAAAAAATAACTTTAGAAAATATTATAAATAATTTCTCAAAATAATCTCTTATGGTAGAGGAAACTGGAAAGATAAATTACGTACAATTTTTTTTATAATTGTGATTATACACATTTACATAAAAATAAAAAAGAATTAAGCTTTACTCGATTTTAAGATTATCTTTAAACGAGCAGCAAATATGTTGTTTATTAATATAAGTAAGCTATCTACATCTAAAGATAGGGTTGTTTTCCTAAACTAAGATTAACTGATATGAAAGTTTTCCCAAGTTATAAATTAGAATTAATATTGTCTTGATATTTTAATATAATAGATAAATAATAATATATAAAATTATTGTTTAAAAGAATAAAAGGAGTATATATATACACTAGGAGACTCTTACAATTACCAAAAAAAAGGCTCCGGCAACCAAAGTTGTTTAATTAAATTTTGTACATAATTTGTATATTAAAATGGTTTGAGTGAGAGAATTCTCGCATCTTGAGAGAGTATCTCTTACGCATTGTTTGGAACTAAAGAAAAAAAGTTGATAGATGTCCAAAAACTTATCGTCAGTTTGGTTTCAAATAACAACAACCGTGGAAGATTTGTGGGACTTGCACAAATGCAATCAGTACTCCAAAATGAGCGAAAAATAGGAAAGGCAGATAGAATTCAAGCAAAAGGATAAATTTTTTATTTTTTTTTCCGTAGTTTTACCCTTTCTTTTTATTATATCTTAGGATATTATGTTCTTTTGTTTTTATTTTTTGAAAATAATAATACAAATTTTGTATAAATTTAATATTAATAACTAATAAAATTTATTTTTTTAAGAGACATAAAATAGTAAAAATAGTCTTATATTTGGGAGCGAACGGAGTAATTAACAAGGGAGTTATTTGAATGCGCGTGAAGTAGAAGCAGGAGGAAAGGGATTCATTCAGAAAACAATGAGATAAGTAAACAGGAGGCAATTGGGTCGGCAAAAAGGAAGCATTGATACGGACACCTTAACTCTTGTTCCAAACACCTTGTCCCGTACCCACCAGGCCCGCCCTCACGCCCTCACCTACACTCTCCCCCTTGTCCCTCTCTATTCTCTCACTTTCCTCTTTCCAACTTAATTATAACCCCCATCCCCCGGCTCTTACTCTGTCTCTCCATTTATACTTATTTAATACACACCGCTTAATATTAATTACTCCCTCCGCACTTAATATAGAATCTCATTTAATTATTTCGCCTTCTTTAGAAAAACAGATTTTATTAGTTATTAATATTAAATTTATATAAAATATGTATTATTATTTTGAAGTTATTTTTTTTATCTTTTATGATTATTAAGAGAGAGAATTGATGTGTCTTGATATAGGGGTAATTTTATAAAAAAATAATAATTAATGTGCTTTAGTCTTTGAAAATTGTCTTATATTAACGGAAAAATTTTTTTAACAAAAAAAGTCTTATATTAAAGGACAGAAAGAGTACTAACTAATTATTTAATTACTTTATTCGATCTCAAATATAAACAAAAGCCAAAATGTGTATGAAACCGATGGAGTATTTAATTATAAAAAATGATTCCCACACGCCCTTAAATTAAATTAAATTAAAAGGCATGATACTTAACATACATCTATATTATGCCTTGTTCGTTCTTGTTGTTGCATACATATGATACTACTCTCTATACTACCTTTGTAGCAGCACATGGAGCTTCATCTGGGTCTCGCTCTCCCCACTAACAACTCTCGTGCCTACTACGAGGCTAAGTCCCACTTCCCTTTCAACCATGCAGTCTTCCACAACAAGAAACGCAGCTTTTCCCAACTCTTATTAGAGCATGCAGCAGAAAGCAGCAGCAACGAAGACGTTATGTTTCCCACTCTCTCTCTCCTCCCATTAACGCCTGCCCACCCAAACCAAGATGATGAACACCGCAGCCGCTGCTCCACTATCACCAAGTAATACTTTACTGTTCGTTTCATTTCAACTTCCAAGTTTTAACGCTCACGTTTATGTTATGCATATATGCATGTCGTGGGTGATTCAATGCTAGCTTGTTTGACTTAATTAAATGTAATATCGTTATTGATTGATTGATTAGGGGTGATGAGGATGATGAAGAAGCTCTCGTGGGTTGGCCACCGGTGAATTATTGGAGGAAGAAACTTCGTTACGATCATAACTATGGGGACGAGGATGAGGTTGGAGAGAATGATCACATGGTCTGGATTGATCATCATCTTCATCATCATCACAGACGATCGAATACACTGTACGTGAAGGTGAAGATGGAGGGTGTGGGAATAGGTCGAAAAGTTGATCTCAGCATCCACCATTCATTTCAAACGCTCAAGCAAATTTTGATGGACATGCTTGGAAAATGTAATTAGTCTTCTAACTATCATTAATATGCATGCTACGCACGCTAAAGTTTACATGGTTCTTAATTTCCAAGTCATGGTTAGTTTAGTTGCGGGATTAACGCATTTGTTTTTTTTTATATGTGGGATTGCGTTGAATAATCTGGCAGCAGGTCAACAACAGTTAAACAGCTATGAACTTGCTTATCAGGACAAAGAAGGTGATTGGCTTCTTGCTGAAGATGTGTCATGGAGGCAAGTCATTAATTCTACCAGTCAATTAAAGCACTTTAAATTGATTATTAACACAATGTATTCTAACCAGTAGTCTACTCACTTCACTCCGATACTTATTATTACTACAAGGAGCAAAAGCCTAATTCATATCGATTAAAAGAAATACATTAAAAATAGTTTTTTTAATTAATATTTTTAAAATTTAAATTTTTTTAGTACTTTTTTTATAATCCAACTCACTTACATACAAAATATGTAATCTCATTAATATAAGTCTCATTATAAATAAGAATATAAATAAAAATTAAATATGTAATATATTTAAAAATTGATGTTATTAAAAATGACATTTTATTTCTTATAATAAAATGGTTCGAAGGGAGTATTAATTTGGGTTTTTTAGTGCAGAAGTTTCATTGAGTGTGCACAGCGGCTCAAATTGGTGAAGAGCGGAGGATCATAAGTCAAGGCAATACAAACCTTTTAAGTTGTCAACGTTGTTGGCTCTGCTTTAGAAACCATTATGTTATGTTATGATGGGGCCTTTTTTTGGGTTAACTGTATCTAAATCCAGCTTTGGATAGAAGGATATATAGCAACTTCCCAGCGCGTTGTTGTGGATGAAACTTATATATAAAATATTTAGCTCTAGTAGTTAATTATAATTATAACAATAGGATAAGGATCTAACTTTTTCACACAATCTTTGTCACCATTTTATCTCCTCCTTTCCTATTTTCTCTTCCATTCCTAAGTGCTTGAGATTCATTATTCATATTATATATAGTACTCGAAGTTATGAACTGCGAGCAGAAAATTAACCAATACTGCCAATTTTCTGAATCAAGTAAAAGTTCAAAGATATCTGAAAAATATGTATCTCACTCATATTTATTATACTATCTCTACATATTTTCTTTTTATGGTAAAAAAAATAAGAAAGAAAGTCAAATTATATTTTTTTTCATTTTTTACCAGAAAAGAAAGAAGTACATGGACAGTATAAAAATATAAAATCTCAAAATGTTTTATTCCACGCAAAGTAATCATAAAATTTTATATTAAGGAGGCTTGTTTGGGTGAAATAACTTCTTTCAGTATTTTAGATTGTAAAGGTTATACCAAGAATTTCTATGGTAATAATATAAAAGTTAATTAGTACTATCAATTAATTTTATAATAAAGGGTATATACTTTTTTGACGGGAAAAAAGGATATAGATTTAAGAATGTGCATGTTTAAAAAAAAATATGTTGGTAGCATTTCTCTCAATATAGTTGAATTGGTATTAGAGGTGTTAATTTTTTTGATGGGATTAGAGGTATTAATTTGAGGATTGTATATCTCATATCAAAAAAAATTGAGGATTGTATACATTAATTTTGAAGGAAAAAATATATGATTAAATTTTACTTTTTTTATTTGATCATCCAGCAACTTAGTTGGTTTTAAATTTAAATTCAATTCAATCTATATCTATATAATTATAAAAGTAATAGTATTTGAGGGTAATTTTATCAAATCACTTAAATAAACACTAATTAATATCTAATAATTACAATGATCTTTTTTTAAATAAAAGAAAGAGCAGAATCCTGAAAAAAAAAATTAAATCACTTAAATAAACACTAATTAATGCCTTTTAACATTTAATAATGAGAAAAAATCAAGTTATTCCAACTCTCCAAGAGTAACTTTTTTTAGAGTTACTCCCCATCCTCACCATTTATTTTATTTTAATCCAACGGTCTCTATTAATTTATAATTAAATATCATGAGATCTTTTCTTGCCTTTTTATATCACGTAATCTTTTTGATAAAAAAATACCATGTAATCTTTTTTTTCCCTCTTTCTTTATCACATAATCATCTGTAAACAAGAACATATATACGCAAAGCAAAAAAATTTAGTAGATGAAACAACTCCCAGAAAAAAAAATTTAGCAGATGAAACAAGCCAATATTATCGAATTTATTTTGACCAAAAAAACAATTGACCCAACAATTCTTTCCTTTGATGTTGCTGTATTATTTATGCATTCAAGTGAATTCGCGTACCTCAGAAGTTGCAACCGGAAGTGAATTCCAATCAAAAATGTATAAACAAGGTAGAAAAATATATCAAGAAAACCAAACCTGAACATATTATGGCCCAGAAACATGGGGTACATTTTTTTTTTTTTTTGATAAGCAAAACATGGGGTACATTAATCCCACTTCAATTCCAGTTTTTTTTTTTTGTTGCAAATTTCTGATTCTTTCATCACTTCCACTAATCATTGTTTTTTTTTGGCGAGGTCTACCGTACCCTATTGGCTATTCTTCCGGGCTTTATTTTTTCGCTCATTAATTTAATGTTGATTCCTTAGATCAAAGTTTAATTCACACTTTGTCCTCTGCTTTTTCTCTCTTTGTGTGCTATTTTCAGAATGTAAGTGTACTATTTTTGGAAGATTATCTAAGAAAGAAAGGGAATAAAAATCACACGAGATCATTCAAAAATTAATAGAGACCATCCGATTAAAATAAAATAAATGATGATGATGGGGAGCAACTCTAAAATGTTACTCTTCGAGTAATTTGATCTCTCCTCTTTAATAATTATAAAGATCATTTTTCAAATAAAAGTCGAATATACTTGCGAGCATACATGAAATTTAAACGGGTTGCCTCTGCAATATTCATAAAAAAAAAGTTACATTTTTTGTATTGAATCGATTTATTTATCTTTAAATACTATACTTTCACTGAAAAGGAAACAAATAATTTTTTTAACAGGAGACTGTGAGAAAGTTCTTGCCGAATATGCCTGCGAGTATAAATAGAGTTTTGAAGGGTTGTCTCTATAATGCTCATAAAAAAGATTACATTTTTTGTTTTGTAATCAATTTATTTATCCTTAAAAAATATAATTTCACTAAAAAGAAAATAAACAAAATTTTGTTTGGACAGATACTATGAAGAAGCTCACGTTGAATATGACTACGAGCAAACATGGAGTTTTGATGGGTTGTCTCTACAATGTTTATAAAAAAAATGTTTTTTTGTTTTGAAATCGATTTATTTATCCTAAAAAACTGAAATTTCACTAAAAAGAAAATAAATAATTTTTTTGACATGAAATTGTGAGGAAGCTCAAGCCGAATATGTTTGCGATCATTCATGGGGTTTTAACCGTTTGTCTCTATAATGTTCATAAAAAATATTACGTTTTCCTGGTTTCAAATCGATTTATTTATCATTAAATATTGTAATTTCACTTAAAAAAAACAAAAAAATTATTTATTGAATAAGACACTGTGAGAAAGCTCACGATGAATATGCATACGAGCATTCATGGAGTTTTGTCGGGTTGTCTCTGCAATGTTCATAAAAATTGGTTGCATTTTTTCGTTTTGAAATCGATTTATTTATCCTTAAAACCTGTAATTTCACGGAAAAGAAAATTGTTAACAATTTTTTTGAACAGGAAGTAAGGAAATTTACGCCAAATATACCTGTGAGCATACATTGAGTTTTGATTGGTTGTCCCTACAATGTTCATAAAAAAATGTTACATTTTTTTGTTTCGAATAATTTTGTTTATCTTTAAATACTATAATTTCACTGAAAAGAAAAACAAACAATTTTTTTTGATAGGAGAATGTGAGAAAGCTCACGCCGAATATGCCTGCGAGCATAAATAGAGGTTTGACGAGTAGTCTATGTAATGTTCTTAAATAAAAATTGCATTTTTTGTTTTGTAATTGATTTACTTATCCTTAAAAAATGTAATTTCACTGAAAAGAAAGTAAATAAATTTTTTTTGGACATGACATAGATTATGCCTACGAGGATACATGAAATTTTGATGGATTGTCTCTGCAATGTTCATAAAAAAATGTTACATTTTTTTTTTGGAATCGATTTGGTTATGCTTTAATACTCTAATTTTACTAAAAAGAAAACAGTTTTTTTCATAGGAAACTCTCAGGAAACTCACGCCAAATATGTGTGCAAGTATACATAGAGTTTTGACGTGTTTATCTTTATAATGTTCATAAAAAATGGTTACATTTTTTTACTTCAAAAGATTTATTTATCCTTGAATATTATAATTTCACTGAAAAGAAAACAAACAAATTTTGGGACAGGAGACTGAGAAAGCTCACGCTGATAATGTATGCGAGCGCACATGGAGTTTTGGCAAGTTGTCTCTGCAATGATCATAAAAAAATTTACATTTTTTTTGTTTTGGTAATAGTAATAGTATACTTATAAAAAAACATAGTAATAATAATAAAAATATTACTACGTACATTGCACAATTATACTTATAAAAAAACATAGTAATAATAGTAAAAATATTACTACGTACATTGCACAGTTATACGTGTAAACGCACAAGTGTATTGTGTACGAGTTATCGTAATTTAAAGAATTGTGTTCATCTTACTTTAATATTTATTTATTAATAATTTTAATAATCTTACAATTTTTATGACATGAATAAAAAAATTTCAAATGAAAAATACATAATTATTATCACAAACTCTGTTTCTCTCGTGCATCGCACGGGTCAAAAAACTAGTTTAATTTAACATGACTTGCATTGTATCAATTTCTTATTTTATTTATTTTTAACAAGACATTTAAATAATTATAAAATATATAATAAATGTGTAAAAACAAATTTAAAATATCAAATATATCTCATCACATTAGTAAATTGTTACAAGCTAGCTTATAATGGATGTCACAACTAGCATTACTGATTGCCGTGTTTTATTTCATTGTTTTATTAATGATATTTTGTCAAATTTTATCTTTTTTGCACATTTTTATTGAAACTTGTTTTTTAATATAAAAAATAAAAAACGTGTAATTAAAAAAAATGAGATGTGAAAACAAATTTTCACTAATTTAAATTTTTTATAAATTACTATGATGAGATGTAATTTGATAATAATACTATAAAAAAAATAACTTAGTAACAAATATGTTATGCAAGTGGAAGCAAAATATTATTTTATAAATAATAAAATTATATATATATGTATGTAAATTTGATTATGATTGAATTGAATCTATTTTCAAGATTGAATCCCAAAACTAATTCTATCCAACAGATTAATTTTCAGTTTTTTTATTCTTTTTATTCAATTTTTATGATTTATATTGAACTAGATCGGTTCATAAACATCTCTAAAATGCATTAGCACAGCTTCATAGAAATATTTGACGAAAAAAAAAACTTCATAGAAAATATAATTTTGTCAAATATTTTATGTTTTGTTCCTTGCTTTGGCTGTTTAGCATCCAGTGATTGCTAGTGCTACAAAAGCAGCTTCCGCATTTGTGTATTAAGAATTTCAAGGTGAATGTTTTGGCTTGGGGCGTTCATTTTTCTAATTTTTCCCTCCATCTTTCTTATGTCAATCAACTTTGGGTTTTTTTAAAATTAATTTAACTTTATCAACTGATTGTGATTTCAGTTTACCCAGAAAGCATACTTCAATTTCAATTCTGAAATTTAAAATGGATAATTGTTTTTTTTTTACATAATTTTACGCCATTTAATCAACTTTCTACATATTCAATTTGAATTCTCAATGTTTCTCTTAATCTATTCTGCTTCTCAATTCGATTTAATCTAATCTGATGTTCTGAAAAAAAAAATACACAAATCTGATGTCACGCTAGACACCAATGCCTCATCGGCAGTATAAGAACAATTTACCCTTTGTATTTGTGCTGTACCGGAAAATAAAAAAAAAGGTGTTTCGACGGGAATGGAATGGAACCTCCATACTTTCTTCTTTTTTTGTCAAAGGTATGTAGTTATATTGCCGAATTGAAGGCCCATAGGGCTAGATAATAGTCCAATAAGCTGACCCAGAGGCCCACGTGAGTGACACTGGCAAACAAGATAACTCAAAGTAAGTACTCCTAAAACAAAACACGAGAGATCGGTGAGAGTACACATAACTCAACTCAACTCTCTCTCTCTCTCTCTCTCTCTCTCTCTCTCTCTCTCTCTCTCTCTCTCTCTCTCTCTCTCTCTCTCTCAGATTTAGGGGATATTATCTGATGGCTAATATTAAATGCACTACCTATTGAGTACATCCCCCAAATTTACAAATTTTCTAAAATATCCCTACCTAAAATAACAAAATCTCAATTTTCATTTTCTTACCTCACACTTTCTGGAAATTTCAAATTCCTGAACTAAATCCGCCGCAGTCGTACCGAAATTCGAATTTACGGTACGTATTTTTTTTGCATTCTGAACTTAGTTCCGGAAATTCCAAATTCCGGAATGCAATTTTTGTATACCGAAAATTAAAATTTTAGGTAGGATTGCATTTTTACACTTTTCAGTACTGTAAATTCAAATTTTCAATACGCAAATTTTTTATTTTACACCGGAAATTCAAATTTACGATACATAATATGTTCCGAAAATTGTGAATTTTCGGTATAAAATTAAAACATTGCGTATCGAAAATTCATAATTTACGGTATTGGAATTTTTTAAAAATTTTGCATACCGGAAATCATGAATTTTCGGTACGCATTTTTTTATACCGGAAATTCACAATTTCCAGAATGCATTTTTTTAATTTTATACAGGAAATTCATAATTTCCGGTATGGTGTGTGTGTGTGTGATTTTTTTTTTATTGAATTTTAATATAATTTATTTAAATAAATAAATTTATTTATTTGTTTAAATAAAAATATATTTATTTGATATATTTAAAATAAGGTATCTTAATTTTTTTTATTTGTATTATTAATTATTTGGAATTTTTTTTATGGTTTCAAATATGTCTAGGTCGAGAGGAAGGAGAGGAGGAGCTTCAACTTCTGCTAGTGCACCACCTCATCGACAGCGGCAACCTATGACTGCCTCTGCGCGTAGGAGGCGTGTTGATCACAGACAGCCTCACGACGAGGAACCGTTGCACGAGGAACCACATGAGTATGTGGAAGCTCAAGACGAGGTACCTCATATTGCAGGCGAGGTACCTCATATTGCAGATGAGGCTCTATAGGATGTAGCTGGAGACCAGGATCTCTTTCCTGGAGGACCTTACGATAGGTCGTTGCTTACAGACTTTGAGCATCACGTTGCCTATCAGATATGGCAGGGGCAGGTATACATTTGGTTGTTATTTGATCAAATGTTTATTTGTTTTGTATGATAAATGATGTTTATTTGTGTGCAGGAGCGTGATGCGCTTAAGGTGGCCGCCCACGTCCTGAAGTTGCAGAAATGGTTGAGAAAGCGTATACCATTGCCTCGTCAGGTAGAGGACGTAGTCGTGTAAGCCGGCCTATCATCCTTTATGTACTGCAGCTTCAGGATGGTTGACAAAGCATTACTGTCCACCTTTGTTGAGAGGTGGCACCGGGAGACGAGCACCTTCCATCTGCCCTTTGGAGAGATGGCCATCACGCTTGATGATGTGTCTTGCCTCCTAGGCCTTACTATCAACGGCTCTTTCTATGTAGCCCCAGTGATGGATGTAGACATTGCTATATCTTATTTACAGACATTGTTGGGGTGTACATATGCGGAGGCATACAAGGAGGTGCACGATAGGAGGGATTCTCATGTGGGTATTGACTTTTTGATGGCGACATATGACAAGCGCAGGGACGAAGGAGAGTGGGACTATGCAGCCAAAGCCTTCATAATGTTGTTGCTGGCCTGTACCATTTTGGCAGACAAGAGCCATGTATACATTGACGTCAAGTACCTAGACTTGGTACGTGACTTACAGGAGGTTGGTAGGGGGTCATGGGCTAGTACTGCACTATTCGTCTTGTACGGATATCTGAGCGACGCTAGCCTGTATGACACTAAGCAGATTGGCGGATATATAACACTTTTTCAGGTACGTAGCCTATTTTTGTAAACAATTATTTAGTTAAAATATTGGTATGGCAGTTGATTCGTTATTGCTGTCACAGGCATAGATATATGAGTATTTCCCTACTATCTGCCCCCGAAAGGATCTTGGCTGCAAGGAGGGCATGGCATGAGCCCTGAGGCGGTCGCCTGTTAGGGGTAATGGGCAGGTGGAGCCTATCAGGATAACACTGGATGCGTTGACACCTGATGAGGTTTGTTGGACACCCTGGACTGGCCACAGGACGCAGTGTCATCTCGCGTCCCTGTTTTTGGGGTACATCTGTTGTGCTTCGTTTATGGTGTCGTACCTGCCTGAAAGGGTAGTCAGACAGTTCGACTATATCCAGGACATTTCCCGGCCACCACCACGATGTCCCACAGCTGAGGAGATTATGGATGCATGGATATCTTTTCTTCTGCACTCTATCCTTTTGACGGTTGCACTACATGTGGCCTCTCATCCTGCAGACTGCACTGAGAGATACATCGAGTGGTACCACGTGATGTCGCATCCACTTCTGATAAATTCAGCTGTAGATGTCCTAGAGGCTGCTCCTGAGGCTGGGCCTGAGGCCGCCAACACATGCATTGCTGCAGGAACAGTGACACAGGGAAAGGGACAAAATTTTCTTCTTTCTTGGCAGCTCATCCTTCTGGCCTACTGCTACATAGAGAAGACCATCAAAAGCTACAAAAAGAGTAATGTGATGCAGTAAGAAAAATTACATTGTCTATTTAGGCACAAATAGTAACAAATAAAGTCAAACCGAAGCCATAAGCTATAAACATGAATGCATCGGTGGGTTGGGGAATACAAGCAATGGGCGAGTAATCAAACACTAAAAATGCAACAATTTGAGAAAGTATAAAAGAAGGGCCTTGAGGAGAAAAATTGACCTCTAAGTGCATTACACAAACACAACTCGCCAATAAATACACCAATTCACAGAGAAATCGGGGGATTTAGGAGGAAAAAAATAGACAGGGTAACCATGAACCAAGAACTCATTTTACCCATCTTCTCCATCACCATTAAATAGCATCATTTTGAGAGAACAAAAATAGATCACAGTGAGCAAAAAGAGAAAAAGAAGTGAAAAGGGTGGTGGAGACCCGTCACCGCCGGCATCCTTCACCACCGCCGTGAGCCAACCGCGCCTCGTTGCCGTCATCTCCCTCGGACCCTCCTTCTTTCTCTCTCGTGGCTCCTTCGATAGCATTGCATTGCGCAACAAGTAAAGGAAGTAGGTTTCAAAGAAACCCGTTAGTCAGCTCCCTATTATTTTATTTTTGTCCTTTTATGTTTCTTTTTTTTTTTTTTTTTTTCTACTTTAGACTGAGACTCCATCTCCTTACCCTAATTTTACTTATAAAAAAAAGAGAAATCCTTATTATTGCGAAACAAACGGTTTACAAATCACATAGTAAAAAATGCGTTCCATGATTTTACATACACCAATACTCCTGTTTCAGTCAAATCCGCAGTTTACCGATCTTAAAAATGAGACAAATCAGCCTTTCATCTGTTTAGTGAAAAAAAGTTCTTAATAAATATCTTAGCACACATGGGAAGGAATGAAAACTCATTACAAATCCTGTAACAAAAAAAAAAGAAAAAAAAAGAAAACTCATTATAAATCCCACATGTAGAAAGCTTTTTGTATGGGTGAGTAGAAAACAAGTATACCAAAATACCTTCTATTTAATATTTTTTTGTTTTATCAAATCCCATTGCTATTTGAGATATTTATATAATTTCATAGATAATATTTTTATCTTGCTTTTCACGCAATCAAATAAGAGAAGAAAAAACATTTTGTTTTCTCTCTTACATAAAAGATTTTACTTTTTTCTTTCTAAATTTTGAATTTTACTAATGTACCTCATCTAAAGAATGAGCGGAACATAGAAACGAAAAGTTATAAAATGATTCCTCAAATTGAAATTATTTATGACATTAGTTCCTCTGTGACAAATCCCGAAACTGAATTGACTAACTTAAAATTACTAATTTAATCAAAAAAATTCAATTTCATAAATTATTTTAGAATTTCGTTAATTTTAAAAAAGAAATCGCATTACCTATAATTGGTAACTCAACATATAGACTATTACTAGGATTGGTAAAGGGGGTTGGACCCGCTACACCAACACGCCAACTTGACGGGTTGAGACGAATGGGCCCGCCAACCCTCTATTTTTTTATATAAAATTTTGTATTTTTACTTTTTTTTCCTTTTTTGCGAGTTTTGGCATGTCAACTCGCTAACCCATCATTTTTATAGGGATGGCAAAGCGGGTCGACCCGCCTCGCCTTGTCATGAGCCCACAAAAAAGGGACGGGGTGGGTCGGCCCGCCAATTGGTTGCAAATTGAGAAAGTGAGTCAAGACCGCCTCGCCGCAGGTTAGCGGGCCAGCGGGTTGGCCCGCCTTAAAAATAAAAAAAAATTAATTAATTTTGACCTAGAAAAGTGGCGAGTTGGCCCGCCTAAGCCTGCTATAAAACGGGTCAAAATGGGGGTTGGTCCGCCCAAAATACAAAAGAAATTAAAAAAATTGGTTATATATATATAGAAAAGTGGCGGGTTGGTGGGCTGGCCCGCCCCGCCCTGTCTGTGGCCCGACGGGGTAGGTTATGCGGGGTGGCAGGCTGACATATCCCGTCCCGCTCCGTTTTGGCGGGCCGGCCCAGTGGGTCTATCCCGTATTGTCATCCCTAATTTTTATAGCCCAATATTTTTATTTCTTTTTGGCGGACCAACAGATGGTGGAGTAGGGGGAGCTAAAAATCCTAACTCACTTTCTTTAGCGTATCAACACATCCTGTGTTTAGGTGAGTTGAAAACGGGCCTGGACAAGTTGCCCCTTTTTTACTAACTCACAGTAATTAGGGTCTTTGACCCCAGTAGGGGGTTCGCGGATGCCCATGGCTTAGGCCCTTTGGACCTGCTATGTGACTAATCCCCGAGTCGGCAATGAGACGTCCGATTTTTTCACATGGAGTTGGGTTGCCTTCCAACTGAGCGACTCTTGGAATAGTAACTCAAATTCTTTTTCTGGGGGGAGTCATGTTATCAACTCTCCCAACCTTAACTACTTCCAAGACAATTTTGCTTACGTTAGACAACTTTCACATATAAATTATTTTTGAAACAGTGATACACTTTTTTTAAAGCAGCAAATTTTAATAAATCAATGGTTATGTTAGTTTTTGGGTTTAAATCCCAGACCTCTAGTTCAACCAGTGCTTTAAAACTTCGGGCCAGGTGGCCGGTTGGACGATTTAACCTGAAACGGACCCATGTCGACTTTGGTACCTTCGGATCGGTTGCGAGCTTAAGCGGTGATGACATCATTTACTCGGGGCGAACCGAAAGACTCGGTTATTAACTCGGCCCGGTTGCCTATGCATCTCACGCGCCAGCACAACACAACATCATGTCAAGCTAATAAAATGACATTTTCAAAAGTTCCACCATGGGGAATCAAACCGCAGACCCAAGCATTCTTTAACAAACACTAAGCCAACATCATATTATATATATATATATATATATATATATATATATATATATATATATATATATATATATATAAATTTCATAAATACCGGTTCATGCAGTTCAACTAATGACCCTCCGGTTCGAGCTTTGACCCATTGACTTAATAGCCTGATCGAGTCGACCACTGGTCCAAGTTTTAAAACAATGAGTTCCATGGGCGGAGCTACTTCAATGGTTGCTGAGGCTAACCCCTCCCCATTTTTTTAAAAATTTTATAGGTTTTGTTGTTTTATTTTTTTTGACCCAATAGGTTTTGTTGTTATAACTGGAATTTTAGGTATTTATGACCTTTTTCAGTAAAAAAAAATTGGTATTTATAACCTTATTATTGTTGTTATAATTTGTACCAATATTTATCTAAAGGCCAAATCAGGAGAGCCTTTGGTTGTATGCTTACATATGCATCAACTTTTAGTTCAACAGGTACACATATTTATGCGTTTTTAGCTCTTCATAATACGATATGTTTTGTAAAAATCATAACAATTTTTTTCTGACTTTTTATCGTATTATTTAACTATAACTTTTTATATCTATTTTTTTTGTCTAAGCCACTCCTAAGTTTTAAGTCTGTCTCCGTCCTTGATCGTATATCATCTCACCAACCGAGCTTGGGAAGAAACGGTGATACACTAATACTATCAAAATTGCTACCATTCAAATGTGATGCGATCGAGCCAATAAGAATTTGATTTCTTTTTATAATCAAGAATTTGAATGTGATTTTTTTTCTTTTTGATACATGAATTTGATTTCTTTTTTAGACCTCGATTTGTCCGTAATATAATAAAGGGGAGTTGGGGAATAAATAAAATAAAATATAGGGCATAAATAAATAAATAAATAAATAAATAAAATTAGAAGATAATTGTAAATGTTGAGATTCCTCCGAATTCGTCGCTTGCATAGCGGGTTTTTTTTTTTTTTTTTGAGACAAATGGGAGGGGCAGCCCGCAGAGGGAGGCAACACGTTCGTTGACTCCTTCCGCCACCGCCAACGGCAATTTAAAAAAAAAAACTGAAAATCTGAAAAAAAAAATTTCAAATATAAAAAATTAAGGAGGCCACGTCATACCACCGCTTTGAAACATGGAACTCAAAATGGCAAGTGAAGGTACTTAGTTATGATGTGGTCTATGTTTCGTATTGGGGTGCTGCTGTCGCGCAATTACTGTGGAAGATTAGCATGTTGATCTACTAATAATCTTGTTGTTGACTTGTTATTATGGTTTTGGTAATGTAACCTTGCTCCTTCTTCCCTTTCAGAGTCCAAGTTGAACACAACACTATCCTAAATAGACTAGGAAGGAGGATACGACAAATACCCACACCTAGTTTCTCTCCTACCCCTCTCACTCCTTCTATCGCACTTCCCGCTCCTTCAATGGATTTTCTCACGGACTCCCACCAACTAACCCAATCACCTTCCGCAACCTCTCCAAGGTACTCTCTCTCTCTCTTTCTCCTTTTTCATTAGCATGCTCGCATATTAATTTTTCATTAATTATTATTATTTTTTACATGCTGTTTGCAATTTACAGTTGCGTTTATTGAGGTGTGCGGCGAAATTAATTTACCTTTACACGATTCCTGATAGACAAATTTATTATTATTAATGTGATTTTTATTTCTCTTGTTTCTGAAACTTATTGAGGTTTGACAAGACAGTTTGGGTAATTTTGTTTTATTAATGGGGGTTCTGAGATGGGTGAATCTTCATTTTTCTTTTGAGGCGGCAGTGTTGATTCAAATTATTCCTTTGAGATTCTGTGTGTTTCGGTTTTGAATACGCTCCGAATTTCCAATTCCGGTCATTCATCATTTACTATAAGCCAAGTTTAAGAATCCAACAATAGGCGAGCGAGCATTAAAAATGTGAGTGACAATATGGAAAAAGGATTTGTACAAAACAAAATTCGTCCTCTTTCGCACTAATTAGCATGAGGATGAAATTTCTAACCTGTTGATTATTCACATTTATGTTTTTTTTCAGGTTAAGTTATTTTGTATTCTTAAAGCAATTGGATATCATAGCTTTATAGTCTGCATTTATTTGCTACACTTTAGATTCATTAAAGCATTAAGTGGAAGACCTAGAAGAGATTAGTGGCATCATATGCTTCAATTTGGTCACTTTGTTAACATAACTCTCTTGTTAAATGCCCCATTCATGAACTCTGTTCTAAAGGCTAGAAACTAGTTTGTATCCATGATGAAAATGTTTTTTTTTTTTTATCACAAAAGTCTACACTTTCCTTATTAAGAAAGTATGCTGAAATATCCTTTGTTCATATTTTCTTACTGGCTATTCAAATTACTTCAGTGTGAGACTACTTAACTATAATAAGGATACTTGCCTGCTTGGAAATTTGGTATCTCCTCCATTCAACTGCAGATAGTTCTGAGAATCCCTTATTCACATCAACAAATATAGGAGGTTTGAAGATACTCAATCGAAGGAGAGGAGGGAATATCATATATAGCTTTGTGATATTTTTGCATGTATGATATACTAGATCCATGCTAGAGACATTCACTTGCCTTAATACAGTTTAGTCAGTGTTTCATCTTTTTATGTGGACTTATACAGGATTTTCTCTTATGCATAGAATATGTTCACTCTCATTATTGTTTCTAAAACCCTTGTGTTGAAACTGTTTCAGGTGACCATGATTTTTCTGATCATTGAATTGGGGAAATCAATTGGAATTCTTAAACATTTTCCCTTTAAGGCATGACTCTCCGACCACGCCTCAATTCTAGACGAAAACCTCCCAAGTTCCTTTGTATCTTACTTCTAATACTGGTGCCAATTTGTGTAGTTGGAATTTTTATTCATGGCCAAAAGATTTCCTATTTCTTCCGACCCCTTTGGGACAACCCGCCTGTCCCCTTCACACGTATACCTCACTTTTATGCAGAAAATGTCTCTATGGACCATCTTTGCCATCTTCATGGCTGGTCCCTTCGCTCCAAACCTCGCCGCATTTTTGATGCAATTATCTTCAGCAATGAGTTAGACATGCTAGAGCTTAGATGGCATGAACTTTATCCATACGTGTCAAAATTCGTGATCCTCGAGTCTAATACCACGTTCACAGGCATTCCAAAACCTCTTTTCTTTGCCTTAAACCAGGAAAGATTTTCCTTTGCGAAACAAAAGATTGTCCATGACTCTTATCCGGGTAGAGTTGCAGTCCCTGGATCAAACGAGGACCCATTTGTGCTCGAGTCAAAACAACGCGGGGCCATGAATACATTGTTGCGCCGTGCAGGGATTTCCAGTGGTGATATTCTTCTCATGTCAGATACAGATGAGATTCCAAGCCCTCATACTTTGAAATTGCTTCAGTGGTGTGATGGTATTCCTCCCATAATGCATCTTGAACTGAGACACTACATGTACTCATTTGAGTTCCCTGTGGACTACAGCAGCTGGCGAGCCACTTCCCACGTCTATGGTCCCCGGACACAATACCGCCATTCGCGCCAGACAGATGTAATCTTCTCAGATGCAGGATGGCATTGCAGCTTCTGCTTTCGGTATATTTCAGAGTTTGTGTTCAAAATGACTGCTTATAGCCATGCAGATCGCGTGAAATTTAAATCTTTTCTTAGCCATTCAAGAATTCAAGACCTTATTTGCAAGGGAGATGATCTTTTTGATATGCTCCCTGAAGAATACTCCTTCCAGGAGTTGATTAAAAAGATGGGGTCAATACCACGATCGGCTTCTGCGGTTCATCTTCCTGCTTACTTGATAGAGAATGCAGATAAATTTAAGTTCCTTCTACCTGGAGGTTGCTTAAGAACACCTGAATAAGTGTCTTTTTATTTTATTTATTCTAGCTTTTAGCACAGTAACACGCAACTTGATTTCCCATTCTAGCTTTCAGCATATAGAATTTAGCTTGAGATTTTGGTAGCTAGGATGTTACGTAATATTATGTCTCGTAATTTTATCATTTTGTACATGAAGCAGCAGGTATAAATTGCATGAAAAACAGACGAAGAGTTTTATGAATGGAGTGATGTGGCAAAAGCTTAAACCGGCAGAAATGATGATAAAAAGGAATAATAATAATAATCCATTTTAATACGCTTATGGTGTTCTTTGCACGGACCTAATAAATTTTAGGAAATTATATTCACCTTTCGTAAGAAATGGTTATTTAATTATACTTTTGCTCTATCACGTAGAAGACATTGATGTCTCTTTATTTCTGAACACTTTTCTCTATTTTTGGTAAAAATAGAGGGGATGTATTTGATTGAAGAGAGGTAAGAACAACTTTACCCTACAAATAAGAGTGGTGGGCATCTTTTTTATCTGGCAATGGAATTAGGGTAAAGAGTCCGGGCTTACGGTGAGTATTTGCTTAAAATATTGAATAAGCACGTTATTTTAGCATATTTCGTAAGAGGTGAGTGTAATTTTTTATTCTAAATTTTAATATTCTATTTGCTGATAATTACTTTTTATGAAGGCAAGAAAGGCATTTAAAATACTAGTATTAGGATCGGAGCTAATTTATTCTGCTGATGCCTTCGTTGTCTAGGCAAATTAGAATGGGAGCTAATTGCGAATATTGGTAGGTTAGACCTGCATCGAAAAGTCCAACAAGGCGACGACTGTATAAGTTGATTAATCAAAATGGCCAAAAAAAAAGGTAAAACTCTGCTTTCTATGTATTTTTAGTTTGAATGTTAGGGAATAATTAAAGACATCTCCGGTTTTTGTTAACATACATCTTTCTTCTAGATGTTTATTTCTGAACGACATAATTTATCTTAGAAATAAACTCTCGGGTGACAAAATGATATATCTCCATAAATATACTTTCAAAAGGATGTACATGTTAGCATAAACAAGTGTCTTTAGTTTTTTTTTTTTACGGAAATCAAACTTAATCCAAAAATTAGAAAAAAAGATCAATATACCCAGATTGAACAGAATGTGTTGGGGCATTCCCCATCCACAATTAAAAATCAACACGAATATCTAAGTCAGTCAAGTACAAGGTAATGAAACACTTAATCAGAACAGAAGCCAATATGGCATTACCAAGTCATCTTAATCCTAACAACCAAAACAAAAGCTTCCAAGTACGGTCGATGGCCAAAGAGAAATGAGGAGCCACAGTCTTTAAACTCATCCAGTTACGAGTCATTACTATACTCTGTGCAGACTCAAATCGACTATAAGTGGTCTCGGATATGACCAATCGAACCACATGCTCAGGAGCCATTTGTAGGAGGAAATGATGTTGAGATTGGGTGACCACCATTAGCACTCCGGATTTGTAACGTTGACGCCTGCATCTTGATTGAAACTAGGATGGATCGAAGCTGATCTGTCAATCTGAATCAAACTCGTAACAAGATAGAAAACTAAACAACATCGCACCAAAACGACGAACAAAACAACACCGCACTCAAACGGCGAAATCACGGAAAAACAATAAAGAAAAACTAGATCTATGTGGAAAAACCACTTATTTAGATAAAAGAAGAGAAAAAAAACGATGTAGAGGGGTGGTTCCAGGCCAAAAACCGCCCCCTCCTGTAGATGAGGAAGAGGGAAGAGAGAGCTTATAGAGAGAGGGGAAAGAGGCGCTAGGGTTGTTTCAAACTTGTCTTATCCTTTGGTTACTTCATAAATGTTACAAATAGCCCGGCTGAAGACTAAAGGTCAAGGAGGTCAAGAATTGGACCAAAGTCAAGGCCCAAACATATTGGTTTTCGTCTTAAGAAGTGGTTTGAATTTGTTAGCTACCGAGAAAATCAGGAAACGATATAAGAAAATTTTAGAAAGGTTGATGGTGAGAGTAGTGGAGAGGATGTTATGGGTTGTTAGAGTGTGAGAATAGATATAAATGTTGTAATGATGAACGGGGAATAATAAGAAACAATCTTTATGTAGCTCATTCTTTTCGTTCTTTGGAGAATGCTCTGACATCGAATCAAAGATTAACACTATGTTTGGATAGTGGAAGGAAAGAATGTTGAAAAAATGATAGTGAGTATAAAATGAGTAGAAAGTGAGATGATTTTTGGGTTGTTTGGTATGAGGGAAAGTAGAGTAGAAAGTGAGAGGAAAGAAAGAGATATATTTGGTAATTGACATAAATACACCTATGTAAAAATAGAATATATATATATATATAAGTATTTATTTAAATATTTATAAAAGTCATATATTCCTTCAAATAAAAAATAAATTGTCATAAATAAAATAAAAATATAAAATATATTTTTTCAATGTAAATTAATGAGAAAACGTAAAAGTATTCTAGAAAAAAAATACAACAAAAAAATGTAAAAATGGAATTAATGAGAGAAGATGCTAATGGGGGCAGTAATGGAAAAGTCCAAAAAATGATGCGTTCTGACGGTTTCTCGCCAAATTTGGAAGAAAAGATTTCATGTGGGCCCCACGTCTAGTTTCTTCCTTCCCTCCTGTTTCTCGGCACATCCAAACGATGGAAGCACGACTTCCAAAAATCTTTCCACGATGGAAGCTTTCCGTCGCGGCACTTTACCTGAAAACAAACATAGTGCAAATGTATTATTGATTTGATTTTTAAAAACTATTTTCTGTTTTATAAAACTCAACAAAGAATAAATTTTGTTCTTCTTAAACTTTTAAAAACAAAAAACTATCTTTAAAAAGTGTTATCAAATATGCCCTAAGTTTTTGTTCTTAACATTGGTGCATTGGTTGAAGGACTCTGATGAAAAAAATTGCCCCAGACAAGCTCCATGAAATTGTGAATCACCTTACTCAATTTCAGACGTCCATTATTTTGAAGATGGAGGCTATGACCACTCGTGTTTCTGATCTTGAGTTGCGCTCATCATCTTCATCATTGCCTCCCTCGTTGGAAAATCCTATGCTTCAATTGGACTCCGCTGGATTACAAAGACATTTCCTGAACTTGATGTTCTGTGATTTGATGGTACAGACCCACCTGGCCGGATTTTTAAGATTAAATAATTATTTTACTCAATTTCAGAGTTATTTGAGTGAATCTGGAGCTCTTGCTAATCGAATAGCAGGATTTCCACCTGAGTTTCTTCATCTGGATCAAAGCTAGAAATTTGAAGGGAAGTCTTAGCTCAATAACCAACCACACTGTCCGAGGCTACAAGTATTGCCAAATACTAACCTCGCGCCTAAACCTTTGTCGCTAATGTTATCCGCCCCAGTTCAAAAACCTCGATACATGCAGCTAACTGAAGTCTAGATGGCTGAACGCAGTATGCTTTAATTGCGACGAAAAATATTCGCACAGCCATAAGTGTAGGGCTTGGTTCTTATTCCTCATAGCATAAGAAGATGAAGTGTCAGCTCTAGATATTCAATTGAAGGAGGGTGACAACCCAGTCTCAGTGCCAAGTCCCACTTCCCAACAGGCCTAGTTAAGCATGAATGCTCTTTTGGGTTATGGGGCTTCATAAATGCTATGTCTATTGGGCCAAATCCTTTAGTACCAAGTGAAGGTCTTAGTTGATGGGGGGTATTACCCACAACTTTATTTAGGAAATAGTAGCTCCCGAATTGAATACTGTTTTAGAAAAATAAAAAAAAAGTCAGATTAATTGTCGTTTTATTATTTTAATGTAGCATTAATTTTTCTCTTAATTTTGTCCTCAAATAAATACTACATACACAACTCCCAAATCATTATATTTCATTATATTCATAAAAATGGCTAATAAGGACAATTTAATACAATTATTCAACTCATTAAGTTATTTATTGTTTTTCTTATTTCTCCTAACAAAAACCTTAACGTCATGTTACCTAAAATGGAGGGAGTGATACGGAAAAATGACACTGGAAATGCATGACTTTTTTTTCTCTTGAAATTAACTAAAATAGTACAAATTAACCTAGTTAAAAAGATTATTTAATAAAAAATATTTATGCAATTAAAATAATAAAAATTGAAATAAATAAAAGTGCTACAAATGTTTTTGAACTGAAAAATTCATTTAATGTATAGGAATGTACGTATCTTTGTTTAGTTTGCTTTTTTTTTTGTCTAAACCGAGTATCTTCTGCACGCAACTGTGGAGACTAATTCCTCGAGCCGGGTAGGACCACAAGGGCGGTAAAGCTCTCCCTCAAAAATTTTAACACTGCTGCATTCCCAGTGCTGGAGTCGAACCCAGGACCACTACAATCGAGTTGTTATTTTTTCAAGGAAGTTACAAGGTACACAATAAAAAAATCTTATGCAGTTATTGATTAAATATTATTTTCATATCGATGGTCCAAATTTAACCACATCATTAAGGGTGAAATATCTCTCTAATTTTCTCCTTCCTCTCCAACTTCTTGTCTCCCAACTAGTGTTTTAAAAACCAAACCGGGCGATTGAACCTTAAACCGGCTTTGTCTACGGTCTGGTTATTTTGGTGGTTCGATTGCAGTTTCATCCCGGTTCAAGCGGTTGAACCATAACCTGAAGGTCTGACCAGTTCGATGTCCGGTTCGGTTTTTAAAACATTGCTCCCAACCCATGGCCTCCTCCAGCGCCACCGCCACCCCTCAACTTCCCCTACCCCACTGCCACCTTCTCTCCCCCGCATCATCATCGCCTTTGAAACTGTTGTCATCATCTTCCTTGTTGCCTCCTCTGTCTACATCTGATGACTACCAAATTATTAAGTAGCCTTGAATTTCGATCTTAGGTTGAAAGAAACCAACGCAGAACTGAATTGGATTTAGAACAAGGAAAATAGAAAAGAAATGGAACATAGATAAGAGATGAATGCACCACAATTTCCTAAGGAACTGATAAGCAAAAGTGAGTGAACGCCACAAGAGGTTTAGTTCTTGATAAGTTCAGAATTTGGCCTTAAGAAGAACCTAAGAGTGCATGACTCTCACAATGTGTTTAACACAAGTTTTTGCAAACAAAATCTGATTTCCATTCATCAAATTCGTGATACATATAGGAGGCAACAATAGGCATCAATTTTTCTCTTCCTAGACACAATAGTAATGTCAATTGAATACCTAATTGATCATATTAATGGATGCACTTCAATTGTACATTAACTAGTGTATTAAAGTGTCAGTTACACTTTCTAACAACTCCTAAATGGTGTATTTCAAAAGCCATGCAGCTGGTTTTATTTAACTAAAAAATAAAAACTAAGGTAGCACACCAAAATAAATAAAAACCAACGTAAATAAAATATTTTCATCCAGAAAATGTCTTCAACTTCTAGCCCATTTTTCACCAAGATAGATGCCAAACCTGATTAGGAAGCGTGAAATACCACTTGTAGACCATTTTGTTATCTTTCCAACCATCAAGAACTATATCAATCTGACTTCTGTAGCTAAACATATAGCTAATACAGGACAACTGTGTCATTTCCAATAAAAAAAATCAATTTCAACAAAGCCCAATTTTTTTCTTCTTTTTCCATCTTGGGCTTGATTCTTCTTATTAAGGGTGTCCATCCTAAGTTCACATCAACATCAGCTTCCTCAGCATCAGACCTCACACCTCCTTCCTGTTGACCTTTGGAGATATCCCTAAAGAATACTTGTGAAAGTTGTGCATGTCTCTCGTTGACATCGACACCAAGCCAACAATAGTAACAGTTCCTCTGCCATAGAAGATCGTGGGTGTTGCACAACTCCACTCTCAAACTAAGAAGAGGAAAACAATATATTCATTCTCATACAAACGGGTCGGTATGACTCATACCGGCCCGTTTTTAAAATAAATACTTGTACAAAATTCATACTTGTGTATATAGTAACTTTAACATTTGTATCTTTACCTGTTTGGTACTTATATACTGTACCCAAATTCATTACTCAAATTGTAGACTTGTAGTAAGGTTGAATAAGGTCTACCATAATATGTTTGACAAACCAGTAAACCATGGATGCTATTATAATACTACTATTAATGGTAAAAATTCAATAAAAAGGTATTGATTGGAAATACAATATACGACTCAATTAAAAAATATTTAAAAACAATTTATTTTCTATGTATAAAATATTAAAAATAGAACCTTTTAATTAATTAATTAATTGATTGAATGTCTTCACTACACTGGATTTGGCATAATACAATGCTCAAAATATAGCGGTTTTACACGAAACTATTACTGTATGGTGAGATTTAGAGGCAAAAAAACTCCATGAATACTATGGGTGTTCACGGATTCGGGTTAACTCGATCAACCAGATGATCTAACCCAAATCGAAGCGTTTGGTTCGGTTTTTTTTTTCTCCTTATTTTGGGTAGAACCCAAACCAACTTGTCCATACCCGATGTTGTTTCGTTCGGATAACAGATTTTTATTTTCAAACTCGTGACCCAACTCGTTAATGTAGCATTTTGTTTTTTAAATAATAAATTGCTTGTTGATTTTGTACTTCTACTGTATACCTTCCTTTTTTTCATTTCTTATTCTGTCTCTAGGGTTCCAGACGTGTATCCCATTCATTTTCATATTTCTTTTCCTTTCTTTCCTAGGGTTCCATCCGTTCAAAGACCCATCATCGCACCGTCAGTCCCTTTGTCCATTGCGTAACCACCTACAACCACCGCAGGTTCTTCCTCCTATGGGCATCCACCCTGCCTCAAATCATGTTTGATTGTATCATGATCACGATGCTCTTGGTCAGATTGAAGTAGTGGTTGGTGAATATTGAAGTAGCGGTTGGTGAAGATCATGCAATGATGAAAAAGACCGTGACGAGGACGATGAGGATCGTTTTGTGGAGAACGGGAAAAACGGAGGAGGCAAAAAAGGAGAAGCAAAAGAAGCCTAGCTGACAGTGGCAGAGTCGAAGTCAATGACTAACGTGGTTGATCTGCGGCTCTCTCATTGATGCTAGTTTAGACTTTGTTTTTGAGTATCTATTTGATTTGAGTCTGTTGATCATACATATGATATACGCATGAGAGATAATGTTACTAAATGCAAAATAAGTTTAATTTTCCATTAAATTTCTATAAAAATAAATCACTTATTTATAACTTCAAAAATACTTTTTTTAAATTAAAGAAATGAGGCCTAAATTAAGAGTGTTCCAAAATGAAAATGAGAAGGAAATCTTCCAATGAAGTTTTTAGATTCGTCATTTTGGTACAATTAATGACTTTTTAGGGATAATACTGTGTAATAAACTTATGTACTTTGGTTGACTACCATAAAATGAAAATAAAATTAATTATTAATTTGGAAAAAGTATACTCCGTCAGCTTATCAGTTAGTTGTCTGTACGTATTAGCTTGCCTTAAATAAATTATTTTTTTATGTTTTTGAGATTTTTTTAAAATTAACTGATTTACAAAACGATCGCTTTTCAAACATGCTTTCAGCATAGTTGTTAAAACTTGAAAGGCCCAAACAAAATTGGTTCAAGGGGATTGTCAATTGTCAAATAAAGCAAAGGAAGAGGCTGAAAGGGATGAGAAGGGAGAGTGGTGTTGGATGTTGCCACCGCTATTCCATGAAGCAACCACGAAAACTCATAGAAAGTGACATTATGTTGGTGAGGATGCATATCAATTACGCTGCAAACTTTCAAAGGACGAGGGGCCCATCCTTTACAAAGGGAAATGCTTTCATTGATGCTAAAGTATACTAGCAAAGTACATCACTTGCCACTATGTGTATATTTTTATTTTATTTTTGGGTGTTGAGACACCGTGTTGTTTCCTATTTTTCTTGTTATGCAAACAGAAAAAAGCCAACATCTAAGTACCTAATTAGTTAGAATATTTATTTGTCTCAAATTATTTGTCACTTTATATTATCGAGAGATTATTAATTATATTGTTTCAATAATACCCTTATTTATTTATATCTCAACTACCATATATTAATTTACTTTTCCACCTAACTCTCACTACAATAAGGGTACTAATAGAAAAAATTGAAATAGCGACGAAAATTTAGAGATAGAAAAAGGCAAAATCCGTCGCTAAGTGTTAGCAACGCCAAATTTGGAGACCAATTTTGTTTTTTTTTTGTCTCTAATTTTCGTCGCTATTTCAACTTTTTCTACTAGCCCAAATAAACTACTATATCTTGAAAATGAGTGCAATTAATAATTTTCTTAAGATGCATAACCTTAAACAACAAATAATACGAAAAATAAATACAAATATACTAGTGGCAAAGCGCATTCAATCCTCGCATTTTATACAAGATAAAAATTTCACAAAATGAAAAATAAAATAAAAACAAACTGAGCAATCAAATATTTGACTATTGGTCAGGGTTTTGCGTAAATGGATAGTTTCCAATAATATATATTTCATATACATTTGTTATCTATACATTAAATATTTACTTAAGTATATATTCTAAATACATTAATATATATATATTCAGATTATGAGCAAATTTCAGACATTATTACTGCTAAACAATCAAATGTTCGACTATTGGTTAAGGTTTTGCGTAAATGGATAGTTTCCAATAATACACACACACATACACAGATTATTATACAATTTCATTCTATCAATTATTTAAATTGTTTTCAATGAATGTATAAATTAGTATTAGTAACCCATCAAATACATAGTGTTATTCTTTCATTTTTTATCAACTTAGTAAAGTATGATAATGGTAAAATTCATTTTGTTTGTATTCAACATCAGATTGTTCGTGTCGTATGAAACTAAATTGTCATTAATTTGTTTATGTTTCGTACATTAGGTTCCTTATAACAGCACTAAGATTTAATAACTATTTCTATATAATTTAGTATATTTATTCGATGAAATCAATATTAGAGCTGAATCCCATTTTAAAAAAAATATTCTCGTGCATAGCACGGGTCACATACTAGTATAATTAATATATTAAAAGTATGCTAGTGATAACACACACACACACATTTTTTTAAAAGCAAAAATGGTATGCAAAAGCATCACTCTAAAGACTGTCATCCAAACTATGTTGGCACCACAACCCTTATCAATCATCTACAGCATACCACCAATTTATTAAAAAAAAAAAGGAGATACAAAAGATGAACTTGGGGGGACATGGACCTAACCCAAGCGAACATTATTGAAATCTATAACTAGAAAGTCTATTCCTATTATTGGAAAAATCCTCTGCTATGAAAGTGGGGATTGTATCCCACCAAACATAGGTAGAGCTATGAATGCCAAAGGAAGCTAACTTATCTGCATAAGTATTTCCCTCTCTATAAATATGAGAAAAAAAGAAATTCATTTGCTTTATAAGCTCTAAATAGTTGAGCCACCTATTTTTCAAAGTCCAAGACACCAAACTACGATTACTAAAAGCCTGTATAACAAGAATAGAATCACATTCCAACCAAAGATTTCTCCAACCTTTCCTGAAAGCAATTTCAATAGCCATCATAGCTCCTATGAGTTCGGCATGGAAGACAGACTGAATACCAAGAGGTTGGGCAAAACATCCAAGAGATGTTACTCTGTAATAACAAAAAATACCCCCACAAGCAGCTGGACCATGGCTACCTCGAGCAGCGCCATTTGTATTACATTTAATTGTGTAGCACAGGGGGGATGCCACATAACCTGCTTAATCAAGGGAGCTTTTCTCGGATGACAATCAACAAAGAATGATTTCTATATAGCAAAATCTTTGATGGAGGAGGACATAGAACCTAAGCTCAAATTCCCAGCCAGAGAGACATTGGAAATGATAAGATTAATAATGGACTGAACAGGAATAATTTTATCATCAAAGCGGGCTTTATTTCTACTATGCCATATAAACCAAAGAACATAAATAATACTGGCTATAGCAATATCCTTCACCTGAGAGCACCATTGGCGATCGCAAACCGCTAGGATAGAGTGGAAGCTTGAACAATCAATCTGCATATTAAGCATACTACCAAGCCAACTCCAAAGTAGTTGAGCCATGTCACACTCAAGAAACAAGTGTTTAGTAGATTCAGCATCTTTCCCATAAGAGAACAAACCGAGACTATAGTAATACCTCTCTTACGCAAGTTTTCATCAGTGGGAACTCTATCATGCAATATTCTTCACAACAGAAAGGATTTAGAGGGAGGTATACATTTATTCCAAATAACTTTGGCCGAAGAAACGGATTGACCGGCTGGGTTAAGAAATTAATAGGCCTCTTTGAAAGATAGGGAACCTGAAGATGTTTTGTTCCATCTAAGCATGTCTTCACAAGGCCGCAGGGGGATTGTAACTTTGTCTATCCCATTTTGGATAACTGGGAAATAAGATAGCAAAGAATTAGGAATAGACCACCCACCATCTACTACAAAATCTTTAACTTTGGATTGAAGGGAGCTTTGGAGGTGCTTAGGCACTGAGACACCCTTGCCCCATTTATAACATTATCTCATAATTACGAATAATAATAATAACAATATCAGAGTACAACGGAAGAAAATATATTTTTCGTTATATATAAAAAGTTTTTGGTACATACATGGGTTCCCTCCTAGGAACCACCAACAGAATAATATACATACATACAAGAACCACCGCGGGTATACAAAAATAATCATCATCAATCAAAAGTATATCAAAAGCCTAACGAGAAGCCTCCTACATCTGGCCTATCCTGTGAAACCTAACGCACGGTAGTGGCGGCAACCGGGAGTCCCCAGTAGAAAGGCGTCCCTGGATCCTAGACTGGTAAACCCTCAGAGGCTCTACCAGAGGGGCTACAGGAGATGTTGGGACAGTCATCTCTAACCTACGATGAACCTCCCAATCTCCGACACTATCCCTAGCCATACTATAAGAATCTGAAGATGAAGGAGCAGCAAGTTAATGGTGCCTAGCCCTAGGCTCTCGCCACATGCGGTTAAAGGGTAACCGTAGTGCAATTCTAAAATCACCAATAAAGGAGGCTCTCGGTGGCCCTAAGAGACGAACAAAGACACTAACTAGCCCAGTATTGATCATGACATGGCGGCTATAATAGATCTCCCAACAATCCCCATCCATGTCGTGGTAATACACCTCGAAGTCACCCCATACCGGGATGCTCGGCTTCTCCAGCATTGACGGTTGGAAGTAGTGAGACATCTTCAAGCTCTCGTGAATCTTCGGAATCTAAATAAGTAAAGTATAACAAAGAAGAGAAACAAGACAAAGCATGGGAGATGAGAACACCCTACACACCAAACAAATGGGAAAACAGGAGAATAGAATATGTGAAGAAATAGGTTCATGCATCCTCGAACATTAATTGGGATCAACACCTAGCTACCCCGTTTATGCAACCTAGACTATATGCCTACGTGGCCAAACAACTTAGTACAACAGCAGCAGTGGCCCCACCTTAGCCTTTATAGTTAACAGCTCAGCTAGTCAGTTGTCCATCCCCATATCCTGCTCATCGTATCCCTAAGAGTGCATCCCTGCTCCCTAATTTCGGTTGATAGGAACAGGTGTCGGGGCGGCACCGGGAACAACATTATGGACAGTGATACAATAGTACACTGTCAGGATGACCAGGCTACTCGACGTCCCGACACAATGGCGGCCAAATCATTGGTCACCTGTAGACTTTATCGGACCCAGACTATCCTCATGGACCAGCGCGTCTTGTACTGACTGCATCGTACCCGCACTTTGGTACCTGACCTCGTACACAACCTATGTGCAGGGCGGTGGATTACAGTACATCTATGCATATGATTATTTGTTATTCAGCACTTACCAACTTATCATTATTTATTATTCCAGCCAGCATTTAGAGTTTATTAATTATTCTCCCCCCCCCACATTATCAGCATAAATAAGAAATAACTCAGTAATATAACAGTCAAACAATCAACATCAATCAGCATATAAGTTAATCCTAGTAGGAGTGGGCACAGGTACGGGTCGACCCGCGAACCTGTGTACCCAATCCAACCCAACCCACAAATACTGGGTTAGTTTGGGTCATTGGGTTGGGTTGGTTTCTAAATAAGCAGACCCATAGCCTATGGGTTGGGTGCTAGGTCCAAAGATTGTAAACCCACTCAACCCAACCCAACCCACATAATAGAGGAATATTATACGTTATATAAGCCTAGCGGCTGGAGTGACTCTTCTATCTTGATGACTTTTTTTAAATACTCAACCGCCCAATGCATTAACTGAGAGGAAGGAATACGAGGCTTCGAGTGTTGTATCAGAAGAGGAAGTGGCTTTTGGTTTTCACTCAGTTCACTTATAAAATCTCATTTTCAATGAAACCTGAGCAGCTTATTCCCATTTCTTCCATCCCCTTCACTGTTTCTCTACTCTCTGGTTCGTTTCCCTCACTTGGCCTGAGCGATTCTTCCCCTTCGTTTCTCTTTCATCTCCCTCCCTTTGGACCGGCTAGATTTTTCCTTCCTTCAAATACTGTTACTCCCCCTCATCCGGTTCGTCTCCCAGCGTGTTCGTTTCTTCGTCTCCCAGCGTGTTCATCTGATTTGTCTCCCAGATTTGCCCTTCCTTTAAACACTGTTCACTGATACAGATCGAAGAGAAGACCCTAAGAGTAAGTGGTGTAAACAATGTTCACTGGGTTTGTGTGGATTTCTTTTATGTTGGAACTTCATATTACAGATTTTAATTTTTTTTCTTTCCCTATTAAGGAGAATTCACTCTTTTTCTTGAGATATTTTTCGGTTGCTATGAATCTGGATACCCTGTTTTTCGGTTGCTATGAATCTGAATGTCACTTTTATTGAATTTTTTTGGCAGTTTCAAATGGCTGAAGGTGAACAACAAACTCAAGTGGGAAGTGCACCAAATTCACTAACACCAATTATTGTGCAGGAAGAGCAGCAACAGCAACAACAACCTGTTGGAGGAACTAATACTCCAGAGCAACAACTTCTTCAAGCTGAGCAACCTACACAAAAAGGTACCAAAAGAAAACCCAGTAGACCTTCTTCTGGTGTTTGGGCTCATTTTACAAAGGATGGAAAGAATGTTATTTGTAATTATTGTGGTAAATCATATGCTTATGATTAATATTCATGGGACAACAAACTTGCACAAACATTTGCCAAAATGTGCTAAGAATCCTAATAGAGAAGCTGATAAGAAGCAAAAACAAATTGTATTAGGAAAGCAAGGTGAGGGTGACCCTACAACTTTTAAGCTTGCACAATTTAGTCAAGAAAGGTATAGAGCTACTCTGGCTAAGATGTTAGTTGTTGATGAACTGCCCTTAAGGTTTGTTGAGTATATTGGGTTTAAAAGTTTCATGAGTGAAGCTCAACCCCGACTTAAAATTCCTAGTCGTAGGACTATTACAAGAGATATCATGCAACTGTTTATTGAAGAGAAGGTAATCTTGAAGTCTCTGTTGTATTTGAATCGTCAAATGGTTTCACTAACAACTGATACTTGGACTTCAGTCCAAAACTTGAATTATATGTGTGTCACTGCTCATTACATTGATGATGGATGGGGGTTGGATAAAAAAATATTGAGCTTTGGTTTGGTTTCTGATCATAAGGGGGACACTATAGGAAAAGCATCGGAGATATGTTTGAAAGATTGGGGTATTAACAAGGTGGGAACTATAAAAGTTGATAATGCTAGTTCCAATAATTCTGCTCTTATATATTTGGTTAGGAATATGAGTCACTGGAATGGGACTACCATGTTGAAAGGGGAATATATGCATTTAAGATGTTGCGCTCACATATTGAATATAACTGTGTGTGAAGGGATGAAGGAGATTGATTGCTCTATTGCTAGGATTAGAGCTGCTTGTAAGTATGTGAAGGGTTTGTCCAAGTAGATTAGCTTCATTCAAGAGGTGTGCCCAAGATGCTAATTTGGATGTCAATCAAATGGTGATACTTGATTGTCTAACTAGGTGGAATTCCACCTACTTGATGTTGGAAGCAGCTGAAAAGTATGAAAAGGCTTTTAATCGCCTTGAATATAAAGACCAAATGTTTGTAAATCAGCTTGACTCTGAAGGGGGTCCACTAAATACTGATGATTGTAGTCGTGTTCGTAAGTTCATTCAATTTTTGAAGATTTTTTATGATGCTACTCTTGTATTCTCTTCATCATTGAGTGTGACTGCTAATACTTTTTTCCATCAATTATGTCTTATCTTAAATACTTCGGATGACTGGAAAGGAAGTGATGATGTAGGGATGAAAAACATGGCTTTAAATATGAAAATTAAATTTAAAAAATATTGAGATATTGGTGGAAGTTTGAATTATCTCCTCTTTGTGGTTGTTTTTCTTGACCCAAGTTATAAATTGGATTTTGTGAAGTTTTGTTTAAGTGAAATGTATGATTCTGGCAAGTGTGATAAAGTGTTGAAAAAACTGAATGATATTATAAAAGGGTTGTTTGATCAATATGCTTCAATGTATCCTTATTCTATTGATGACAATCAAGCTAGTCTCCCATCATCAGAGGTTGTCTCCCAATCACTAGTTTATCAAGATGTAAATCCTACAATTAGACTTATGAACAAATTCAGGGAGAAAGTAAAGAAAAAAACAAGGGGAGTTGAAAACAAATGAGTTGGAAAGATATTTGGAGGATGGTGTTGAGGATGATTGTGAGGGGTTTGACATTCTCAGTGGAAAGGGAAGACATCAAAATATCATGTTCTTTCTCGTATGGCTAGGGATATACTATGTAACACCCCAACTTTCCCTAAGCTTGGCAATTAGAGACCCTAAGTGAAAGAGGGATTTAATACCTAAGGATTAATGAGGTTAATACCTTTTAATCTAGTGTTCTAACGTAAAGTTAGAACTTAGAGGTAAAATAGTAATTCTACCCAATAATTAAGGAAATGTGGGACTACATATTCGTGAGTAGTATTTAATTGATTAATTTACCTAAGGTAGAATTAAGGACCAAAGGGTTAATTATGAAATTAAACTAGGATTTGTTAGTTAATTTTTAAACAAATCATGTCTTATGCTCCATCATACGCCTCACTTCCCATTAGCCCACACAAGCACACTCTCTTCTCTTCACTTAACACACTCACGCGGACTGAGAGAAAAAGAAGGCAGACAACAGGAAAAAAAAGAAAGGAAAGAAAAGAAGAAAGAAAAGAGAAGGAGAGGAGAGAAAGAAGAAGGGCGCGATCAGAAGGGAAGAGGAGGAGCCACGGCGGCTCCGGTGTCATGCGAGCGCGGCGGCGAAGGCAAGGTGGCGGCGCACTACCCCTTTTCAGTGAACAGGATGAGACCGAGAGAGAGAAAGAGAGAGAGAAAGAGAGACCGAGCGTGTGAGAGAGAGAGATCGAAGAAGAGGAATATTAAAGAAATTCAAGTGTGATTCTTCAAATCCTTGCTTAGAGAAGGAGATTGAGTATGGAGATTTGGTATTTGGAGAAGTTTAGGAAAAACCCTAAGTTGGAGAAGAAGGAGGAAACACCTAGGAGAAGGAAGGAGAAGAAGAAGACCAAAGATTCCTCACTTGTAGCTCAAGGTCTTGGAAATAATCTGTGAGTTCTTCATCCCTTAGGTAGTGGACAACCAATAAGACCCCCATTAGGGCTTTTCTATTTCCTTTCCTTTTGTTTAATTCCTTGATTTTATTTGGGATTTTTGGGATAACATGAGAAAGGAAATGGATTAGAATAAGTTGATGATAGTTTAATGAGTTGTTCAATCAATTAGTCATACATTTGATGTTTGATTGTGAGCCCTAAGTTCCTTACAAGTGTTTGGAGTGGGAAATAGTTTTATAGAAAAAGTTGAGTAAATTGTTATTCAATTTATTGTGGTTATCTCCGAATCCGAGCTTTCGATTGATTAGAAGTAATGATCTTTTGTTGGGATGGTAAATGGTTGGATTGCTGCCCCCAACCCCCGAACAAGTATATGTGTAATGTTTGCCCCTTTGTATGCTCCACAGAGCTCCAATTGGGATGGGGTTTGCTTTGTGAGAAGCTAAACTCAAAGTGCATCAAGATGAGCACGAGAATTAAGTGAAAAGGTATGTTTAGTTATGAATGGTAGATGTGTTTCTATGCTCAAAGTGTTATTCTTGGATGAGGCTAATAACATGATTGTATTTCCTCATCAATAGGATGTTCTGTTTTGACTATATATATGTATACACTTGATAGAACTAAGAGTTGCTTATGAATGAGTGAAATTATACTGTTGTATTCATTTCATTAGGTGTATGTATTGATAATGCATAAGTTATGATTAAGATTCTTAAAAAGACTTAAAGCAAGATTCCTCATAAGAGGAGAGCAACTGTATGGTTAGCCTCGTGGGATGCCACTTGGGGGTTAATGACGTCTAACCACCGTACCGTAAGTTACGTTGATCGGGGTCTAGGGACCAAAGCCTATGACAAAACCTGGTAACGGAGATTTTCGGTTGAATAACGATTTGACCTTTGGGAATAGCTAGACCGTGCTTAGTAGCAGAGAAAAGATGACTATAAGTTTAGTGATGTTTTGGATATGTAATGTTCAAATATATGTTAAGTTTGACTCCTTGATATTCTTGTAAATACCCTTGGAGCTAGTATGGATAGTTAAAAGATGATATGGGTTGAGAATCCTTAGTTGCTAAATTACTTATTTGTAATCATGCATTAGAAATATAAGAGTTGTGATAAAATCACTTAAAAGACAAGCAAGTTATGTTGATTGGAGTCTATGGAATAAATCATATGCAAAACCCAGTAACATAGAAGAATAGTAAGATGTGCTAAGCACAAAGTAAAGAGGAACTATGTGTTCTTAGTTAAAGAGTTGTATTGCATTTGTTATGAATTCAGGTTAGCATATTCTAGGGCGTTCTCGTTTAGGGTGTCTAACATGTTTTCGAAGCTAGTTCTTATGTTTTAATAGGAAAAGTATGTTGTGGCATGTAATGCCTCAATTAGTCCTATTAGCATAATATGACTCGATGAGAGACAGTGAGGAGTCCGTAAAGGACTCACTGCGATTTTTATCTCACCCTTTCATTATTGGTTTTCAGATAAGCAGGTACCGGAGGCAGATTAGGCGAAGCTCAAGGCTTATTACTCTTGGTTAGGGTTTATTTTGAAGTTGTAGTTCTATCTACGACCTTGTAGTTATTTAAGATTTATTGTAATTTGATATTCCAAGTTTTGTACACTTTGGTATAAGTTGTAATCTAATTATTAGATTTATGACTTAGGTTCGAAATTTAAGACTTGGATGATTGTAAACAAGTTTTAAATTTTTAATAATTCATGTGCTTTAATGTAATTTATCGTGCTTTCAATTTACGTTGAGGTGCAGACGTTACATACTAGCTATTCCGGTATCAACTGTATCTTTTGAGTGAGCATTTAGCACGGGTGGTCGTGTTCTTGACCCTTTTCGTAGTTCCTTAAATCCCTCCATGGTTGAGGCATTGATTTGCACCCAAAACTGGTTGGGACTTTCTAATAGTAACATATATGGTGAGCCAGAAGCTCCAATGGCTGATGTAGAAGTTGATTCAGGTATGGAAGTCCTATTTGATTTTATTTTATTTTATGTCATTCATAACTATGTGGCTTATAAATTTTTTGTTTTGTTTTGTTTTCTTGGACTGTTACATTGGTCAGTGATTGCAGCAACAGTTTGAAGAAGTGAGTTTCATAAGTGGAATTTTGAAGACAAATTCAAAGACACTGCAGAGATGGTTTTTTTGGTTACATGAGCAGAAATAGTTTGAAGACATGCAGAAATAGTTTGAAGACATAGTCAGTGATTACAGAAATTGTTTAGGAGGCAACTTCTAGGGTGGGAAAGCATGGTGGGTAACACCACCATGCACAACTTCTCTCTACCCTTGGATTAAGAGTACCTCACAGTAATACCATGCACCCTCTCCACCAAATCATTTCTCTTTAGAAAATGATTTTTTTTTGGAAAATAAAATTTGAACATCACTTTTCGCGACACCCATTTCGACAATCGTATATCCGTGCATTTAACAATATTTTTTCAAAATTTTTTTTTTTAAAAAAAAATTCTTCAGAAGAATATTTTTTTCCAAAAAATAATAATTATAAAAGTGGTTAACGCAGTACAAATAAGTGTCCCATATTTTTTTTTGGAAAATGATATTTGAACATCACTTTTCGCCACACCCATTGTGACACCGTATATCCGTACGTGTACGGACAATATTTTTTTTTTCAAATTTTAAAAAAAAAAATTTCAGAAAAATATTTTTTTCTAAAAAATATAATTATAAAAGTGGTTAACAGAGGGACACTTACGGACAATTTTTTTTTTTAAAAAAAAAAAATTCTTCAGAAAGATAACTTTTTTCCAAAAAAAAATAATTATAAAAGTGGTTAACAGAGGCACACATAAAAATAGAGGGGCACTTATTTGTACCGTGTTAACCACTTTTATAAATATTTTTTTTTGGAAAAAAATTATTTTTCTGAAGAAATTTAAAAAAAAAATTGAAAAAAAAAATATTGTCCATACATGTACGTACATACGGTGTCGAAATGGGTGTCGCGAAAAGTGATGTTCAAATTTTATTTTCAAAAAAAAAAATTATTTTTTAAAGAGAAATGATTTGGTGGAGAGGGTGCATGGTATTACTGTGGGGTACTCTTAATCCAAGGGTAGAGAGAAGTTGTGCATGGTGATGTTACCCACCATGCTTTCCCACCCTAGAAGTTGCCTTGTTTAGGAATAGTTTGAAGACATTATGTTTCGTTTTTATTTCACTTGATGATTTTTTTAAGACATTTTGTTTTGTTTTTATTTCACTTGTTTGCTTAATTTTAATGGAAATTGTACTCCAAATTGAGGCTGTATGCTTCCTTTTGTATTTGGAAGTTCAAATTAATGCATTGGTAGTGTTTTTCTTCCCTATTTTTTTTCCATTATTTGCTTTTAATGAAAACACAATCATTTAATATCAAGCCCGGTTACCCGACCCAAACCAACCCATATGAGGTCGAGTTGGGTTGGTTTGGGTTATATGAAAATTTTTTACGAAACCGATCCAACCCAACCCATATTTATTTGATTGGGTTGGGTCTTTAAATGCATCAAACCCACCCAACCCGGCCCATGCCCACCCCTAAATCCCAGTGTTGTTCAAGCGACCTGCTACTAACATATTTTGACACAACACACACAATCACCAAACAATTATAAGTCGTCTACCCTAGGGTTTTCACACATCAGCAATTATTCCTATGGTTGATGGACTAGCGACTCCTATCCTTAGCAGTCGTAGTCGCAACACCCCTCCTAGGGTGTTGGGGCATCAACTCCTAGTAGGGCTTGGGCCACCCTACTCCCTTATTTTACACCTATCCTATTCCTACTATCCATAGTCCCAAAGGAAGCTTGGAAGAAGGTGATTTGTGGGGAGGGGAAGGGCGCTATTTATAGGCGCGGAATAGGTCCATCGCATCGCGATGGTCACAGACACAAACTCCATCGCGTCGCAATTAAGCCACGTGTCAGTGATCAAATAGTTGTGATAACCGACATGCCTCGCGTCGTGACACCCCTCTCTCTAGGGCCCCTCGCATCGCGTTTCAAAAAATATCTAGTCTCTTGGATTCTATGGTTTTCTAGAATGTTCATGGCTTCCTAAGGGTATTTTTGTCTTTTTCCAATCCTTTTTAGTCCATTTTTATCGCATTAGGACTTTCCTAAATATTTCTTTGCCTATTTTATTTTCTCAGAATGTCACAGGCACTCCTATTAACGAAGATATAGGCATTGACAGCCAGACATCATTCCAAAAATTTATTTTCTCCCCAGAACCAATTTGCCAAGTAGTGTTATCCATGATTTGGGAAATGAAATGTCTAATAGAAGACCAAATTGAATAAGATATATGTCTCTTTATTGGATTATTGTTCTTGAAGGCTCGCACTTTAATCAACCTAGCCCATTGAAGATCTGAAGACATTGCCTCCCAGCTAAAATTAAGCGGACCTACTTTATTGATTTCTTTAATAGATCTCAGACCAAGACCTCCCTCCGAGGTTGGCTTGCACACTAATACCTATAATTGATAAGAAACATATATTTGAAGTGAAAGTTAAGGCATACTAGTACTAGTACTTCAAATGGTCTACGGACATTTTCAGTAAATTTGTAACTAATTTGTAGTACGAATTAACTATGAATTGTTGTAAATAGAAAAGAAAGTAGAGAGATAAGACAATAGAAATATAGACTCAAAGATCGGTTCTTCAGGAACCAGGATTTAAAGGTAAGTTCTTCAGGAACTAGCTATAATCTTTGTATTGATAATTTGATCAAGTGTGTACAAGGACAAACCTAATAGCCCTATTTATAGATAATGGGCTACTAGTTATGGACCAAATTAAGGGATATGGTCAAGATATAATGAGATAACAAATTGATATAGTCATCCATCAAATCAACATATTTATAACACTTCCCCTTGGATGACTATACACTATGAACATGCCTCATTAAAACCTTGCTAAGAAAAACCCAGTGGGATAAAAACTTAGCGAAGGAAAAAGAGTACAATATTCATAGTGACATACTTCCCCTCGAAAATACATTATTTATGAACGTCCTTTAAATTGCTTATCGACGAGCTTCTTGAAAATTGAAGTTCACAATGCTTTTGTGAATAAATCTGCTCAGTTGTCATTTGATTGAATCTTTTCATGATGCATTATCTTCTTGAAATGTTGTTGACTTGTCATCTTCTTTCATCAATTTGCATGCTCCTCTAATATACTGAGTCGTGGTTCTCAGTCATATGCATTCACAACTTGCTTAATGAAGAGTCAATATTTTTGAATGATTTGAGGAGATAGTTGTGATATTTTGCTTCACAAAACGTTAAGATATACCTGTTTCTCCACATGTGTAAACATTACCTGATTGCGATTGAGCTTGATGAGGATCAGAAGGAATGAAGAACTTGTTTGACTTCATTCCAATGTCTTCGGGTTGGTGCTGAACAAAATCTGGATAACAAGTTCACCACAAAAACTATATACAATCTTGTGCTATTTGCAACATAAAAAAGTATTACAATAACAACATGATATGGTACTTCAGGACCAAAGTTCTTTGTTGCAAATGCTCGAGCTATAGGCCGAGACAACACCTTATCTTTCAAAACATTTTATTTGAAGATATTTATTTATACCATCTATAGTTTGAAACAACCTCAAGTAATTTCTAGAATATTAATAATCAAAATTCATATCAATCATATTGAACAATGTGAGAAAAAGGAAATAAACAAATTTACCCATAATTGCATCATGTATGTAACTCAAACATTTCTTACCAATATGAAATGTTTAACATTATAAATAAGAGAATATAAACTATCAGTATATATAAATCCAAATAGATGATTTCAATAGTTTTAATCCTTCCGAGATTTTCAATATAGAAACCACTCTCTAGTTAACCATAAGCTGTAATAACACATATTCGTGTCATGAGAGTTCAGACTTCAGGTCCATTAAAAACATCTTTTGCATCTCGAACTATAGGTTCAAAGGCCTCATATTTCCAAATTAAACTGATTACATCAGTCAAAACATTTCAGATGCTTTAGATCCTTCATGGTTATACTTCATGCATATTTATAATTCTTTAGGATTATGCTTTAGCTATCTTCAATCCTTTAGGGATATGCTTCATGCATTTTAAATTTTCAGAAGTATGCTTCAGGCATCTTAAATCCTTCAAGTATATGCTTCATGCATTTTGAATTTTTCAGGGGTATGTTTCAGGCATCTTAAATCCTTCAGGGATTTTCATATATCTGTCATTATCCAATGACCCATATAAGCAAGTTGTCACTATACCCATTTGATGTATGTCAAGTCCTTCAAAGACTGTCAAACTAATAAAAAATCTATAAGTAATTGCACTCATAACAAAATTTGACAACTTCAGGTGTTTGGACTACTGGTCCAAATGCTTTATGTTTAGCTTAACTTGCATTATTTTAATTCACTTTGGCCAATCAATTTAATGTCGACATTTCTATATGATTCGAGCTTCATGCTCATCATGATTAATAATTTCATAATCAATTGCTATTGCATATGCAAAAACATATCAACAACTTCACATCTGCCCCTCATATTTCCAGTGTTTAATGAGATCTCGTAATTTACCGGTACCGAAACCACTTCTGGGGTTACTTGTCTGGAAATATGGAGTTGTTGATTCATATTGCTTTTGACCTCTTCTAGAGTGTCAATGATCTTCTGGATCATCACTTTGAATTCCACCTTTTAGTAATAATATCATTTGCACCAATAGGTCTACAACGCTTCTAGCGTACTTTAAATGCATGGGTTGCCTTACTCGCTAGTTGTCCTGCAGGGACAATTAATCATGCGATAATATCTGCAACTAACACATGTGATTTAGTGACCTTTTGGGTGTTTGTAAAAGTATCTGGTAATTGGTTTGCAATATTTTGCAAATGACTTATTCTTTGAACTTCAAGTTCACATTGATTTGTGCGTATATCCAACATGGATAATGTTTGTGTCTTCCGACAAACTTCTTGTACCTTTATTCTTTTATTTTTTTTCTTCCCCTGATGCAGAAAACTGATTCATCAAATATATAATAATAAAATATATGTCACGATATCACAATATCTAAATATACATGAAATAATACACAATTCAAAAGTGTCGAGGCATATAACCATCCAATAAATTATAAATTATATGATATATAACTGTACTTTTGTTAATCGATGCATGTTATCATTTTATGTATCCAATTATATAACAAATAATTAACATTTGAAAATATTAGAATAGATAAACTAATATTTTGCACTCACATCATGCTTTCAAACACAATATATTCAAATGTTTCAACTCTTGTATATATTTGAATAATATATATTGTTATAACTACTAGTTAAAAAAAATATTCATATAATTTGAATTAACAACCGTAAATGACAATAAATTTTCAAGTGATAATCAATATTAACTTCAAAATATTTGTTTTGCAATACTCTGAAATTTCAACTCGCATATATCTCATATGATAGTTTTGCTAAATAGCAACGTCTTTTATTTCTCAGTTAATTATTTACATAATAATCCAAATATTTCATTTCCAAGAATTAGCACATAAGAGAATATATATCACCCAAAAAATAATAATAACATGCAAACTAATCATAATTGAGCACTAACAGTAATTATCTTGAGTAGAGAAGGACAAAAATAATCACTAGGTAGAAGGATTCTATGATCCTTTAATAAGTGTCCATGTGTATTAATAATACATCGCATCAAAGTTGAACTGGGATGACCAAGACAATCATGTCAAAGCATAAAAGTTATAAGATCTAAGCACTTCTGGTGCATATAATTTGACTCTGTCATCCTTATTTTTGTAAAATATGATCCAATGAAAAATCTTAAAATTTCTCTATTATTTTAAAACAATAGAGATATTCCAAATCTCTTTTTTTTTTTGGTTTCAACATGATATTTATTTCGATGTATATCTTTGAAATTTAGTAGATTTCTTCGGGATCGATCTACTAAAATATAACACATCATCAAGGGATAATTTTTTCGCATTTGAGAATATACCACATGCTCTTCTGGAGCCTTTGATCATATTTGCAATACCAGATACCATATCAACATTAATTTCAGCTAATATTGATTGCATAAAATATTTCTTAACACAATAGTTGTGTAGGTTGTGCCACTGTCCACAAAATATTGGTACAGGACCAAAAAGAGACTTTAGTTCATGCACTGATCGTTTTTAACAGTTATGCGTGGATCCGATATTGGTACTTCGAGACCAATTTCACAATTACTTGAAATTTTGTATTGATACTTCAGGACCAATTTACGATCAATCTATATTTTAAATTACTTGAAATCATGTGTTGGTACTTCGGGACCAATAAAAGACAAAAATGTTTTGTTATTCATTTTCTTTGGTACTTCAGGACCAATCGTGAGGCAAATCTTGCAAACATTGAAGAATAGCACCTTTTTAATCTTAGCATAAAAAAATATGTATACATAAATTCTTACCTTAGAAAGAAGCATACATAAAGATTTCTACACCATTGAAGACTTGATCATGCTTGGTAGCAATTGGCGTGTGTACTACTTGGTTGATGCTACAACTGAGTGTACTCTTCAGTTTTTATTTGGTGCTGAGAAAGGTTATTTCATCGTTTCTTCTAAGGACATAAGATTTCTTGCACTTATACCTGTGTCTTTATGAATTTCAAGCAAACAATTCAACATTTCATTTCATGAATCAACTAATAAAAAATTCTCTCCAATTTTTTTTAATAAAAAATAGACATAACCAAATACATATTATTTGTAAGAACATGATCAAATGCATAATTTTCATAATCAAAATTTGAAAACAACATAAATTTAAAAATATGGATTTCAAATTTAAAATACATAATTACCATATTTGGATTTTGGGTCTAACTCATCCTTACAAAACTGGTTTTTAAAGTGAGGATTGTCTTGGCTTTATAAGCTCTATTTAGGTCTTACCTCTAGCCAATATGAGACTTGGGTTTTTCCCAATATACCCCCTCATGCCCAGCATTATTGGGCCTGGTGCGTGTATATAATACGGTAGGTGGTCCATGGATCTAAGATAGGCTTTGATACCATATTAAACACCATATTTTTTTTAGCAACAAATTTTGAGCAATTAATTAAAGAGTATATTAGAAAAATAATACCTTTATATAGCAACAAAATTTCTAAAATATAATTGAAGATCACATCTTTATATAAAACAAGGATAAAGATTCTGAAAATATATGAATCACAATAACAAGAATTACAATATATCAAATACACAAAGATTCAAATGTATATGGAAACATGTAAACAAATCAACGATAATATCTTTTGCAAAGAACACATATTTTTGCAAATAGTTAGACAAGTTCTTCAAGAAATAGAATTTAACGACTAGTTCTTCAGGAACTATGATTCAAAGGTTAATTATTCGGGAATTAACATGTAAAGATCTCATCTTTAATATGAAAGTAGGCAACGAGATTCAAATATTAGTTCTTCAGGAACTATCATGTAAAGTTACAATCAATAAAGATTTTTTTTTCACTTTTCTTTTGTTTCAAACTGTATTAAGATCAAATCTAATTCTTTTAGAACTTACGTAACGCTAAAATAATCACTATACGTAGTGCTAAAAAAATTGTAAAGTTCTTCAGGAACTTTTCGTAACGCTAAAAAATTATAAAATTCTTCATGAACCAATCTCGTGTTATCAAGTTCTTCAGGAACTTTTCTATCCAATACAAAATTTCATTCATGGTCTAAAAGTCAAGTTCTTCAGGAACTATTCCATAAATTTCCATGTAATGGTGACCAAGAAAACTTATAATTTTGTGCAATCCTACAGGGATGCTTAAATATGAAATTCTTTCAGAATTTTGTCATGATTCTTATACACAATATGATAATCATATACTTAGACAATATAAAAATAAAATTTTCATGAAAAAAACCCAAATAACATGCAATTTTTTTTTTTTATAGAAAAACATGATCTTCCAAAGAGTGTGAGGAAGAAAACAAGTTTTTTTTCAATAAAACCTTTTTAAGCAATCATGCGTATGGTAGAGTCTCGTGCTGATAACGTATTGTAAATAGAAAAGAAAGTAGAGAGATAAGACAATAGAAATATAGACTCAAAAACCGGTTCTTCAGGAACCAGGATTTAAAGGCTAGTTCTTCAGGAACTAGCTATAATCTTTGTATTGATAATTTGATCAAGTGTGTACAAGGACCCTAATAGCCCTAATGGGCTACTAGTTATGGACCAAATTAAGGAATATAGTCAAGATATAATGAGATAACAAATTGATATAGTCATCCATCAAATCAACATATTTATAACATGAATTATTTAGTCATAGATTAACTATGGGTTTATTTTGTCAAGGGGTGCCAGCATAATTTGTAGTAGTACTTGGCTTTGGAAACCCCTGACAAAAACAAAAAGATAATTTTCTGAAAAAACAAACTACGGGTTTATTGGGGATTTTTGCTATAAAATATCATGGTGGATTGTGGCCATCTAAAGTGTTAGACTAGTCTAACCTCCATGTAAATTTAAATCTGCCGTACAAACTTTACTTATATAGTGACTGAGTTTTTATTAAATTAAATTTGGAAATTTGTGTGTGTGTCGGTGTGTGTGCTATTTTAAAATTTTAAAAAAAATTATAAAATAAGGAATGGCATTATTTTTAAAAAAATTAACAATAGGAATGCCAGTCTTGTCAAGAAAAAAAGACTAGATGCACCGTAAAGTTTCTTACACTCATAGCATAATTAAATTCAAAAATAAATATCTTATAGATAAAATTATGTTATTTACTGAGAAATTTGGTTTTGTAGAGTATTTTTATCAAATTTGTCAAACAAATAAATAATTAGTTTTCAATCGATTATGTGATCGACGAGTTACGTGGTAATCTCGTTTTGAAAACAACGGTTTTAATTGTTTAACGGTCAAATACTCGACACGTTTTTAATTTTCAACTTTCTTGGCTGTTAAGCTATTAATTATTGTAATCTTGTGCCAATTTTTTATAAGAATAATTTCAACTAACAAGTGAATTATTGTTGAATTGGCACTAACACTTAAAGTAAGCAAGATTGGCCGTCGAAAGCCAATAACTTGATCAACAGGTAATCAAATGCAAAATTAACTAGAAAATATACAATACAGTGCTATGAATAGGCACTTACAAATTTAAACGTACAAGATAAAATGAATGCAGAAATGTAATGAAAAGCATTTAAATGACTGGAAATCAAAGAAAGCTTTAAAAGAGCATGAATTCAAAGAACATGAATTGACAACACGAAATGTGAATGATAGAAAAGTAAAGAGCATGAAATAAATTACTAGAATTTGAAAGAAATGCAATAAGAAAATTGACTTTGAAAAAAATGATGCAGGAAGTGTGAAACAAATAGAAGTTCGAAAGTAAAGTTCAATAGTAAAGTTTGAATGCAAAAAAGTTTGAATGAAATGCACAATACTGAAGATAAATTTGCAAATAAATCAAATGAGGAACAAGACAATAATGTTAAGTAAAATTGAATTTTATTGTAAATGCTTGAAAGAAAATGGTGGAAGGCATACAATGATCGTTTTCCTTTAATTTGTTTCGCCGTCGAGATGTTAGGAACTTAGATCATGTATCCAACCTTTTTTACATCGTCAGAACTGCTATTTATAGACAAGAAATGTAAAAACTACCTATCATTCGACCAGACACGTGTACGGATACAAGGTCGGTAGTTAATTTTTCTAAAACTACTTAATCTCGACAGTAACACTTCTTGTCGAGTTGTACATGTATTACCTAAAGCCTAAGTCTAACTCAACCTCGTCCACGCTGACATCTCCGACACTTCATTGACTTCGTCGAACAACTGCCAAGTCACTCGGCCTTTCAAACTTGGTTTATTTTTTACGATTTATTCTAGCTTCTTGCACCTTCACTTGTCGAATTCTTGAAGTTCCGTCGAGAAACCCAAATCTGAAATTTGGCACCCAACAAATGCCCCCCAAATTCTGAGTTTTCGACACCGCATGTGAAGAGAACCAGAATTTTTAGTTCTCCACGCGCGACGGTTACTTTTCACATTGTCCCATCACAGGTCTGCATTTCCCACTTCCCTAAAAAATAGGGCCATCATTACTTTTGTAGTAGGCAGTTACATCCCGTCCGCACGTTTGCTTCCCAAGCTTGTTTATAAATAACCCTCAAGACCCATCTTGAAACACTTTTGCTCTTTCTGAACTTCTGAAAAAAACTTCGCAAGTCTTCAATGGCGTCTACATCGAATCCAGCTCAAGGTACCAAAGCGTCTCTAAGGAGAACATGGTGTAATCCTGACGTCGACGCGTCCATTCCATGGCAAAAATCCAAGGTAATGATACCTTTTTTGAATGATCCTTCTTACCTTTTGGACCCTCCTGCTGCTTACTTGGGACCAGTGATGACCTTATCTGGTTTTCCTGAGGATTTTAGGGATTCTTTCCCAAATAAAGAAGGTCAAACTGATATTTTAGCTTCTGCCCCCAATTTGCATATCCATTGCTTTTCTAAGAGCTCTAGGCTCTTCAGAACTCCTCCGCTTAGTATCAATGGATAATCGGTTTGACTTACTAGGGTTGAAGCTAAGAAAGCTGAGACTTGGGAAAAATTAGACATTTATCACCTCATTAAACTATCCCATCATACGTTTAGGTTTGACCCTTCTATGTTAGGAGCTGCCATTTTCTTTTGGAACAAAACCACCAGTAATTTTCATTTCCCCTATGGAATGATGGGTCAAACCCTCTTCGACGTTGCTGCTCTCACTAGCCTCCCACCGAATGGCCATAAGATTCACCTTTTAAGCACACCAAAAAACGTCATTGATGTTTTTAGCGAGGAACCTTTGTCGTTTTTGAAATACATTTCTAGCCAAATGAGAAACACTGAAGAGGTTTTCGACGAAGAACACGTAGCTTTCCTATTCCATTGGCTTTCTGCTTTTGTTCTTTGTAACAAAAACGTCCAAATGTCGAAACTATTACTCGACTTGGCAAACCTTCTTCATGAAGGTAAAAGGTGAGCCCTTGACTCTTTTCTTTTGTCAAACCTCTATTCGAGTATGTCGAGCCTGTACACTATGGTGAAAGGAGGAGAAAGAAAAATTGGAGCTGGAGGCCCAATATGGCTATTACATTGTGGTTGAATGCCACACTTCCAGGTCACACTGTCGACAAAGCTCCAGCAAAACTTGAAATTGATACCTATGGTACCCTGGCCATGTATCGTGCTCCCAAGCCATTCGATAATAAGTTTGATAGTTTCAAGGACTATCTCAACCTCTTCCATTCTCTTTCCCCCAACACCCAAGGCATTCGCTTTCAACCCTTTGTTTGCAGAAAATATGGACCTAAATGGTTCACATCCCCCTTCAACCCAAATGACAAGAGATGCAAAATCATTTGGACTCATTTCCTTGCTCGTCAAGTGTTTCCTGCTGGATTACCTGGCTCGACGGATAATTCTGCCTTTGCTTGTCTACCCAATGCTTCTGCTAACAACATTGGCTTTATGTAATCCATTACTGGTCCATTCCCTCACAAGAAATAAGACATTCTCTTAGATTCCATTGACTCAAGCAAGAGACCATCGGCAGTATAAAGAAAAAGAATTACTTTCGCACGACAGCTGTCAATCTTGTCCCTTTTACCACCACCCTAGGTGTATCTCAAGATTTTGTGGCTTGGTGGGATGAATATTACAAAAAATTCCACCCATCTTTTGAAGATTGTGTGAAAAGATTTGTTGATCCCACTCTGCAGGAACATGACCCTTCAACCAAGACCAAAGGTGAGCACTTGAAGGATATACGTAGCTTTGAAAAATTTTATAAGGTGAAATGGGATCCTAGATATCCTTTTTATATTGTTCGACAGGTAAATAAAATGACTGCCAAATCGAAAGAAAAACACGAGAACAATTGGAGCATTATGGCTCTAAAACATCAGTAGACAACAGGGCAATCACTTGTGAAACCCCCTTGTCCTGAACCAGTACATTTACCTTGTGCAAATTTTGGTTTGGCTGATTCATTTCCAGGTAAACCGACAAGAGCTGGTAACTTCCTTGCGTTAGAACGATTTCAATATCATTCTAATATCGACAGGTAGGGCTGAAAATGAGTTGAGCTGCTCGAATCAAGTCCGAGACTCGACTCGATAATTAGCTCGTTGCACTTGGTTCATGAACCAAATGAGTCGAACTTGAGCTGGAAATTGAGCTCGTTAAATAAATGAGTTGATCTTGAGCTATGCATAGCTCGACTGGTTTGGTTTATAAGCTGGCTCGATATATATATAGTAATAAATAAATAGTAATAGATAAAAAATAAAATAAAAAAACAATAATAATATTTTGGTTTCACGATGGGATGCAAATAGTGAAATTGGGGGTGCCACTAGCAATTTACTATTGGATACCCCAGGCGGAACAGGCCACGCGGCCCAGAGCATCCAGCCCGCCTGAAACCGCAAAGAAAACCCTAATCCCATCCATTCTCCTCATTTCCCCCAAAGCCAGCGCCTCCCTCTACCCTCTCTTCTCTCTCGTTCCCTCTTTTCCCAGCGCCGATTTCATTCTTTGTCCCTCTGATTTCATTTCCTCGTCTCATTCTCTGTTCTTATCAGTTCTCTTTTCTCTCCTTCCCTCATCTTCTTCCATTACCTCCTTCTCATTTTATCTCCATCCATAACCCTAAAATTGCCTCTCCTTCTCTCTCAGCCCCAAACCCGAGCCATACCCTCATCCTCTCATTTTATCTCATCTTTTCTCCAGCAAAAGCCATGTGAGGGAGGAAGAAAAAGGCTTCATGGCCGGTGGTTGAGGTTCGTGGAGGCTAAGGGACCACCTATGGTGGCGGTGAAGAGTCGAATCGGCTACAGAACAACTACTGTTCCCACCACCACCAACTGCTGTTCCCACTCCATTCATCATCGTACCGCCTACTGTTGCAGTAGCGTCGTAAAGTCCACCACAGCCGAAGCCACAAAGTGAGACTGCAACTGGGAGCAAAATGGAACCAGCGGAAGACCCAATGATTGCTGTATTGGAAAGCTACTATTGAACTGAGTTGATTAGTTTGATTTTTAATTGTTGTTGCTTGTTATGCTGATTGGAGTATGGTTTATATTTTTGGGGTAATTTAGTTTTGATCCAGAGTCCAATGTCTTACTTTTGTTTAGTTTTTGTTGATATAAGGGATGTTTCACTGTCATCTTCTTTGCTGGTGGCATATACTTGACACTTGACAGCTTCATCTCTGCTATGATTTTTTTGATTTCTCAATGTCTTGTTTTATTTTTTTTTATAATAAAAAAATTATTTTGACATTTGACTCATGTGATTCGAGCTAACGAGCTGAACCGAGCTGCTCGCGAGTTTGAATCGAGTCGAGTTCGAGCTGAAAAAAATGGTTCATATCGAGTCGAGTCGAGCTACGAGCTGAACAAATTTCTGCCGAGTCGAGTCGAACTGAACCAAGTTCGACTCAACTCGACTGGATTCCAGCCCTATCGACAGGTATGAAAACGAAGAAGTTACTTTCACTGGTCGGTTTGCTTTGCCTTTTGAACAATATGATGAGACTGTCGAGGTCATCTCCCAGTTTCCCCAAGGTAATTAGTTCAATTTGCTTTATTCTCCGGAAGCCTGCCTACTTTATGCTTATTTCTTCATTTTTTTTAGCGTTGCCTCTCAAAGAGTCTCTAAAATACAAGCAAGCAAGTGGTAAAGCTCAAGAGGCTGATGAAGAAGAAAAGGATGATAAAGATGATAAATCCCCTCTTCAATCGAAAGCAACCAAAAAGAAATCTTCCAAGTCTTCTATCAAGAAAATGGATATTGGCAAGAAACTAGTGGCGTCTAAGAAACAACTTACAAGGTCGAAGCGTTCACACAGCTCTTCTTAGCAAGAGTCAACCAAGAAAAAAGTGAAAACAGCTGCCCCTGAAGCTCAATAAAAAAGGAGCAAAATGATTCTGGTTGATTCTCCTTCACGTTATGCACCTCAAACGGTATTTCCTATCTTTGATTCATATAATGCATTTTTTCACATGACCTATCAAACATTAATTCTCAAAACTCTCATTTCTCAGGAATCTCTTGTAGAGAAGTCCGTTTCTGAAAGTTCTGATGGCACTCCAACAGCAGGGTTTGTAATGGTATGCCAAACTTCACCATTGTTTAATTGATGGTCAACTTCGCATTACACAATTCTGTTATCCACATATTTCCATATTGCAGGAAACAAGAGTTGTATCCTCAAAGAAAGCCATTTCTGAAGAATGCACTTCAAAGGACCCCCTTCTGTCAAAGAGGTTGATTCGTTAAGCACTGATAAGGTATGTTATTATTTCATAAAGCATTCGTACTTTATGATTTGTGAACATTGCCTCATCATGTTAACTCAACAGGGCTCACGTGAGCAACCATACGTGGATACTTCTCAGCCCTTGCAAATGATCTTCCCAAACATTGTTCATCCAACCACTAAGGTATGAGACTGCTTTGTCACTTTGTTGGTGTTAGAGCAATAGTTTATAACATGTTACTTTGATTATCTTTTCCATAGGAGGTCACAAAAACTCAACTTGAACAAGAGATCGAAGAACCTTCTGCCATAGACGTTGATGTGGTTACGCCAACCCTCTCGACAGAAAATCCAATTCAGACTTCCTCTCATCAAGCTGATCCCATACCTTCTAAGGAAATAACTTTTGTCTCCCAAGTCACTGAGAAGGTACCTCCCATAGTGATTAGAGCAGAAAGTGTCGACATTGACCTCTTTTTTGATGAACTGACTTTTCCATCTACTCAACCTGCTTCATCGACCAACCCTGTGCCACAAGGCAACAATACTGAAAAGGGCAATGTCGGGGTAGATGAGTGGATTAACTTGCTTTCAGGATCTAGTAGCAGAACTTCTCCTTTACCAGCTCGTTCTTCCACACTTCCTGGAGACAATTTTGCTGAGAAACTTGATGGACTGGTTGAAGAACTGAGAGGTTTCTTCAAATACTCCTTTGATGAGCTCTACCTTAACCAGGAAATCAGAAACAATTTGATTCACACCATCAAAGAAACTCACAATTTTCGCAAACGGCTGCCTCCGATTCGTCGAGGCCACTTCAATGCAATATATGAATTTATTGAAGATTTGACTCCCAAACTGTCTGAACTCGACAACAGCATTCTGCCATACCAACAAGCTCTCAAGGAAAAACATGAGCTTTGAGATAAACTGATGGCTCTTTTCCAAGACAAAGCTATATTGGTCGAAAAAGGTACACCCTATCAAGCCAAAATACCTGAACTGGAACAGACCGTTGCTCGATTGGAAACAGAGTTGGCCACTGCCAAGGCTCAATTGCAAGAAGCAACCAAAGCATCTTGTTCAGAAGAGATTAAGGCACTCGACCAACAAATGTCCAACAACACTGTCGAAGCGCAAGCCATCTTGTCGAAGGTTGCAGGCCTTGAAGTCAATTATGAGAATGCTGAAGCTGCTAAACTTGAATTTGCTGCAACTTTGGAGGACATCAAAAAGACTCCTCTGTAATTTCTTTTTGTTTCTTTGATTAGTGTATGTCGAGAACATTTGTTCGACCATAACTTGTACCTTGTAGCCAAACTGAACTTGATTTGACACTTTATCCATCAATCACTTCACCGTCCAGCTTGCATGTTTTAATTTCAGTTCTGGCCATAAATCACAACTAAAGCCATTGACCAGTCAATTTGACTGTGAAACTTAAAAAATTAACGTAAATTTACGCTATAAATAGGGACTTGCAATCTTGGTTTCCATATTCATAACAGAACATTTGTTTTCCCTTATGCGCAACCATTCTTAGAACTCTGCTCACTTCTGTTTCCAGAATTCTTGAGAAACTTCTACTTCTTTCCACAAATTCCAAACCCAAATCAAGCTCCCCTTCACCTTAAGCCAACATAACTTAGGGAAACCAGTTAAAATGGAAGTCACTTTCACCTCCTTCTTCCCTTTCTTACTTGGTTCTGCTCGTTTCATTTGGGAACCAGGAGACCCCACTTTTTGGAGTTTTTTTGAAGGGCTTTGTTTCAACGGTGAAACAACCACTGGGTTTTGGTAATTTGCCTAATATCTAGCAATGAGTTTTGGTAAGTTGCCTAAGGTGGTTTACCAAACCCATTGAACTATGTGAGCAAGGGAATGGCCTGGGCCATTCTTTCTTTCTGTAGTTTTTCGCTCCTTCACAACTTATTCCAATGTGAAGGTTTGCCAAACTACAAAAGACAAGAGAGAGTATGGCACGTCTAGGCCCATTGTCAAGTGCATTGTGGCACCTGACGACTGTTTCTCTCCTGACTTCAGCTTTTCCTTTGCTCTCATAGAGCTCGACACCCCTCACCGACGCTTCTAAATCTCAACATCACATCCCCCTCGATTTGGGTGTCTTACCTTTGAAGCGGCTCTTGTAGACTTAATTGTCTTGTCACAGAGACTGCTTCTGCTTCCCAAGTTTCCCTCAACTTCCTAAACTCTTCCTCGGCGTGGGTTGAACCTGAACATGATGAAGTTTATACTACTTGACTCATTTTGTAATTTGCCTAAGTTTTAAAGGACTTTACTTTATTTGTACTCTCAGGCTACAAGCCTATTCGACAATGTATTGTATACTGCCAAATGGCCCATTAAGAAAGCAATCCCGTTTATATTTCAAGGTTGTATTTTTACCTTGCACATTGTTGGTTTATATGACTTTAAATATTTGCCATTAATAGACTTAATTCTAAAACCAGAATTAACTTCGACAAGTGCATATGCTTTTCTTGAGAATACTTGAACAACCTTAAATGGTCCTTCCCACTTTCGGGACCACTTCCAAATTCTCGACATTTCTTATCCATTGGAAAAATGACTTTCCACAGTAAGTCACCAACTTTAAAATGTTTATACTTAACTCGACTATCATAGAATTTAGCTATTCTCTCTTTTTGTTGCATCAAGTGTTCTAAAGCAGCAACCCTCTCATCATGGACTTCATTTAATTCATCAAACATTAAGTCCCAATATTGGTCTACTAGTAACTCATCTTGTTTTTGAATTCTCATTGAACCAAAGTTTATTTCAACAGGCAAAACAACACCATGTCCATAAACCAATTTGTAAGGAGTGATACCTGTCGATTCCTTGGGAGAATTTCTGCATGCCCAAAGAACTTGTTCCAAAGTTGAATACCAATTCTTTGGATATCTGCCAATGTGTTTCTTTATCAAACCAATGATAATTTTATCCATGGCTTCGACCTGGCCGTTTGCTTGTGCATAATATGGCATCGAGGTTACCATCTTAATCTTTCTTGATTCAGCATACTCAACAACCTTCTTCCCAACAAACACTGATCCTTGGTCCGTTGTTATTGTTTGTGGTATACCAAATCGACAAACAATGTGATTTTCAATAAAATCCACAATGTCTTGCTGTGTTACTTCTTTTAGGGCTACTGCCTCCACCCATTTAGTAAAATAATCAACCCCAACTAAAATGTATTTGTGACCTTTACAAGAAGTAGGATAAATTTGGCCTATGAGATCTAACGCCCAACCTCTGAAAGGACATGGCTTAATGATGGAATGTAACTCACTAGCAGACACACTTTGTATATGGCCATGTTTTTGACATTCTTCATAGGTTTTTGCAAACATAATGCAATCCTTAACCAATATAGGCCAATATACTCTCTATCTTCTTAATACCCATTTCATTTTTTCATCTGCTTGGTGGGCACGACATATTCCCTCATGAACCTCCGCTAAAGCTAAATAAGCAACTTCTTCACTCAGGCAAGTTTCCAAATTGCCATTGATAGATTTTCTATACAAAGCTCCTGCAAGTACAACAAACTTAGTTAATTTGTACTTAATCTTCCTGTCGACGTCAGCACTTGGATTTCCCAAATACTTTATAATTGGCTTACGCCAATCATTTGTGTTTGACACATTGGAGACAAGAATATCCCTTTCATATAAAGGATACAGTAACTCACGAATTTCAATGAGTTCTGTCATCACCTTTGAAGATAATTTGTATCTTGGAGCCAATTGGGCCAATTCATTAGCTTCTTGATTTAGCTCTCTAGGAATATGCTCCATTTCGACATTGTCAAACTGCTTCATCACTTGCTAGCCACCTGACAGTATTTGACAAGATTATGGCTAACACATTTATATGCTTGAGTTAGCTGCCTAATCACCAATTGTGAATCCCCAAAAACTTTGATAGTGTGTGCCTACATTTCTATCAAAATTTCTAAACCCACAACCAAGGCTTCATACTCAGCCTCATTGTTAGAACAAGCATATTTCAATTCAAACATTAATTTAATTAGTACCCCTAAGGGTGATATTATCAGAATACCAACACCAACACCATTCTTATGTCTTGAGCCATCAAAATACAAATGACAGGGCTTCAAATCAACTAGCCCTGTCAATTCCTTTATTTATAAACATAGATAGTCCGTTAAAAAGTCAGCAATTGTTTGACCTTTAACAGCCTTCATAGGTACATATTGCAAAGAAAATTCAGACAATGCAAGTGTCCATTTTCCAATTCGACCATTCAGAATTGGCTAGGACAACATGTACTTAATTACATTTGTCTTTGACATCAATAAGACATTACAAGGCATCAAGTAATACTTAAGTTTTGTACAAGAAAAATATAATGCTAGACACAACTTTTCTATAACACTATATCTTGTTTCTGGATCATTAAGTACTCGACTAAGGTAGTAAACAGCTCTTTCAACATTGTTCTCATCATCTTGAGCCAGTAAACAACCTATGGTTTCTTCTAATGCAGAAATGTACAACTTCACTGGTCGATGTGGCTCTGCAGGCATCATGACCGGTGGGCTTGTCAAATATTGTTTGATTTGGTCGAAAGCCTCCTGGTGCTGTTGAGTCCATATAAAAGCTTCCTCTGCCTTGAGTTTTACCAAAGGAGCAAAGACTCTTGTTCTTCCTGAGAGATTTGATATAAACCTCCTGAGAAAATTTACCTTTCCTAAAAAGGACTGAAGTTCCTTTTTGGTAATTGGTGGTTTAGCTTCCAACACGACCTTAGCCTTGTTCTTGTCCACTTCAATGCCCTTTTTATGCACTAAAAAACCCAAGAACTTGGCAGTAGAAACCCCAAAACCACACTTCTCAGGATTCATTTTCAAACTGTGCTTTCTCATTTCTTGAAAAGCTCTTCTCAGATGACTCAAATGCTCCTCTTGACTTTTTGACTTGACAATAACATCGTCGATGTAGACTTCCATAAACTTACCTATCATTTCATGAAAAATAGTATCCATGACCCTTTGATAAGTTGCACCAGCATTCTTCAAACCAAAGGGCATCACTATCCACTCATAAGTTCGAATTGAACTTGGACATCTAAAAGCAGTTTTAGGCACATCTTCCTCAGTAATGAAGATCTGGTTGTAACCAGCATGTCCATTCATGAAACTTAGAAGCTCATGACCAGATGCTACATCCACTAGCATATCTGCTATGGGCATAGGATATTCATCCTTAGGAGTAACAACATTAAGATTCCTAAAATCGACGCATACCATCATCTTGCCATTCTTCTTTATGACAGGCACCACATTCGACAACCATTCAACATATCTAGTTGTGCGAATGAATTTAGCTTTCACCAAGCGTTCAACTTCCTCCTTGATTTTCAACACTACTTCAGGAGCAAATCTTCTATTAGCTTGTTTGACAGGCTTACAATCAGGTTTCAAAGGCAACATATGTTCCATAAGATCTCTACTCAAACCTGGTATCTTATGGCAATTCCAAGCGAAGCAATCCTTATACTCAGAAACTAACTCCACGATCTGCTTCTTGAACTGATCTGTCAGTAAAGCACTAACATATATTGGCCTTTTTCCTATCAGCATTGCCCAAATCTATCTCCTCCAAAGGAGCTTCCAACTCAAAACTACTTTTATCCTCAAGCCCCTTTTCAAATCCTAAAGGGTCATCGTCGAACATACAATCAGCCAATACATCTCCTTCTGTGTTTAGCTGTTGGTCGGCCTCCCAGGCCGACAATTGTGTTTGGTGAGGTTCAAGATCCATCATAACTGCTCCATCAAGCAAGCATTTAGAGCCTCTTTGTCAATCACACCACCTTGCATAGAAATGGGTTTCACCTTTGGATCATACATCTTGAAATCCGCATGCATTTGTTGCAAGTAGCATGGGCTATCATCAGCTTCAATGATTTCAATCTCATCATGAGCATTCCAAAGGATCATCTTCTGGTGTACTGTCGAAGGAACTGCTCCAACAGAATGGATCCAATCTCTACCCAACAGGACATCGTAGCTAGACCTTGAAGGAATCACCACAAATAGAGTGGACCTTTCCACTGATCCTACTTGCACATCAAGTATCACTACCCTATCTGTTGGTACAGATCTTCCTCCAAAATCAGTGACTACTATATTGGTTGGCAGTAAATCTGTTTCATCTTTTCCCGGCTTTTTGAACATAGCTCTTGGAATCAAATTCACATATGCTCCTCCATCCACCAATACCCTGTTAGCATGCTTGCCTTCAATCATTGCTTTAATGTGCAATGGTCGAAGATGGTTTTTTTCCTCATTAGTTAGATTGTCAAGCCTAGCAAAGTTATAAAAAATGGTCACCATGTCTTGCTTGACAAATTGCCAACCAATGGGAAAAGCCTCAAATTCCTCTTCATTAGGAACTTCAATAACTAACTCATAATGAGCTTCATACTCTGCTGGCAACACTGAAATCAAGTTTACATTGAGCTTGGTAAACTCTTCTTCAGTAGCTGTCTCTTCATTTTTAAGATGACTTCCCAACCTCATGTTTTCCTTGTCAAAAAGGCAATCCTCAGACTCCAAATCTGGCAGAGTTGTTCCCATTGTCATTACCATTTCATGCAAGTCTTTGTCCAAACTAGTGTCGAGGTCAAACTCTTCGTTCTCATTAAAACCAATTGGGTCATCTGGATCATTCAATGCTTCAATGACCTCTTCCATGGACAAATCTGTTTTGACAACATTTTGTTCCACAGGCTCCATTGGTTCATCTAGCAAATCAGAATCATTAACTATGATTCTCAATTCCTCCATTGACACATCACTGTCAATGTCCTTAACTGGAGCTGCCCGGACATCAAATTTGTCTTGTTCTAAGGCCAATTTCTCGACTTCAATCAAACCCATTGGCCAAGGCTTTTTTTCCTCTCTAGTAGAAGGAACCTTGACAGCCTTGCTATTATGTTTGAAACCTGCCTGAGGTGCTTGTTCTCGTGCTTTGGAAGTCTGGCCCTTCTCATAATTGCTGCCTTTGACATCAACTACCACACTTTTCAGCTTCGGTCCTTGGGCAATGGCACATTTTGTATCCCAACCATGAAACAGTTCTCATGTTGAGACTTTCCTAACTCAGCAGCTTTCATTTTCTGTTTCTGCGCTTTCCTTATCCTCTGTCGAAGACGCTTCTGGCTCTTCGACAATAGAGTTTTCTTCACTTGGTCACCACCAGGATAAGGTACTTTCCCATATTGGTAATCTTCATCCCAAAATGGCACTTGTTGAGGATTACTCCTTCTAGCCTTCACCCTATTCCTCAATTCAGGGCCGCGGGCCTTAGCAGAATTCTTAACCCATTTGTTCACCATCACATTAATAACAGGTTTCCTAGTCCTGTTTGTAACTTGACCATGAAATGCTCCATGGTTGCTTCTTATTGATTCCCATGAGGACTCAACCAACCAACCAACCATTAACTACTCTATTAGGCCTATTAGCAACAGACCTTTGCACTTGGTTCACTGGAATAGGCTTAACATTCCTATTCACGTAACCAGTCTGCATATGCTGGTGAACTCTTGCCTTTTCATTTCTCTTCTTTTTCTGAGTAGCTTTCTCGTCGAAATACTTGTCACAATGTGGGCATAGTTTCAACTGCCCTCTATTGTTCTTTCTCCTTAGAAAATCTTCGACAGTTTTATGAGGCCTGGGGTAAATGTCAAAAGGGTCTTCCACATTCACCATATACTTCTGCTTGGCGCTAATATTCACCATGTTGCAGCTTCTCGCATTTTGGCCGTCGACATTTGATATGCCCTGGCCAAATGGATCAGTATCTACCTTCATGCTAGGCTTTTGCTTATCAGCAAACCTGAGCCTACCTTCTTTGAGAGCTTTTTGAACCATGGTATTTACCATAATTTTGACCATTGAGTCCTCAGGCCCCTTCACTTTATGATCATCTGACAACTTAAGCTGCTTATCTTTTAACAAAATATCAAATATTTTATCAGCTTTAGTTATATCAAATGTATATGTTTTCTTATTCATATAGCTCATCTTTTCCTTTCCCTTTGAAGGCACTAATGCTTGACAAGCGTAAGGTGATCCATCTTTTAATTCAGCAAGGTTTATTTCTTGTTCAACTATAGCCTCATCTTCACTATCTGTTTGATCTTGTTCGACACAATTGATCTTCTCACGTCTAATAAATTTTTTGTTATTTTTCTGATTCTTCTCAGACCTGAGTTGTTCAACTTCTTGAACCTTCTCTCCTAACTGGGCAAGATCAATAATGTGTTAGTTTACCAATTTCTTTCTAATGTGGTAATCCAATCCACTAGCGGCCATTTTAACAATCTCCGCTTCAGGAACAGGTGTAAAACCCCTACTTTTCATCTGTTTGAACCTGGAGATGTAATCATCTATAGACTCATTGTACATACGCTTGACATTGAATAAATCAGTCAAATTAACCCTCAAATAGCCCCTGAAGAATTGATCATGAAATAATCCTTTTAGTTGTGCCAAAAAATGGACTGAATTAGCTCTTAATGTCAAGAACCAAGAAAACGCGTTCTTTGTCAACAAACTTGGAAAGAACCTCATTTTCAGACCTTCCATAGTGGCCAATTCACCCATTTCTATTGTGTATCTAGCAACATGCTCGACAGTAGATTCTCCACTATCTCCAAAAAACTTAGACAATTTGGGGATCTTCATTCCTCTTGGCACTTCAACTTGTTGTACCCATTCAGGAAATGCAGATATGAAATATGGTCTAATAGCTTGACCAATGTTAAAGTTAAGTCTGTTCAGCATTTGCTCGACAGCTTGATTCACATTTTGTTCTATCTGGTTTCCCATGATATTGTGCCTGAGGTTGGCTAAACCTTGATGCACTGGGGGCCCTTGATCTTTATTCCATTGCAATATTTGCACTTGGCCATAAGCCAAATTATTCACGTTCTGACCAAGGTTCTGGTTTAGTTGATTTACTTCATTCTGCACCATTATGGGGTTACCCGCATTTTGTTGAATGCCCTCCATGCCGTGACCTTGAGGTATAACCCCTGGGCCCTGTTGAACATTCTCGTTCACTGGTGCTGCCAAACCTAATGCTTGATTTAGCCTTTCCATTTGTAAAGCCAATGCATTCCATGTTTGGTTAGTAGTTTGCATAAGAGGTGTAATCACTGCACCCATCTCTGAGTGAACATGTTTGTCATCTCATGATTACTATCATCAACTTGTTGTCGAATACTTGCCAACGAGTTTTGTGTCAAACCTCCATTATTCTGGAGTATTTGCCTCGACATGTCCCCTGGTCCTGACCTTTGTCGATTGGTTGTAGTAGTAGTCATATCTACCATCCTTTGAGTGTTGGAAGAATTTCCAAACGGTATAAAAGGCTGGTTAGCATATTGGTTAAATATAGCCGAACCAATAGCAGGAACTATCGAGTTATGTAAATAACCATAAGGCATCCCAAACAAAGGTTGTGTTACATGCACTGTTGGCATAACACTTGAATTTCTCCCACTTCCAAGCGATGCTTGAACTTCTGAAGCATTCTGAACCCCTGGGGGCTCATATACTATAGCGCTTGGAATCGTTTCTCCTTGTGCGTTAGCCATTATCACCCCAGTACCCGCACCAATGGTAGCATTATTCATCATTGGGATATTAACTACCTCAGCGTATGTACTGGTGGTCGAAGCATTCGTATTGCTTGTCGACGCATTCGCATTAGTAACACTTGGAATTGTGGCACTGTTACTTGCACTGCCACTCATATTTCTTTGTCTTGACACGTTAGAAGCAGTAATTTTTTCACTTCTTAGACGCATAAAACCATCGTTTAAAACGAGTTACTCCAAACTCGTCCCACTGGGCGTGCCAATTTGTTTACTGGGAAATTTGGTTTTGTAAAGTATTTCTACCAAATTTGTCAAACAAACAAATAATTAGTTTTCAAGCGATTATGTGATCGACGAGTTACGTGGTAATCTCATTTTGAAAACAACGGTTTTAATTGTTTAACGGTCAAATACTCGACACGTTTTTAGTTTTCAACTTTCTTGGTTGTTAAGCCATTAATCATTATAATCTTATGCCAATTTTTTATAAGAATAATTCCAACTAACAAGTGAATTATTGTTAAAATGGCACTAACACTTAAAGTAAGCAAGATTGGCCGTCGAAAGCTAATAACTTGATCAATAGGTAATCAAACGCAAAGTTAACTAGAAAATGTACAATACAGTGCTATGAATAGGCACTTACAAATTTAAACGTGCAAGATAAAATGAATGCAGAAATGTAATGAAAAGCATTTAAATAACTGGAAATCAAAGAAAGCTTTAAAAGAGCATGAATTCAAAGAACATGAATTGACAACATGAAATGTAAATGACAGAAAAGTAAAGAGCATGAAATAGATTACTGGAATTTGAAAGAAATGCAATAAGAAAATTGACTTTGAAAGAAATGATGCAAAAAGTGTGAAACAAATAGAAGTTCGAAAGTAAAGTTCAACAGTAAAGTTTGAATACAATAAAGTTTGAATGAAATGCACAATACTGAAGATAAATTTGCACATAAATCAAATGAGGAATAAGACAATAATGTTAAGTAAAATTGAATTTTATTGTAAATGCTTTAAAGAAAAGGGTGGATGGCATACATTGATCGTTTTCCTTTAATCTGCTTCGCCGTCGAGATGTTAGGAACTTAGATCATGTATTCAACATTTTTTACATCGTCAGAACTACTATTTATAGACAATAAATGTAAAAATTGTCTATTATCCGACCAGACACGTGTACGGATACAAAGTTGGTAGTTGATTTTACTAAAACTACTTAATCTCGACAGTAACGCTTCCTGTCGAGTTGTACATATATTGCTTAAAGCCTAAGTCTAACTCGACCTCGTCCACGCTGACATCTTCGACACTTCATTGACTTCGTCGAACAACCGTCAAGTCACTCGGCCTTTCAAACTTGGTTTATTTTTTACCATTTATTCTAGCTCCTTGCACCTTCACTTATCAAATTCTTGAAATTCCGTCGAGAAACCCAAATCTAAAATTTGGCACCCAACAGTCCCAAATTTTAAAAAGTATTAAAAGTACCTCAAAATTTTATAGAAACGTATATCGTAATTATGAAAATAAATAAAATAAATAAAAGTGAAATTAAGAAATATAAAATAAATAAGCATGAATTCAATTACAAACAAAATGGTTCAAATACAAACAAAAGGAAACAAACAATTAAATTGACATCTTGACCAGTGCCAATATAAATAAAAAAGAAAATAAACAATTGCAATCGGCTAATTGCTTGTTGCAGGGTAATAAATTCTGGCTCTTGACGCTGTCAAGGTCCCAGGACGATACCATCAATCCAAATTTTCTCTCCCAAAAAAACGACAAGTGGCACTTTGTCACCCATATTAACATCGATCACGTCGAGGGTCAAAATCAAAATGGTTAATTATGGCAAAATATTTCATTCAATCATTTTTTTTAAAATACTCCTTTGTGTTCCCATGTATAAGAGATAAATATATTTTTTAGGTTCATTAAATAACTGATGTATTTGATCTATTATAGACCAGATATATCAGTTATTCAATAAATCTAGAAAGTGCATTTGTCTCTTATATATGAGACCGGAGGTAGTAATATACTAGGTTTTTACACACAAAAAACCAATTCTTTTTGTTCTCTATAAAAAAAATTGAAAAAAGCAATCTACTACTACAAAATTATATTATATATATATATATATACAATTACTCTCTCCATTCCACAATTTTAGTGATTTAAAGTTTTTTATACACATATCAAAGAATTATTTAATTAAAATATATTTTTATTAAAATAATCTCATCAATTGTTGTAAATTCTAATATAATCAATTAAATACTCTCTCCGGTCTTATATATAAAAAACACTTTTGTGAAAAAAAATGTCTCTTATATATAAGACCGGATGGAGTATTTGTGAGTTATGTCGATTTTAAATGTAAAGACAATAAATATATAAAGGGTATAATTGAAAAAAAACGTGAATTATATCTTGAGTATTTTTTTGATACAAAAAGTTTTGATTAGGGCAAGGACCGACCACATGCAAAGCCAGAGCCAATCACCAATCTCATTAAGGATTTATAGTGGAGTTTACGGATTGTCTACCCAATCCAAAGCGCAAGTTCGCATTAGATAGATTATAAAATTTCAGAGAAGCGAGTTTGAACCCAAATCCTAAGTAGTATGAGTAAAGGGATCTTGAGTTTAAATACCCATTATTTTGAAATAAAAAAGGATTGTTAAAACTACATGTTAGGGAACAGTGGGAGTAATAAAAAAAGAAAGTCACACTTATATTTATGATGGGGAGCTTTACATGTGAATGGCACCTCTTCTTTCTAGATAAATACAAAAGCGACTTGATTGGAACCGTTTAAAATGTCTTGCGTCACAGTGAATCGACGTGCGGTTGTTTCCTGACGAGACAATGACGGGAGATAAATCGAGACGGTTTTCCATTACATATCGCGAGATAAAGAAAAAGCGATAAACTGAGGGGGACTTTTTCTTTTCTTTTCTTTGTTTGTTTAGCACTTCTTCTACTTTATCCAAATTAAATAGACGTCTGTCACACGCCAGTATAATTAATTTAATTTTTATGTACTAATGCAAACCCGTTGATGTGAGCAACTGGTGTGTGGGATTCCTACTTGCGCGAGCGCTTGAGAATGCTCACTCGCCTTTTTTGTGAAGTGCGTGCATGTTGTTGCTTTGGCAACTCCAAAGGTCTTTATTATTGTTGTTGTTGAGGAAAAAATCATATTGAATCTAGGTGTTCTCTGCTGGGGTCCATTATTGACATGGTGTTATACTCCATCTTTTGATTCTTCTCTACCGTTTAAGCCATACATCCTTTTCCTAGAATGCATGTTATTCTTCGGAGAATATTAGACTTTCTAATACTACTATAAGCAAGGCGAATTCTATCGTGCGCGACACACTCATATTGTGCAAGGTGAGAGACCAATGTTTGTTGTCTGATAGTCCGGATTCGTAGGATAATATCATGGGCCACTTGCACTTAAATTTTTCTTTATTTTGTCTTCTCTCTCTCACTCTCGATCTTTCTCTGTCGTCCTTATGACACTGTAACACTGCCTCGATCAAAACCACACCGTGAGCGACCTTGACATTGCGGCTTTGCCTACTCCGCAAGTGGTTGAAACATCAGCTGGTTGAAAAGCATTTTCGCGTTCTTCATCTTCTACCTTTTGCCAGTTTAGGAACTTCCAAAAACCTAGATCGAACGACGCCGCCATCGTTTCATGATTTTCGGTAGCTAAAATTTACGCTCTATGTTCCGATTCTCGGGTGGAGATGCTCTGACGACGTATCATTTCGCATTAGTGAAAGCAATTGATCAAGGATACCATCATGGTGGCATTTAGTGCTCACGACTCACGATTGAGAGAGATCTTCAACGGGTGCCCTAAGAGAATTGGTATTTGAGACAAAGCGACAATTGGCAGCCGCTGGTAGCGTGGCTGCGCATGCACAATGCGACAGTCGCATCATGTGATGGCAGTGCACGTTGATGGGGAAGGAGCACCAACGGCTCGAGGAGCAACAATAGAGCTTGGTTCGTGACTGCAGTGGATCAGGAGTTGTGGTGGAATGTGGGGGTTGGATGGAGATCTATGGTGGTGCTCAGTCATGCAGCATGAGAGGTGACAACTCGCAGTGATTTCGAATACTGTAAAGTGAGAGAGAGTATCAAGTGTGTTGATGCCGGAATTGGTAGGTGTTGATCTGCGAGGTGTGAGTTCTCTTCCTCGCCGGGATTGGGCGTTTTCTCCTTGATTCAGAGCCGGGTGGTGAGTACACGCAAAACACTCAAACGCCCCGAGTTAGGCGAGGATTTGGAGGGAAGCGGCGCGGGATGTATTAGGGTTTTAGGGTAAGTCGGCGTCTCGAGCACGGGGAGTGCAACCGCTATATAGTGGAGTTGCTTGGAAGGAAGAAACCTCCGATCCAGATTCTGCGCCGGTAATCCTCCACGATAATTCGGTTGGTGATCTCTTTCACGATATTTGGCGACACAGTGCGGATGAGCTCTTCATGCTACCGAGGCTCGACAAATTGCCTTCGACTGAGACGCGGACCAGGACTTACGGTACAATTTTCAACGGCGATGGCGTCGAGCTAAGGAAGGCGAGCTAATGCAGGTCGGCAAGTGTGTACTAGGACTCGGCTGGGGCAGGTCCATAACCTGACAAGCCCCTAGACTCTTGTCGCGCGAAAGAGGCGGAGGTCTATCGATAATCGCGGGTCGGTATCCAGTCGAGTCACCAAGGTCGAATGTGTCGAAGCTTGTTTGTGCGAGGAGTCACGCTCCACGTCTTTGCACCTTTACTCGGCGTTACGCGCGTGATGGGACTTCGGATGGGGCGTCGCTCGGCGATTCTCTTCCCCGTCGATCATCCGTCGGCCTGAACCGCCTAGAACTATATCGATTTAAAGTAAATGTAGAGCTTCGGATCGGTTATTTCGGTGATCGATTAGAGCCAGCTCGGAGGTCGACGTAACACAAGCCCCAGACTTGTTAAGCAGAAAGTTAAGAAGTCTATATTATTTGTTCTTTTTGACCGATGCATGAGGGTATTGAATGGGAGTGATCCGTTGTTGATTTTGAACCATAAGTCCCAGACTTGCTTGCCGGTGGTCGAGCAACTTTGTGTCGAGTAGTAGGTGGGTTGGACCCATCTAAGCGCTTGAGCTAGCAGTGACCACTTTGCGAGCCCGATATTTTGGAACGCGAGGTTAGTCTTTGTCGTATTGTGTTTGAGCTAAACGTCTTTATCTTGACATGGTGTCTTTGAAACCACAATGGTCTTGTTTAGCTCGACATCGACCTTAAGTAAATTTGCTTTGGAGCTTGTAGGACTTTATCTTGAGCACTGGAATCTCGGGAACCGCGAGGGTCAGCGAGTGAGCTCACCAAGCCTTTATCTTCGACTTGAGTTTAGGACCAAGCCTTTATCTTTGACTTGGGTTTAAGACCACGGGAGTCGGTGCGGCGAGCTCACGAGCCTATCTTGACTTGGGTTTAAGACCACGCGAGGGCTGCGGCGGAGCTCACCAACCTCTATCTTTGACTTGGGTTTAAGACCCGGGGAGGTCGGCTGCAGCGAGCTCACCAAGCCTCTATCGACTTGGGTTTAGGACCCGCGGGGGTCGACTTGGGTTTAAGACCACGCGGGGTCAGTGCGGCGAGCTCACGACCTCTATCTTTGACTTGGGTTTTAGGACCACGGTCGGCTGCGGCGAGCTCACGAGCCTCTATCTTTGACTTGGGTTTTAGGACCCACGGGGTCAGTGCGGATGAGCCCACCAAGCCTTTATCGATTTGGCACGCTCGGTCAAGACCTTGAGCAACCAGAGCCGCTCGATGACTTAGTTAAAACACCCTGAATGCAATATTAAAACACCCTGAATGCAAATGGGGATTGACTTATATTAAATGGGAAGAAGAGAAAGAAGGATGCGCCTCGTTAAAACCTTTCCAAAAAAAACCCGGTGGGAAAAAGGGTTTGCAAAGGAAAAATCGTCATCCGTTTACAATTGTTTAACTAAAGTAGAGCTTGAGGTGCGTGGCATTCCAGGTCCTCCGGTATTGCCTTTAGGATAATTCTTAGCCCATATCGCCGTGTAGGTGTTACGATACGATGCGGTATGGCCGCTTCCCATGTCGGCCCCTAGTTGCCACCGCCTTACATCTTTTACGGCCGGTTCGACTTTCCAGGAGGATCAGGTCTCCTACCTTGAAAGTTCTTGGTGGTTTCTCAGGGTTGTAGTGCTTGGCGGCCACTTTGTTTAGTTGCAAAGTTTTGCACGCGGGCAAGTTCAGAGTTTCTTCCAGGAGATCGAGCTCGACTCTTGCTTCCCTCACGGTGTCGGATGCTGGCGTGTTCTCTTCGGTGATGTGGGCAAGCTCTCGGCACCATGGCCTCCATCCCATCGTTAGCCGGAAAGGTGTTTCATTTGTAGCCCGGGGGGTGGTGTGGTATGCCCGCCGCACCGCGAGTTCATCCGCCCGGTCGCCGCCCTTTGTCTCTCCGGTAAACTTGCGAGGCCGTGAGGATAATCTGTTTGCGGCCTCGACGACCATTGGTTTGTGGATGCTCGGCGGAGCGTGAGCGAGTCGGATTCCTAGACGCTGCGGAAGTCTTTGAGCGTTGTCTTTGGTGAAGCGTGTGCCGTTATCGTGATGATGGTATGGGAGGCCAGGCCGTAGCGTGAGCCAGGCTTTCCGGACAAATTTTTGACCCTCCGGAAGTGATGGTTGCCGGCGAAACGCCTCTATCCACTTGGAGTAGTCTATGGCGACTATGATGAACTTGAGTTGGCGGTCCGAGGAAAGGGGCAGTATGTCAAGCCCAGGTATTGAAAGGCGAGGGCGACCACTCCGTGCGGGACTTAGGTGGAAGATGGTCGTTTAGCGAATCTCTGCGCACTTCGCGCACTTCACCGTGTTCTAGGCAATCCGACCTGGCGTCGGCCCGATGTAGTAACTGCTCGTAGGATTTTAGTGCCCGGTCCTAGTTCGCGGTGGTTCCCATGAAATACCTCATGTAGTTCTCTGCATGGCGTACTCGAATCGACTTTCTCGCGGGTGAGTAGTAGGCTGCGAGAAACCTCTCTGTAAAGTCTGTCTCCGGATTAGAGTGTAGTCTTGTGGGTGTCGTTGGACCTGCGTGATTACACTTTGGTCTTGGGCAATCTCCACTGTTTCAAGTACTCGGCGATGTTCTTCATCCAAGAATCCAGGTGATCAACTGCGTAGTTTCAAATTTGTCGCGATGCTTGGTGCCTCTAAAGTTTGGGGACCGACCAGGTATGGGCGTCCCTCGGTCTTCATACTAGCCGGTTGCGTGGTCGCCTTGTTGTTTTGTTCTCGAGGATGTGCTCGAGTTGGACCTCTTGGGAAGTTCGGACCATGGCGTTGACTTTACGGCGTCTTGGGCAAGTATGTCGTCTCGACAACCTTTGGTACTCGCCCTTGACTTGGTTGATCATCGGTTGGGAGTCGCTCTTGACTCCGGGCGTCTGGGCTCCCAGCTCCATGCGACTTGAGGCAGAGTAATAAAGCCTCATCTTTCGGCTTGGTTGTTGCTAGCTTTGAATAGGAACACGAGTGCACATTGCGTGTTGATTCGGCCGAGGCTTTCAGCGATGATTCTGCTCACGCTTTTGGAATTGGAGGGCGTCCACATATAGCGTCCGATGCTGACACTCGAGGGTCGGTGTTAGCTCTATGATAAAGTCGGCTAAAACTTGTGATTTGATGGGTCCTGCCGGGCTCATGCCGATTTGGGGTCCGGAGAGTTCTCAGGCCGTACCACCGTTAAGCCCTGAGAGTTCGGACCTGCGCCAGGATCCTTTTGATTGGGTAGTCGTTTTGATTACCAGTGTGCGCGAAAGTAAGGCCTCGATCTTCTCGCGGAGTCACTATCGGAGCGCCCGGTTTCTCCCCTTACGGTACCTTAGCTCACCCAGTGGAGGACTTTGCTCACGAAAGTAAGCGCTGGCGCATTGCTCGGCTTCTCTATTCTTATTAAAGGCCGAGCGATCGAGGTGTCGGTGGCGCCCGGGTAGAGGAGGAGGGGGCTCCTTTGGTGGGCCGTGTAAGGACCCGGTGGTGGCCTTGAAACTCCTTGAGCTTTTTGGAAGCCGGTTTCACGATCGTCGGTCCATTGAGGTCGGTTTCACTGGTACCTGAGTAGAAGAGCGATTTGTCGTCGGGCCAGTGCGAACCTGGAAAAGGGCGCGATACGACCAGTCTTTGCACTTCCTTGATAGAGCTCGGGCTGCACATCTCCAACCTTTGCTCGCGCTTGTCGGGGTTGGCCTCAATGCCTCGTGGTGATCATGAACCAGGGTGCCTCAGAGCACCGACGAGCTTCTCGGGGTTTAGCCGATGTCATATTTCCTTATAATGTCAAACACTTCACAGAGGTCGTGGTGTATTGCCTCGAAGCTGGGTTTTGACCACCATATAGATCAATATACACCTCGATCGTCTTCCCGATGCGCGGCGAAGACCTCATCCACCATCCTCACGGTAAGTTGACCCCAGCGTTCTTGAGACCAAAGGGCATAGTGGCGTGTAGAAGTTGGAGGTCTCAGTCATGAAAACGTCATTGTGGTCGGCCGGGTGCATCTTGATCACGATTGTACAGGTCTGGCGTCCATGGAGCTTTGGTACCCCTGACGTCGATCCACGAACATCGATGCTAGGAAGAGGGTATGGATCTTTAGGAGGCGGGACTTTGTTTAGGTCGGTGAAAGTCAGTGCACATCCTCCACTTCTGGTTGCTCTTCTTGACCCGATCTGACGTTGGAAAGCCAAGTTGGGTACTTGATTTCCTTGATAAACCGACTTTCAAAGCTTTGATGTCTTCTCATTTTGCCACTTTTCCCTGAGTCTTCTTTTGCGGCAGCGGCGGCAGTGCTATGGCTAGCTTGTGGCGGACGAGCCACTCGAGAGTGTCAGGGCATGTCCTCACGGGCCCCATGCAAGCAGATCAGCGTTGTCGGCGGGACCTCGATCGGGGACCGCTCGCTCTGTGCGGCGATTGCGTCCCCGGTCGTATGCTCTTTGCGACCTCTTGCCGATCTCTTTGATGTCATCGGCCATCGGCCAGCGAAATCACTCTCCCACCGGGTCGAGCTTCAATCATGCGGTTCGACTTGAGGTGACCTCTTCTCTGTCATCCGCCCGGGCATTTGTTGACCTGCTGCTTGTCTCGCCTCCCTTCACGGTCGGCGTGTATCGTAGCAATCGCCCGCCGGATAGAACTTCATCGCCAAATGAAGGGTGGAACAATGGCGCCGATCCAGGTGATGGCAGTTCTCTGGGAATTATCATATTGTAAGCGGTGTCATGGTGAATCGGCTTCCACCAGGTGAGCTTGATCGTCTTGACCCCCGACGTCGCTTTGAAGGTGAGCAACACGTCGAAGTACCTGTCACTGCGAGCTTTTGCTTTGAAAAACCATTAGCGTGCCTCGATAGGGCACGATAATCGAGCTCGGTAACTTGAGTCGGTCGAGGCTTCTTGTAGATCACGCTGTGCCGAGCCTTGGTCGACGAGTACTCTCTGACGTTAAATCAGCCGAGGTGCCACGGTGATCACCATTAGAGGTAAATCTTGGCATCGATCTATTCACGATAATCCCTCTCGAGAAAGGTTATGGTTGGTAAGGCCTCGATGGCTGACGCTGTTGATGTCGGTGTTGGACGGATCTCGGTGCCTCCTCCCGTTGCTGGGTCGCCCGCTGCAAAACCACTGCAATTAAATTGGTGAGGGGTACCTTACGTCTCGACCGCTACTGCGTTGGCGGCGGGTGACGTCTTTCTACCGCCTCTCAGAAGCGGCGATCGGTTCTTTCTTGCAGGCGAGCAGGATCTTCTCGATTTGTTTCGTTCTCCTGGGGGTTGCCCATCCGCTGTCCACGTGCTTGCTAAATGTCGCTTTCTGTATGAGTTTTTCAATTTTTATCTTCAGCGCTTGACATTCATTGGTGGTGTGCCGAAGTAGATCCGTGGTATTCGCGGTATCTCTGGCGATCCGCGTGATGGGAGCCCTTCCAGGGGGCAAGGTTATGAGGTTGCAGTGTAGGCCTCCTTCAAGACTCGGTCACTACCACGGTCGAGGAGTGAGCGAGTCCTCAGTAGTCTTGCCGCCTCGGCGCTCGTTCCTTATCTGCGCTTCTCAGGCGGATCCCTACTCTTGTCTTGGGTCTGGGTTTCCGCTTTTTTGGCGGCAACCTCTTCCATGTTGATATACCCCAGCTGCTCGTTCAGCTCGTCCAAAGATCTGCGGTCGTGACGAGAAGTCGAAAGAAGGGACCAGGTTTAGTCTTGACATGGCGTGGGCGCCATCGGTCTTGAGATTTCTGATTTGAGCGTTTCGTTGTTGAAACGCTCTATGAAGAACCGGCGTCTCGTCAGATCTCTGTTTGAGTCCAACCAGGCAAGTGGAGTTTTTCAGGAAGAGCTCGGCTCGTGGTGAATCGGCCCGCAATTGCTCGGCGAGTTGCTGAATGAGTGGATGGGCGTTGTGGGAGGTTAGAGAACCACATCATGGCGGTCCCTTCGGTGCGGAAAGTCCGACATTTCAAGCCCTCGGATCGTCGATCGGCGGCATCACCGCAGCGTTGAAAGGAGGTAATGTGCTCGCCGGAGGAGCAAGGTTAGCGTTCGGTCGGTTCTCACCATTGCGGCGCTGCCGGCGTGACCACTCGCCTTGAGCTCTGCGGCTGGATCGTTCGATCCGGGCGAGTCTGGCCATCTCTTCTGGTCGCGGCGTCTCGTGGCCTTGTCTTTCCTCGCGATCGCGGGCTTCGCGATCTGGCGCGCTAACTCCTCGTTTTCATGCGAAGCTCCAGCGAGTGCGGTGGTGGGTGTCCGTTGAGCCGCCGTAAGTGATGACTGCTACGGCGTCTGTGTTCGCCGTGTACTCTGGTGCGCGCCATCAGCTAGGAGTTTCTTGAGGCCTGGGTTAGTTTTACCGGGGCCCTACGGTGGCCTTGATGTTGATGCCCTGGGTGGTAGGTGTTGATCACCGAGGTGAGTTCTCTTCCTCCTCGAGGATTAGGCGTTTTCTCCTTGAGGTCAAGCGGCCGGGTGGTGGTACACGCAAAACACTCAAGCGCCCCGAGTTAGAACCGAGATTTGGAGGGAAGCGCGAGATGTATTAGGGTTTAGAGGTAAGTCCCGGCGTCTCAGGCACAGGGGAGTCTAGCCCTTTATATAGTGGAGTTGCTTGGAAGGAAGGAAACCTCCGATCGGATTTACTGCTTGATAATCCCTCACGATAATTCGGGTTTAGGCGATCTCTTCACGATATTTCGGCGACCTGGTGCGGATGAGCTCGGTTCCTTCTTGCAAGAACTCGACAAATTTGCCTCGACACGAGACGCGGACCAGGACTTACGGTACAATTTTAACGACGATGACGTCGAGCTAAGGAAGGGGCGAGCTAATCTGCACAAGGTCGGCAAGTGTACTAGGACTCGGCTCGGGACCGGTCCATAACAAAGTGAAAGAAAATGAGAATGATATTAGAAATTATCCGATGCTGGAAGTATATCGTAAGATCTGTGTAATTTCAAACATCCAACAATTATTATATGTTATGTCTAAGTTGCTCACGCTAGAATTCGCCTATAAGTTGTATATGTTTAGTTGGAAACATATCACGATATTAGCATTACAAGGAAGTATTATTAATTTTTTTTAAAAAAAATTGTGATATGTTTTAATTTTGAAATAAAATAAAATAAATTGAATTTTATGAACGAAGAAATATCACTAGTGCAAAAACTACCTTTAATCGCGGTTTTTTTGGACTTTTAAAGCCGGTTTTCAATCCGGCGTCAATGCTTCCGACGTTGTAAGTGTAAACATGTAACGCCGGTTTTTAAACCGCGGTTATAAGTAAGTTTTAATCGCGATTTTTAACAAAAACGGCGTTAAATCCTGACGTAAAAGGACCAAAAAAATTGAAAAAACGGAAAAAAATACTTATAACCGCGGTTTTTTAGTGAAAACCGACGCCGTAGGTCACTTTTGACCGCGATTTTATAACAAAACCGGCGCCGTATGTCACTTTGAAAATTTGAAAAAACGAAAAAACAGTTTTATCCGCGGTTTTTCGAAAAACCGGCGCCGTAGGTCACTTTTAACCGCGGTTTTTAACAAAACCGGCGCCGTATGTCACTTTGAAAATATGAAGAAAAAAAGTTATAATCGGTTTTTAGTGAAAACCGACGCCAGAGGTCACTTTTGACCGCGGTTTTATAACAAAACCGCGCCAGTATGTCACTTTGAAAATTTGAAAATGAAAACAGTTTTAACCGCGGTTTTCAAAACCGCGCCAGTAAGTCACTTTTAACCGCGTTTTTAACAAAACCGGCGCCAGTATGTCACTTTGAAAATATGAAAAATTATAACCGCGGTTTTTAGTGAAAACCGACGCCAGAGGTCACTTTTGATCAGCGGTTTTATAACAAAACCGGCGCCAGTATGTCACTTTGAAAATTTGAAAACGAAAAACAGCTTTTAACCGCGGGTTTTCGTAAAACCGGCCAGAGGTCGCTTTTAACCGCGGTTTTTAGGAAAACCCTGTAGGTATAATTTTTTTTTTTATACATTTTTTAAATTTCCTGCACTGGATATAAACAATATCCACACAGATTCACAAACATAATCTGTCAAAAGATTTATCCACACAGATATATACAATATTCACAAATGTAATTCACAAAACATAACTTCCAAAACAAATAAAGGCATTGATCCACAAAGGCATAACGCATGATACATTTATCCACAAAGGCATTGAAGGATGTAAACTATGAAGAGCAATTAAAGGCAAAACAATTATCTAACATAAGCAATAGTACAAAAACAATTCATTCAAATTTTATCGCACCATGTCATTTTTTTTGTATTGCTTTTCTTGTTCGGCGTCTTGGTGGTTCTGGGTTTAGATTTTGCTCCTCAATCTTAGTCACAAAAAAGCGTGCCCAAGTTTTTTGAATCTCAACAATTTCTTCAGGACTGTATGGGTTACAACCATCGAATAACTACAAGTTCAATTCAAAAAAGATCTAATTAACTAACTTCAAATATTGTAAGGTATAAAAAAGATCAATTAACAAGTTAAGAAATGTTTTATTACCAAATCCCATCCAGATGTAATCCTCATTGTGACAATGGACAACATGGTCTTCATGACATAGTAGCCACACGCCCATAAGTGTGAAGAAGATTTCCTTCTTAAACTTGGCTGGGTTTAGATGATGACAAGATTACTAATCAAAAAGAAGAAAAGCCTCCGATAGATCAAGTCAAAGATTCTACAGAGACTTTAATTATGTATTGTCAATTCTCTGTAAGTATGGTTTGTATCTTTGACATATTACAAGCTGTGATTATATAACTTAGATGTGCTCAAACAACTCATTCCTTAAGTTTAAAACTTAATCTAAGTTATTTTCAAAGTTAAGTGTTGAAGCAATCCTTTTGAAATCTCAAGAGAAAACTTTTTTCATTGCAGGAATCGATTACCTCAAAGCTGTAATCGATTACCTAAAGTCTCATTGATGTGGAGGTAATCGGTTACCTAAAAGGTGTAATCGAATTACTGAACTAAATTTTGAATAGCTGATTTTCAGCGTACACATGTAATCGATTACCACAACGACGTAATCGACACATCGCTTCAAAATCAAATTTTCTGAAACGTTATGATTTCAAATGGTGTGTTTTGGTCCATGGAAAGTTGCCAAACGATCACCTTGCTTCGCATTAATAACTGATGTATATATATATACCTTTCTTTTACATCGTAATGCATACAACTTTCATTCTTTCAACCATAAGAGTTCAATATCATTTTACAAGTTCTAAACCTTCAAAACTTTCTTGCCTAGAACTTAGATACTATTTTCATATTCTCAAAAGTTCTTGAGCACTAAGTTGTATAGTTACAAAGTGATATTGATCCGATACGACCATATGCTTTACCATTCTTCACAATTATTAAACTCATCCTTGTGTTGGGTTTTGGTTTGAAAAAGATAGTGGGGTGCTATCTTGTTGTATAGAGATTGTTAGGGAGCCTTGGGTGAGGCTTGCTTGTAACAAGAATTTCTATCATAGTGAATTGCTCTGCAGTGTCGGAAGAACTGGATGTACCCAAGTGGTTAGGGAACCAAGATAAATTCTTGTGTCTCAATCTTCTTCCTTATCCTTTTACTTTTGTTTATCAATCAAACTCCATCTATCTATCCATAAAACAAAAGAACGAAAAATCTCTAAAAGTTACTCGAAAATCGTTCAACCTAATTCACCCCCCCTCTTAGGTTGTATACCAGACTTACATTTGGTATCAGAGCGGGTTAAGGTAACCTGCTCCTTCGATCCATGGCTTCCGCAAGCAACAATCCTACTTTTAGAGATGGTGGCAGTAACAACAAGCCTCCATGTTTCGTTGGAGAACACTATGACTTCTGGAAGATTCGCATGCAATCCTATCTTGAAGCACAAGGAGAAGAAATATGGGATGCTGTAGAGAATGGTCCTTATGTGCCTACAACAGTCATCAACAATGAAGTGCAAGATAAAGTCAAAACCTCATGGACGGATGATGACAAGAAGAGAGTGCTCTACGACAAAAAGGCCAAGAACATTCTACAACAAGATTAGGTATGGATGAATTCTTTCAGTATCTCACATTGTAAATCAAGCTAAAGAGATTTGGGATACTCTAGAAGTAACCCATGAAGGAACAATAGAAGTAAAGAGATCTAAACTGAATACTTTATCACAAGAGTATGAAATGTTTAGAATGCAGCCCGGTGAATCAATACTTGATTTGCAAAAGAGATTCTCTCATTTGACAAATCACTTAATGGCTCTTGGAAAGACCTTTACCAATGATGAGTTGAATCTTAAGATTCTTCGATCATTGACTCGGCAATGGCAACCAAAGGTTACAGCAATTTCTGAGAAGAAAAGTCTGTCAAAAATGACTTCTGCGGCATTATTTGGAAAACTCCAAGAACATGAATTGGAACTTGGAAGATTGGAAGAGACTGAAGTCAAAGAGAAAAAGAACAAAAGCATTGCCTTAAAGGTTGACACCAGAAAACAACATGAAGAAGAAAGCACTGATGAAGATGAGAACATCACCCTCCTGGTAAAAAGGTTTGGAAAATTTCTTAAAAAAGACCAAAATATTAAATTTGATAACAAAAAGAAATTTTTCAAGAAAAGGGATACATCCACTTCAAATCAGAACTTCACATGTTTTGAATGTAGTAAGGAATGACATATGAAAGCAAAATGTCCTAATCTGACAAAGAAGAAGTACTTCAAAGGGAAAAAGGAATTCAAATCCAAAAAGGCCTACATTGCATGGAATGACAATGAAGTAAGTACATCCTCCGATTCAGAAAGTGGAGAATCTGAAGTCAAAGCACTAATGGCATCACATCACTCAGATGATGAACAAGAGGTTAGTTCTTCTATGTCTAATGAAAAACCATCTTATATAGAATTACAGAATGCATTTCATGAGTTACATGAAGAATGTTTGATACTTTCTAGAACAATTTCGAAACAAAAGAAATTAATTTTAGAACTAGAAAGAAGTTCTAATGACACATGTGTGGAGTCGAGAAAATGTCAAAAATTACAGATGTAATAAATGTTTAAGATATGAATCTAAGATTGTTGGTCTAAACCAAGTGATCAAAAGATATGAAAAAGGTCAAATTGGTTTAGAAGAAGTGCTTAGTAGACAAAGGTATTCAAACAACAAACATGGTCTTGGTTTTCAAATTTTCAAACACCAAGTCCTAACAAAACTATATTTGTCAAAGCAAGCACAACTACCAACAACTCGTAATCATCTAAATTGCATATTGGAAACTCTTCTAAAGCAAACTCTAGAAATGAGGTTAAGAATGGTAATCATTCAATTTCTAGAAATGTAAAAAGAGACAAGCCTAGTAGTTCTATCACTAGTCATATTTATAAGAATTGTGATTCTCAGATGTCAAAGGCCATACCCCGATGCTTGCTACATAAGAAACTTTGGAGTTCCTTATGGAGAATTCATATGGGTAAGGAAAGGCATTAACCCATCAGGACCCAAATCACTTTGGGTACCTAACGACATTAAATCTATTTTGTAGAAATGCAACAAAGACCAAAGAACACATGGTATCTTGATAGTGGCTGTTCTAGGCACATGACTGGTGATTGTACAAAGTTGACATCTCTGAAGCTGAAATCTAAAGGATATGTCACATATGGAGATAACAATAGAGGAAAGATTCTTGGGATTGGAAAGATTGGAGCTTCTCCCTTCACAACTATTGATGATGTCCTATATGTCGAAGGTTTGAAGCACAATTTGATTAGCATAAGTCAACTCTGCGATAAAGGATTCAGAGTAAACTTCATCAAAGAAAAATGTATCATTGAAAATGAAGCCTCTCCTGAAGAGAAGTTAGTGGGAAATAGAATCGACAACTCCTATAAGGTATGTCTAGATGATTTATCTTTGAAGATTAAATGTCTAGTGGTAAACAATAATGATGCATGGCTTTGGCACAAAAGAATAGCACATATTCACATGGAACATTTGAATAAGCTTGTCAAACATGATCTTGTTATTGGATTACCCAAAATGAAATTTGTCAAAGATAGATTATGTGACGATGCCAAAAGGGGAAACAAACAAAATCCTCTTTCAAACCAAAGAATGTGGTATCAACTACAAGACCACTTGAGTTGATTCACATGGATCTTTTTGGTCCCTCAAGAACTAGAAGCTTTGGAGGTAATGTTTATGCTTTAGTTATTGTTGATGATTTCTCTAGATATTCTTGGACTCTATTTTTAGCACAAAAAGGTGATGCATTTAAGGCTTTCAAGAAATATGCAAAACAAGTGCAAAATGAAAAATCTAAGAAGATTGTGTCAATTAGAAGTGATCATGGTGGGAGTTCCAAAATGCTCTTTTGAGGAATTCTATGAAGAACATGGTATCACTCACTACTTCTCACCCAAGGACTCCTCAACAAAATGGCGTGGGCGTAAAGAAAGAATCGATCTCTAATTGAACTGGCTAGAACAATGCTCATTGATTCAAGTCTACCAAAGTACTTACAGGCGGATGCAGTACAAATCTTGCTATGTTACAAATCGAGTCAATATAAGGCCGATCTTGAAGAAGACTCCTTATGAACTATATAAAGGAAGAAAGCCAAACATCTCACATCTTCATGTCTTTGGATGCAAATGCTTTGTACTCAACAATGACAAAGACAACCTAGGTAAGTTCGATGAGAAATCTGACGAAGGTATATTTCTTGGCTATTCTCTTTCAAGTAAAGCCTATAGAATTTATAATAAAAGAACCTTAGTTATAAAAGAATCTATGCATGTTTCCTTGATGAAACTAACCCAACTGTAGAGAAAGTTTCTTGTAACGATGATGATGATGATATAATGGAAGCATCTACAAAAGACACTACTAAGGATGTTGAGTCAGAATTACTTAAGGAAGACTCTGTCAAAGAAAAACAAATTAATTCAATCAATCACCAAGACGACAATCTTCAACAAGAGCAGAATCATCCTGATCTACCTCGTGAATGGAGAACTCATCGGGATCATCCTCTTGACAAAGTATTTGGTGATATTGAATCAGGAGTAAAAACAAGATTAAATCTGAAGGAAGCTTGCCAATACATGGCTTTTGTCTCTCAAATAGAACCTTCAAAGATAAATGAAGCTCTTGAAGACGATCAATGGATTCTTGCCATGCAAGAAGAGTTAAACCAATTTGAAAGGAATCAAATTTGGGAACTTGTCCCTAGACCACAAGACAAACACATCATTGGTACAAAATGGGTGTTTAAGAACAAACTTGATGAAAATGGGATAATTATTCGAAATAAGGCAAGGTTGGTTGCTCAAGGCTATAATCAAGAGGAAGGAATTGATTTTGAAGAGACATTCGCTCCTGTTGCAAGGTTAGAAGCTATACGTTTATTACTTGGTTATGCTTGCTCTTTAGATTTTCAATTATTTCAAATGGATGTCAAAAGTGCCTTCTTGAATGGATACATAAATGAGGAAGTTTATGTCAAACAACCTCCTGGGTTTGAAGATTTCAAAAACCCCTCACATGTATTCAAATTGAAGAAAGCTCTGTATGGCTTAAAACAAGCCCCTAGGACTTGGTATGATAGACTTAGTCAATTCTTAAGTGAAAAAGGATTTGAAAAGGGTAAGGTAGATACTACTCTGTTCATCAAGAGAATTAAGGATCACACTCTATTGGTCCAAATTTATGTTGATGACATCATTTTCGGATCAACCAATAAAGATTTGTGTGAAGAGTTCTCAATGGTAATGCAAGGAGAATTTGAAATGTCCATGATGGGAAAGCTGAATTACTTTCTTGGACTTCAAATCAAGCAAACTAAGAATGGTATCTTCCTAAATCAATCAAAATCTGAAAGAACTATTAAAAAGGTTTGACATGGATAATCGCAAAGAGATTGCAACTCCTATGGGATCTGGTACTTATATTGATCAAGATGAGTCGGGTTTATCGGTAGACATCAAGAAATATCGAGGTATGATTGGTTCATTATTATACTTAATCGCGCCGTCCCGACATTATGTTTAGCGTATGTCTCGTGCTCGATTTCAAGTCAATCCAAAAGAATCTCATCTTTCTTACAGAAAGAGGATCATGAAGTATCTAAAAGGGACAACAAATGTTGGCCTATGGTATCCCAAAGGTAGTATCTGTTCTTTAGTTGGCTACTCAGATTCTGATTATGCAGATGCAAACTGATCGAAAAAGTACTAGTGGCACATGCCATATCCTTGGAAATGCTTTGATATCCTGGTTTTGCAAGAAACAAGCAAGTGTTGCTCTCAAAGACCGCCGAAGCGAATATATTGCGGTGGAAGTTGTTGTGCTCAAAGCCTTTGGCTAAAACAACAACTATGTGATTATGGAATCAATCATGGATGCATTCCTTTAAGGTGTGACAATACAAGTGCTATAAATATTTCAAAGAATCCTGTTATGCACTCTCGTACCAAGCATATAGACATTCGACATCATTTTCTACGAGATCATGTTCTAAAAGGAGACGTGGAGATTACATTTGTTGATACTCATGCTCAATTAGCAGACATCTTCACAAAGTCATTAGCCAAAGAACCCTTCTTCAAAATAAGAAGAGAACTTGGCATTTTGGATGAAAAGGATATATGAGACCAACACATTTGGTGACAGGTCTTTCATTTAACCTATATGTTTTTATTGTGTCATTCTAGTGTATGTATGTGTTTTTAATCATAAATCTATGTGATATGTATGTTATACATAGAATAGATACTCATACATTGCATGTTTTATCAATAATTTTTTTTAAAAACAAAAAACAAAAAAAAACAAAAACAATTTTTTTTTTTACCATGTGTAATCGATTACAGTATCAGGGTAATCGATTACATGTTCAAAAAGTTCAGTTTTTCGCACCACTGACCCGACGCGTAATCGGTTACCACTTGGGTGTAATCGATTACATCCGCGAAAATTTGCACCGATGCTTTTTCTGCATAAAATCAGTTTCCAAAATCATTTCTTTCATTCTTGCAATCGGTTACCTCTCATCCTTTCTCAACCACCCACCTTCCAATCCTCATTTCTACCATTGTTGCTCAAATCCTTCACTTCTAATCTATAATCCTCTTCCCATTGGTGGCCCTCTTCTATTTTTTCCCCAAAATTTCGAACCCTAAGTCTACTTTCCACACTATCATCACCATGGAACATTCAAGGAAGTTCAGAAGCAAGAATCCTTCTGTGACTGATGCAAGGAGAGCGAATCCCAATCCTCTGGACTTATCAAGGCTGTTGGCTAACACTGATCAAAGAACTCGCTTCCAACAGTTCATTGGTAGGAAACTCATCACTCCAAAGTATGTGAGTCTTATTGCTTTTGCTAGATTCAATTTTCCTTCATTACTCGAAAGTCAGGAAGTGACACCACTTGCTATTGATTTTGGAAACTATTACCCTGATCTTGTTAGAGTGTTCTATTGCAATTTAGAGGCTAAGGGTAGTGGTCTGGTTTCTTGGGTAAAAGGGGTTCCAATTAAATTATCCTTGAAGCAAATTGGAGAGTTTCTTGATATTCCATTTGAGGGAGAAAGGATTCATACTGATTTCTTATGTGATTGGGAGGAGTATGATAAGAGAGACTTCTATTTATCCATGTGTCGATATGATGAGACTGAAATTGCCCACAAAAGACAACGGTCTGGTGCAGCCTCCTCTGCTAGAAATATTCTCTCTGTAGGACACTTGAACGTTGATGATAGACTTCTTCATTATGTTCTCTGCTATGTCTTAGTACCTAAGGCCTCAAACTACTCTCAAATCAATGATTTTGAAATGCAAATCATGTATGCTATCAAGAATAACAAACCTATCAACTGGGCCTATTTGGTTGTGAATCACATGTTGTCACCGGCAATGAACTACAAGTTTGCCTTATGCTAGACAAATCTCCCGATTGTTGGAGTGCTGCAATATAGACATCAACAATGAGGTTTCTCTGGAAATGACACCTGCTGAAAATGAAATCCATATGGATATCTTACCAAAAATGGGTATAAACTGGGATGCTGCTGAACGAGTCTACAGGCATTGAAGCGATCTGCTACACCCTCCTGCACAAGAAGATGAAGAACCTCAAGATGGTGCGGTCACCAATCAAATGATTTTGGATGAGCTTAGGAGTGTCCATGGTTACATGGCTGAGAGGTTTGATCAACTGTCTGCTCGCATGGACCGCCTTGAAGCTTTTGGAAATGACAATGAGGAGGATGAAGAGTAGCCTGATTTGCTTCATCATGCATGCATCATATTATCATTATGTCATACTTGTTTATGTTGGATTTCTAGTTATGTAATTCTTCCTTTAATTTTTCTCTCGATTTATTTTTTCTTTGGACTTTACTAAGTGGGACCTTTGCAAAGTTTGTATGGATGTTTAATATTAAGTATTTAGTTTGTGTTTGATTGAGCTTGGTCAATATATGCGCTATATTGTATTTATGCTACTTTTTCTTCTTTTTGATGATGTCAAAGGGGAGAAAGCGAGATATTATCTGTATATCTTGTATTTTACTAACTTTTCAGGTTTCCCAACTCCAATACAAAGGGAGATATACAAGACAGGGGAGCTTTTCCGTCGCAAACCGTTAACAAGATTGGTGTTTGTCATCATCAAAAGGGGAGATGGTGAAGAAGATTTCCTTCTTAAACTTGGGTGAGTTTAGATAATGACAAGATTACTAATCAAAAAGAAGAAAAGCCTCCGATAGATCAAGTCAAAGATTCTACAGAGACTTTAATTATGTATTGTCAATTCTCTGTAAGTATGGTTTGTATCTTTGACATATTACAAGCTGTGATTATATAACTTAGATGTGCTCAAACAACTCATTCCTTAAGTTTAAAACTTAATCTAAGTTATTTTCAAAGTTAAGTGTTGAAGCAATCCTTTTGAAATCTCAAGAGAAAACTTTTTTCATTGCAGGAATCGATTACCTCAAAGTCAGAATCGATTACCTAAAGTCTCGATGATGTGGATGTAATCGATTACCTAAAGGTGTAATCGATTACGAACTAAATTTTTGAATAGCTGATTTTCAACGTACACATGTAATCGATTACCACAACGACGTAATCGATTACCACTGCTTCAAAATCAAATTTTCTGAAACGTTATGATTTCAAATGGTGTGTTTTGGTCCCTGGAAAGTTGCCAAACGATCACCTTGCTTCAGACACAATCTGATGTATATATATATACCTTTCTTTTACATCAGAACAGACACAACTTTCATTCTTTCAACCATAAGAGTTCAATATCATTTTACAAGTTCTAAACCTTCAAAACTTTCTTGCCTAGAACTTAGATACTATTTTCATATTCTGAAAAAGTTCTTGAGCACTAAGTTGTATAGTTACAAAGTGATATTGATCTGATACAGCCATATGCTTTACCATTCTTCACAATTATTAAACTCATCCTTGTGTTGGGTTTTGGTTTGAAAAGATAGTGGGGTGCTATCTTGTTGTATAGAGATTGTTAGGGAGCCTTGGGGTGAGGCTTGCTTGTAACAAGAATTTCTATCATAGTGAATTGCTCTGCAGGTGTCAGAAGAACTGGATGTACCCAAATGGTTAGGGGAACCAGTATAAATTCTTGTGTCTCAATCTTCTTCCTTATCCTTTTACTTTTGTTTATCAATCAAACTCCATCTATCTATCCATAAAACAAAAGAACGAAAAATCTCTAAAAGTTACTCGAAAATCGTTCAACCTAATTCACCCCCCTCTTAGGTTGTATACCAGACTTACAATGAGTTGTCTTGGTGAGGCCCCTACAAATGACAATATAAATTACTACAAATTATGTATACACATAACTAATACGCCTTTTAATACGTAAATATCATATAAAGACAACCTACTTACCATGAGTATGTTCCAATTAGGCTTCTTTTCTTGTCCCAGACCTTTTTTACTATTATAATCCACCATAGCTCTGATAAAATAATATAAGTTATATATATAAGATAAATACATATATGACATCACAAGTATGACAACTAAATTAAAAGTTTACCCCTCAAGGACACACTTAATCTGTAGGCTTGGCCTTTGATGAAGTGAGCATATCCAGACAATGAGATTATGTTTAGGACAAATGACAATCAACTGCCAATGATTGCTAGATAACAACAATAAATGTATATTAGAAACACATAAAGAAAAACGTATGCTATGAATAAAAGTGTACTCACTTGTGCACGTGCGGTCCTAAGAAAACATCTTTGTCTCTTTGAATTAGCTTATCCAAAGATGTAAGCTTGAACAGAGTCATTAAATTTGTTTTGGGTTGGGCTTGACAACCATCAACGTTGGATCCAAGAATCCATATACATCAGCGATGTTGTTACGAATACATATACGATGCAGATACCTAGGAGTTGAAACAAAATAATGTTAATTATATATAATTGATACAAAGGAGTTAAAAATATACAAATATGTTAATTAATACTTACGAGGACCATAATTGCAAGTGTTGATTGGCAAGCGAAGTCATCACCGAAGCGGCAGTCCGTTAAGTCCTTCGCGAAAATGTAAAATTGGAAGATCATCATCCTCTAAGGTAATCCCAACTTGTCCATTGGGAAGATCAAAAGCCATGTGACCAATGCGTCTTAAAATGTCATCGTTAGGATCCTCCTCATTTTACGCGAACAACTATCCTTAGTCTTTGGCATCTTGCGATGGCTTTAGGAGAAGGCACTATATTCTGAGTTAGTTGGGCTTCCACATCTGACTTGAACTGGGATTTGTAAGCTTCAAACTTAGCTTCAAACATTTGACTAAGGTCCTGCAGGATATGATGTCTCATGGCATCCACGTCCACTTGCTTTGACTGACTGCGTGAAATTCCTCTGAAGTATTTCTTAAAGCCCACACCTCGACCAGCAGTGCGGACACGACCATAATGCTCGGGTGTTCCAAGGGCAGTAGTCAAGATATCTTGACGTTCAGTTGGAATAAAAGTACCCTGAGATTCATCTTCAACCAATGACTCCTACAACCAAATTCAATCACAGAAGTAGTTGATCAGTCGACCTAAATTGGTTACAAATCACATAATATTAAATAAGACAGATACACTTACAATTTTAGAAGCAATCGAGGCCCACGACATCGGATGTATAAGATCCTGATGGTTTTGTTCGAGCCATAGCCCATAGCTCATACCGGTTTGGTTTTGGAGGGGATTCCAAGGCTTCATCTCCAGCCTCTTCCTGCAAGGCTTTCTTTTTGTGTGCTATTATATTCTTCTCAAGTCTATCATAACCCCCACGAGACAATAGGTGGGGGTAGATATTCTTTGCAAAGATTTGTCTTTCCCTTTTCTCTTTTTACATTACAAATAACGTAACACACCACAAAATAAAATAAGTAAAAATTATATTAGCCAAGTTAAAAACATAATTCAAACTAACCGTAAACGCTTCTTCCGCGGCTCCTAACAAACTCATTCCATATGTCCTCTGAAAGGAAATTATACTTGACAAGGATTTGTGCAACCATTTTTGTCTCCTTTCCCAAATATAAATGTCTGGAGAGTTTAGACTTAAAGTCCTTCCAACCCTCACCCGCATAGGACAACCATCGGTCCCTAAACTTTTTATGAAGGGGAACATCAAATTTATCCTACAATACATAACAAAATGGTGGTGTTAGTAAATACATACACACAAGGATCAATAAAGCTAAATACAAATATGTATACAAATAGAGATAAAGGTCAATACCATGACATCTTCCCATATCATATCTTTGGTTTTTTCAGGGACATCTCTCCATTTAGGTATCAGAATGGAGGTCTTGCTTCGTGCAATGTACGACAAATAAGTGCAGAAGCTAGCTGCATTATCACCATAAGGTCGCCCAGTATCTGGATCAAATTCAATAGAAAACTTCTGACCAGGAAGAAGTCTATTTTTCAATTGTGATGTAGTGGTAACACCTCTAGTCCTTTTTTGGGGACTCGATGTGGATGGATCGACCATATATGATGCCTGTTTAAACAAACAAACAAACAACTGTGAGAAACAATGTGAGATAATCTAACAAACATGTATCAATATATATAATTATAACGGATAATCTAATGTATATTAATTGTGGATAATCTAACAAACATGTAGTCACCTATAAAATTCTTTGGCAGTTAAGTTTGAATGTCCTCCAATATCCCTTCTTGATGATCATCACGAGTGGCATATACATCGTCTACTTCATTTTCATCATCGAAGATGGGTCTTTGTGTTGAGAAAGAAGGGGTGTCATTGATATCTAGTGTTAAATCTTGATTTTCATCACTCTCATGCATACTTCTTCTTTGGAGAACCACAGACCACCTTTTGTTAGAAGGATCCTTGACATAAAACACTTGTTTTGCATGAATTGCCATGATGAAAGGCTCATCCTTATAACATACCTTATCAAGATCCACCATTGTAAAACCTAATACATCGGTTTGTACACCACCGTTACTGTTAACCCACTTACATTTAAAAACAAGCACTTTGAATTTATTATAATCGATCTCCCAAATCTCTTCAATGACCCCAAAGTAGGCTATGGATGCCAGAACGGGGTTTTTATCCTTTGAACTAGAGAAATGCATAGAAGAAGCCATAACCATAACTTATTTGTTTTGTACGGTGCTCTTGGCTTCGTGTGACTTTGTATAAAAAGAAAATTTGTTGATATCGTATCCTCTCCACGTCAAGACATTAAATTTAGGATCATGTGCTAGCCATGTTAATGTCTCAGAAGCAGTATCATCACTCAAAACCTGTTCTTTAAACCAAGGTATGAATGTCTTGTTATGCTCCTTCAACACCCAATTTTCATTCATTCGAGGATTTTTGGCCTTGACATGATTTTTGTGAGCAGACAAGTAAGGTTCAACTTCATCAATATTATTCAATATATACGAATGTGCTTACAACACTTCCGCTCGACCCATGCTCTTAATTTTTAGACCTAGTGTGCCCTTACCTTCACATCTTCCCTCATGACGAGACTTGGGAAACCCTACAGGTGCCGCTTCTGACAAATAATCTGAACAAAACTCAATGGCTTCTTCTGTTACGTTCCTTTCAATAATAAATGCTTCGGGACGATATAGATTCTTCACATACCCTTTCAATATTTTCATGTATCGCTCAATAGGGTACATCCACCTTAAATAAACCGGGCCACATACTCTAATCTCTCTGATTACATGAACAATTAAATGAACCATGATGTCAAAAAATGACGGAGGAAAGAACATCTCCAACTGACACAAAACGATAACAGCCTCATTTTCCAACTCGTCCAATTTCTGAGGGTCAATAGCTTTGCTACATACTGCATTGAAAAATAAACACAATCTTATTATGGCATGTCGAACATTTTTTGGCAAGATGCCACGAATAGCCACTGGTAGTAATTGTTGCATCAAGACGTGTGATCATGAGATTTTAAGCCAACTAATTTGAGATCATCATTGATACAAGACTCTTTATATTTGAAGAGTAACCTGTGGCACTTTCACACCACGTAGACACTCATAAAACCTTTTTCTCTTCCTTTGACAATGTATGACAAGCTGGTGGCAAATATGTCTTGTTACCTCTTGGCTGAGGAGCTAACTCCTCTCTTATACCCATGGCAACAAGGTCTAGACGAGCATTCACTCCATCCTTTGTCTTGCCCTGAATATTGAGAAGCGTGCCGATTACACTATCACACACATTTTTCTCCACATGCATCACATCAATACAGTGTCTTACATCAAGACTTGACCAGTATGGAAGATCAAAGAACACTGACCTTTTCTTCCATATGTTTTTCACAGAAGAATGTTTTTTCCTCTTGTTTTTCCCGTACTTAACATTGATGGAGTTCACCCGTTGATAAACTTCTTCGGTTACAGCTTTCGGCGCACTTTCGTTCTCTTGACATCCATTAAAAGCCTTTTTCAACCTGCGATACGGGTGATCACGTCTCAAAAATCTTCTATGCCCAAGGTAACAAGTCTTCCTCCCATTTTTCAGTTGAAAGAAACATGTGCCATCTTCACAAATAGGGCATGCTTTATGCCCCTTAACACTATACCCGGACAAGTTCCCATATGCTGGAAAGTCGTTGATGGTGCAAAACAACATGGCACACAACTTGAAATCTTCACCTAAAAACCTATCAAAGACATCAATGCCTTCTGCCCACAATATTCTCAAGTCATCAATCAAGGGTTTTAGATAAACATCTATGTCATTTCCCGGTTGTTTTGGATCGGAAATCATCATAGATAGCATAACGTACTTGCGCTTCATGCACAACCAAGGAGACAGGTTGTAAATTACTAAGAGAACAGGCCATGAACTATGGATGCTACTTAAGTTACCATATGGATTCATTCCATCTGTAGCAAGTCCAAGCCTAAGGTTTCTTGGCTCATTGCCGAACTCCGGAAACAATGAATCAACTCTCTTCCATTGCAAAGAATCGGCCGGATGGCGAAGCTTTCCATCACATTTCCTATCATCTGCATGCCATCTAAGGTTCTTTGCATCATTTATATTGGCGAACAGTCGCTTAAACCTTGGAATAATTGGAAGATACCATAACACCTTCGCAGGAGGACCTTTTTTGCTCAGATCATCACAACCATCATCCCTGTCCTTCTTTTTGTAGCGTGGTGTATTACACTCGGGACACTCTTCTTTGTCTTCATGCTCTTTCCAGTACAATATGCAATCCTTCGGGCATGCGTGTATTTTCTTATACTCCACACCCATCGGACATAATATCTTCTTCGCTTCATAATTACTTTTCGGCAATGTGTTCTCTATCGGAAGCATGTCATTCAACGCTTTAAGCAATTCAAGAAAGCTCTTGTCAGTCCACCCATTTATCGCCTTGATTGAACAATTTCAAAGATAGCCGACAACCGTGTGAAATTTTTGCGATCAGGATCTGAGGTTCTTCCTTGTCGCTACATAGAGTTTCATACACATGTGCCGCTGAAAAGCCTCTGGTCCAATATCACGAATCATGTCCTCTAGTCGATCGTCCATATCTACATCAACTTCCTCTCTTGTGGACACACTTGGCTTGTTTAACACTTCACCATGCCAGGTCCATGTCGTATATCTTTGCCAAATCCCAAAAGTATGAAGATGATTCCGTATCTCCTCAACATTTAGTTTTGGTCCATTCAAACACTTAACACAAGGACAATAGAAAGTTGTTTGATTAGGAAAATTTGCTTGGGAAAATTGTAAGAACTCTTCGACCCCGCTCTTATACTCATCACCTAACGATATTTTTGCATCCAACTACGATCCATAACTGTGTTCCGAAATAATATACACACACTTTTAAATGCTTAGATATTTAACTAATATTGACATGTTTGTATATAGTGTGCTATTCACAAACTCATCCACATCAATTAATTGTTCATCATTCTGAAACTTAATTAACAAAACTCACCCCAAAACCAAACCCATCATCAATAGAACCCCACAACCCACCAAGCCAAACCCAAAAAAGCTTTTCAAAAGAAGATCAGAACCAACCGGCAAAGAAAAGCAAAAGCAGAGATTATAGGAAAAACCCACATACCTAATCAACAGAAGAACAACCCCATGATGGAAAAATCAGTGAGAACGATTCAGCGGTGACGAAGCAAAAAGCAGCAGCGAAGTCAGGGATTCGATGCGAATCCGCGCAGCAGTGCGGAGTGTCGCGACCTCACGGCGGAAAAGCGAGTGACCGCCTTCAAGGCTGGAGACCGCGGCGAAGGAAGAAGCGGCGGCGGAGGAGAGCGAGGCCAAGCAAGGTGCGGCGTCGGTGGGAGAAAGACCACGAAGCAAGAGGTTCTTTCTCCTCCCTTGATGCGATCTCGTAAACCGAGAAAGGTGAGAGGAAAACAGATTTGTTTTGGTGCGAGAGGAAAGGGGCGGCGTAGAGGAGAGGCGAGCAGCGTGAGGGAGACGGCGGTGCAGGAGAGGGGACGAGAGAGGGAGGCAACGGCACGAGGAGAGGGACGGTCACGGCGAGAATGGCGGACGGTTCGCGAGCGAGAGAGAGGTGACAGCGCGAATGAAAAGAGGGAGTGAGAGATTAATAGATATGGAGGGAAATTAATTTTTTAAGAAAGGATACGACCGCGGTTTTTAGCTAAAAATCGGCGCCATATGTAGAGATACAACCGCGGTTTTAAATTAAAACCGCGGTCGTATGTGACGCGAGACATATGGCGCCGGTTTTACCCTAAAACCGGCGCCATAGGTCTCACAATTTTTTAACACTGGGTTAAACATATGGCGCCGGTTTTAGGGTAAAACCGGCGCCATATGTCTCGTGTTACATACGACCGTGGTTTTAACTTAAAACCGGCGCCATAGGTGTTGGAGATACGACCGCGGTTTTACCCTAAAACCGGCGCCATAGGTATCGCTTTACATACGACCGCGATTTTTACTTAAAACCGGCGCCATAAGTCTCACAATTTTTTTAAACATATGGCGCCGGTTTTAGGGTAAAACCGGCGCCATATGTCTCGCGTTACATACGACCGCGGTTTTACCCTAAAACCGGCACCATAGATCTCACAATTTCATCATTTAATTTCAAAAATGCCACCGCGTTATATGTTACGTCGGTTATCCCCAAAACCGGCGTTATAAATATATATTTTAGGTGTATTTCGCACTAGTGTATATAGATGCAATAAAACTTATATTTTTTTAAGTTAATTCCTCTAACTCAATTTGAATTAGTTAAAAAACAATATAATTTAAATATTAAGTGTCTAAGAAGTTAGAACATAAATAATTAAGATAATTTTTCCTCTTCGTAAATTTCCACTAATAAAGAAAATACTTCAAGCAATATGTATAGAATTTTTCTGCAAAATACATTTTTATTTTATTTTATGTACTACCTTCAGTCCTGTTTATAAGAAACAAAAAGTTAACTTTTTTTGGTTTCTATTTATTTATAAGAAACATATATTCATTTTTAGTTGTATTAAATGTTAATTTTCTTAGATAAACTTATTTTATTAGGCATATTAATGATACTCACCCCATGCAACTGGAGTAATTTTTTGCATGAGGATAGGGGGTGGAAATAGGCTGGACCGAACTAGGCTTTATAAGGCCCAAGCCTGACCTAATTGAAAAATTCAAGGCCCACGCCTGACCTGTTACCTGTCATAGGCTTTTTTTTTAGGTTTGGTCTGGCATTTTTAAAAGCCTGGTATGACCTGTTAGCCTACTTAAAAGTCTATTTGATATTAACGTCTTTGAATAAATCACCTTACCGATCTTTAAATAGACTAACGGGCTAATAGGCTAATGAGATTAAGTTCTATTTATAATAAACTATAAAAAAAATTAAAATCACTGCTACTAAGAGACATATGACGTAGGAGTAGAAATATATAAGACGAGCTGAGTTTTATAAGGTCTGATTCTGATTTATTTGTATGATATAAATCTTTTTTAAGGTCTAGCCTGACTTTTTAGAGAATCTAACTTTATATCATAGCCTATTTAAATTCTATTTTGCAATAAAATCTTTAAATATTTCAAAAATTATGTAAGCCAATATGCTTAAATTATCGAAAATGTCAACAAGTATATGATTTAAGACAATATACAAAATCTAATATAATAATAATAGTAATATAAAATTATTATTTATATTTACTTAAATAGGCCGGCCTGTTAGGCCTAAAAGGCTTTTTGGGTGGCCCGAAGCCTGACCTTTTTAGCTTTTCAAAATGCCTTGGCCTTGTCTATTTAAAACAAAGGCTGGTCTGACTTGGGCCTGACGTATGCTAGGCCGTAGGCCCTTGTCGGGCGGCCTGATCTATTCTTATCCCTATACGAGGGGCACAAAAAACACCATATTCAACCATTTAATACCATGGATATTTTTTAAATAATATTTAAATTTAAATGACTTAAATCATTTTCCTTAATTGGTCATATATTTCTTATAAAAAAGACTAGAGGTAATACATTTTAAAATCAAACGCTACTACAATATGTAAAAGAAAAATGTTAATTGGACACAAATATTTGACAACAATACTGGACATTGTATATACTGTAGCAAAATACGTATGTCTGTATGGTACGGATATGTATGGAACCGTACGGACATCGGTACAGACAATTTTTTTTTACTTTTTTTAATATTTTTTTAACTGGTTAACATAGCTTTAGCATTAACCAGATAATGAATAGCATTAACCAGATATTTGAACTTGATTAACCAGTTAAGAAAAAGTTTCAGAATTTGACATTAACCAGATAGTGAATAGCATTAACCAGATATGTGAACTTGATTAACCAGATAAGAAAATGGGATGTCCAAAGTTTCAAGATTTGGTATTAACCAGTTAATGAATAGCATTAACCAGATATGTGAACATGATTAACCAGATAAGAAAATGAGATGTTCAAAAGTTTTAGGATTTTGCATTCACCAGATAATGAATAGCATTAACCAGATATGTAAACTTGATTAACCAGATAAAAAAATTTATAATATTTTTCTAAAAAATTTATTTTAAAAAAATAATTTTTTCAAAAAAAAAAGGATTACGGACACGTGGTTCGTACAATAGACTTGATGTGGGATATTGTTGTGACTGGCGTGATGTAAAATTCAATTACTTTTAGACTCAGCATATTAAAAAGCGTCATGTCTGAACAAAATAAATAAAATATACCATCAAAATAGACGTTTTAATTTATGTTGCCATGACTTATTCTCTATTTCCCAAGAGCTGTGCTAAGTTGACAACAAAATTGTCGACATCGAGGTCGACACCGTACACATCGTGAGAAGGCCGAATTTCGAGAGCTGTGTCGAGGTTGAGAAAAAAATAAAAAAGGCCAAAACTGTATGAAAATATAGTGTGGGTGTCAAAAAAAAGTTGTCAAAATATCATTTTTGATTTCGTAAAGCCAATAAACTAGTTTATAATTTTTTATATTTTCTCTCAATTTTACCTTTCTATAATATTTTTGAAAAAAATTAACCACTCTCTAAACATTTGCCTCATTACTATGCGTGAATATTGCGAATGGAATATTCCTCTTACGTTAATTGTTGGTGTTGGGACTTTTAGTCCCACATCGAGTAAAATAGTAAAGAGGAGTGAACCTCTTTGTTATAAAAGGAGGCTTGGGCCTTGGTTTTAAGACATCATTCAAAAGCTTGTCTATCAACTTTTGTCTCTAGATAAATTCCTCTCTTTGTTTTAGAATTTAATAGAATTCTTAGTATGCTCTGTGGTTGCAGTTTGGGCTGAACCTCCACATCAGAAAAAGAATTTATTAGGAATATTTCTTGTAAAAGGAGAGGTGTGAGAAGTAAGTTTTGCTAGTGGGGAAGCTTTGTGGGTGTGCGAGTGCAGAGAAAATTGTGTAGTTGTAATATTTTTCTACATAGTGGATTTTTCTCTGGTCTTTGGTGGTTTTTCTCCTGGTTTGGGAGTTTTCCACGTTAAATTCTTGTGTTGTTATTATTTCTCTATTTTGTTTTCCAATTTTCATAAGTGCGGTTTAGGAAGAGAATTTGAGCAGTCAAATTCCCAACAAGTGGTATCAAAGCACGAGTTACGCCAAAGAGGATGTCGGAAGCGAGTTTCAAATGCGATGCAATGATTTGATGTAGAGAAATTTGACGGAAAGATCAAGTTTGGCTTGTGGCAAATACAAGTCAAGGATGTGTTGATTCAGTCTGGTTTACACAAGGCTTTGAAGGGCAGGGTTACTCCTGAAAGTAGCGGAGATACTGATAATGAGGCTAACATTATCTCCGATCTTGATGTCTTTTAAAAGAAGGACATGTATATCCTTATGGCATGGGTCCCAAAGTTGCCATGATAAAGGATATTAAATGTTAGCACATTTTGCACACGGGCATTGGTTGACATTGATGCAGGGTGTGTGGTGAAATTTATGTCGATGGCTGATTAACATCCATGAGAGTCAAATATGGGAGTTGCACCATAGTTTTTTTCAGCAAGGTTATATTTCGACATGTTCCGACGTTAAATGCTTGGGATGGCTAGTTCTGAGTGATTATGCTTTTATGGTGGAGCATGACTGCGTTGCGATGATAAGCGAAAAGCTATGAGAATCTTCATCAAGGTGGAGCGTTGTGGGACCACAAAGTCACAAGGTGGAGATTGTTGGTGTTGGGACTTTTAGTCCCACATCGAGTAAAATAGTAAAGAGGAGTGAACCTCTTTGTTATAAAAGGAGGCTTGGGCCTTGGTTTTAAGACATCATTCAAAAGCTTGTCTATCAACTTTTGTCTCTAGATAAATTCCTCTCTTTGTTTTAGAATTTAATAGAATTCTTAGTATGCTCTGTGGTTGCAGTTTGAAATTTGAACCTCCACATCGAGAAAAGAATTTATTAGGAATATTTCTTGTAAAAGGAGAGGTGTGAGAAGTAAGTTTTGCTAGTGGGGAAGCTTTGTGGGTGTGCAGGGGTGCAGAGAGAAAATTGTGTAGTTGTAATATTTTTCTACATAGTGGAGTTTTCTCTGGTCTTTGGTGGTTTTTCTCCTGGTTTGGGAGTTTTCCACGTTAAATTCTTGTGTTGTTATTATTTCTCTATTTTGTTTTTCCAATTTTCATAAGTGCAGTTTCTGGGGAAGAGAATTTGAAGAGTCAAATTCCCAACATTAATAACCCTTTTGTTTATATATTTTTTGTAAGTGTAATTACACTTATATACCACCCTAATTTATGAAATTAAGTATTTTACTCTTTTTGAAAAAAATTAACCACTCCCTAAACATTTGCCTCATTACTATGCGTGAATATTGCGAATGGAATATTCCTCTTACGTTAATAACCCTTTTGTTTATATATTTTTTGTAAGTGTAATTACACTTATATACCACCCTAATTTATGAAATTAAGTATTTTACTCTCTTATTTAACCTCATTTATTGTAACTTTCCCTTTTAATATAATTTTATCGCTAAAAATAACAACAAAAGTTTAACAAATAATTTAGGGCCAAAAGCATTTTACCTCCATAATCTATTGGTGTAGTTACACTTCCCATCCTAATTTTTCAAATTAATCATTTTCCCCCTAATTTAATATTATTTGTTGCAATTTTATCTTTGATATAATTTTATAGTTAAAGTTGACAAAAAAAATTAAAACATTATCTAATACAATGTGAAAAGACAAATTACACCCTCCTTATAAGAAGGCAACCCAGCTCAAACAGACATACATACTCAATACTGCAGCACTGAGGTTAGGACTTGTTCACCAATGGCCCGGTTGAAAGCATTGCCTTTACAGTTTACATTCATCTGCTGCCACTGCTTCTTCCCTACAGGCAATTAATCCATTTCATTTGTCTCTCTTGCAAAATGTTGTATCTTTGAATGATGATAAAAAAATTGGAAAACCCCGACTTTTGAATGCTATACCGTCTATCATGCTTACTCTTGGTTAGAGTAACCTTTCCCTCCATTCACTTTCATTAACATTTTGAAGTTTTCTCAATTTTAACACCTCATTCTCATTTTGGCTCCCTTGATTTGTATTTGCAGAGCACCTTCTGCTTCATCGGTTCTGGAAGGCAAAACCATCTTCATTCAAAGAGGTCATTTTTATAAGTTAAAACTTTAATCCTTATTACAAACATATGTCCATACATTAGCCATTTTTTGATATCTTTGTGTTTGTGTTTATTATGGACTTCTCCACTGTGTGTAGTTGGGGACCAAGAGCTAGTGTTGCTGTGTTGGCGCCAGTAGACTTCAGCGGCAAAGAAAGCATTTCCACAGGCATATATCTGTTAATCGGCTGTACAATTGAGTTAATTCCACATTTTAGAATGTATGATGTACACTTCAAAAGCCTAAAGTCTTTTTTTCAATAATTAAGTTAACTGTACAACCGGAATAATCACATGATTTAGAGATGTATCTGAAAATTTCTTTTCAAAAAATATTAAACTAAAATCAAACCTTAAAATTAAAATCAACTAATAGACAAACATTTTTATCTAGAACTACATAGCTTTGATTTACCTATTATACCGAGAGATACATAGGGGCAGTGAACCACTCCTGTCAAGATAAATAATATTTTTTCTTAATTTCTCCCTTCTCCTCTAAAAAAGCAAAAATTTTGTAAATAGCAAATTCAAAAAATTCATTTTTTTTTTGGTAATTATTCACGCTAAGGGGTAAAACAAATATTTTAAAAGGTTTTTTCGATGTGTGCTCTAACAAGTAAATAATGGTGGTGACTCCATATTTTTCGAAACTTAATTTCGAATTGTTCGGACCTCCTATCGCAATTCGGTACACTTCAATTGGCACAAATTCAATAAAATCAAAATAAAGAGAAGAAGATGAACAAGTAGGGAGCAACAAGAAACTAAGAACAATTCAACTGAGCATTTGAAATTAAGAATCAAAATGAAAGGAAACAATAAATAGAAAATGTGATTGAATCAAAAAAAAAACGAGAAACATAAAAGAAATAAGCAAATGGAATTAGAAAGGGATGGAGGAAAGGTGCCACATCCTTGATCCTATAAAGGAGAAAAAATGATAAGGCAAGAGAGGATTTGCCACAAAGGAATGAAGTCTTTTGATAAGAATCAAAACAAGATTCATTCAAGAATCTAAAGACGAACCATATTCAACTCACAATCAACAAAGGGTAAATTCTCTAAACTTTCATTAATTTGAAATGAAAGGTTACATGACTAGATAGATTCACAAAGAGATCATAGAACATTCCATCCTAGTCATCAATTTAATGAACCCCTAAAATAGAATGAAAGTAGCTCAAAAGACTCAAAGCCCAAAAGTTAAATAAAGATAAAAACTAAATACATGCTTAAACCAATTCCAAATCTCGTCCAAAATATCGTCTTCAACTTCCAGTCCAGTTTTTACCATGATAGAAGGCGAATTGGGCCTTGAGACCACAACATGATCGGTAGATAATTATCTTAGATTTTCAACACATAAAATTAAAAACGCCTCGATCGATATCCAAAACTGAAGATACATCCTAAATAAGGAAGAGAGACCATCACCAACAAAAATAAATATTTCAACAAAATCCAATTCGGTTATTCTTATTCCATATTTGGCTTGATTATTCTTGTCAAAGGTGTATCCCAGGTCTGCATCAGAAACTATCCAACCTCTAGGTAGACATATTTCTTCTTTTCGTGCACACGCATTTAGCTAATGTAATAACTTCAGGGTAAAAGTGTCTTTCACATATATCAATAAGACATTTTTCACCACTAGCTAGCTGTAAACACATTTGAAAGCTTATCCATCAAGTCAGCACACTGAACAGGAAGTATATATCAAATTTAATTATTTTTAAAGTTATCTGTATTTTTCACAAATAGATTTTATTTTTAAATTTTTAATAAGTACACTTCGAGTACTTACTAGCAAAACCCAAAAACCATTGGATAAAATTTTAGGGGAGTCACGCATCATTCCAATTAAGTAAACTAAAACATTAAAGAAAAAATGCAAATACCGAAAATACATTAAAGAAAAAGTACAAATGTTAAACAAGTAGAGAATTCAAAAATATTTTTATGTTTTTTTATTTAATACTAATTTACAAATTTATTTGGATGATTGACTATGTTGATTTGAATGATTACACGTTAAAAAAACAAGAAATAAAAAGTCTTTATTAAATTAAGAAGTATAACATTTATGGGTCATTTGTTTAAACTTAAAAAATGATTTTAATGTTACGTAAGAAAATGATTTGCTTGTCAAAAATCATATGTAAGATAGAACTTTTTGTTACAATTATAAAAGTACTTTTGATTTTTCAAAGGTAATTATAATTACTACTATTTTATGTTACTCAAGAGTAATTTCTCAAAATAACAAAAAAATATTTCTATTTTCATATTTTGAGTGTTTCTAAAAGTTTTAACAAAAATTTTAAAATATTTTGAGATAAATGTACTATTAAATTATTGATTAAAGAATGGAAAAAAATATTTATTAAAAATTAATTAATTTAAAGTTATTAAGTAAATATTACATTTTTTCAATTCATATTATATCTTTTTTTAATAATTTAATCAATGTTCTTAGAATATTCATTAGTAGTAATAAAAAATATATGTATTTGTTTAAAAGTATAACTTTTTAAGTTACAAATACATGTGCGTTTGTTTAACTTTTTAAAATCACTTTTAAGGAGCATTTAATACACTCTGTTATTTATATTTTAATTGCTTGAAAATAAAATATTAAATAAATTTATATTTTTAATAAAATAAATACTTTTCTTTTCATTAGATACTTTTCAGTTGTTTTATTACCCTAAAGGCACTCGTAACATTTATCTCAAAATATTTTAAAATGTTTGTTAAAACTTTTAGAAACACTCAAATATGAAAATAGAAATATTTTTTTTTGTTATTTTGAGAAATTACTCTTGCGTATAACATAAAAAAGTAGTAATTATAATTACCTTTGAAAAGTCAAAAGTAATTTTATAATTGTAACAAAAAGTTCTATCTTACATATAATTTTTGAAGAACATTTTATTCATTCTTTACAAGTATCCTTAAACTAGATGATATGTAAAAAAAAAAATCATTGGGCTTGAAGAAGCATCCTATAGCATCGGTCATTTATATAGGAACCCTTTAACTAAATAACACCCTTTAAGAAAGTTAATTTATTTAGTTATTAGTATTAATTTTATATTTGTATTATTTTTCCCAACTCATCATTGTAATTATTGAAACTCTTAATATGAGAAAGAAAGAGAATATAATAGTAATTTATGCATTTATTGTTT